>CAJQUW010002900.1:0-613549 GCA_907163375.1 Prostheceraeus crozeri | reverse complement strand
ATCTGTACCCGTCATTTATTTTTCACGCTTAAATTAAACTTACATTGTAAATCTCTTGTCTTTTCATTTTAAACATAGTTCTGGAATTGGTTTTTTTCTTATTGGGGAGCAACTAAATCATAGCTGCACAGTAAAGTTTCACATCTAAATAGTGCTACATTTAAAATAATTGTCACAATAGTCGCAATTGAGCAAACCCATTCAAAATCAAACAACGGACGTCTATCGGTACGTACCCAAGTGCTCAGAACCAAACCGCACAAGTTCGGTCATAGACGTTCCGAAACACAGTGTACTCAACCGAGTGTACCAAACACATGTACCTATCCAGTAAAACAGATCTCATACAAGTTCCTATTCATAACACTGAATTATACATGTACCTATCCATGTTCCTATTGAGAACTAAATTATACATGTACCTATCCATGTACCTATTGATAACACTAAATTTTACATGTACCTATCCATGTACCTATCCGTCGCAAGTAGGGCACAGTTTTCACTACTAGGAGGGACTTGGGACTTTCAAGCAATGATACTTGTAGATGGTGCAAATCAATGGCGGAATCCATTGAACACCTCATCGAAGAATGTCAAGATCGGACAGTTCGCTCTTTGAGACGGAAGTATGGTGTGCGACACATGGTAGACCTTGACAGAAATCCACGATCTAGTCTCACTTTTTTCTTGGAGTTCATCCGATGTAGCGGGAGAAAAAAAAGAATTTGATTTTTATCAAATTCTTGGAAAAGGCAAAAAACAAACTTTGGAGTTTTTCCAACCCTAATACAGGCATTAGAAATTTGATTGAATTAGAGTTTTCATGAACGGCAAATTCGTAGTTCCAATGCTCCGAGTGATTCCCGAATACGGGAATTCCCCGAAATTTTGAAATTCGGGACCAGATATTCTCGAATTTTCGGGAATCGATAATTTCAGAAAAATATTTGACTTGGGATTGAAATAACCTCATCTCGTAGCTGATTTTTAGATCATGATGATGCTTTTGTTTTGTAATATCAGAAACTTGATCAAAAACTTTCATTGTTGTCGTTCTACAAATCTATCGAGCAATTTTGACAGACCCGTTCAGCAAATTGTAGTGGTTCATGGTTCAAATTGATTCAAATACTGTACACTCAGCACTGTCTCATTTTTCTTTATCAAATGATGCAAAGTCGTTTTTCAAATTGGATAGGGGTTGTTTTTTTAAATTGGATGTTGACTATCATGCTGCTTGCTGTCATGATGTGTGGTGGTGAGGGTTTAATCCTGCCAATTGACAGAGTCGCGTAAGTGGCTCGTAGCTCAGTTGGTTAGAGCACAGGTCTAGTTTGATCGAACCACGTTTATATCATATACATGTATGCCTATGTTTCATCACCGAATTGCTTATAAAAAACTCCTATCTACAACCAATAGCCATAGTCACTGCCATGACAAGGGAGATTGACATTTGTCAATTTTTCAAAAACGTGTGTGGAATTAATAGAACAGCAAATCTATCTCAATTACTTGATTGTAATACTAAGCGGTAGTAATGTTGATTTATCTTTCCACCAGATTGAGTTGCCATGCCGCTGGATGGGCTAAAGTTATTTGTCATTGATTTTATTTGTGATCCGCTTCCTTACCTAAAATGTCCCATTGTTAGCTGCAACCAGGGCGGTGGAAGCCATTGATTTTTATTCGCTTCCGCTTCCGCTTCCAACTATTGGACACCGGACATGGGCTACACACTTCCCTATTTCGAGCCCCTTTTTCTTCATTTTCCACTTTTTTTGCGAGTTATAGGTTCTGACGTTAACACTTCGCAGTCTCCACGAACTTTCTGCCGCAAACCCTAATTGACTTGTATGCGCTTTTTTGACTTGCCAAAAAGTCAAATATTTTTCAAATTCACTGAAGATTTTGACCTTTGGGAAATTGTGAAATAAAAACGTCATATTTTCCCAACACGTGTGTAAAAGAAATATTAAACGACTAAGAGAGTGTCTGAGAATGCTACAATGAAATTGTCTCAAAACACACCAATCCACATTGTGTGAAGTTGTCATTTATATGATGGTACTGAGGTTTTCTGATTTCGAATGCCAGTATTCTGAGATAATACACCTTCGTCTTCATCATAATGAGAAAATTAGAAGTAACTTCATTTAGTAATACAGGTGCCAATTTGTAATTAGGTGTAATAGAGTAAGCACTAAATATGACAACTACTACTCAACTCATATCAAGACTTAAGGTCAAAGGTCAGAAATGTCTCGCCTCGCCCTGACACGCGAATTGCGTCAGTTATTAGTATCATGATGATTTCGGAAGCGGAAGCGATCGTCGGGAATTTGCTTCCGCTTCCGCTTCATCCTCCACACCCCTGGATGGAACCTCAAAGACATATGTCCATTGTCCATATATGACTAATTAATACCCACAGTTTGTTAAATAAAATAAGATGAGTTGCATATTCAAGTCTAACTACACCTTCTTAATCTCAAGTTCAGAAGTTTTAAAATGAAATTCAGAAATGTTAAAATCAATTTCAAAAGTATTAAAATGAAATTCAGAAATTTTTAAATCAAATTTAGAACTTTTAAAGTCATATTCAGAACATTTAAAATGAAATTCAGAAAATTTAAAATCTATTTCAGAAAAATTTTTAACATTTAAAAACTATCAAAAAACACCATATTCTCAGTAACGAAACACATGGGATCGCTTCAACCGCATTGGTTAACGCCCACATCTCAATAAAAAAGTTCTCTCACTTTACCAATGCCCAACTTCCATGTCTTCCATGGCTTGTGCAGCAGTAAAGAAAGTATGACTGTGTTGACAGCAGCGGGCACAGTCCTGACCAATTATGCTGTGGATTGCGTTTTCTATTCTAGCTTCTACATATTGCAGTCGCTGTTCTCCAAGATTGTCCTTAGGTGTAGTCTCAATGGGTAAGAAGATCAATCTTCATTGAGCGTGATGCAAATTCAAGTCTGAATTCTGACGAACCAGGAGATTGACATCACATTAAATGCATATTCAGAAGTTGAACTGCTGCTTTTGGAGTTCCTATTTCTCGCATGTTACTGTAGACGACATCTGTGCGACCTCTAGTGGTGTGGGGTTGCTTGTCGAGAAACTGTTTTATTTAGAAGTCCATAAGTCAGCATACAAGCTTCTGTCTCTTTCATAGTTATCAGTTTGTATCACTTCGAACAACTCGCATCGTCATTTCGTCATGTCTCATAGAGGAAAGTACAATAAAGTAAACGAAGCTGATAGACAAAGAATCAATCAAATCGTCTACTTGTGAACAATTGAAAATCGCCCCCAAATTACCTTGAAGGAGTTGAAAGATGAAGTTCTGCGACGTTTCGACGTGCAAGTAACTGTGCCGACAATACATAACTATTTACAAGGACGTCTTGTAACTTTGAAAAGCGTTGTCTTTGAATCCGAAAGGATGAATATCCCACACGTGAAGAGCAAGCGATGCGATTACGTATTAGCCGCAACTGAAATGATGCGACAGGGCAAAACCTTTATTTGTATTGATGAAACGAATTTTAACCTGTTCTGTCGCAGAACTCAAGGTCGTGCCCGACAAGGTGATAGAGCAATTGTTCTTGCACCAACATTGAAGGGCAGAAATATTCATGTCATCGGTGCCATTACATCTTACTCGATCGTACCCATGACCAATAGATGTGGAGCTTTCGAGTCGGAGAACGCTATTGAATGGGTCAATGTGATGCTCGAACAGTTGGCAGATAATATTCTTCCTGAGCATGTTGTGGTCGTCTGTGACAACGCTCCGTGTCACTCTCGCTTGGAGCAATGCATTGAAACGAATCCTGGACTCACTATTTTGAGATTGGGACCATACTCACCGATGCACAATCCCATTGAGTAAATTTGGTCGAAATTGAAGTCACATGTAAAGCGGATTATGTCGGCGCGCAATGTAAGTCGCGACAATCTTGGAGAACAGCGACTGCAATATGTAGAAGCTAGAATAGAAAACGCAATCCACAGCATAATTGGTCAGGACTGTGCCCGCTGCTGTCAACACAGTCATACTTTCTTTACTGCTGCACAAGCCATGGAAGACATGGAAGTTGGGCATTGGTAAAGTGAGAGAACTTTTTTATTGAGATGTGGGCGTTAACCAATGCGGTTGAAGCGATCCCATGTGTTTCGTTACTGAGAATATGGTGTTTTTTGATAGTTTTTAAATGTTAAAAATTTTTCTGAAATAGATTTTAAATTTTCTGAATTTCATTTTAAATGTTCTGAATATGACTTTAAAAGTTCTAAATTTGATTTAAAAATTTCTGAATTTCATTTTATTACTTCTGAACTTGAGATTAAAAAGGTGTTGAAAGGTGTGTGAAGCAAATTGTATGCATGTGCATAGTTGTTACCTAAAGGCGCGCGCGTGAAGTTTTTCATTTTATTCATGATGCATGTGGTCATCGGGAAAATTACAGAGACGCGTATGCATTCCGGTCGCTTCTGCTTGTAGTTTACTCAAGTACCACTGCTACCTGGAGAATCAGGTGAAGTCATGTCAATTCATAGAAGTGTAAAAGTTGTGAACATCAGTCTCCCACGTTTGATGCGCAGATTTTATTGAAAATGTGTCACCAACAAAATATGACGTATGGATAGATATCCATGGTTTTTTTACATTCCACTAAATTCAATTAACGATATATCTCAGTTGATTCCAGTCTCACTATGTACTTTCATGTACATGTATATATTTGAAAACCATTCGTGATAGATTGTGCCATTTGCACAATCTATCACTTATATTTAACTCAAAAGTTAAATTATTCTTGCCTTTTCTGGGTGATAGATTTTGTAATGAATCTTGTCGACTCCTCAGGCGTAACGGTTTCGATTCAAAAGTTCAAATCATTTTCCAAAATAAGCCTCCTCTTTCGCAATCGTTACAGCCTAAAAGTGATCGGCGTAAGTGTGCTGCAAACTGCTTATCATGCAAATGTGCTGCAAAACCAGGTGATTGTTTCGCGAAGTTTGTAGTCTATGAAATTTCATGCACGCTATGCCATCGTAAATACATTGGAGAAACCTGCCGTACAATGTATTCTAGATTTCGCGAACATTTAAATGTTGGAAATTCCCCAGTTTACAAACATTTATCTGAGTATCATAACATTCCTACTCCTCGTAATTCATCTTTAATACCTCTTTCGTGGAAAATAGTTGAGCGCAATCTACGTCATCCAACCGTCAGACGTTCAGTTGAAGCATTGAACATTCGTCGGGCTCATTCCTTAATGAATGGCTGTTGTGGTCGTGAATTGGATGTTTGATTGATTCCTTTATTTATTTCATAATTAATTTTCTTTTTTTCCTAAATCATTGAAATGATGTCTTTCTTCATTATTATTGTCTTTGCAAATATGTCCATTCATTTATTGAATATTCTTGTATAAAGTGTACATATCGATGTTAGTCCTGTACAGCTTTTATTTCCTGCTCTGCAGTTCAGAGTGTTAATATCTATGTTATCAATTTTCATTTTGTGTCCATATCCAGTTCGACAAGTGCTCATCATTTACTAGTTTGCCAGTCACAATCATTTTATATGCACTTGACGAAGGCTTCGGCCGAAAATTTGTGCGTTGCAATAAATTGATTTTTCGAGTTCCGCGTATTCTTTTGGCAATTGACATAACTCGATGGCTAACATAATCAGTCAATTGCACACGTTGAACGGCGCAATTTATTATTCAAAATTCCTTCTGTCCGCAGTATGTGGTTATTTGCAATAGCCATTTTCTTAAATTACTGATATGCATAGGAAAGTTCAGTATTTCTTGCTGTGTGGGAGAACTTGAATTGGGAAACCATGTCCTGGTCCTGGTTTTCAAAACAAATCCATGCATTATCACTGTCACTTGCCTGTATTATCATCCACTGTACCCACATGCGTTTTATCCTCATATTCTCCTCCCATTTTATGTCTTCTGGGCCAATCAGAGTATTTGTTTTCATCTGAACTGACGTATTTTTCTAGAAATCTGTGATGAGTTTGGTCCGCCATATACATGTGCAATTGTGTATTTTCACATACACGAGGGCCCGAATCAACTGACTTGAGCGTGTAATCCAGCTGTTAGAATTTCATTCGTATTTCTCAAAAATAGAGTTTCTGCTGTAAGAAACCAAGTAGCTGAACAAGGTCTTTTGGTTGTTTTGCAGTGTGCAACTGTTGGCATAGGCGGTGATGTTCTTTATTCCAAGAATATTCGGTATGCGCTCACAACATTTCCCCCGTCTCGCCCGGCAGAACCCGCTTAGCAGAATAATGGCTTTCATAGAAGCACCGTCCGCACAGGCCCTGAACTTGCCCGTGACTTGCTGTTCCAGTTTTGTCATTGTGAGATAGAGTGAAAGCAGCATTGATATAAACGGACAGTTTCATTGAAATTACTATGAAAATTACACTTGATGACTTAAATTAACTATGAAACTCTACTACAAACTACTTTATTTACCAGTGGTCATTTTTCATCGTAATACGAGTAGTTTCTGCTACATGGACGCGTTCACATGTTGGATTCCCCATCGAAAGTTCCTTGTTTCGAAACCACTTGTTCCTTTGTCTCGAAACCACGTGACATACGCCTGACTGCCAGATCAGAGGTTATTAATCCTAACTTCAACACCCCTAACATTGCTAGTATGACTTCATCGGTGGTACAGGATGATCAATGATCACAACAACGCAGACTGAGGATCACTATGTACTTACATCCACAGCATAATCCCGAAGCGCTAAGAAGTGGACTTACGCTTTTTGCCTCTCACGACTGATTTCATTTAGGTGCATATATATACAAAATTCGCGAAAAGTTTGGCCATTGCCGAAAATTTCGAACCTCGGCCACTCGGAGCACTGCCAGTTCAGCTCAATGGCAGTTGCTTGAAAATCCCGTTCTCTCAGTTCATTCGTTCACCAGTGAACCACTCAAAACCATGTTCACTCATTTGAAAGTTCGAATGTACTGGTAAACACCAATGTGTTTGCAAATGTAGGCCTACTTCGCAATTTCTATCAATAGATCCGTGAGTTGGTAGAGTTAAGTAATTGAATCACTATCATTCATGGATTGTCCGGGAATAAAAACATTTTGGGTTTTGTTCAATTTTGATAGTTATCACGAAGGCACCTGCTTGGGACGCTAAAACCTCCAAGTGTATGATATTTGAATGTTTTGTGGGATTTATATTTGTTGGTCTAAAAATTACATCTTTCATATTATTATCTAGAAAACTCGACGGTCGCTAAAATTAGCTAAAAAACTTAACTTTTGGCGTGTATTTCGACATCATTCTTTTAAAGTTTTGCATATTTCAAATTTTTTTTCATTACTGATGCCATACTTTTCTCGATTACCACTGCGAGGGCTGCTTCAGGCGTCTGAGAGTATTTCGAAGCCAATGAGATTAAAGGCAACATCGACAGATGCTCTCCAAACCTGAGCAGAGGATCCTTATCAATAGGAAAAAGGGATGACACTTGATGAACATAAAAGTTGGGTTTACAACGGCGTGTGTTCGACTATCGTGTGTTACATCGCTTGTGCGTGTGCTTGCACGGTTAGGTTAAGGTAAAAACACTGACGTCAAATGTATCTCTCTCTTTAATCGCGTTTTGAAATTTGCTCAATACATGCGAAATAAATTTAGTTTATCTTTCTCTGAACACTCGCACACAATTTTCAAGGCAAAACATGAAGAATGAAAAGAGATAGAAACAATTGGCAGAAGACGAACTACTTCTTGCTGAGGCACAACCGCATGACCATATATACAACGCATCCTGCAAGCATTACAAAGATGTTACGAAACGTAGGGAGGCTTGGAAAGCAATCGCAATGATACTGGAGAGGTCAGCGGAGGACGTGCAACATCGTTTCGAATGTCTGCGGAGAGAGTTGGGACGAATTAGAAAGGCTACCGCGACAAGAAGTGGTCAAGCTTCTCAGAAGAAGTTGGAAGATGAAAATTCAGTCTGGCGAAGTATGTCTTGGCTGAGCCCATTCATTTCAGTCAGAGGTAAGACAGCAAGCATGGACAAAAATGAAGATAACGAATGTGCTGAATTCACTGAATTTTTTGCCGTTCGCATATGCTGGCCTGACCGACCAAACGCCGCTGTCGTCGCCGTTTTGGTAATCCATTCGCTTTTTTAATACACTGAACAGCAATCTTCAGACAATGTAGCTTCGGGTTTTCAGTCGCGTTTTCATTTGACTCCATCACACACGCAGATCTAAAGGGCAGGATGAATGAACTATGTAAAAACACAGCGTGTTTTATTCCCATATATTATTCGCGTCTGAAAGTAATAAATTTCTAAGAAGGAGTTTTGAAAAGCGTAAAATATGCACACTGCATATCGTGTAACACACGCCATTGTAAATCCAGCTTAAGGCGAAGCTTCTTTCTAGAAGTCGAAAAAAATCACAAAGCAATGTAATTGTCTCATTTTTTCGGCTTTTTCGATCTCTTTTTGTTTAGATGTTTCGTCTATTTTCTGCAAGATTGTAGGAGTGTATACAGGGTGTCCGTGGACCTTGAATAACTGAATAATCGTGAATTTGAGGAAAAATTATGAAAACCTTGAAGAGTCTTGAATTTTGGTACATGCACCCAACTTCGAAAACTTCAATATGTCACAGTCATCGTGATTTATGAGACATAAGTGCATAAACTAATAATGCATTCGTCTTTTGTCAGAATATGATAATGTTCGTTGCAGTAGTTCTTCCTATAATTGACTATTGCAATAGTATTTTAATATGTGAAAGTAAGCAACAACTAAAATCCCTGCAATCTCTCCCCTGATATTAAGCTTGTTAAGGGTCTCCGAAAGTAATACCATGTGACATTTATTGAACTTGTTTGTCCATGAATTTTCATCCATTAAAAGGAAGAAATGTACCTGGTACTATTTATATCAACAATGTAAAGGAATTTGAACGCCAAATGTTTGTGTGTGTACTGCATGTCAGACTGTCAGTCAAAGTGTTTAAACTTTGCTGTCGGTAGTCATAAAAATAAGGAAAACTGAAGATTGCTGACAAGGGAACGAAGTGTTTTGAAAATAAAAGAAGTACCGGACGTGTGACTACAGTAGGTTTAGAATTTCGAGGTGCACGAGCGAATTTCGCAGGATGGACTCGGAAAATGAGGAAATTCGGAATCTAACCACAGCAATCACAATAATTATTGAGATTGTGAGTACTACCGGCCGCCCAATGTCTGCAACCCCTCGTACATATGACGATTTGTGTTGTGTGTACAAGTATGCTTATCTTCATGCCTGTTCCATTTCAGATCCTTCCATCCACCACGAATCGACAAGCAGTCGTCGGTGGTTCCATGCGCTCTGCTGGCGATCAGACATTGAATACGCATATTTCGGCCATTCATCGCTTATCTGGATCTCCAAAAAAAGATAACCGACCTACCAAGTCCCAAACCTCAGTGAATCGTGTTCTTACCGGGCGTGTCGGTCCTCGTGTGTTCGATAAAACTTCACCTCGTAGTAAAATTGCTGCGAGATTAGGTGGTCGAACAGGAAATAATCGGCCTATGAGAATAGCCCGTGGTGGAAAATCCCAAGCTGTTCAGAGAAGATTCGGCAGCACCCGTATTGATGAACGTAGACATCGTCCTGATGGGAATGTCAGTAGGGAAAGATTGGATAAACAAATCGATGATTACATGTCAAAAGTACATTGAATGATGCATTTCTTTGAAAGAGATAATGTGCAGCTCAATTTTTTTTACTTAATTTGATGTTATTTTTCAATTAATTGTTCATGTTCAATTGTGTAAATGATGGAAGAGAAAAAATGTGAGACAATCAAATAAACGGGTTGTTACTGAATAAATTGCATTTGAATTAAAAAAATGTTTTCCATTTATTCACAGTGACAAAGGTAGAGGTTGCAGATAAGCCTTGAGAATGAGAATATACTTGAATTCTACGTGATTGTCTGGCAGTAACAAACATTCCCATCATTCGATGTGCAAACTGGCAAATAAATAATCCAACTTAGACTTACGCGCATGAGCGACCTTGTGTGGTGAATGACATGCGGAAACCTAATGGCTATTGTGTTAGAATGTTTTACCGTATTTCTTCGTGTAGTAGCAGCGGCCATTAAAAATTAAGTAGACTTTTTGTGGGTGCGGCCACTAATCGAAGGCGCGGCGTCTATTATTCGAAGAGAAACACTACTCAGTTTGCAGAAAAAATCAATTTCATGTGTTTTCTATCTGACTACCATTAATGGGTCATTCATGTCTAGAGCATTTGACGTGAAATATCGCTTACCGAGAAAAGCAATTATTGATGATAATTTGACTAACTTGCCTCAAAATTAATAGTGACACATTGTTCCACCTTAAAGCGGCTAGACTAGAACTGCAAAATAACTGATGATTTTGATGAGCACTAAGTATGTTTGGGATTAAATCTATCATTTAAAAGACCGGTGAGGGAATTTTTTTCGTTGAGCAATAGCTCAAAGAAAAGACGATATTCCTGAACCATCCAACTGGTCTAATAGACAAGTTATAACTTAATGGAATACCTGGAAGATTTCGATTGAAAAGTACAAACATGTAGGTCATTTTTACTCTTTAACATATTTAGCATATATAGGTTGATAATCCTGAAAATGTTTAGTGTTGTAATATTGATGAGGACAAATTGATCGTAACTATTCGATTATAGATTTATAAATTTCATCTGAAACCATGATACAGAAATGAAATAAGCTTATGAGATAGAGTGATAATTTATTCAAGCAAAATCATCGTTTCTCTTAAAGTTTCCTTATCAAAAAATCCTTTCTAATTGATACGTTTCTCACTCATTTCAACGAGCTGATATCATTTACGTAGCACAAATATAAAATATTCTTATGAGAAAGCACAATATCCTAATATTATTTACAAATGAGTCCAAATTTTAGAAAATGATCTACATGGAGGTACGTTTACTCTTTATTAAGATTTTTTGACAAAGTGACATATGCCTAGGCCTACTAGTATACTACATGATTATTGCTAAAAGCAATCATTTTAAACACAATAGTGAATTAAGAAGCCAAACTTTTACTTTAAATAACGCTCATTGAAAAATTAAATTCAAAAGATAAAATGAACTATTTTCGTTCCTAAAGTAGGCAGAGGCCTGTCTTTTCGCTTAATTTAAACTTAAGGCATAGGAAGATAAAGTTATTTTTATCAATTAAGCCAAACTTTAAAAACTTTTTTTATGTTAAGCCAAACTCCTAAAATAAAATGAGGCAAAGTGATATTTTATTGCAAATTTTCAACGTTAAAGACGGCTTTGTCAAGCAGATACAATGTTAAAAAGGAAGACATTAAAATTCAAAAATCAGTGATTGATATTCTGTGCATTCCTCCCTGTAAATGTTTACAATTTTTACATTCAATTTTGTAAATTACTGATTCACTACGGCATGTGTTCTTATTTGGATTTCTGCAATTGATGGAAGTATACTGTTTCACTGTTTTGGGGTTTTGTGACATGATATGTAAAGTATTAGACGATTATAAAGTCGGAACGGCAATTCTAATTTTTGAAAGATTGTTTTGATTTTGAGATTAACACTATCTGAAATATGGGATATGGTAGCAGAAGAATTCGTTCTATGTTGTACTTTTTTACGCATGTGTGAGACTTGGCACTTTGCGACTCATAAAATTAGGAGGACTCTTCAAGTTGTAAAATATTTTCAAATTCGCGTTCAAATTGTTTCTTTTGTTGAGTATCTGAGCAAAGTTCAAGTCGTCGTTTTCTTTCATTTGTCACAATGTTCAGTTTCATTTCCGTTGGCAAAGCTGAAAGACAATCTATAAATAGGGGTTTCTTTGCATCTTTCTGTTACGTGTATAGTTACTTCGCCGTTAAAGCGGAGCTTAAAATCGAGTAATGACAAAAAGCTGCCTTTCTTTGGATGCTTAATGGTAAATCTGATGCTTTCATGAATATTATTGAAAGACGCAGGTATGTTGGATGCCTCTTCACTATTCGATGTAAGTATAGAAATGTCATCAACATATCTGTCATATGATCCAATTGAATGATGATGAATAACTTGCTTCTCAAGGTTATCCATGAACAATATCGTGAGGATCCCTGATACATTCGCGCCCATAGGAAGTCCAAATTTTTGTCGATAGATGATATTTTCGCATTCAAAATATACATATTTTATAATATTACCGAGAGAAGTTCACCTATGTCACTTGGTAGCAAGCCATGATAATTGAAATTGCGCACTGTTAGAAGTGTCACTACATTTGCAATAGCCTGATCTACAGGAATAGAAGTGTACATTGATTCTACGTCTCTGACTGGATGTATCTAGACTACCGATAACCATATATGCCTACAGTGTAGTCATAAGTAGGAAGAGTTTGTTGATCTAAATGCTTCACACGGTTAAGAAGTGCTATAGTGTTTGACAAATGTGCAGGAGCAGATTTCAGAAAGGGTTTTAATAGTTCATTGATCAACCACATTAACTTCTTTGCTGGAGATTCGATAGGTGATGCGATTGGTCTGACTTCGATATTCTCAAGTGTGTCTTTATGTGTCTTAATGAGATGACAAAATCTCGGAAAATGTATATTTTGGACTCTGTATTTTTTAACAATAAATTTGGGTATGAATCGTCTACGGCAAATTTCTCTCCATAATCCACTGATGCGTTTAGAAATAGTGTCAATGGAAATTTTGATATTTTTTTCATAGATTCTGGAGTCATCAAGGTGAAATTTCCTCAAGTTAACATGTCGTTCATCTTCCATCACACAAAAATCGATACCTATCATTCGGAAGGTATACATATGGTTTGGATTTCAAAGCTTTGTGGGAACTGCATTTTTCAGATGAAAGATTTTGTGCAAATCTTGTATCTGATATATTTTTTATAATATCTAATATCTGACAAGCTGCAATTTGTAATTTGCAATTTCCTTTCGAGTTCTGGATATTTTTACTTATACCCATATGAATATACCATACCCGTTGATTCTGGGAACCAGATGAAATTATCAGGTTGACTTTCTGACCTTAAGTTCATTGAGTACTTCCATCTAATGTGATGCCAAGCGAAAAAAAGGGCAATCACGTCAGTTCTCGCATTATCGTTCACAGCATTTTGAATCGCAAATTTTGGACCTTTCGACAAGAGGAGTCTATCTGTTTTTTCAAGACTGTTTGTTAAGTTACGGAAGCAGTCAGATTTCTGCACACGCAAATCAATGAACATCTTACTCACTAACATTCCTCTGTTTACAAACATCCAAGTGTGTAAATCCGATATTGATGTAACAGTGATTGACAGAGATATCAATGCCATCAACTTGCACCTTCGAGAATCTGTGCTAATCAAAAGACTATCTTACAATAACGGAGGAATGCACAGAATATCAATCACTGATTTTTGAATTTCATGTCTCCCTTTTTGACATTGTATCTGCTTGATAAGGCCGTCTTTAACGTTGAAAATTTGCAATAATAAAATATCACTTTGCCACATTTTATTTTAGCAGTTTGGCTTAAAGCCTTTAAATCAATACTACAAATGCTGCTTAAAATATATTACAACATCTTGCTAAACATTATTTTTATCAATATGTTTAGGCCTATACAAAAATTAAGCGAAAAGACAGGCTACTAATAAAACGGTATTGTCATTGATTTACAAGTAGGAACTAGAATAATCTTTATTAACAGACACGATACTTATTCATGTAGCATAGTGAAACTGTAGGCCTAGACAAGTCGCATTCAATCTAATTTCAATGAAATTGCGTTATTAAATCTGCCTATGGTAGAAGCCTCTTTTGTTAACGCCATTCCTAGCTGAACGTGCAGGACCCAGCAATCACGTGTATAGTCGGTGCACAGCGATAGTTGGAGACAACGAGATCGCAGTATATGCCTGGTAGCAAAAATTGAACATAACCCTAATGCATGTTAAAAGCAATTGTTATCAGTGCTTCTTGCCTGGTTCTTGTTCTGCTTGGAGTCGCTCGTGGCCGTAAAAACAAAACTTTTGAAAACGCTTTCAGAATGTGGACACTGGACGCATGGGACATCTTGGTGATCGACGGAGACTCTTGAAAGTGTTATTTTTAATAAATAATAATCAATCGTATATTTGAAGTAAGTAAAGTACTCCTAAGGTGGGTGAGGTGAAAGGCCCACCTAACAGACTTAGAGCTCTGCAGTCTTGAATTTTTGATTAAATGCTATGAATTTTTATTCAAATTATATATTTCTGGGGCAGTTGACATGTGTGAGAAGTTCATGTCGATTATTGTAAAACTTCTGGTGTACGAGCAAAAAGATGAAAAATCACCGAGTGGGCCTTATTGCCGACACGTGCAGGTAATAAGGCCCACTTTTGTTTTTAATTTATGTATTCAATTTACGTAGCTTATAAGTCATTTCTAACATCTGACTATATACAGGGTGCGAGAAAAGTCCTTGCGGATTTTTGTCAACTTTATATTTTGCTATTCAATGATCAAATATCATTTCTTCAGTGACCAATATGTGGCAATGCGTTTGTAGATAACTCTGTCACTCGACTATTATGCATGCCAAGTCTTCAGATTTAACACATAGTGAGCTTTATGCTATTCAATCAACAAAATTTAAATTGATTACTTTCCATACGTTTTGTAAACTCGGCATTTCATTGTGCTATTTTCGATGCTTTAAAAAGCTATGCCACTTGTTTTTCCTGAGCTCCATGGATTTCACATTTGAATCTACACCATTTCCAGTTTAATTTCAGACAGTCATTTTAATTTCAGATTGATCAGTTATATTTCAGATATCATCACTTTAATTTCAGAATGGTCAGTTATATTTCAGACAATGTCAGATATATTTCAGATATCATCATTTTAATTTCAGAAGATATCAATTATATTTCAGCTGCTACCTGTCTGAGGTAGATATCCTCGAAAATTTTCAAAGCATTTGTATTTCAAATATTGTGATCAGATTTCAAATGCTTTAAATCACAATTTGGCAGGATTTTCTGATGACAAGATGTCTGACACGTTAAGCATTGACGACAGTGTGGATGAGCCAACAGTGAGAGGCAGCTACTCAAGGCATTCATTCACTGATAGAGAGCGAATCCTTTCTGCAGCTGACAATGGTGACGACTGGATAGGTACAGCACGTTGGCTAAAAATCAACAAGAAGACAGCGTATCATTGGATTCGTGAAAATCGAATTCAATTCAAGAAACGTGGTGGATACAAGACGAAAAAGCTTTCACCTGAGCAGATACAAACCGTAATATCATGGTTTGAAGAGAACAGTCAAACGACCCTGAAGCAGGCTGCAGAAAGGATTCGCCAAGCGTTCAGCACCTCCGTCTCTGTCTCCACTGTTGGCAATTATTTGGATGGTCATATCATGACATTGAAGAAAATCCATAAAGAGCCACAGTCAATGAACAGCGATCAAAACAAGACTAAGAGGAGAGAATGTTGTCTTCAGACGTCGGAGTACCTAAGAGACGGCAGGCAGCTGATATTCGTTGACGAAACAAACTTCAACCTGTTTTGCAAAAGGACAAAAGGTTGGTCTCGCCGAGGTGATCGGGCAAAAATAATTCTGCCAAATTCAAAAGGTCCAAATTTACACCTAATCTCAGGGATGACGTCCACTGGACTGACTGGCTTTACCACGCGTCGAGGCAATTTTAAGGCCGATGACGCCAATGATTGGCTTCGCTCCATGCTGAGAGCGCACAGCTCTGCCGGACATGATTTGAATTCTGTAGTTGTGATTTCCGACAATGCCCCATGCCATTGTCGATTTGAAAGGGTCTTTGAAGAACCTGAATTCAATGGTGCAGAATTGCTTAGACTATCTCCTTATTCGTGTATGCTTAATCCAATTGAGAATATTTGGAGCAAAATTAAGAATCATGTCAAGACTGCATTGGGCAATCCTCCAGTTACGGTAGGAGAAATACCCCTTGGTGAGCAAAGAATGCGCCGATTGGAAGACGAAGTCAATCATGCTGTGACGCAAATATCAATGCAAGACTGTCTTCGTTGCTTCAATCATTCTCTGTCCTTCCATTCGAGAGCCATAGACTTGCAAGATATGTGACTTTTGATGATTTTTTGAAAAGTTTTTTGTGTTCAAATGTATTTTGAAATGCAAATATATAGCAAGTGATGCAAGCAAAATGTAGTTTTATCATCTATGTTCAAGTCTTCAGGGAAAAACAGTATGGGAGGAGTAGCGATATACAAGGAATTATAATAAAAGCAGAGAATATTTTATGGCTATAGTGTCATATGATTGCTTCGAAGCATTTCATGTCCAAAGGAGACACTGATTCCAGATTGCGAATACAGGCTTCTTTTTCGCTATTTTAGTTTCAACGTGCATTTGCATGAAGATGCATGCGCATAGTTGTGATATGATGGGCCTATCTGCTGCATCAGCGCTTTCAATTTTTGTATGTCAAGAACAGTAGGCCCCAATGGATCAATAAGCGCAGTCATGTTTTATGAATATAGAGCACAAAAGATATCTGAAATTAAATTGACCTTGTCTGAAATATAAATTACCATAGCTGAAATTAATTTGATGATATCTGAAATATAAGTGACGGGGACTGAAATTAAACTGATGCATCTGAAATTAAAGTGATGATATCTGAAATATAGTTGATGTTGTCTGAAATTAAACTGGAAATGGTGTAGCTACGAGATTTGATCTCATTTTAATCAAGTCAACAAAGTTGCGCTTCAAATAGCTATGCCACTCGTTTTTGCTGAGCTCCATAGATTTCAAATTTAAATCTAACTTCGAGGATCGATCATTAAATGACGGACTAAACCATGGATGATTAACCTTAATAAATGTTATGCCTTGAAAAGCTATGCCACTTATTTTTGCTGACCAGCATAGATTTCACATTTGAATCTTACTACGAGATTTTTAATTTTAATCAATACATTTTATACACTGTGTTTATAAACTCGATGCACTGATGGATGTGAGTAATTTGATATTGTGATGGAATTCTCGACAATAGAAAAGTTTATTGCACATCGTGGGCCATTTCTTTCAACTGTGAAGAAAGTGCTCGTCAATTCAGAGAGAAATTTAACAAGGAACCCCCATCGTCGAGAACAATCTTGTATTGGAAGAACAAACTTCTTGAAACCGGCAGCCTGTCCCACGACCGACCCAGAAGTGGCAGACCCATAACAGCATCTGGAGATGAAAACAGGCAAAAGGTAATTGAAGCTGTCACTGAAAATCCTTCAACTTCGACAAGAGCGATATCGAGGGATGTCGGGATCTCTGATTTCACTGTCCGAAAAGTTCTAAAAGCCGAGCATTATCATCCATACAAGCCGCTATATTCTCAATTTCTTTGTGATGGGGACGAAGACCGCCGCTTACAATTTTGTGAAGAAATGAGGAGAAAATCGAGAGAAGATCCTGCTTTCCTCCGAAAGCTAACATTTTCGGACGAGTGTGTCATGTCGTTGACAGGCAACATCAACAAGCACAATGTGCACTTCTGGACTACGACGAACCCGAATATTAGAATGACCAACCCAGGCAAGACTCCTAGCCTCACCGTGTGGGCCTGTATAGGCTATTCCGGACTTCTTCTCTACGATATCAGTTCAGAAACCATGAATGGAAAGAGATATTCTGATCTTCTGTTGAACCAAATCGTTCCTTATTTCTCTCGTGGCACTGGAAGAACCCTTCTGTTCCAGCAAGACGGAGCGCCTCCCCATTACTCTCTTTCAGCGCGTCAAATTCTAGAGACTCATTTGTCCAATCGCTGGATCGGCAGGAGAGGACCTATTGAATGGCCAGCAAGATCGCCGGACTTGACACCCTGCGACTTTTGGTTCTGGAGTCACCTGCGGCAATTGGTTTATCCTCCAGGTTTTATTTACAGGAACATTCAGGACTTGCGGGAAGAGATTGAGCGACAAATGAACAACATTGCTCTCTCTTACTACCGTGATTCGTTGAGGAATTTTCAGAAACGTTTTCTGAAGTGCATTGAGCATGACGGTGAGCTATTTGAAGAATAAAAATGTCAATGAGTACATGGAATGTTTAGTTTTTATTTCTAGATGGGTTTGTTCAAAGAAAAATGAAAATAAAGTAAAACAATTCACCATACAATAACTAAATCCAAAAATCCGCAAAGACTTTTCTCGCACCCTGTACATTGGATTGTATTCACCTTCTGGTACGCAAATAAGTATAATAAGGTTAGATCTAATATGTTCTTGTAATTCAGAGTTAGGACTTAAGTTAACCCCTATGTAAAAAGAAAAACCAAAATTGTTCATTCAAACACATCGACTTTTACTGAAAACAAAATATATTTTTAACACGAGGAAAAAATAAATACATGTATATGATGGTGAAACCTTGTATTTGGCGATGTATTTGGTATTGTATAATCTCTCTATTATATTATCAGTCAAAAGCAGTGACTTTATAGGCCTACACTGGAACAGTCAGGACAAACAAATAGGAACTCATCTTCGTCACTTCCATGACTTAAACCAACACAATCTTTGTGTACCCAATTAGTCATCACATGCTGTACACTATCTCATAGGCCTATCTAACTTTTCATCTTCCTCACAAATTTTCCGATCCCACGATTCATTGCCAGCTTGCTCATCTTTTCTACAACAAGCTTGAGCCTACTGTTTTGCTTCTTGGATAGAACATGCTTGCTTAAAGCGCTTTTTAATAGTAAAAAGTTATTTTGTAAGTAGTTGTGCTTTCTACGTAAGACTACGCTTACGTTTACGTGGATCTGACTTTCGTTGGATTTTTGGAGTACTGATTATACTGTGATAGGCCCAGACCTTATTACCAGCATTTTGTATGGGCCTTATTGGCTACATTGACATCGTTGAATAATCAGAGTTTTTTGGACTTTCCCCGAACTCAAAAATCAAACTACTATATAAGGTCATAGAGAGGATACGCCACAGATAATTTTCCATGTTGAGAGTTCATCTACACCAATATTTTGTGACATGAAATCCTTGAACAAATGAAGAGCAACTATTAGATCAAAGAAGAAATTTGAATGTTCTTTTTTTTGAGATGCTGTAGAATCTGATCCACTGGACCAAAATCGATTAAACTTCTGACACTTATTTAAAATTAGATATATTTTCATTTCTTTTTGTTGCGCTTAAATTTGTTAAGCAGTTTCCGAGATCTAGCAAGTGGGCCTTATTACCAGCTGGGCCTTATTCACCTCACCCACCTTATATTAGAAACCGTGGAGTCCATGAATACACTGGTGACAAAATCAAAATCAGACCATAACGTAACAAAAGGAGTAAGTAACATAGTGATAGCGAGAAGAAAAGTGAAAAATTACATCAAAGAGAAGCCACTGTTGAAAATCTTTATCATAGAAATTATGAAACACTTGTTATGATGTGATGAGATTATCTTCGGTAGACGAAATTTCTTCGAGTGAGTCATACGAGACAGCAATAAATGATGGAGAGGATGATTGCAGTCACTGATCATATATTGAAAAAGCTTTTAGCTTATTATCGTTCCTCTATACGAAAGATCAGCAAAATTTGCACAGGAACTACTCTTTCCACAGACATTTTGCATGAGCACGACGTTGTACACGATCAATTTCAACAGTCAAATTCTGATTTAAGTTAGCAAACAAAGGAGCTCCATACTCGAGGATGTTTTTAATGCAATTTTGATAGATTAGCACTAATTGATTGCCACTAAGATAATCTCTAAGTTGGCGCAATACATACAATCGAGATGATGCCTTCTTACAGATGTTGTTAATATGGATTTGTCCTATTTGATGTGAATTCCCAGAATTTTCATGTTTTTGACCATTTTAATACCATCTATTGCAAATGCATCCATATTATAGAACCCCTTTATCAAATCTACACATAGCATGTGACAGGACACCATGGACGGATGCTGTATACAAGAGGCAAGAAAATTCTCAATGTCTAACAATGCGCACGTGGTCGAGCTGTTAGGTTTATACGCGCACTGTTTACCATCGTAGCGGCGAATGATTTCACTTCGTATGATGGAAGAAATACGGTCAGATCCAGCCGACTTTTTAGGATTGACATTATTGAACATCTGTTGTACCTCAGCCTCCTCGAATTCAAAAGGGATCTTAAATGGGAGTCGTAGTGATTCTGAGATTGAAGTGCTATTGAAGTTCGCTTCGATAGTTAATCGCTTCGACCATGTTGTCTCCAGGTCTGCAGTTTACAAGCTTATCATTTATTGTCTTCGTTTTACCTGTCACTTGCTTGTACACATCCTATGCATAGATTTTGAAAGAGACTATTATGACTATTACGAAAGAGCCACTTTCAATCAAACTTTGACCACAGGTATTCTTTGCTTTGTCCTTATAGTGATGATAAGAGGCTAATCCTTTCTTCGATATGCTTGATACCTTTTATTGATCATCACTTTTATGATGTTACTCATCCATGGAGGATCTCTAGCAGACTTTTTTTACAAAATCATATGAATTGAATCAATACAAGAGTACAGTATATCATAGAAACAGGTACACATTTCATTTAAAGACATATTTGAGAAAAGAGCATGCCAATTTACAGAACACAAGTTATACAGATGTTTGGATGAATAAGACTCTAAAATCAATAACTTTAACGTAAGCATCAACATATTCTTCTACACATTTTGACTCAAGTATAACTATGTCATGATCACTCGACGACAAAGGAGGAAATGTTACTGGTGCATGATAATGATCGACGTACTCTTCCGGCACAAGAATAAGGTCAAGCACTGCGTCCTTGCGAGTATTCTGAAAGACTAGGTTATTTATGGAAAAATTTCTCTCAAAAATCGCTGTCTACACGATTAAAGTCACCAACCAGGTACACACTACACTTCGGAAATCTCAAAAATTCATTATCCAATACTGAAATCAGAAGATTACATGCATCATGACGTCTGTCTACACTCAAAGAGCCTCCATGAGGAAAGCATACAGTAACGATTATGGAAGCAAAAGATTTATGAGAAACTTCAATGTCAGGATGACGGAAGTTCTGCTTAAGCGTAGATGACTTAAAGTTTTTCTTGTCGAAGCAACACAAGCCTCCACCTTTCCTTGAGCTTTGACGATCTATTCTATGAGTGTCATAGTTATTCAATTGTAAGAACTGATCGTCAATACTTTCATCCATTCAAATTTGTATGTTTTCTTTCTGGAGATCTTTTATTTTCTATGACATTACATTTAGGACTTACCCACCGTTGTCAGTAATGAAAGGAATTATGCGAATTTCCTTCAAAAATAATGCCGTCTACAATAACTTTCCCTTTCGGAATAATCTGGATAGGCAGATCTCAACGACTTTACTATATTGCGGAGTCTTGCATCCTCTTTACGATCGGCATAGCATCTATCCGGATTTATAAAAACCCTATTCAAAGAAGAAGCTTTCTTGAGTTCTTCAGAACAAGATTCCTATCGTCTCCATGTTTCGTCACAACTTTGATCAACCTTGGTCGAGGTCCTCCAGTTCTCCTTATTCTCTCAGCCGAAACAAAATCGATACTGCTATCAATTTCACAGAATACGGAGTTCACTCTTCCTGACAAATCTTCTGTTTCTGGTAATCCTGATATTACGAAATTACACGCTAAGTTCCTCTTCAACTCCTGTAATCGCTCCTCATTTCTACTTGAAAGGCATTGCCAAACATATTGCAATTTATTTTTCTGCTTTTCCAAAATATCATGGAGTACCTCAACCTTTTTATTAACCTCTCTTGTTGCCATTCCATAAACTTCATTCTTAAAGTCTTTGAGTTCATCTCTAATTTCTTTCTTAAACGCAACAAGTTCCGTCTTGAATTCTTCTGACTTAAAACCATCCAAACTTTCCTGGAGCCAGTCTTTTAACTACACTTGATAATTCTTTTTTGATGGTATTCCGAACTTCTTCACTTATGATATCTCTGATCCTTGTTTATCGAAACTTGCTTTGCGCGTCTCTGGCATGGCGATATGAAACACAATAGAATGCGTCAGCAGGCACTGCCAAAGAGCAGGGGAATCCCAAAGGTTCATTCCCACCGAACACGCGCGTCTCAGACGTCCAGAAAGAAGGCAGCCAGATTGTAGCAAATGACGCGCTGTGAACAATAGTCACTCGAATGTCGAAACAAACCAGGAAAACGTCAATTCCAGCCAAACCACCGTAGATCAACGGTAGCAACCAGCACAACCAGACAGACCAAACCAAGAGGAACACACCGATATAAAGATACCCGCGATGCGGAACCAACGAGACACGATGCAGCCCGAAAAATCAATTTCACCGCAGAGACACGACCGATCACATCCGACACACGATTATAAGTCACAAGCACAGAATTAGACAGGTTGTCTCTTCTTCCGTTTGACTAGAAGGGAAGCATTGGAACATGTAACGTAAATGAAATGGCACAATCTGCTGACATAATACCATAGCAATCGAACAATAAGCAGCCAGTTCAACATTGAACACGCCAAATTGTGCTAAGTTTCAGTGACTGTTATCAGCCAGATCACACAGCCAAGAGACACAGACGATGTCAAGTTCTACAGAGAAGTTTGTGAACGTTTTTTCATGCGCCTGCTAACTTTTTTAAAAATAATCGGAGGGCCCAACATTATCGAGAAAACTTTTGCGCAATGATCTGAATTCTTCGAATCTGAAGGAGTCGTGACGATCGGAGCATTTTGAAGGAATTCAGAGCAATCCGCAAGCGACGCACGACTATTTTTCCTATCTCTGTAAGGTATTAAAAATTTCTTTTTGCCCACTTATTAAGTTCCTGCATGTGCCATCTGTTTGAATCAGTTTGCACTTCTAGCAAAGTGATACGATTAAACAATCTAATTCTGTGGTCACAAGTAATGTAATGGTCGATTTGTTATCGATTGCTTGGTAACTGACTATTGTGTTTGCCAAGTTCATTTTGAACGAGCGGTGCTTCAGAATTGGTTCACGAATAAAGCATTGCTTAGCAAGGAAAGCATTAGCAGGAAGCCGATTATAGCCAACCAGAAAATTGACGGTAGTGAGCACTCTTAGTTTTCCATGAATCTCCGAGACCAAATGACCCTGTTCTGACATGGTTATGTATGTCAATGCCAGCTGAAAAATTCAAGCAATCTTCCGCAACTTTGGGTCTCGAAATCATGTCGCGGCGTTCTATTTTTTGAGCATGTAGAAATCCACTGTTTTTCTTTTAGATCTTTCAAACTTAACTGGAAGCAGGTCGACGTTTTCTAATGTTGACGTGACCAACATCCATTCCCCTCCATTTAAGATTCGATTCAAGAGTTAACGATGGTATTAAGAGGTATAAACGATGGGCACAGTCTTGACTAACATGATACATGTATAAACCATATTGATCAAGCTGCATGGCACTATTCACGGAAGCGAAACAGGAATCGCCAACCACGATCCTGCCAGTAGCTTTCCAAGGACTAGTCATGATGGTGCATGCTGTAATTGGTTCCAAACTCTTTGACGTACTCCATATCTTTCATGACTTCCTTCCCTTCGTATAACTCGATGTGTAACATGATCTTGGAATGAGCATCACAAGTAGCTTACAATTCATTGCCTATTACTATTCATGTATGTACAATTCTTACTTAATTTTGACCCTTAGTAACTCAGATGAGAAATATGTGCATGCACCACCAGCAGTCCTAAATGCAAACCTATAACTTCAAAAGTTGTTTTTTTGAAATAAAAGTCTAATAAAATAAAATAAATCTAATTTCCGTATAAAGCAGAAAAAAATTTAAAGCTAGATTACCAAAGTATGAATTCTCTTTAGGTAGAGTAATTGTTTTATTATTATAATTATAGGTGTATCAAAAATACTCTTATATTGAAAAACAAGTTGACTAGGGTTAGTTAAAAATATCTCTTGAATATACCAATGCATAGAAAATTACCTACATGTACTTTTCTACCGATTTTCAAATAAATGTCATGGATTCAGTATGCCATAATGTCTTTAAATATTACAGATTTAGTTCAGGAATACACTAATTTGCATCAGTACAGTAATGAAGTCACCATTTTCTATACTCACTTTTTCACAAATCGACGATGTATCAAATTTACTTATTTTTCTTGCAAGAGTTCTAAGTGCTATTTTCGAAATATCATTATCCGTAAAATAATCATTCAATAACCCAGAAATTTTTACGTGTTTTTTGGATGCATTCTCATTTTGGAACTCATTTCATTTGTTTTAAAGATGCACAGTTTTAGGCTGGCAACTTCAGTATATTGCATTCTTAAACATATAGCAGCTCCAATATAATTGCATTTCGATTGTTTCAGAAGTCTTAGTGAATAGGTCTGCATCGGCCTATCATGCAGTGAAATGCTGCTTTCCTTGATTGAGACATAAGTACTATCTTGCTGATTCAGTTGTGTAGAGGTTATTTAATTCATGCTATGAAGAGGTAAAACATGCACAGCTGTATCAGAAGTTCATGATACCCACGAATAAGGCATATTTCAAAAGCAAGAAAACACACGATGAATATATGCAATCTTAGATTTGGCCTATCCGGAACTATCACCCACAAATCATATTATGTGCATATGACTGCAAATATCGACATATCTTCTGATGAAAACACACAAGGTAGACTAAGCAGTAAAGGGTGTCGGTTTTTAATCATATCATTGCACCCCCAAACATTAAGCTTGGTGTGATGTTGAACATTGACGAACAGCTCATAGCCTTAGATATTCAGTGATTGGTGATAGTCAAGAGAGGAGCGATGGTGCATCATTGCCATCGTTTCATATGCTTTTGCGCAAAACCATCAAATAATTATACTTACAGGAAATCTATTGTTTTTAATAGTAGACTAATAGGTAGAAAAGTGCACCTACGATTGCATGTATCTAGGTATTTTTCATGCATGAAAGAAATTATTACCATGGAAATTGCAATGGTTTCTCAAGATTTTGCGTCTTTTTCTGATACACCAAATTACATCAATTTGACAAAGTAGCACCTTTTCCTAAAGTCTATTCATTTTTCACACAGCAACAAAATAACATTTTTACATGATCAAATTTAGAAAGTGTGAATGCTTTCTAAATGATGATTTAAATCTTTCTGAAATTTTCAACCTAGATAGAGTGCATAACAATTTTGAGTGCAGTAGCTAGGAAGTTTATGAATGACAGGAATTATAAATAAGCTTCACATAAGATATCTTCCTACATGTACGCACCTTTGCCGCCAAATTGTCTTTTACGATTGCGAAATTTTCATAGTACCATCCTAATGCGAAAATCATTCGGAAATGGCTATACCACACAATTATACCACCCAGACGAAGAACTGAAAACTCAATCCATAACTTGAAAACAGATGTTTATCAAAACATTGAATTCAACAATATGATAGTTTGAAAATTTGCAAGAATCACTGTTATTTATCCCAAATTTACTTCAGTTCAAAACATGTGGAATTGGTGTTTCTAATAATTCATTGCTGTAAATACAATAACTGTCCGAAGAATCGTTCTGAAAAAGAAAAAAAGTTGATGCTCACTTTGGTATTAGTGTAATTAAGTATATTTTGAATCATAAATGAATCTTAATAAATGGCATTTTCAGCATAAATATTCAATCGACTTTCTGACGATAGCGCTGCAGCAGTTGACGGATTGGTGATTAAATCTCTATCACTCCAGGTTTCGAATGGACTTCTGAACATTAACTTCGAACATTACGATCACTTATTTAAAAATCATCAGAGTAGGATAAAAAGTTTTGGCACTTTTTGACAAAAATGGATCTCGATCACACCAATCACAGAATCTAAATGAGAAATGAAGTACTTTTACCTGTTACCAACATATGCAAAAGGATGGATACTATCAAATGCATTTTATATGCATAATACACGCTTTTTATAGTAGATTACATCAGTGTCTCGCCTTTTCTACGAGGCTGATCTGGCTAACTAACATAAATGGCATTCTGCACATATCTAATGCAGATACCTGTGATTAAATGATGTTTATTGAATGCTTTGGAAGCGTTTAGTCATAAACTTCCGATGAAAGTAGCATGACATGTAGGCGGACTGAAAAAAAGGCTAATTAAGCGGGCTTTCATGGTTATTGCAAATCATGAGAGGCTTCTGTACATACTCGTACTTAAATAATCATCTTGAGCTTGTTATTTCATTTCACTATGCATCCCTGCAATGTTGGACGCTGTAGTCAACAAACTTATCGTCTTTGCTACTGCTGTGCTGATCTGGCTACCATAGACAGGGTGTCTACAAAAAAATTGAGACTCAATTTTAGGACTTTCAGGTTTTTTGGAACTTTTGGACTTCAACATTTTTAGTAATTTAGCTTATCGATTGAGCTAAGTTGCCGACTGGGTAATTCATCATTTTCAGACTTGTGATGCATTTGCAATTGCGATTACAAGTACGCAATTGCAATTACAATTGCTGTAATTAGCAATTATAATAATTTCCGATGAGTAATTTGTAATTGTAATCAATTACATTTTTGGCCATGTAACTGAGAAGTAATTGCAATAACTTAGCAGTCAGTAGTGTTAAATGCTCATATAGCCCGCAGTTCAAATTATCTCGTCGATAGCGCGTTGCAATACCTAGACATGTGCCTGACGCACAACTACTGGTGCTTTTTGAAAAAAATGTTGCGACGAAGCGCATTTCCAAAGTCAAAATCAACTACTGGTCTAATGATATTCTTCCCCCTCTCCGAATCCATCTGATCGGAACATCTACTTGTAAATCAGAAAACTGACATAATTTCCCTCTCGGAAAAAGAAAAGCACATTAATTCTTCTTGAACACCGGTTAAATCTTCAAGTCAATTACTACAAATTCTCCTAGAATCCATAAGCCTAGATATCTCATGTATATCATATGTTGTATATTCAAGTTGAAACTTAGCAGATATATAACTAAGGCGAAGGAACTTCCGAAACGGAGAAAAGGAGGCATAATTTAATTTCAACGTTACAAGCGCGGTCTGTTTTCTCCAAGGAGCAATCATAATCAACCTTAGAATATCCGTCAGAAAAAAATAAATAATGGGAATGCGTGTACATGTTGTGCAACCCTGGCAATAGTCTAAAGTAATTGAAATGTAATTGTAGAAAAACTAATGTAATTGTAATCCATTACATTGATAGAAATGTAATTAGTAATTGTAATAAATTACATTTTTGGCAATTCGTAATCAATTACATTTCATGACTAATTGATACAAGTATGATCATTTTATATATTTGTTTTATGAACGATTTCGTATAAAGTCATGAGATTTATAACATACGATTTAAAATTAATCATAAGGCTATTTTTTTAAGAATAATTATCATTTTAGGAGTATTTCATTGTCTATGTCCCATCATTCCAAAATATACAGACCCGCTCATAAGTTCTTCCGCTTCACATCGATGACACATGAAATGCTTTATTGCTGCTTGATTATCATACACTCATAAATTGTTTTCATCCATGTCTGTAGAATTTTATTTCATTTCGCTATTTTACAGATGCGGGAGTGGAATAATTCATCAAACCTATGGAAATATCCTGAAAACAAAATTATTCGTAAAAATAGGTCGTCCAAAAGTTTTTGCGTTTTTAGACTTTCGACTGTAAATGTAGAAAATAACCAAAATAATGAAGGAAACCATATTCATGGTGTTTACAGCAGTGCAATTGATGATGCAACAACTGGCAATCAATACGTAAGCGCTATTTTAAAAGAAAGAAGAATACCAAATTGAACTGCGGAACAGGTTTGAGGTACTTTCCAACGAAGATACACGTACGTCGGAAAACAATGTAGAAAAAGACCTGAGATCATTAAACAATGTGTGGAAGACGTAGCTGGAAAAAGAAAGAAAGAGAGACAAGAAAAGCTGAAACCTGAAACAAAAGCATGGCTGAAGAAGACAAGATTGATGATAGTCGATGGAACGGCATGAAGCATCATCGAATACACAGAATTATGCAAGACCATAAGGAAGAAAATGAGAGAGGACTTAAGGATATACAGTTATGGCCAATGATTTCCGACCACCCATATATTTCTAAGATAAAACGAGTTCAGAGTATTAGTTAACAAGTAGTATTTAAGTTATAAACAAAAACATGTGTAATTAACACATGGGAACAATTGAACTTACATTTAAATGTCTTTGGTCAATTAAATTGCAAAATCTCAATGTTTCATAAAACAATTAATATTTAGTAGCAGTACCATGAGCCGCCAGAACAGCGTTGATTCGACGTGGCATTGAATCTACAAGAGATTGGCAATACTCAGGAGTTATTTCATGGGTCCAGGCATGAAGAATAGCACCTTTGAGTTCTATCAGTGAGGATGGATTGGATTTCGACACTTCTAACTTCAGCTTTTCCCAACAATTTTCTATCGGGTTTAAGTCTGGTGACGATCCTGGCCACGGGCTGAGTACTTCAATATTATTACAATGAAGCCAAGATTTTACGGCACGGGACTGGTGGCATGGTGCACCGTCATGTTGGAACACATCGCAACTATGAAGTTCCATCCACAGTGGCACCTTTTCTGCAATGATTTTCAAATATTCAGCCGAATTGACCGTCTTCCCTTGCTGTACAAAGTAAATACCTCCGCGACCAAATCCAGATATCGAACCCCATATCATGATTGACGGGCATTTTTTCACCGCTGGTACAGTAAACCTTGGATTGAAACGCTGATTTGAAGGACGTCGAACCAAGGCCCTGTGTGGTTGAAACTGCTTTATTTGTGTTTCGTCGCTGAAGAGTACTCTCCGCCATTGGTCAACTGTCCAGTCTTTGTGAGTTCTGCAGAAGATAAGGCGATCTTTGATATTCTTTCGAGATAGTCGAGGTTTTACAGCTGGACGGTAAGAGCGAAGACCTGCATCGATAAGGAGGCGCCGTCTGATGGTTCGAGTGCTGACTACCACATTTTCAGGTAATTGCGCTCTGATTTCAGAACTGGATATAGATGGATTCCTCACAGCAGCACGGCGAATCATGTTATCAGTTTGACGGCTGGTGATTCTTGTTTTGCCTGGTTGTTTTCTGGGAACTGTGGATCCAGTCTGCTTGATAACTTGGATAACATCATGGACTGTTGTCTTTGACAAATTTAATCTTACTGCGATCTGACGTTCACTCCATCCATCATCAAATAAAAGTTTGATATTAGCGCGAGCAGCAGGACTTGTAGGCATAATTACAATGAGACGCACAAATTAACTTTGGCAAACAATTCTTGGAATTCGTGTAATTCTGAGAATTCCACCGATTTATACATACTCAATGGTGGTTGGCTGGTGCCTGGTAGGTAAATCAACCAATTATAACTAATATAACGTATGTTTGTAGAAATAAAATAAGGTTGTCAGAATGAAAATAATAGTGGTCGGAAATCAATGGCCGTATCACTAGTGGTCGGAAATCATTGGCCATAACTGTATAACACAAGACTGATACAGAAAGCAGTCGCAAGAAACAGAGGCTTGAAAGTAGCAACAAAGAATCAAACTGGACATCGACTGTAAATACCAGGATTGAAAAGGCGGATAGAACAGTCACAAGAAATAGAGACGAAATTTCAGAAAATTGTGCCAAATTTTATCAGGAACTATACAATGATAACGATGAAAATATGCAAACAACACCGACCGAAAATCAACCAATCTTCTTAGAGGAGTAGAAAAGGCAAATCAAAGATATGAAGAACGAGAAAGCTCCAGGCTAAGATGGGATGGTAATTGAAATGATTTAGGCTGGGGGACAAACAATTATAAAAAAAGCTAGCAGAAATGTTTAGCCACATAATAATAGAAGAAACGAGACCAGAAACATGGAAAAACGCGATACTATCACTGATACAAAAAAGAGGAGACAAAATGGAACTGAACAACTACCGACCAATCAGCCTTCTATCCCACGTCTACAAATTATATATGACAGTCGTGAAACGAAGAGCATCAAACACATTGGAGGACAATCAGCCCTCCTGAACAAGCTGCATATCGTAAAGGATATTCCACTATTGACAACTTCCACGCGGTCACACAAGTCCTTAAAAAAGCAAATGAATACCGAATACCTTTATATATGGCCTTCATTGACTGCGAGATGGCATTTGACTCCATTGAGCACAAAGCAGTATTTGATGCTCCAACAAAGAAAGGAGTACAACCGAAGTTTATTAAAATCCTGAAAAAAGCATAGTAAATGGATGGCTAACAGCAAATAGCGAAATTGGTAGAGAAATAGATCACAGAATAAATACTGGTTGGAGAAGGCTCGGACAATACAGCAAACTACTCAAAACACAGGAACATCCCAATATGCCTGAAACGAAGGTTGTTTGATGCGGTCATACTGCCATCAATGACGTACGGTGCAGAAACGTGGACATTGACAAAACGACAAGAATGAAAACTGGCTGTGGCACAAGGACAAAATACGGAACGAGAACATCAGAGAAAGGACGGGAATCATTGACACAAAGAGTAAAATCTGATCGATGAAGGGACACTGGCCAGGACACCTAGCCAGAATGAACAACAACAAATGGGCCAAAACAGTAACGGAATGGACGACGCTAGAAAGACCAAGGCGAAGAGGAAGGTCAAGGAGAAGATGGAGAGACAATACTGAGGAAAAGAGCGGAATCAACTGGATTCAGAGAGCGCAAGATCGAAGAAGCTGGAGGAGGAAGTGGAGGCCATCTGCCAGCAGTGGCACGAAAGGCTGATGATGATCATCATATCGTAACGAATCAATTGCAGTAATTTACAGAGCTTTGCTACAGAACATGTAATTGGGTACAAACCCCGGGAAGTTCCAATAAAACAAAGAGAATTACGAACATGAATTTCGGTCAATACGAACTTTTAGGCTTCTAAGTCTGGGAGAAGATGTTGATATGAAAGACATGTTGATATAGAAATGACATTTGGAGGTAATACGCATATCACAAATAAACTCTTCGTTATTAATGGTTGCATCGGAAAGAAGCTATCAGTTTGATGAAAGCCAATTGAATGCAGTTTGCTTCAATTTCACTTCTTTTTTTATCGTCTTATTACTTGCTTTGTCAATAGTATAGTGGTAGCCTTTCATTTCTATACTTAAATTTTACGGCATCATGTGAACGCGTCATATGTGCGTCCCCTGAATTCATTATTTTTTGCTTCCAGTCTTCAACATACGGGCGTATCTGTCAGTCTTCAAATATATAAATAAACATTTGTAATTTAAAAGTACACTCTTTCTATAACATGCATGTATTAATCAGGTCTTAGTCACTTAATTCAACGAAGTGTTTCAATCGTTGATTAAAGAAATGTTTAATCATCTTACTTTATATGGACATTGTGAACTGAAGTCCATCGATTGATGTTCTTGCGCCTCCTCAGTTGAAACTGTATGTGAAGTGATAGCCTTCTTACACTGTTTAGGATAAGGATAAGTATCATCACTGAAATGGATACCATCTTAATCTTTCAGCAATGTCTATTCATGAATTTACGAATGACTTGACTATACACTGACCAAAATTGATAGTTTGGGAAGAGTCAAGATTGCAAGTTGAACAAAATTATTATTTAGCAATTAATTTGGGTGGGCATAGAAGACTTGTAGAAGCATTTCACAAACAAAATTCTCAATACATGGAAGAGACATCCATCCCAAAATGGAAGTGTGGCATGTGACATAGATCATACTATCTGAAATGTAGCCTAACTGCATTTCACACGTGAGTAGTAAGTAAAACTCCACTTCTGGATAGCGCATGATGGCCGCCGTCGCTGACGTCCCCCTCCCACCCTCCTGTCCGTCGAGTCGGTCGTGGTGTGGCGTCGTGTTGCTTCGAGTCTGACGTCCCCCCCTCCTGTCCGTCGAGTCGGTCGTGGTGTGGCGTCGTGTTGCTTCGAGTCTGACGTCCCCCCCCTCTGGCCGGCCGTCGTAGCGCGCGGTGATGTGCTGTCCAGGTTGGCGTGGTGTGCCGGCCAGGTTGGCGTGGTGTGCCGGCCAGATTGGGAGGGTGGACTGTCGTAGCTCACCTGAAAAAATCCCAAGTGTCAGAGTGACTTTGTATGGACAAAATTTTGAAAATTTTCCAAAGTGTGTCATTTCGACCTGGGACCTTCACCAAAACATTTTTCATCAAATTTCACTGACCCCCCCCCCCCGACAGCAATCTTCTAACTTTGGTTCTAGTGGACGGATTTTGTCTTACAGCTACTCGTTTGAAAGAGGAGAAAAAACTGCTCAACGACATTTTTGTTGTGAGTCAATCGGACCAGCCGTTCAAAAGTTAGAACTGTTACAAGATTTTAGGTCGGAGCTCACCTGAAAAAATCCTAAGTGTCAGAGTGACTTTGTATGGACAAAATTTTGAAAATTTTCCAAAGTGTGGCATTTCGACCTGGGACCTTCACCAAAACATTTTTCATAAAATTTCTCCGAACGAGGGGGGGTCCGTGAAATTTGATGAAAAATGTTTTGGTAAAGGTCCCAGGTCGAAATTCGGAAGTTTTAAATTTTTCAAAATTTTCACCACACTGGAGCTCTCACACTTCGGAATTTTTTCACTTGTGGCATGTTACATGGACATGTGCTAACGGACCGACTTCCCGTGGTCATATGAGAATGGCTCAGGTGTCATATGATAGAAAATGATGAGACCAATCGTTTGCAACAAACCGCATGTCGCTACGATGAATACTTTCGGAGATAGAGCCATTTTAAGTTTTCTTCCGAGCATATATAAACCCCCGACAACGTAAGTCTGATCACTTCATCGAAAGACGAGGTAAGCGACGGTCGTCGCTCTGAGCTCCCGATATCGGGTGTTTCAAAGGACTCTATCTTTTGAAGTAGGCAAGCTATCTTCTTACTTCAAAGTTTGTGTGATAGAGTTTGATAGTGTCTTCACTACTGATAAAATTTTTTAAAAGTAGTATGTGTAGTAAAATGCGGAATTTTTTTAAAATTCTTAATTTTCAGTTTTTCAAAGTTTTAACATGTAGACTAAGGTTTTCAAGTATGCTGAGTTCAAAATTGCTATCAGATTTGAAATTTAACTAAGTCTAAGGCAGCTTTGAGGGGTTAGATCCCAGCTACTGATCACTGCCTTTGACTCGGCGTTGCTGTTACCACTTCGGGGCAGTGACAATGATGTCTTCAGCTGTAAAGAGCGGGTATCAGGGAAGATCTCTCACTTCCCTAGTGATCAGTACAAGGCCTTCGGGCTGTCGACGGGATCGAGTGCCACTCATTACACTCAAATCTATCATTCCTCACTAAGTGTAATGCTTTAGGAATATGACTGTACTACATGATTCCATACTTATACAAATTTCATTATCTTACAGTTAACGATAAAATCTCAGGCATGGCAAATGATAAGAACCGTAAATTTCACATCAAAATGTGTACATGTGGGCGAATCAATCGCAGTGCGGACGCCAAGGCGCATGTCAAGAAGGCGGGCACCGACCACATGATTATCCTGAATAGGGTTGCGTGTGTGAAGTGTAGAGTGTTGAAGGGTGATGAGGATGAGGCGCGTTTTTACAGAGTGCATGCTGACTGTAGTGGAGGTTTGGTGAATGACTTGTGATTCACGCAGTTGATTGTTGAAGAGAGGGAGCGAATGTTGGCGATGGAGCGAGAGGGCAAGGTTGAGAATGTTGTTGAGAATGATGAGTTGGCGAGAGCAGTTGCGTCGTTGGAGGCTGAGATTGGGCAAAAGAGAGTGCTTGAGAGTGATGATGAGGATGATGTGGATTTAAATAGGGAGCGTGTGAGGAAGTTGAGCTCTTCGTCGTCGGAGGTGTCAAACATTGTCATCACCGACCCCCCGCAGAGCTCATCTTCCCCAAAAGTGAAGAGTGGTGGGATACGTAAGCAGTCGGCGAGGTGGTTGAAGGATGAAGAGAAGAGGCATGTATCGCAGCAGATGGCGCATGATTTGTTGGTGAATAAGTATGAGAGTTTGAAGAAGGTGAAGGATGAAGTCGTAAAGGAGTTGGATGAGTTGAAAAAGAAGGAACTGAAGTCGAAGGAGGTAGCGGATGAGAATATTCGAATGAGGCGTAGTGTGACTGATTTGAAGAATAAGACGCGAGAGTTGGAGGAGAAGAATGATGACTGTGAGAAGAGGGCGAGTTCTGCGGAGAGAAGAATGAGAGATGCAGAAGCGAAGTTTGAGGAGATGATGAAGGAGATGAGTGTGTTGAGAGCGAGGAATGTTGAGTTGGAGAGGACTGTGGCTCGGCGGGGTGATGAGAGGCAGGCGTTTGAGAAGTTGGAGCGCATGAGGGATGAGTGGAATCGTGTGAATGAGGATATATTCACCTATTCAGCCTATCAGCCTATTCGGGATAATCATTTGGACGGTGAAGTACTCGTCAACCGTACTCTGGACGAGTCAATAATATGTTATAACGGCCATCCAACCAAAAAATGTCTCCATGCCAGCCTGAGAATGCGCGGCCATCTCCACAAATTTTCTGTCAGGAAGCGCGCGAGACTACCTAAGGATGGCTAACTTGGTAAGTGAAAAGTAAATAAGATAGTATATCCTATTCTAATACATATCATTTTCATTGCAGATCTTTGCCCGCCTTCACCACCCCATCACGACACTCCCGAGAACGAACCATCGGCTCTCTTAAGGGCCACCATGGGGCAAGACATGATAGAACCTCCACGCGGTTTGCCCTGGGCAGTCTTCGGACTGGCGAATACTATCATTGAGTTGAATCTGCTATCAGTCAACTTGAACGTTGCGTCGCGTTAGAGGGGTATATAAACCACTGCCTCTCATTTCATTTCATTTCAATCATGCAGACGCCGAACAGTCAAGTCAGCTCTCCTCGCGGACCGCAGTTAAGGCCGCGAAATTTATTTGAGGAGTTTGTCAGGCTAGAGGAGCAAGACAGAGTTTATAATAATCTTGCTCGGATTGGCAATCCGATGACAGCAACTGCTGTCAATCCAACGGAATGGCGCTACATTCCACTTTTTAGCCATGTACCAGTTAGTGTGGAGGTCGACAGCGCTACCAAAGAGAGAGTCAAAGACTCTCTCAGCAGAATTGGTAGGGTGTAAGATGACGTTACTCCCGAGAACGAACCATCGGCTCTCTTAAGGGCCACCATGGGGAAAGATTTGATAGAACCTCCTCGCGGTTTGCCCTGGGCAGTCTTCGGACTGGCGAATACTATCATTAAGTTGAATCTGCTATTAGTCAACTTGAACGTTATGCAGTCGATTGCTATCCCTGAAGCATTCTGATTCGCTGTTGAGCAATTCCTATATAAGCCAGAAGATTGTAGCGCTTCTCATTCAATTTCAAGTCACGATGGAAGCAACATCTACTAGCACCATTCCCGTCTTCATCGATTAAGACAACGCCATTCCCGAGTTCATCATCCTCGACGAGTGGGATGAAGAGGATGAGAAGAAGGGGAAGATCAAGAAGATCGTTTGGACGGATGAGGTATGGACTCCGAATACCACTCGCATCCGAAAGGTGCCAGATGCACCACCACGGCTTAGGCGGCACAGGGTCTATGACAACCTAACCGTCATACCCATTGACTATTCCAGCCAATAGTCAACTTAATTCAAACCCGAGAATGAACCATCGGCTCTCTTAAGGGCCACCATGGGGCAAGACATGATAGAACCTCCACGCGGTTTGCCCTGGGCAGTCTTCGGACTGGCGAATACTATCATTAAGTTGAATCTGCAATCAGTCAACTTGAACGTTGCAAATGAAGTTCGGTGTAATACTTCCTTTCGACGGGCGTTCCTGTAAAGGGCGGCGGTGAAACCCGTAGCTATGTATACCGCAAGGGACATTCGGCAATGGTCAATCTTGTTAAACCTCTCTGCGTCATGTTTGCAAGTGATTGCCTCTGTCTCAACGTAGTATGCATTCGCGCCAAGGCGACATTTAGCCAACTGTCGAAGGTTGCCTTATAAACTATCCATTGCATACGTTATGAGAACCATGAGTTCTACCTGTCTCTATCAATGAGATGAATTGATGAATGGAATGAAATGGGAGGACACTCACGCGCCACACGCAACATAACACACTTCTCTCTTCCGTAGTCTAACAAGCTCTTTACACATGGATCGCAGTCGATTGCTATCCCTGTATCAGAAGTGTAAGCTATCTTAATTTTATTTAACACTATTTCAGCTATCATCATCGCCCATATGAAATGTTTTAAGATTTACAAGTTAGACTAAGCGTGCTACTATTTCCAAATGAAAAAGTATACATGGTTAAATCATCCACTGAAACCCCATTCAAGTAAGTCAGTATGAAAGCAAAGATAATACGAAATAAAAATTTATTATGGCATGTATTTCAAAAGGTCTTCATCGTCAATATCGTCCCAGAGTCTGGCTTCACATAGATAACAAAAACAGTTCACTTGCTTTAATCGTTCTTCCACTGCGAGCCTCACTTTGTCAATATACTCCCACTCCGCCATAGTTCGTGGCTGGGAGTTAGGGGTGTACCACTCCCATAATTGGTGGAGGAATTTGGTGCTGGTGATCTCCATCACATCGTCAGTATCGTACTGGAGATACTTCCACCTCACGCCTGTTAAGTCGGGACACTCCTTCTTACATACACTCTCTTCGTCGTCCGCTGGCAATGACAACTTTCTGATATTGTCCAGTCGGTACACCTTCTCTACCTTCCCCTTCGTTGGAGCGTTTGGTGCAACGAGCGCCTTTGGTGTTGAGCATGGAGAAGAGAATTTTGTGTTTGGTGTTGTCGGAGGGCTTGTCATGTTGACTGTGAATAATAACTTTGAAATGTTTTCTAATTCTTAAGTATCAACAAGCAACCAATCAGAATGAACAGCCAATGAATGATGAATATGAAAGTATATATGTAAAGTGACATTCGTGTCATTTCACTCTGTCTTTGTGACATATAAGTGAAGTGTTCTCTGGCGAATTCTATATTTGAGGCGTGCAAGTGAACTGCTCTCTCGTGAATTCCAAATTTGAGTGAAGTCTCTATCTTGTTGAAGTATCAACCTTAAACTTGATTTCGTTGAAATGGTAAGTTGAAAATTTCTTCACTCATCTCCCTCAAACGTGTGGCTAATAGCATCTTCCTCAATTTCAGGCATCAACTTCATCACCAACGCCCTCCCTTCTCGAGGAAAGTTTAGAGTTGTTGAGTCAAAGTAGGTTGTAACAATACACTGAGACTTGAACAGAGATGATAGAAAGATTTCTCTTTCAGGTGATGTGAGTTCCAGCTCAGGACTCTCGCGACAAGGCAACGAGTGGGAATGTGCCGACTGCGGACATATGTTTACAAGGAAGCACAGTCTCCTTCGACACATCAAACATCATCTCTCATTTTTGATGGTGTGGACTCAGCCATATTCAAAATTTCCCTATTAGAAAGTCATACAGCTCGAGGCACATTTAAACTACCAAAAACGTTGTATAATAAGAAAGCTGTCATCAATGTCGATTGTAAATCACAGTGTTTCAAATATGCAGTCCTATCCATCCTGCACTATAATGATATCAACGCGAATCGAAATCATACCTATAGCTATAGACAGTGGGAGGATGAACTAGACTTTGAAGGTTGTGATAGTAACAACATGAAAATCAAAGATGTAGAAACGTTCGAAAAACATAATAAGATTAAAATTGTCGTTCACGTGTGGGAGAAGGGGTTGAAGGGTGCCCGCTATAATTCACGTTCAACTTGTTATGAACGTGTAGTCAACCTCTTATTAGTAAAACAAGATGATAGCGAGGAATGGCACTACTGTGGTATTCCCAAAATCTCTCGCTTGTACACTCACTTGGGGCACTCTAAAAGAGTTGAACATTTTGTATGCGACCGCTGCACCCGCTCCTTTTGGAGTAAAGATAAATTTGAAAGTCACTATGAATGGTGCAAGCGAGGTAAATTACAAATGGAACGCATGCCCAAAGATAAAATATTTTCACATAGGGATAATGGTGACGAATTAAGTCCCCTGCGTGTCATTTACGCAGACATAGAATGCTACATTGATGATATCATCCACAAGCCAGCAGCGATATCCTGCTATGAAGTATGGCATGACCACTTTAGGAATAGACAAAACAAAATGCATACTTGGCAAGGTGAAGATTGCATTTCAAAATTTCTAGAATTTCTCGATAAAGCTGCTAAATTTCAACAATCATATGATTCCCAATTGCAGCGTAAGTCACTACATATGTCAGATGAAGACAAACAAAAATTTGAAAGTTGCACATCCTGTCCTAAATGTCATAAAACGTTTGATGACGATAAAATTAAGAAAGTGCGTGATCATGATCACATCACTGGTAAATTTAGAAACGCACTCTGCTCCAAATGTAACTTTTCACTTAGGTTGAGACGTCGTGTACTACCCGTCATTTTTCATAACTTTAAGGGCTATGACAGTCATATGATAATAAAAGGAGGGTTGAGCCAGATGAAATCGTGGCAGTTTAATGTAATAGCGCAAACGAGAGAAAAATTCATGGCAATGACAGCAAAAGTACCAGTAGATAAAACTAAAGAAAATAAGACAGTCTTCTTCGAAATAAAATTTTTAGATTCATTTCAATTCATGTCAGCGTCAGTAGCTTCTCTCGTTCGTAATCTCAAGTTTCTTCCCCATAGTCAAACTTTGAAGAAACACTATCCAAACTTAACGGATGAAATAATCACTCGCAAAGGAGTCTTTCCCTATGCATATTTTAGCTCATTGTCTAAACTAAATGAAACAACCCTTCCTTCCATTGACAAATTCCAAAACGATTTGACGGGTCAAGATTGTCCAGTAGAAGATTATGAACATGCTCAAGAGGCATGGTTAAAATTTGATTGTAAAACGTTTGGCGATTATATGATCGCTTACTTAGAATTAGATGTCATTTTGCTGGCTGATGTCTTTCAGGAATTTCGACGAGTGGCATTAGAAGAAGACAAATTAGATCCTGTCCACTTTGTCAGTCTACCAGCCATGTCCTTTAAATCAGCCTTTAAAATGACTGGTGAGACCATTCATCTCTTACAAGACCCGGAGATGTATAATATATTTGAGCGCGGAATACGCGGTGGTCTCACATTTGTAAATAAACATCATATAAAATCTAAAACAGTAGGTGATGATCATATCCACCTAAAGTACTATGACCAAAATAATTTATATGGCAGTTCACTGTCTAAACCACTACCTCATTCCGAGTTTAGTTGGTTAAATCAAGATGAGCTTGAGTATTACTCCAACCCTTCAAACATACTGAAGATTCCAGATGAAGGTGATTGGGGATATTATTTTGAAGTGGATTTGATATATCCAAATAGCATTAAAAATAAAACTGCTGATTTCCCACTCGCACCTGAATCTGGTGAAGTGACTGAAGATATGTTTTCACCATTCATGTCACAATTTCATAATAACTTAACAGAGTGTGGACAGCCAAGGTACAAACCATGCCGCAAACTTTTACTCACCCAATATGATAAGAAAAATTATCTCGTGCACTTCTGCATACTAAAATTCTATTTAGAAATGGGCATGCTTCTAAAGTCAGTTCACCGCATTATCAAATTTAGACAGAAAGCCTTCCTCAAACCCTACATAGATAGTAACAGTCAAAAACGTGCACTCGCCCAAAATAATTTTGAAAAGGATTTTTATAAATATAAGAATAACAGTCTTTTCGGAAAGACCATGGAGGATGTTAGAAAACGTATGAACTACAAACTAGTCGTTGATGAACAAAAACATCACAAATTGACCTCATCACCTCTTTTCATTGATAGAGACATCATCGATGAGGATCTTGTAGGTGTTAAAATGATAAAATCAGAAGTTGAGTTGTGCAAACCCATCTATATTGGGCAAGCCGTTTTAGATTATTCCAAGCTTGGAATGTATCAACTCTTCTACAAAATATTAAAACCATGCCCTCTCGTAAAAGAGGTTCGCTTGCTGGGTGGTGATACAGATAGTTTCTTTTTAGGAATTACCACTCAAAAAGATTTAAATTTTAATGAAGTAGGCAAGTCATTAGAAAAATATTTCGATACATCTAACTACAATCCCACTCATCCACTCTATTCCATACAGAATAAAGCCAAACTTGGTTGTTTTAAGGATGAAACAGCAGGAAAGGAAATAGATGAAGTGATTCTCCTCCGTCCTAAAATGTATTCCATGAAATTAAAAGAATGTGCAGATAGTATTAGGCGTGCTAAAGGTATATCAAAATCCATTGTTCACAAAATGAAACATCGGTCCTATAAGAAGGCCTATAAAAATAAAACTATAACGTTTGTCAATATGACAATCTTAAAATCTCAAGTTCATACTGTGAAAAAGCACACGTTCAAGAAACGAGCGCTTTCAGCATGGGAGGATAAGAGGTGTTGGATAGGACATAACACATCTCTTCCACATGGACATCCTGACACAAACATACCTCCACCCAAAAGAATAAAACTCACGCTACCACATTCAGGAGATGTATTGACATAATCAACTTTAACTCAGTATTTTGATGTTGCTTTTTGTAGATATACATGGTTGTTTTATGTATCGCATGAGATCGATCTTCCTTGTGAATATATGCCTACAGTCAGCCCATTCCCCTTTATCTGTGAAAAGACTTTTTCATACACATATTTTTATTTCAATAAACATATCACAATGACTTCACTTTGTTTTCCGAAACACTAAAGTTACGAGGGATTTAGTATCTTTTACACGGATGCACTCTTGTAAACCATTGGTAATTTTGATAGCAATAGAGGGTATAGTTTGTTTGACGACGGGATGATAGAAAATAGATTCAAACATCTTCTCGACTATTCCATATGAAGCGTCTTTATCATGAATGAAATCACGTAAAATGTATTCTTTTTTCTCACCAACAGAAATAGGAAGAATCAAATCACTTTGAATGTAAAGGTGCTGTTCATGTTTATCAAGTGTCATTGGTGTTTCTATACCAATCGTATGCGCAGCAGTAAACACAGTTTGTAGCATTGAATAACCAAAGAGTTTTTTCAAATTTTTACTCAATTGACATTGAATGTCATCACCCAGTTTCAGAACAACGCGTTGATTTTCAATTGAAAACGAAATGTGGAGTGTCTTTACATCATATTTACTTTTCATCACATGCTTCAACTTCTGTTGTATATAAGGATTTACTACATGAATGAAGCTTTCAACTGTATGATATAGACGCGGCATTATATTGATAGCAACTTTAGATTCTTGATAAGACTGGTAAATTTTCTTGATGCGATCACCATAGATGTCAACCCACCATTCATCATTAACTGAATCAGCTTTAGTGTGATATTCATGAGAAGCATACACCAGACCGCTTCCAATAATAGGGGTTGGATGTCTTACAAAATGGCGCAAGGTTGGAGAGAAATAAACTGTAAGTTTGTCATTATATTTCTGAATAACCAACTTATTTTTGTCCGCCATAATTTTCTCTCCATACTTCTTACCCACAGTCTCATTCCATCGTTTTACTAACTCAATAAGTGATAAAGGTTGAACACCACGCTTTTTCAAAATGATGCGTTCTTCGCATTCTACATCTTCATCAAATATTTTAAATCTATAATGAAATTTGTTGATTCGATTTGAATAAACTTTTTTAACATTTGCAGTAGCAATTGACGTTAGATGTAGTCCATGACCAAAACCGAGATGTGGATAGAATTCATTATCCAACCTCAGTGTAAGACCTTTAGTAAAAGAATGAAAGCGAAGGAACTGTCTCCCACTCCAATGATAGATAGTGAACTCATAAGCTTTCTGATTTTTATTCTTCATGATGGAAGTATTACCACTATTGAATGCCTTAATAATTTTCTCATTCCCAAATGGTTCATAATAATCTGATTTTATCTGAATCCATTCATAGTTCCACTTTCCATCTGATGTTAAATTGTATGGGAACTGGAATGCATTATTCATCGTTATTCCATCATGGGTGCGAGGAGTTAATATCATTTCTTCCAAATCATTCACATTCTGAATATTGCTATCATAGCAAATACTAGAAACGCCAACCTCCCATTCACCTTCTAAATGTAGTGGGCGATTTAATTCTACCCGATAGTCTGATGGTTTATTTTTGGGAAATTTATTCATAGAAGCATTACTGGGCAAGTAGATTAGAAACGAGTCCTTATTTTCACTTTCCATATTATTCACATTGGAAAAATATATTAGCATACTTTTGCATTAACTCTTCATTCGGAAATGGAGTGTGATACTTGTCACAGAATCTTTATGAAAAGGAATCAACGCACCAGCATCGTCATAAATGGCAATATCAATTTGTGGGATGTAGTTTGATTTCAGCTTTGTATAATGCACTTTCTTGAAAGTATGCTCAGATAAAATACTGCAGCTTTTTGGCTGGTATGGTATCATTGCTAGCAATGGAGCTTCAACATCTCCCACACGTACATCTTCACCAATATTGGAATATATCTGAAAATAGTTAATACGACGGGATAGCGACATGTCTGCGCTAGCTTTGGTTACAGTACCACTTTTAAAGATATTTTGATCAAAACCCAAAATGTCCATTAGAGTTCTATCCATAATTAGTTCAATACCTTTTCCACTTATAGTGAGAGACAAAACACCTTCTTTTTCAGAAAATGAAATATGTTGCTCATTAATCACTTCATTTAAATAATCTACAACCAATTTAACCGAAGTAATAATGCGAGGCATCAACACTCTTGTTTCATGAAAGATACCAACGAAAGGCTCTACACACTTTCTGTATAAAGATACGGTCCATTCTGTATCAAATTGATTTGACCTTTCACATGGTAAATGTTGCATATCAAATTTTCCATGAACAGCTGCAGAATGATGTCGTAAGAACTGATGAAAATCTTTTGAACAAACTAATACTAGATCATCATCATTTAATTTACTTATTGCAATATGATTAGATGATTTGATATAAGTCAATGTTGCCACTTGTTTACCATCAACTCGAAGGAGATAATTAAATTTCTTCAATAATGCTCCAGGAGTCATGTTTGTCTTTCTTGGCTTAATCACAATCTTCTTCACCAACGTCTTCTCATTTTTTGGGATAAGATCTACATAATAAGCTTCCTCTCGATATATTAACTGTTTATGACCACTTATGTGGTAATTAACATTAAAATTATCATAGCTTGTTAAGGCGCTAGCGAGGTAACCTAAATCATTTCTTAAACTTGGACTTAAACCAACAATCCAATCTTTCTCAACTACATGATGTACATAATTATGATCATCATTGTGCGGAGTAAATTGGACAATATGTTTACACGCTTTATTCAAGAAATCATATATAAACTTTTTACACGATAAGAGATCTTTCTTTGGCCACTGTGGAATGTATACTCGGCACCCCTTTTCACATTGGTAAGCAGCTGTGCGTCTCATATTAATAGTCATCACCTCATGATCAAAAGTATAGACACAGTTGCTATAAACAAGTTGAGTGACACCCACTTCCCAATTTCCATTTAGCTGTTGTGTATGATCAATGAGAGTAGAAAAGAGTGCGGGTCGATTACTAGCAAATCTATTTGCGGCCGCATTGCTAAGCAAAATATGATAAAACGACATTTTTATATTGCTGATCTGCGACTTTGCATAACATCATGAAGACTTGGATTTTGGACTCTCTACAATATATCAGAGTTGATCGTGATGGAAACGTACACTTCAAAAATTCTCATGGTCATACATCAAGAGGTATTACATTAACATGGCGACAATTTGTCAACCTCAATGATATCATGAGGGATTTGGAATATTTTGAAACATTAAGATTCATCTCCTTGGGTGATCAAGTTTGGCTTCAACATTACAGAAATGAAATTCAAATCTGCCATTCTCATTCCGCAAACTGTTTCTCATTTCGCAAATACAATTGGGAGAAGTATAGAAGATACATACATCGCTCCATCATGACATTTATTCGTCGTGAGTTCATCGCCCTACTATGCAAATCTTAATCAGACATGACTACCACGAACCATCAGTTGGAAATTAGATTCCCTACAACGTATTGAAACGGATCATGATCGAAACGTCTATTTCAAAGATTCAACTGGAAATGTGAGAAGAGAGTTTGCTTTATCTTATCGTCATTTTCAATCTCTACATTATATCATGAAGGATTTGAAATACTTCTATATGAAAAGACATTCACGTATTGGAAATCGCATCTGGCTGCGCGTCAACAAACGGCGAATTCAACTCTATCATTCCCAACTCCATACTAACTTCACATTTCATCAAGGTAGTTGGGAAAAGTATAAAAGGAAGGTACATCGCTCAATTTACTCATTTTTTCATCATGAAGCGCCATCGCTACACCATCGTCAACATTCTCCGTCGCTTCAGACTCTACACCAAAATCGATCTCACATCATTACACCAACACCTTCCAAACAGCAAGTATTACCCGGGCCGTCCTCAAATGTTAGTGGTGAAGATGAACAATTCACGGAATCTTCAACTCTTCCCAAATGGAACTGTACAGATTCTCGGCGCCCTTTCTCATTCATCGGCGCAGTCAATGCGCTTAGAGCTACAGAGACTACTACGTCGGATATGGAAGAGGGAGAGGTGTGTGATGTCGAATCTGACTGTGGACAATATGGTGATCTCTACTCAATTGAGTGAAAGTGTATCATTTTTGAAGATTCATACCAGCAGTTACAATTTGTGTTATGAACCCGAACTTTTTCCTGCAGCTCTCATTAGTTGTTGGTTACCTGTGCATGTGGCAATCTTTCATAATAGTAAAGTGATCATTACTGGACTAAAATCTCATGTACAAGCAAATGTGATCCTAGACTATCTCATCGAGTATGTACGTACCCAGCGGATTGTAAAATAAAAAACAATTTTTCCAACATGATGTTTTTATTTCAAATCATGATAGAACTTACAAATCAATTTTTCATTAGAGGATGGATTACATGAAAAGTTTTGAATAACAGATACAAATCGAGATACATGTAAACGTTTTAAGATGAAGTACAGTACAAAAGCACCACACGTTGATGAAAGTGGATGTTGTAGTATGCGTTCATTTCGCTGATATTGACGCGTATGTTTTCTCAACCACTGCTGTGTTGGTATATTTGGAGGTTGAGCAAGAGAGTCAAATAGTTCACCACGTCGGTCTTCAATAAAGATCGCTTTCTAATGCTCACCGCCTAAATTCAGCGAATGAGTGTTTAGCACAATAAAGATGGGATAGTGATTTACTGCAGGTGGTAAGGTATCGAGTGAATAGACATTATCGAAAGCTTTCAACGTCGCTTCGTCTGCATTACGCTGCACTTTAGTCTTAATATCGTCAGCAGTCAACCAACTCATTAACAATTATACTGAAGAATCACGTCACGATACTTTGTAATTTCAATATTTGAATCGAAGACTGCATAAATTAATACATTGATCGTCTCAGGTAGTGTTCTTTTGAACGTCAAATCCAAACGAATATTATGAGGCACGTTCGCTTGACGATAGGGTGCACTAATATCAGCAGTCAAATCAAATGCATAAATAGTATATCCACTCTTAAACTCTTTCATAGTCAGTCCGTTAGTGTCATCCGTATTGTAAAAGCCAAAGACATCCATAAAATCAACATAACTGCGCATAAATTGATCCGAAGCAAAATCTGGTTTGTAGGGTGGACCAGGATGACTCACACCATTTACACGTAAAGCAATTTCACTTAACTGATTGTGTTTAAAATTGAAAGGATTCTTCTTTATATTACCATTAAATGCATCATTTTCAACCATTGCCACCAGGAGGAGCTTCGGTGCTTCCGATGGAAAGAGGCCATCTTTCATGAAACTCTTTTGATCTTTCGGAATTGTAAAGGTGAGAAGCTTTGTATGCTGAACGGGGTAAATGGCATTTTGGCGGTTAAGACCTTCAGCATGCCCTCTAATGACACTTGGATTCGGTACTACTCGACGAATGTAAAGTGCAATATCTTCCACATGAATTCTAAAATTGTCAACTTCAGCAAATGCATTCAGCGCAAATTAAGGCTTATTCAATGTCAGCTTGAGTCGCATGCTGGTATTACAGAGTAAAAATTTTGACTGTCTAAAGAAGTCTAAATTCAGCGGACCATATAGCTGACATACTCTACTATCTTTAATCATAGCAGATCGCTTTACAAAGCCACTGTTTGTTTCAACATCAAATTTTCCTGCTTCATCTCTGTACCATCCCATGGCTTCCATATGACTTTTTTGTGCTGCTGGATGAAACTGTGATACATGATTGAAATATGATTTATAGGGATAATCGCTTTGACCACCTTCCACCTGCTGCTCTCCAATCGTTAGAGAAACATCGTGAAGTAATGTAGTCAATGGTAAATTGTTCAGTCCAACTTTATGTGCATCGTCAATAGCAGTTCCATCTGCTTGCTGAATTCTAAACCTCAAATCAACCATCGCATAACTCAAATCTATGTAGTCATCACTACCACCAGGAATAACAAATTCAATGGGGCCAGCATTCTCAGCTGTTCGAGGATGATAATCTACAAAATCTACAATACTTGAACTAAGAATATCTGTCTGTATGGCTTGTTGATCAAACAAACAAAAACCGGAAGTTTTACACTCCATGATTAGAAGTTATGGCAGCGTCGTCGTTTAGCGCCTGATGAATGATTAGAGCCTCTGCGACGTTTGCGTGAATGCCTTTTGACTGAAGATCGCACCTTACCAGCTCCGCGATGTTTTTTTCTCCTTCCTTTACTCATTCGTTTAGGTGATTTCTTTCCTTGAGTAACACCAGCAAAGGTCTGCATCAATGTTTTTAAACCGCGTTCCTTCCCACGATTCAACAAACTGCTCTTAAAACTTCTACCTCTGGAAAGATAACTAGCAACATCACCAGCAAAGCCAACGGCATTACTTAAAACATTTCGTTTTAAAGATCTACCGACATTGGATATGAGAGGTGCTACAACAGATTTCAGTGCACCAAGTATGCTACCTCCACGTTGGCGGCGAGCGCCGATGTAAATTTGTCCTCCACCACTTACATAGGAGGGTCGTGAATAAAATGAGGCAGTTGGATTCATAGCTCAAACCCCAAACATTGTTAGTTACAACTTTGCATGAATCACTGTCGATCACTTAGATGAAAGATGTCGGCACGACGCATCCAAGAGTTCATACTTGAAGGATAACCAGTCCATTTAACAAGACACCATTCTTCACCTTGCCGTTTTTTACATCGAATGATTTTCTCTACCAAATATGTTTCACTTTCAGTGACTACCTCAATCTCATCGCGGTAAAAGCTACCCTCAATTTCTTCATTATCGTAATCTTTCAACTTGTAGGTGGTCGGAGAGTCTTTTTGATTAATCCTTGATACTGTAAATACCTCCTCTGTCCAATTCGGAAGGTACCCTTTAGCAAAAACACTCTTCACTTTTGAGATACGAACTTTATCACCAATTTTCACATCACTTTTCACATGAGTGCGTTTACGTTGGAATGATTTGCGCACTTTATCTACATTGTCAGCATTTACATCTACTGGTCTGAGTCCAATAGAACGATGGATAGAGTGATTGTAGGCATGGAGTGTATCTTGTAGAACCTTTGTCCAATTTTGTGTCAAGTTGGCAGTAAAATGTCGCCACAAGCGATTTTTTAATGTGCGATTAAAACGTTCAACGAGTGCAGCTTTATAAGCACTCTTTACACTAAACAACTCAATGTCATGCCTCTCAAATAATCTTCTCACATGCTGATTTTCAAACTCTTTTCCTTGATCACTCTGAATTCTTTTTGGAATGCGACCTTCTCGAAAAATTGTTTGGAATGCTTTTTGCTACTCCTTTCCCTTCTTTAGTTTTTAAAGGTTGAGCCCACGCATAACGCGAGAAAATATCAATGACGGTTAAAATAAAATTATTGCCCGAGTTATGTTTTGAAATGGAGGCAACATCACACAAATCTGCTTGCCACTGTTCATCGATGTCATGAACAATATAATGGCGGGTGCGGTACTTCTTTTTCGCTTGTTTGTGGAGTGTATAGGTAGCCTGACCCTTTAACCATCGTTTCACTTGTGATTGTGGAAGACCACTCGCTTTTGATAATTTCTTGATAGCTGCAAATCCTGCCGGATGTTTTACATCATAATAGATTGACTTCAAACGTTCAGCCGATGACGACTGACTCTTTTTCCTCCTTCTCATCTTTTTGTTTTCTTGCCTTTCTACATTTACAAGAACTGCAGCATTTAGCTTTAGCGGTTTTGCGATCGTGTTCACATTGCTTAGGGGTTTCATTGTGAGAGCTGGCGCAGCAAGTGCAAGTGACAACGACATTCACCTCTGGCGGCTCATTACATGGCAAGCAACACATCTGCTTCATATTAATAGTCTGAGAACATGTATTTCCTGGGAGGAGCTGTTTTACGTTTTCCTTTTACTAGTTTTAGTGGTGATGTAGATCTACGTCGAGTTCTTCCTCTTGTTTGCTTAGTGAGTGTGGGAGGGGATGTAGCAGGTGACGTCTTAAACCAATTTGTTGGCATTTTCATCGCCTGAAGCATTGGAGCAGTAGCCACTGTTGAATCAAGTTCTTTCAATGTCTCATTATTCAAAGCAAATTTTGGCACATTATGCTTTTTCAATAGTTTAAGAAAGTATGACCAACTAGGTGGAACATAGCCCTGACGGCGCTTTCTACGTGTCGCATACTGAATCAAGTCTTCATAACGTGAAGCATCAATCACTTTATTTTCATCTGAAATGATTTCTCCTCTATCATTTACATTGAAATGGGGTTCAATACTGTTGAAAAGAGATATGGCATGTGCGCGAGATGCTAAAGGTGTAGCAGTCGATACAGAGTCACGCATCTTATTCTTCAAGTTTTTCAATTGCTCAACAGTTTCCGATTGTAATAATACAGCACGATGTGGATCTTTGATGTGAACATTTTGCTGATAATCTATTTCTTTCCTATACATTTGATTTGCAAGAGGTTGCTTTACTTGCTGCATGGCAGTCAATTGTACATATTCATCCTGAGGAATAACAATCATGCGAGAATAAGAACTCATAGTTTGTAGATAATCATGGGAGTTTTCAAAATATCACTTCGAAATCTAAATTCTTCCGGACACTCTTGCGTAAAGTCAATGAATAAGTAGCCGTATGGTTTTTCAGTAGCTGCTAGAAAAATTTCAATTAAGGCTTTTGATCCTCTGGGTGCAACTTGTCGCGCTAAAATTTCAAATTGACGTTTATCTCGCGGATTCTTGAAAATAGCATAATAATGTGTATTCAGGTTTCGTGTACGAGCTTCTTTTCCATCAGGAAACAAATTTTGTGTGATATAGATGAAAAATCACCTTTTATGATGTGCTGCACGAGTGAACATATCTGTAACATCTTTTGAATTCTTACTTTCTTTTAATAAATCATCCAATACAACAACATCATTAGACTGAAGTTTATCCACTGCAATAATTCCTTCATGTCGAATAAAGTTGCGACTTTGCAATACCTGAAACAGCGACGGTTGATAAATACCATAACACCAAATCACTCGATTGATAGGTTCCTTAAACAACTCCCTTCTTTTATCCAATAAATTCAGCGTGAAAACAGTTTTACCTGCATGAGATGGACCTGATACAGTCAGAACTTTATCACATTGAAGTCTGAAATCCATTTTAATACTTTGAGATTCAACATTTGCATAATTAACGCTTAGAGCCAAAGATATTACCCAATAGGTTGCCCACGACAGGAGCTAACATTGGAAGTATTGCTGAAAGGAAACCGCCCTTTTGTGTTAGAGTTTTCCTCTTTCTTTGAAGGGTGACTTTAGGATTGGAGATGAAACGCAATTTGTGGCATATCGCTTAAGTAACTTTCGTTGTTTTGGCGCTAATTTCTTCGTCCTCAACTTTCTGACATGAGAAATAATTTCACGAATGAATTTATCGTTGGCATGTCGTATAGCATTGTATCGCTGATTTGCTTTCATTCGTCGGAGAGCTTGAATGGCTGAAGAAAACTTTGAAGACTTTTGACTTTCACGTTTCGTCATTTTACGTTTCGCCATTTTCCGTGTTAGTCTTTGCTAAAACTTATCTTTACCACATTTGCAGAGGTACTAACTATTGCGACATAAGTGACACTCGAAATGAGCAATATCACAGTGGGTACATTTGCAAAGTTGAATGCAATTACGTATGAAACAGCGTTGACAAAAAGCGTGCTTACATCTCTTGAAGATGCGCTTTTCATTTCCATCCTTTCGCTTACATACATCACAACACATAGTTTCACCGTTACTGATGTCTATAGCAAGTCTTTTTGAAGATATGAATTTGCTAGCCTTTTCTAAATAATAGACGCATGTACAGAAGGAATATACTTTGAGAGTGAGCAGACATAGCTCGAAAACCAGTTGTGCTACAATCAAGTACCACTGCATTTTCAATTTTTCTTTATGGAAAGTTGAATGTGAATATCTGAAATCGCTTCAATCACTAGACTGCTACCATGATGGTTAAATGCGTTAAGACGTTCAGCAATTTTTATCATATGTCTTTTAAAAAATTCTTCGGGGTGATCTACCACTTCCATTGAATAAGAAGCAAAATGGAAAGAGCGACTTTCCACCTCTTCCTTTCCAAAATGACTAAACTTATTTTTCGCAACTAATCGCGCCATGACAATGCTATCAGAGAATGTATTCATTAAGTCTAGAAATAGAGTGCTAGCATCATCGACCACTGCTTCGATGTCGGTCTCATCTTTATGAAAATTTATCACATAATCTTGAACAGCTCCTTTTAAACTTTGCCTATGAAAATGTAATGTTCCGCAGTCGTTTGAGAAAGACATGATCGCTCTTTATCTAACCCATCCATTGCATGAAAACAACAACTCTTCTCATAGTAACATTTATTGAATAACGGTAACAAGCATGCATTATAAATCAATGGTTTGAAACAGATAAAATAGATACAGCTGGTAACTATCATACAGCGAGCAATGATAACCATACAGGACTTTTGCAGTCCTGAGGTAAGGAGGAAAGAAGCATTGGTTATGAACGTAGCTACTACAACGAACAAACAAAATAGGAACAGACAAATCCTTAAAACGTTTCGTGACTTCATGGTAGTGTTGATTCACTCTACTATCCCAAGGCGGGAGCAAAATATCATCAATGATTAGATTGGGAAATACTTTCCTCTCCTTACCAGGATTATTACAAAAGATGCGTATAACACTGAAAGCAGCTAACCATCGTTTAAAGTCAATAAGAAGAGCACTCTCACAAGAAAAGCCATAGTCTTGCAAATATTTCAGATTAAATCCATGAATGTGTTTTCTCGCCCATTGATCAACATTGGGATTGCAGTTGGCATGTTGATGATAGACACTGACAATCTGATATGTCCAATTGTTCATAGTAATAGCACTGAGCTCCTGTACAGATTCACCCTCACAATCCATAAAAATGATGATAGAAGCCTAAAACGGAAATTTACACATCTAAGGAAACGTTCTATAACATATTACAAAATGAAGAATTACATCGATGCTTTTCACGACAAAATACACAAATGATATGATGGCAACGAAGAAGTAAAATGTATCTAATAAGACCACGTCTACGACACTCAAAGCACATAAGCGAATTGTCATAGGGTAGAGTTAGGAAAGGACTAGTAATTCTCCTTCTTTGATTTGCGTTTTGATGCAGCATTCTTCTCCAACTTGCGCTTCGTACCACTGCTGTTAAGGATTTGATCAATTATGTCGTCCACGTTGGGTGGTTTTGGAATATATAGGATGGATTCCATATGCATGGAGAGAGAGGCTATTTTATTATCCTTGTGCCGACCATAATATAGCCCATTCACTTTGAAAAGGATATCCCAAGTACCTTCTCCGAGCTCGTCGCATGTGATGGGTGTTGAATGATCTCCCTCCTTATAGTAAGTGCACCAATGTGATACCGGTAGGCAAATTTGATTACCATCCCAAATCTTTCTATAGGGAGTATCCTTGTCATCTCTCGCCTTCCACTCTTGAGCAAGAGGAGTAGGAATGTCCATATTTAATGTCACGTACTCCTCAATAATATCAAGTTGGTGGCGAATGTACGGACTCACGGGGATCAGTATGTAGTCCCCATACTGATTATGCATTATCTTGACATCCGTGGAAGGGAGCATTCCCGTTTGGAGTACTACGCTATGATCGTCATAACGCAAGACTTGTTTAAATTTACGCTGTAGCGGTGTAGGATTATGTACCTTGGTTGTTTCTTCCACTGGCCTCAGTTGTAGATGATCTGATCGTAGCGAACCTTGTAACGTTTGACCGCCATTTTGTCCTACTAGTGCAGCAGATGGAGTAGATGCCTGAAAATGAAAAAGATTGTATTAAGTTTACGTTCAAGGGAGGAGAGGGAGGAAAGTAGCGACTTACCATTTTAGTTGGATAATAGAATAGGGAACTAGAGAGAGAAAATGTGCGTCCGTCACTCGTGTGATTCAACGATGGAATGATTCTCACTGTGGAAGGCTCGCTATTTATATAGAAATGCTTGATTCTCATTGGATGATGATCCTCATTGGACAATAACATCAAGCTGATTCCAAATCTGGCCTCCGTTTACCAATCCGAGCCTTCATTCGCCCGCTGGAGCTGTTTCTTGGGAAATTCTAACTCTGTCGTTTTTCGTCAATCTCCCAAAATCTTAAATGGCGTCTCACATCTAAACGAAGACAGATATGAACAAGCCGTTTCTTTCACTGAATTTGTCTCACTCTTAGCTTTCAAACGAGCTATTGCACGACAAAATCCGTCCACTAGAACCAAAGTTGGAAGATCGGTGCCGGGGGGGGGGGGGGTCAGCGAAACTTTTTCTCTCCGATTGACTTGAAACTCACCATACCGATGAAGAATTTTACGCTGAATCCGAATCTGGCGTCCGTTTTCCCATCCGATGGTTCGTTTACCAATCCGAGCCTTCATTCGCCCGCTGGAGCTGTTTCTTGGGAAATTCTAACTCTGTCGTTTTTCGCCAATCTCCCAAATCTTAAATGGTGTCTCACATCTAAACGAACACAGATATGAACAAGCCGATTCTTTCAGTGAATTTGTCTCACTCTTAGCTTTCTAACGAGCTATTGCACGACAAAATCCGTCCACTGGAAGCCAAGATCGAAGCTAGCTCTCCCGAGGGGGGGGGGTCCGTGAAATTTTATGAAAAATGTTTTGGTGAAGGTCCCAGGTCGAAATGCCACACTTTGGAAAATTTTCAAAATTTTGTCCATACAAAGTCACTCTGACACTTAGGATTTTTTCAGGTGAGCTCCGACCTAAAATCTTGTAACAGCTCTAACTTTTGAACGGCTTGTCCGATTGACTCACAACAAAAAATGTCGTCGAGCAGTTTTTTCTCCTCTTTCAAACGAGTAGCTGTAAACAAAATCCGTCCACTAGAACCAAAGTTAGAAGATTGCTGTCGGGGGGGGGGTCAGTGAAATTTGATGAAAAATGTTTTGGTGAGGGTCCCAGGTCGAAATGACACACTTTGGAAAATTTTCAAAATTTTACCCATACAAAGCCACTCTGACACTTAGGATTTTTTCAGGTGAGCTACGACAGTCCACCCTCGCAACCTGGCCGGCACACCACGCCAACCTGGCCGGCACACCACGCCAACCTGGACAGCACATCACCGCGCGCTACGACGGCCGGCCAGAGGGGGGGACGTCAGACTCGAAGCAACACGACGGCACACCACGACAGACTCGACGGACAGGAGGGGGGGGACGTCAGACTCGAAGCAACACGACGCCACACCACGACCGACACGACGGACAGGAGGGGGGGACGTCAGACTCGAAGCAACACGACGCCACACCACGACCGACACGACGGACAGGAGGGGGGGGGACGTCAGCGACGGCGGCCATCTTGCGCTATCCAGAAGTGGAGTTTTACTTACTACTCACGTGAAACATCTTCAATATTCAAACATTTAAAGAATTGCAACACGAATAACAGTGACACTAAAACCGAAATATTATCACATGAACGAGATAACACGAACATAAGACTCATGGAAGCACAACTCATTCACATTTATCACCCACAAATTAACTCCCGTGAAGAAAAAGATCAATATCAACATTTGTTATTCCTATAAAGTGACTGACTCTATTTGATGCTGTTTGTCCAATATTCATGCTACCTACGACACTATGATTCCCACCGAGATATCTTCCACTGCGTTACATGAACATTTTTCTATGCCTGAATGTTATCTTACCTATTTTTATCATATTGTTCATATCTGTCATATATCTAAAATCTAAATTTTGAAATTGTTTGTAAAGCCTACCTCCCTTTGAATCCTCTGATGCGGCCTGTGCAGGCGAAAATTTAGGAGATAAACCTATTAACAATAGCAAGGCTTTTCATTTCTTGATAATAATTAATAGTTAAAATTTGAACTACCTGCTCATTAATCGGCATTGCGGATAGAAAGGCTCAACTAGGCCCAACATCTCATGAAAGCAAGAGACTACCGGTATAGACACGGAAATTTATTTTTATGGCAGACTTACATATGCATGTGTAGATTAGGGGACATAGTAACTATCACATGAATCAAAATGCTTGTACCTAATTCAACGTCTAATCGTCACGTTTGCCGCACTAAATATAAAAAGTACAGGCTTGACGTTTTGAGAGAGAGAGAGAGTAGTTATGTAATTTAATAAATTCAACAAAATAATCAATGAATGCTTCAATCAATTGATATATTCACACTGGGTGTGACAGTTGAACATCCACGGAATAAATGATTTCTGTCGCGAAGAAGTGCGACAAAGGGTGCACAAAGGCGACCACTTAGAAGCCGATTTGGTAGAAGTTTCCTTATTGACGCACTTAGAGTTTTTAGCACTTAAAGTTTTATCGAACGTCTCATTGTTCCGCTGATTGCATAATGGTCACGAAGTTTGATATTAAGAGAACGATTTTGAGTCTTTTCCAGACGGGAGGCATCATTTGAAGAAAATCCCACGCAAGCAAGACAGGTGTATTCAATTAAAGACCAAATTAAGCTGTCGTAGATTCAGAGCTTTTCGTTGGTAACAGCTTTCATACGCCTAAATAGATGCATCTGTTGAGCACATTTATTTTCTACGTAATGACTATGACTGCTCCAATCCTAATTATAGTCCATCAGATCATCTAAGAATCAAAAAGTCTTTTGGAAGGAAACGCCTGAAGCCAGCGTTTCAGTATCTTTCAAATGTCTGCGATAGTTTATGAATCCCTCTGCTTTCTCATTGTTCAATAGCAGCATATTTGCAAACAACCACTCAGATACATGATCTATTTAGGTTTGTAAATGGGCAAGGAACTCATTCCGAATGCTCATGATAATGCAGATCTCATCCACATACTTCACTAGGGCTGTTGACGCAGAAAGAGGCTCAAGAGATGATACACACCAAATAAGTAAGGGTCAAGCAAGGATCCTTGAGGCACTCCGATGGCAATGACTTTGGACGAACTTCTCAGACCGCTGATACATACGAACTCGTTGCTCTCGATCCTTTAAATAGTCACGCACCAAAATTTGGAGTCCTGTCGGCAAATAGAGAATCGGTTTCAGTAGAAGGTGCTGTCAAAATTTGCATGACCTCATGAAATCGGATTCAGCTTGCTGAAACACTTATTTATCTATGCAGTCCCGGACAAATGCCTTAGTCGAGAGCTTTTTTTTCAAATTTAGATGAACAAAAAGACAAAATTTTCGATCCGAAAGATGTTGAAGACCACAACTTATTATTAGAAGTTATTATCAAAAACTTGATCAACTTACAAGTTCTGAATGAGCCGTTGTAGAAGTGTTTCTTTAGAGGTCGGTGAAATTGGCTCCGCAACACATCCCTTGAAATGCACCAAAACGGGGTCAGAATCAATTTTCCTCTTATAATCTTCAATCTTTTTCGTATAGCTCTTCAAGCAATTTTCGTACTCCTTCCTGAAATGAAATTGATGTTCAATGATAGATAGTTGGTGAGCCAAGGAGCACGCTATTTCTTTCAGGAGCTTTATATTATGCATTGCAAGGGATTTTACGGGAAAATGAAGGAGTAGGACAGGGTAACACTGGGAAATAATGATAGGAAACTTGTCAGACCACGTTAGAGTTAGAGGCGCTTCACCTGTTCATTTCACTCTGTGTATATTTATCTTGGCTTAATGTGCGCATTTCCTAGTCATGATACAAAGTTCTTGTATTTCTCAAAGTTGCCGAAAAAACGACTTCTTTACACAGTTTATCAATAGGAACTATCTAGTAATAGGCATACATACCGACCGCTTCATAATGTGCTGCACTTAAATTACTTTTATGTGGTCAACAGTCTGCAAATGTCATCAAATATGATAATAAACGAATATAAAAATTTCCAAAAGAGGGTAAGCGAAGTTCATAAAGATTCTGAAAAAGCATTCTAACAAATACCTTGAAGTAAATGTGAACAACGACAAATCCAAAGGGCCTAAAAACGGAGGAAAACAAACAAATGAACCCAATCTTCACTTGAACATGAGAGAAGAGACAACTTTTAATGTTTGTGATTAATAATTGACTTTAAGCAGCATGCAGATTTTATTGATGAAAGCAATTATCAAAAAGCGCAGTGTACCAAAAGTTTATCATATGGTCAATGGGTGCAGAGCTAGAGGTCAAACAGTCATGACGAAATGATGAAGCACCAAATTGGGGAAACACATGCATAATGCGCATGTACGTGTTGAACGGTCGAAACTGATTCGACTGACATGCAGAAATTGCATCTAAATTGAATATTTTATAGTGAAAAGCACTTCATTTTGTAAGGAGCAATAAAAGCAATTTTCTGCGACCGTGCAGTATTTTATTCCCAATATTTCGGCTTAGCCTTTATCAAGGGATGCAGAAAAGGAAATTATACTGAATGTCATTAAAAAAATTTAAACTAACCTATCTATGCAATACAATCTAGAACCTAGTCATCCAAGAAACTCTGGCAAATAGTTAACAGCGTGTGCAATAAGAAAGGGGATGACGCCGTAAATCGACTTATTGCCAGCTACTCGTCTGTGAATGAAGCTGTAAATGATATGAACAGGGTATTTGCGTCTGCCTTTACACAGAACAGTGCTGTCCAAAAATTCCCAATCCTTGATACAGACACGCGCCCAATTATTTGCGTCGAAGAAGTTGAGAAAGAATTGATAAAACTGAAACCTGGTAAAGCCTTTGGTAATGATCAAGTGCCTACTATATTCTACAAAGCTGCAGCAAGGGTTTTGGCTCCTCCTCTAACTCACTTATTTAATATTATCATTCAAGTTGATACTTTTCCACGCATTTGGAAATACGCTCACGTAGTGCCGGTACCGAAAATTTCGAAACCAACTATTCACGATCTACGACCTATCAGTCTCTTACCTGTTCCCAGCAAGATATTGGAAAGGTTGATAGCAACTCAACTCACTGACTATTTCACAGTTGCTGCTGGCGCCAATCAGCACGGAGGAATTCGTGGTTCATCAACGACAACGGCCTCAATCGTAATCCATGAACAAGTAACGAAAATGCTAGATGACATTGATGTGACAGGAGTTCAAATAATGGCGTACGATTTGAAGAAAGCGTTCGACAGTCTTGGTCATGCAGTTATTCTAAAACGTCTTATAGATTGTCATTTTCCTCCATATTTTGTAAATTTGATGTCGTCCTATCTTTTTGATCGCACGCAAAGTGTTCGTGTCGACACCTCTATTAGCGAAGTTGTTCACGTTACGTCTGGAATAAGTCAAGGATCCGTTTTTGGTCCTTTGTTGTTCAACGCTGTGTGTGGTGGCCTCAAACCACTAAATTCAAAGTACTTAATCATCAAATATATTGATGATATCACAATTTGTGTCCCACTGTATAAAGACTGTAGTAATGACCATGTGTTGAATGAGCATTATAATATAATGAAATGGGCTGACGATGTAAACCTTTCTATCAATCATATAAAATCTAAATGCATTTTTGTGAAAAAGTTGTCAAATTGTGAACCAATACCCTTACCGGGAATTGAATTTGTCGATATCCATACTATTTTGGGTGTAACGTGGTCGAGTAATTTAACATGGAAAACTCATTTTGATAACATTTCGAGAATTTTTGTTCGAAGAACTTATTGTCTACGAGTATTAAGAACTTTTCTCCCAAAGGAAGAACTATTTATTGTTTATAAAAATCTTCAACGGCCATTGCTTGAGTACTGTGCACCACTCTTCGTTTGCCTACCTGCCACTTTGTCTAATGAAATCGAAAAACTCCAACGACGAGCTCATCGAATAATATGTGGGAAAGACTGTTGTGAGAAGTGTCTCGAGCCTTTAGATGTAAGACGAAGGAACATCTCTTTGTCCTTGTTTAGGAAAACAGAAGACCCTTTTCATTGTCTCAATCAATTCTTACCAGTTCACAGTAACCGTTCTGAGCGTTTCATAATGCCGTCATTCAGGACAACCCGACGAAAAGCATCTTTTTTTGTGTTTATGACTTTGCTGATAAATGACCTTCATAACATTTTTTGATATCTTGTATTGGTTTTGTTAATTAAATGACCGCCCCATTTAAGTTGTAAATTACTTGATTTTCATTTGATTCAATATACGATTATGAATGAATGAATGAATGAACCCTAGTAGAGCATGGAGCATGGACAAAAATACCATGGATTACTTGAGATATCATAAGGATATCAGAATCTATAAAGGTAAAGAAAGGAAAACTAGAAGTTACACAGAATTAATAGGATTGAGTAGCATTTCGGTAGGCTTTGCTTTTGTCTCTTTCTTTTCGACCCTCTTTCTTTGAGCCATGTACTGCAAGTTTCGATGTAATATTGACCATGTGATGGACTAGTGTGTGATTGGGGAGCTGTGTGTCATAACATGTTTATAAGCCTCAAGATTCAGAGCCTTTTAAATGCTCATTAATTCTTGATCTCATTGTTCTCGAGGTTTCCCCAACATATAGTTTGTCGCATTCATTGTTGTTACATTGTATTAGGTGTACACAGTCTTTGGTGTGTACATTCTCCATTACTTATTCCATTCTCGCATACATTACATTGCTCATAATAGCACTTGTTTTGTATCTTCTTAAGCAGACGTTTCAATGCAGGGTTGGTGAATACTGGTCGCACATGATCAGAGAGATGTGTTCTTCTGACAAGTTCGTTAATCTTGCGTTTGAATTTGCTGCTTATGAAAGGCAAGATTATGTTTCGCGGCAAGACTATGTTTGTCTTTATTAGATCTATTTCTCTGATGTTTATTATTCAGACAAAATGTCAACGAATCGTCAATCATTCGCAATGAATATCCATTACTCACAAACTTTTGTTTTATAGCCGTTATTCCAATTGATTGTTCTTGTTTGTTTAATGAGTTACGGATAGCTCTTCTGAATTCGTCGGTGATCACATTCTTTTTCATCGACATTGCTACATGTGAAGACCAAAGTAAAATGTGTCCTGAATGACATATCTTCATTCATTCATTCATTCATAATCGTGTATTGAATCAAATGAAAATCAAGTAATTTACAACTTAAGTGGAGCGGTCATTTAATTAACAAAACCAATACAAGATATCACAAAATGTTATGAAGGTCATTTATCAGCAAAGTCATAAACACAAAAAAAGATGCCTTTCGTCGGGTTGTCCTGAATGACGGCATTATGAAACGCTCAGAACGGTTACTGTGAACTGGTAAGAATTGATTGAGACAATGAAAAGGGTCTTCTGTTTTCCTAAACAAGGACAAAGAGATGTTCCTTTGTCTTACATCTAAAGGCTCGAGACACTTCTCACAACACTCTTTCCCACATATTATTCGATGAGCTCGTCGTTGGAGTTTTTCGATTTCATTAGACACAGTGGCAGGTAAGCAAACGAAGAGTGGTGCACAGTACTCAAGCAATGGCCGTTGAAGACTTTTATAAACAATAAATAGTTCTTCCCTTGGGAGAAAAGTTCTTAATACTCGTAGACAATAAGTTCTTTGGACAAAAATTCTCGAAATGTTATCAAAATGAGTTTTCCATGTTAAATTACTCGACCACGTTACACCCAAAATAGTATGGCCATCGACAAATTCAATTCCCGGTAAGGGTATTGGTTCACAATTTGACAACTTCTTCACAAAAATGCATTTAGATTTTACATGATTGATAGAAAGGTTTACTTCGTCACTCATCACTTCATCTTTCGATGCTTCAATAAGAGTCTTAATTTCAGCTAATAGTGAAGCCGATTGTGAATTTGACCTTGTCTCTCTTAATCTTGCTGGAGTGGGCATGATTTCTGTGTTGTTGGAATAGACACGTCACACCACGTCGGACCACGTGACAGAAAAATCAATAATCTTAAAAATTTCTGGCGAGAGAGATTGTAGATATTGGTCCCGATAACAGCTGATCGTTAATGAGCAGCTGACAATCCCAGCTGATCTACACACGACCTTCAACACTCTATCACTCGATGAGGCACAGATATCGATGCACTGATAACGAGGCTAAAAATAGATCCGTTAAAGCCACGAAGCTCCGATGCAATGCTTTCAATAGACACTGATATCCAATGAACTGAGATCAAAGTATGGCAACACGTCAACAGGGACCACGGCGAGATCCACCAAAACCACAGGTCGGCGGACCACAAAACCGCGATTTTATGAAAGATGGGTAGGAGACAAATCCAAAGATATAAAACTCGTCCAAACAATACGCCAAAATAACGACAAACGAGACGAAAACCGTGACTGCTGCGAGAAAAGACAAGAACGCACAACCGCACACGACCGTTGTGCACCAATACTTAATCAATTATCTTGGAAAATAAAGAAGTCGAAAACGTTTTCTTTGCTGGACAAAAGTTGACAGTGAAGTCAAAAAATGGCAAGCAGTTATTATTGGGTAATTCCAATGTAAACTGGATAAAAAGATTCAAAGAGTTAGCAATATGAAGAATTTTATCTTGTGAGATATTCTGTGAATCGTCTCAGAAAATTGCTCCTTACAAAATGAATGAATCCCGACCGATGGCAACAAAAAATCAAATTTTAAAAGAACTTAATTATGATAACAAACTCAGATCACCTAAGGACATGATTATCATGACAAGCTCAGATCACATGAGGGCTTGATTATTCTAGCAAACCCAGATCACATGAGGCATTGGTCATCACAAAAATAGTGATTTACAATGAACCTGAATGATCAAATTGACTTAGATATTTGCGTGTAACAAATTTAGAGTGAAACCAAACTGGATATCAGGAAACAAACTGAAGAATACTAGCATTGAATGCTAAACAACTAAAACATCGAGCCAATAAAAAGGTGTGTAGGTCACATTGAAGAGATCAGTCCAAAGTGAAGAGTCACGGATTTATATCTGACTGATACCTTCCATTGACATCAATAGACAAAGCAATCATGCTCAAATCCTTCCCCGTTTTCTGCTGCTTTCATCACTAATTGTCGGTTTTATTCCACTCCAAATTTCATCCCAAACTGAGCATATTCTAACATTGGTTAGAAATAGTTCTATGATATTCAGTGACAAACTTCGCGGCTTATGCAATTGCAAAGGAAGCGTAATGAGCATTGACGTGGTTACGTCAGATGTATGGCAGATACTGTAGATAATGTGAGTTGTTCGATGCTGGGTTGCTTTTCCATCCTATGTATAGGGATCGAAAAAAATGCGCTTTCTAGATTCCCGCCTTTTGGAATTTTTGCGTTTACTTATGATCATTTAGGGTCAGGTTTTGATCAGAAGCGTACCGGATGTTTACAATGTTGTTGTCAGAATTGAATATCGACATAAAAATATGAGATATAAGTCTGTTCTCCTTCTAAAATGACATTTACATGTGCACATGCAATTCCGGCTACACTTTGATACATGACATTCAACTTTTGCACAAGATATGTGTCTCAATGTTATAACCGTAGAAATGAACATCGTGAAATTTATCCCGAAATGCACTTATGTCTAAACCCATTAATGCCGAGTGGCAGCATTTTCTACCATATTGACCCGCATATTTTTGTGTCAACGATTCGAAGCAACGCGACAACGTGAAGCAATCCCCAGGGCGCCCAAATTAGTGACCAAATTGAAGAGGAGATGAACGCAGTTCTAATGGTACCACTCCCGACCTCGTACGATGCCTAAAACGCCCGCACAATGCATTTGAAAATTTATTTTTTATTCCCTTACTTTTGAATGATGCACTCGTCATTGGAGCTAACTTTGGGACTATGTATTTTTTCAAATGTAGAGGAACATACATAAAAATTAATGCTCTTCATTTATCAATAGGTTCTCTTCCTATATCATCATCGGAGATAGTCATGGAGTTTCCGCAGTGTGATGTCTATTTTTTATCAGAATACTGTTTCAAAATGGCTCCTCGACAACAGAGATTCATCAAATGTTCGCTAACGTGTGGGGGCAAAGAAAACGTTGTCAAAGTGAGAAGAATTCAAGGAATTATCAGATAATTTATGGAAGGGCGAATAACAGTGATACGAAAACAAAGTTCCGGAAGACCATGCTCAAGCTGTTGTAATACATGTATTCATGAAAAGAAAGAACTGTTTGAAGATGACAAAGACTTACCTCGTGCTGACATTTCACTGTACAGACTGGTATTGAAGATCGGTCAATCAATCGGATCCTTTCTGATCACTTGAATAAAAAATCCTTGTGGTGTCGGTGGATGTATCATGAACTAAATGCTCGCAACAAGGAACACCGTATTGAATGTGGAAGAGGAATTTCTGGAAATTTAGCGTCGTCGACAAGTGGAAAGAAAGCATGCCGTCGTGGATGGGAAGTGGGTTTACTTCAAAAGCATCCCACCAAAACTTGAGTGCGACCGCGTTTGTGTCAAAATGCGAGCGACACACCGGAAGTGTCGCGCAAGACAATTGCTGATAAAATTTGATCATGGTTGCTCTCAATGATGCTAAGTCCTTCTCCTACATGTATGTCGAAGTGATACAGGACTGCGAAAAACGTAACAGCATTGAGCTTTAATGCTGACAGATATTTATTGTTCCTTCAAAACGTGTGCACAGCTTTCGAACAGCAGCTTTAATATGGTAACGCAAGATCAAATTGCGATGCATGTCCAACGATAGATCGACCGCGAGCACATAAGTCTCACGAAAAGGCCTCCGTATTAACGATCGACATGTCCTCAGAAATTTTGAAGCTCATAATCAACTAAATAAATTTTATTCAACTACAGAAATTGAAGCTTGTGTGTTGAGGATTTTTTGCTGAGATGACCGTCATCCGATTAGAGAAGGAGCCTGATCAATCCCGATGGCATTTTGAGACAAAATGGTAACTATCCGAGAACATTATGAATAAAATTAAAAAACGTTTTTGACCTTTGACTTTTAACATCATTGTATAATCAATTGTTTTTTATGTGCATGCAATACAAAATGTAAAGTCATGATGCTATGCGTTTTTAAGAAATCTTAGTTGCAAATGTTAAAAGTCCTTTTTTAAGAATAACATTTCGGATATCAAGCATCAAAATTATGCGGTCATTCTGAGCTGTTGATATAGCGTAGCGGCAAACTACGAGATCATGAGCTGCGGGCTCACAACCACGACGACTTTACCATTACCTAGTTGGAGGACTAAGCTCAGTTCCCAAACTAATGGGTCCACAAGCAGATTTGCAAAAACATACTATGTACGAATGTATACATCTGACGACATAGTCACCAACGACTATAATTAGAATTACTTTTGTTGTCACTACAAATGCATGTCGTAGACATTTTCAGTCTCATCTATGTTAAGATATCATAGATTTCTAGCAATCCAGCTTTCAAAGTTTTGAACACATATGACCTAAATTCAATTGGGGGTTATGTTTGTGGCAGCCTCCGATGGAAAGGTAAGGATTTCATCGACCCCTGTTATCCGGACTGGTCACCGGCGCAAATAGCAACAACCGGGAAGCTTATGGCCAGCAACCCTATCTTCCTCAATTATTGTACGAATACCAGACATAATTTTCAAGTTTGAAAGAGGCCCTGACTAGTCATTTTTAGGTTGATACAGTATAATATGCGTACATAGGATATAACGTACATTCGGTTATAGCGTACACATAAAATATTCTCGGCAAAATCTCCCATCTGACTAATAGTAAAATACTCTGGTTATAGCGAACACGATAACGTACAATTGGAAACAACGGACAGAAATTTCACTCCCAAGAAAAAAATGACGTACAAATTTGCTCCTGCTTATCTCAATTCCTGATAGTTGTAGATGTTCTCAGAAATATTTCAATGTATTGCGTTGAAAGTATTTGCAATCTATGAAATTCGCGCACTAAAAATTTTGGAGTGATCGAGAGAATCGCCATATTGATAATTCAGAGCAAACTTTTCTCTCAGCGGAATGGACCCGAGGTTATAGTTTATCGCGAACAACAATATATGTGATATGGTCACAACGTGAAAAATACAAAACCAACCTTAACCAAAACGAAGAGAATGCGAAAACGGAACTACGAAGATATTGAGGAGACGATGATACGGTTTTCTCAAGCAAGATCACTGCAGAACACCTTTAACAGGACCACTGATCAAATAGTAAGTCAACCAGGATTGTCGTGCAACTCGGAGAAACTGACTAGTGATGGATGGTTGGACAAATTTAAAGTCTGGCATGATGATGCCTTAATTTCGTATCGTCAGTGGAGAAGCTAGCGATGCTCCACAAGCCGCCATAGATGACCGACTGAAAAAATTACAAGCGATTCTGGCTGACTATGAGCCATATATTTAACGCAGATGAGACTGCCCTATTCTGTCAATTACATCCAAGCAAAACCTTCACTTACAAGGATGATCCATGTCATGGAGGGAATATAGAAAGCAACTTTTGACTCTCATGGTAGGCACAAACATAAATGGATCTAAGAAGCTGCCTATTTTCGCAATAGGAAAGTCAGCCGTAAACAATCATGTAGGCCTGCATTATTTACGACTTAAAGGTAAGCTCTTTTGACTGCTTTCGTCAAATCACTCTGAATACAGTATAGGCTACATACAAAGTAAGTAGGTATAGGGCAGTTCCATAAATAACGCACTGACGTGCGTAGTCCGTGCGTTGGAGTGACCTTTTGACCTGTAACGTCGACACAGGGACTACTATTAAATAACTGAAAAGTGATAAATATTTCAGACTAATTTGTCATGGTATGGTGCAATTTTCATGGATAAAGTCGCATTGCTTCATGATGAGAAATAACGAGTATGTGTCAGAACGCCCATGCGTTATTTGTGGAATTGTCCTACATTGTAACACCAGCAATTTCTACTTGTAATTTTGAATGTAAATAAGTTGTAATTGAGTTCTAATCATAATTATCAAAAGTCATAATACCAAATAACTTGCTTTATTCATCAAATATGAAAAGTTACGATATAAAAGTAGTCCTAGATGGTTATAAATGAAAAATGCCTTACCCCTGATATAACGCACATCGGATATAACGGACATTTTTTTCATTCCCAAGATTGTACGTTATAACGGGATTAAAAGAGTTGGAAAGAGTCAGGAGTATTTTATGATATTGTTATAATTATTTTTGAATGTTTGTACATTCGACTGCTATCCGGCAGTCATCTTTAAGCACAAAATGCTTTTGTACCTGAAGGTGATTGCCGGATAGCAGATGATAGCAGAGTGATTACCGGATAAACCCATAAATTTCAAGCCCGACCTAACACAGCTCGGCAACCGCCTTCTTTTAAACAGCGACGGAACACTTTTGGTAGTAATGATGGACCTCCCTCATATCCGCGTGTAAGGTTATCTCCGGATGGTCCAATAGTGCAACCATCAATTTTACCTGCAAACATTATTCGCCAACCACTCCGCATTGCAACATGGAAGTCCTTACTCTGAACCTTCATGGTTATGACACTCTCCTTGCTGCTGAGCTTTCACGCCATCGTATCTCAATGGCAGGACTGCAAGAGGTAAGGTGGACAGGGAACGGAGAAACATATTGCTGACTACCGCATACTTGGAGTAGTCATGATCACCTACGCTTTCAACACCTGGTACAGCAACACTGGCACCCTCAAAGCTTCAATCGACTCCACGGCTTTGAAGTTCCAAGAGCTCTCCACCTCATGTAGAATGAAGAACAAGTGCTCGCTTATTGGAAGGAAGGAGTGGTTCTACCTATTTACAAAAATAAGGGTAATTTTTGGTACACATCCTCCTACCATCCCATCACACTCCTCTAAGTGCCGTCGAGAAGATAGCCACAGCGATTGTACTTCGTCGCATTCAGCATCTGCTTCTTTCAAAGCGCCGACCACAGCAAGCTGGTTTCACTTTGAAGCGGTCAACTTCCGATTGCATTTTAGCACTTTGCCCAAAAGCGAAGAGAATGCCGTCAACCCCTTCTCTCCGCTATATAGACCTCAAACCGGCGTTCGACACTGTGGACCGAAATGTACTCTGGCTCCTGCTTGAAGGCATTGGTGTACCATCCAAGTATGTATCCATCCACCGTGAGCAGTAATCCAACACAACTTGTAGAGCATGGTCTGATGCGGACATTTATGGCGCCTTAGCGACCTTGTCAGGTGTTCGCCAAGGCTGTGTAGCTGCGCCGAATCTCTTCGAAGTAGCGATTGACTTCTGGCTTTCGGATACCATCTCAAAGTGTCTAAACTATGGGTTGACTATCATTCTCATTTTACAGATCTTTATTACGCCAACGACGCAGTTATCCTCGTATCTATGATTGACACCATTTCCAGTGCTGTGGAGGTCTTAGGAGAAGAGGCGTCAACCCCGTCAACTGGGCGAAAACGAAAGTGCAGTCCCTGTCTGACTTTCTACCTCCTCCGCCTCAACCCAATGTTATGGGAGAACAGTAGACGAGCTCATCTTTCGTAAGATCTAGTAAGATCTCAAGTGACTGCTCATCCGCAGCGGAAATTGATCGCCGTCTTCAGCTCGCTGGTGCAACCTTCGGACAGTTCAACCCTGTCTGGCGAAATGGCAAAATAAGAATTACGACAAAACTACGCTTCCTAAACACCTGAGTTATTCCAGTCCTGCTTTACGGCAGCGAAGCTTGGGAACTCACTGAGTCATCCTCTCGTCGCATCGTTGTGTTCCACAGAAATTGTCTGAGCAGTGTACTTGGCATCAGGTGGCATCATCGCACCAACACAGAGGTGTACGTTAGTAACTAAGTAAATTGTATATTTCGTAAATCATTGAAAATCAAGACATACGCGTACAGTTAGACACTGTTTGGGTACAGAATTTCATTGAATAGAAGGTAAGTAAAGTCATAGTGTATATGTAATGTAAATTGACCGAATAAGCTTCTCTGAAAAAGAGATGTAAAAAACATTAATCGCTAGTCGTATTGTTTGACAGCATTATGCTCCTTGGAAAAAAAGAGTTTCGCCTTCTGGATAAATGACGGGGAGGCTGAAGAAACCTACCCGAACGGGATGATCTTGATGGGCAAAGGGTTTGAAGAGCATGCGCTGGGTTATCAGAAATTGTGAATAAAAGTTTTATGGCTGATGAGTTACGACGAACTTTTAAGTCCTGGAATGAATTGCACTGGCAATTATCACCACAGATGAGTCCATGAGCCCTGCGTTGAATTCCAATAGTTCGTTAATGTAATTCACGATAGTCGTTGAGTCGTTGATGGGATGGAGAGAACTAATCGCCGGATTAAATAAATAAGGTCCAAACACGGATCCCTGTGGAATTCCAGACTTAACTGCGAGATTGTTGCTTATTTGGTTGTTTAATCTGACCGCTTGACTACGATTCTTAAGATAGTCATCAACCCATGTTACAAACCCAATAGGAAAATTGTTATTGATAAGGGAACAGACAATGGTATCATGCCCAAGTTGGTCAAAAGCCTTAGTATAGTCACAAGCTATCAAAGCAACGCCTGCAGTCGACTTCTCATCCAATGCTAATGTAATTCTGTCGTGGATGCATATTAAGGCAGCAGATGTGGATGATTGAGGTACATCCCTAAATTGAAAAGGACCAAAAACCCGTCGAAGTTTTGATGCCACACCGGACTGTAGTATTGCTCTCTCACAAACTTTAGAAAAAGTAGGCAAAAGAAAGATTGGCCGAAGTTCATCTTTTGATACTGGGAGCGTCTTGAGGACAGGTGTGATAACGCTTTCCTTCCACGCACCTGGGTGTATTGTATCTCAAAACTGGTGGAACCAAGGACGTAAAACCGGTCAGTAAGTAAGTAAGTAAGTGTATGCCTGCGCAGGTAACCCTTGCCCACTGCCAGTTACCATCAAGAAAGACTATCAAGGCCACGCAGCACGTTTTGACGATGAGATTCCTTCCATGGAGATCTTCAATGCTGCGTCTACTTACCTACCATAGAATATCAACGCCCGAGTGGTCGGCCTCATCTTACCTGGAGATCTAAAGTCGCAGCCCTACGCCACATACGTGAACTTATCGATGCTGCGGCAGATCGGGAGGAATCGCCGCGGTCACTCAATAGTGGCCAAGGTTGATCAGGTAGGCTACTTAGTAAAACATTAATTGTTTCATCGTCGTATGTCATGTAAAGACACGTGGTGTATTTTTCGAATCCGTCATGAACGCTTTAGAGTGCTAACAAAAGTTTAGCTGAATGAGAATAATTTAGAAAGCAAATCAGTTAGCATTTATCTTCTTAGGTAGAAAGCAATCATAAAATCATGCAAACTTTATTTTGAACCTGATTACGAAAAATTTTAATGTAACTTTGATCACTCACGTACATAATATAGTTAACAATAGATGTTGCATGTTAAAAACGTTTAACAAATGTCTACTATTCGATGTGAAAATTCGCATAACTTCTTTCAGGGATGCCCAGTCCATCGTCACGATCATTCACAATTAAATTCGGATAAAAAAGGTTGGAGAATACTCCAGTAGATTACTAGATTTCACCACCCATTAGTTAGAGTAGTACAGTCACTCGCATTTCTTCCATCTAGATATCCAAATTACGCTTTCAGATATCCAAATAGAGCATTTAATAGTCCATAATTCAGTACATAATTTGATTACTATCATAAATTGTGTTATACTTAACTGCACAAGGCATAAGCAAAATGTATTTTACGGTATGATGACAATCAAAATCTGGTCCAGCTTTTGATGTAGAACTTCAGAATATTAGGCCGGCTACAAGTTTAAGTTGAATGGGTCTAGTGAAATACAATAATGTGCATGTTCATGTATATTCAATGTACATATTCAAATTTTCATTCACATGCAGCCAGAAGTCACGAACAGGGACGCAGGTACGTATTTAGGACAGGTATTGCACTGACCTGAAGGAGGGCACCCCATCCTCCCAAACCCAGCTGAATATTTCATTTGTGTTACACCTATTGGGGCTTTGCATATAGGTTTTTCACATAGGTGATAACTGTAGTTTTATGTCGACTATAGTTCCATACAAGGTGAAGACCATTATCCGCAGCTTGTACTACATGTGCTATTAGCTTATGCACATACTAAATACAGGCTTAGTTCTAACCTACGTAGTTCTATTTCAAAAAGGCATGTGAAAAACTTTTCATGCGACTAATTTATTGGTTCCTTGGACATTGTCATTCATGCAGTTGTGGATTATACTTTAGTAACTTTACTGCATTGCATGACCTCTGGGATAATTGATTGTAGACCTTTCTACGAAACTACAATGACTCTCTAGTCATAATCGAATGGCTAAGTAATGTTTGATTGATTGTTATTATAAATGATAGTAACCCTAAAAACACGTTCAAATGCACTGTCAGTGTTAGCAGAATGCATGCATGGTTCGCGATCATGAACGGAAAGTTAGGTCTACATTTATGCCTTTGATTTGAAAATGAAATTTCAGTATTGACTTTTACGTAATTCGCATGCTAATAATAATAAAATTATCAAAGCATATTTACATGTACACTCATACAAGCAGCATAAAATTAACGTCTTTTTTTGTATAATATTACATAAAAAGTAATAATATGATATAATAGAACATATCTTATTAGTAAATTTCAATGATTAAAGGTGTAGTTCGGTCAATTTCAGAAACGAATTTTATTCCCGAATATTGAAGTATTCAATCACTACGCGATTTGCTATCACTGTCACACTCATCTGCTCGTTAGTTTGCTGTATTTCATGTCAAAGATTCGTGATGACGTCACAGCTGCCGATTACTGAGAACTTCTAAGTTAGAAGCAGAGCGCCGTGCACTAGACAGGAGGTTCGCTGTGGTTGGCTGATAGAGAATCCTGTAGTATTCAAGCAAGCAAATCTCTGAATGGACCTCAGGTAACTAGATTATTCTTGAATGAGATGGGATCTATCTGATGACAGAAAAATGAAGCATATGTGGCTGATTCAACACACTCACACCTACGAGAGGCAAAATACGACAAATAATTGTTCGCTGTATATTTGCTGTCAGATTCTGAAATGCACATTTCTTGTATCAGAAATATAGGATGACTATACAAGAAATTGTCGGTACTGCAAATCAACACAAAAAAATTGTCTGGAACATCAAACGTAGACGAACTGGAGCAGCTTGACTCTCTTCACTTCCTAAAGAATCATGCATCACATGGCCTCGAAATCCATAACCATTTCATCTAAAGAAATCTGAAGTTCGTCTCGAGAATTAGTTGATAGCACCATCTCAAATTTGGCCCAACATTCACTCAGTTTTTGTGGAGCATGTACGTCTTTTAGCGAGAGAAAATATTCACTAATTTGCGTCCCATTTTCAAGCATGGTACAGCCTCCTTACTCAAGTGAAGTAAAGGCTGTCTGATTTTGCAATATTCCTTCAACATCACATACACTTTGTACATCTTAGATCTTTTATTTTATCATTTTATTCGAAGCGTTCAGAATATGCAACTGACTCGTCGGTTTAATATGAGCTCGTGCAATGCTACTAGACATCCATTTTTTATGTCTTTCGGAATGTTGTAGAAAGCAAGTTTCTTAGAATCGTCCGATTTGTTTGTGCACATGTATGCACAGTATTGTGCTATTTTAGACATTTTGTATGTGTTCAGGAACATAAAAAAGTGACGTACTGTCAATGACTTTAGATCTCGCATTTCCTACAGTTCATTTTCTCCCTGTGCGTTGATCCTCTTGCGCCTAGCTGATTCGTCACTAACAGTGGCGTATCAGATCACTGGCATTTGTGACGTCATCTAGTCTCCTAAACTCGATGATTGCGGCTAACTGAGGAGTCAGAAGTGCGTCAAAGTCCGCTAGATTGACTATTATGCAAAGAATAAGCCATTGAGACAAGGTTGAAAATTTGACCGATCTGCCTACACCTTTAAATTTATAATTGATAACCTATATTCCATCATTTGTTACTTGTAGAAGTCTTTATGATTGTAATTTTTACTGCTCACACATCTATTATGTTAAATTTCATTATTAGATTTGGTTTAGCATATAATTTCCGCACTGTTAGGAAATATCGAGCAGAATAGAATTCTAGTTAGTGTCAACAAGATATTGACAAGCAACCCAAATAGGTATTGCGATTTGGTTAAATCAATCCGATAGATAAAGTTTGCGGAAATTACCGCAATTTAAGAAGAGGGCACGCATGCAACAGTTGCAACACCCTCGCCGGCGTCCCAGGTCACGAATGGGATAGAATTAATTCGTCTGCCTACTCTCAATCATACTCCAAGCATGTGAACATTTGTATGGAGTGGTGTAAGTCAGTCGAAGTTTTTTGTGCCGATCACAAATTACCTACTACATTCAACAAACCACTGACTAATCCATGACTCCCTCTGGCTCAATAGATAACTTACTCAGCTGCTTGGAAATTCGCTTTGAGATCCCCGAAAGTTTTTTTCAGGATTTCCTCTCTTTGCAAGTACAGTTCGTAAGTGCACTGTAGGCTGGAATATGAATGAAACATATAAAAATCTGTATATCCCATATGAAATTGCAAACTTGATGCTAACTATCTGAAGAAAAGTGACTCAAATCGGCACATGACCTTGACTAGCAGTCTCATACGATTCAGTAATTGGCAATGATTGGGTCAAATACGTGTATATATTCCCCCGCCACTGTTTATTTACTACAGTAATTAACGCTTATTCGAACAAGCTATAATTTTGCTATAAACTCAAGATTCCAATCAGAACATCAACATTTCAATTTATCACTTTATCTTTTACTGGTTTTTATCATTGTGTTTCACTCTCTGAAGTTTTAGAAATTTGGAATGTTGAAAATGAGTGTAAAAGTTCTGTTCTGTCACGAATTACCAGTGTAGTCGTAATGAACATCGAACTCTTCAAGATCTCACCACGCAAAATTTGTTGGAGACGATACGAATGAAGAAATGAAGAGACTAGACTTGCAGGTGGAGGTAGCCAGCAACTAAACTAGCAAGCTGAATTAGAAACTTTCCTTAAAAGAAAATAGATCCCTCATTTCCTTCCATGAAACCTACACATCTTTCCGGCGCTTGAATGAAGCTAGAAGTTTGCGTTTAATCAATTCATACATGCTTTGAGAAAGCAAGACAAACGAAATTCTAACAAAATATCTGCTCACATACATAGGCTACTGTAAACTGTGCGTTACATAAGCAGTGTATTTTAGCTGCTAAAGGGACATTTAACAGAATGTGCGATAGCACAACTATAGTAAGGAGCCGGCTAGCTGGTGAACCAGCCAACTGACACTAGCGAAACAGGACTGAAATTTTGCCGGCTGAAACTGGTTTTTGCCAGTAAGTGGTAAAAACCCGGTAAAACCCGCCTAAAACTAGAATTCCAAAAACCAGTCTATTTCATGATGTAAGATCTATTGAAAATCTGAGTGTGACGATACTTGCGGATTTTCATATTGCAATTCTATGTAGCAAAGCATTACATTCGGTCTTAGATAGTACAAATTAATATCAGTTTTATGACGAACGCTAGAAGATGCTGTCTTAGTCTATAGTAGCTGTGCTAATTTCTCCAGTATTTCAATGACTTCAGCATCACTTACCTATCAGCCAGATAATAGGAGTCAATGACTACTTCTGAAATTGTCATCACGTGAGTGCTCTTTTAAGTGAAACAGTTAGATTTCTTGAAATTTAACAGAATACAAATAAATATTATTCGTTTGAGCACGAAAGCACATTGAGCGAACACATTTCTTCACGTGGCCGAGTTTTATTTATCCCACTCTCAGTCTTTTGTGCTGAGTGTTTTGCCAGAATACAGTGTGTACAGTCTTGGGTTTGATGCGATCTAGGTTAGAAACCAGGTCTCCCGAACGCAGAGTGAACATACTGCCACAGGGCCACTCCGTTGGTGAGTCTCAGCTCCCAAGTCAATCACTGTGTAATAGCCACTTAGAATGCATGTCTACTGCTATTAATTGACTATAATGCTCTTAGTTATACAATAAGTAGCAGAAAATAATTATGATTTGGGGGAACCACGAAGAATATGGATTATATATGACGCAGCTGCAATCCTAATAAAGTGAAGCACATGTCTGAACATCTTCAGCTTGTCTCTAATGAAGAAAATCTCCATTGGTTGTTGGTAATAAAGTCTGAGAGGGCAAACAATACTGATGACTGGTGATACTGTATAGGTGATCGAATGGCCGACGTGCATCTAAATTCATCGTGATTATATTCTTATCAAAAATTCATCATATGTATGTAAGTTACGTATACATATTAAATCGAATAATAAGTGTGGAACAAATTTATACATTTTGAACTCAATTCGAAACATCTGGAATTAAATTCCTTCGGCATCACCTTTTTCGGCTAAACCACTTCACCTGTAAAAGTTCTTAGATAAAGGTATGTACTGTCTAAGCTATGTTCGCTTTTTGTCTTTTATACAGAATTTTTAAAAGTCGCAAAAAACTTGCAAGACAGTACAGTTTTTACTGGTTTTTACCAGGTGGTAAAAACCAGGGTAGTTTTTACCGGCCAATCCTGCGAGGGAAGTAGACATCTGTCTGAAGTAAAGCAAAACATTGTCATCACTTTGGTGAAGGCATTATAAGCGTTTCAGACCTCTTCGGTGACTTCTCAGTGGCATTGTGCACGCATTTCTGCCGCATTAAGTTTGGCCCCCTCAAAGGAGAAACCTAAACCCCCATCAAGTTAATGAATCAAGTTGTAAGCAGCTTTTTGTGTACTGAAACTGAATATATAGACTAGTGAGAGTAGGCTGGTTACGGATACGGGCATCAAGGATTGGTATTCTCCCCCACTCTCGCAGGTTCTTCTTATCCATCTATATCGACTATGCTCGTGTTTGTTCATTGCGAAAATGATCTGCTGTCCTTTTGCTATTAGCTAGATTCAGTGTTTTCGTAATGAGGCATAGTATGTCCATTGGGAGAGCAAATATATTTGGTAGCAAAAGAACACAAAAACAATGCAGTTTATTCTCATTTTGTACGCATCTTTCGTAAGCAGCATTTTTTTAAACAGTTCTTTTTTTGTTCTGTATAATTTATAACAGTGCAGAGCATAATAGTGTACCACTAACCTTCCCTGCAATAGTTAAGGTCCGTGTAACTGGACCGTCTGGCCAATAGTCTTATACGAAAGCGGATCATGGACATTACATTTGGATCTAATCGATAAAATCAACGTAGGGAAACTGTGGTTCATCTGAATTTTGCAGAGAATATCTTGGACGGTCAGAAAATTCAAAGTCGAGGTACTCCGACAAACAACTCAGCGCCGAACATTGCTCAACACAATCAAGAACCGGCAAGTGCAGTTCTTGACCACATAATGAGAAAGGAGGCTCTAGAAGAGGTCGCGGTCTGCTGAAAAATCGAAGGGAGTCGTGTTCGTTGAAATCATCTTCCCTCGGCTCGGCTCTGCTCCACTTGTTCGAGCCGGTCGGAACCGCGGCTCTTCGGCTTGGCTTAAAATTTATCGTTGTAAAGCGTAATGTACATGTAGGTGTAAGAAAGATTTTATAAAATTTTTTGTGGTAGGCTAACTAAATTTGGTAATAAATTTGGTAAATAAGTAGACCTATCTAAAGTCCTAACTATTAGGATAATGATTTATAGAATTAAAAGACCTACTTCAGAGTTAGAGTTAAGGTATACAAAAATATTTTTTAGATAATATCAAATTCGATATATTTGGATGAACTTTAAATCATACACGATATTTATGGGTAGGCCTAATCGCAATCGTAGTTATAAAATGAGGTTTATAGCTTTACACCGGAAAGGGTTTCTCCAAAGTCTGATTTTTCTTCATTTTAACTGATTTTGCAGCCTACCAAATGAATGAATTTGTAAGTCAAGAAATATCTGTTTAATGAATTTTTTAAAAAAATTACATCGACTTATTTCCCGAATTTTCGTGATTTAAATTACAGTATAAAAGCATAAATTTATCAAAGAATTAAAATTCATTTATTTAGGAGACTTTAGGCAGACTTTAAGACCTTTGCCTAAACTCAGTAATGGACAGTTTTGATATTCTTATGCTAAGATTGATGGACCATAGGCTCCTTATTATTCGTCAATGACTATCATCCTCAAATGGTAGCTCGCGCTGCGATAAATTTCTTTCTCAAAATTTTATGATTAAACTGATTCGTAATTATATTAGCCAGATGCATCAGATCGTTGGAGAAAATGAAAAGTAGAAAACTGAGTAGGAAATTTGTAAGAACAATAGACAAGGAAAACCATAGCCATGTATAAATATTGCATCAATACAACCAGGAATCTTCATAAGACAAAATAATCATTGTAATGTTACCATATTACTAACTTTTATCGTCAAGTGAAGAATTTCCTTCACAATGTATAATTGACAGGCTTGCCGTTGGGATTGGGATCTCAATTGGATTGGGATTGGGTTGGGATTGGGCTACCAAAAATCCACCCCAATCCCAATAGATCCCAATAAGCCCTCTCCCAACAAAATATACACGTAATCGTTGACATTAGTCACTACGTCACAAATGTCTTCGGGTTGTACAGAGCAGTTCATTTGCTGCGTCTCCAATCTGACCTTGCCTCTCTCGAATTCGAGCATTGAGAGCTCTTACTGTGATCCATGCAAATTGACACAGTCAGCTTCAACTCTACTCTATGGTTTTACTTTTAACTTCCCTAGTTACTAAAAATATTGCTGCTAAAAATGTAGCAGCTATGTAATAGGCTTATACAATTCGCCTGTACGTTGTCATGCGCTTCGCCGCTTCTGTAATTAAGCTATACATTGTAAGTTATTCAGGCCTATTTAACCGTATAAGCTGCTGTCTACAGCCTGTTGCCTACTGTACGTATGAGCCCGTGTAGCGAACTGCTTATTAACACCGCATTATCCGATATAGGCTTAATCAATACCAAGTGTGTTTGTAGTTGATACATATATATTAGCTATAAACGTAGGCCCCTACAAGCTCTTGGGTGAAGGCAGTCTCGGTGCAAAATTTAGCCATATAGTACGCCTATTATACATTATTGTGTAAAATCAATTAAAGCCCCTATTACCATTAAGGCCAGTCTAGTCCTAGGCCTACGACCGTGGACTTCGTCAATTCAAAAAGTATCACATATGGCAGGCCTAATATGGAAATTTTCACTGGGATTGGGTTGGGATTGGGCTGGAAATTCATCCCAACGGCAAGCCTGATAATTGATGATGCAACTGTAATTATATCCAGTAAATGTTCTACAATCAGCACTTGTTAACAAACTATGTGTATAGACACTGTACAATAGAGAAATTTTCAAAACTAAATTATTCTCTCCCGAGGTGTTTATGCCACAATAAAAGAAAAATAAAGTTTAGGTGCAGAGTTGCCAACGTTTCGGGTCCTGACCCTTTCTCAAGGCAGTTGACTGTAAAATGAGATGCTACGATATGTGAATTGTTGAACCTCCAGTTGTCTCGTGATGTCTGTTCAATGAAGGTTTATGAAAATCAATGAGACGAGATTCCACCAAACTTGTTTCTACACGATCACGCAAACATCTCAGCAAATCAATGGTAAAATCGTCTATTGTATTATTCATACCGCAAATTTTATTGTGCTCTGACAACGCGCTGATATTATTTTGGTTCTTGATGCTGTTCTTATGTTCATTATATCTGTTATAAAAAGAACGTGTTGTTTTTCCTATGTATTTGGAATTACATATCTTGCAGGTAAATTGATATACGTCACAGGAGATATCACAGTTATATTTTTCTGGAAGATTATGGCAAACAACGCAATTTTCATGTTTATTTACCGAGTCTCTTTTTTCACAGTGTGTTTCAACTTTTTGTTACTGAAACTGGCAAATCGTACATCTAGTTTGTATTTTCGAATGAAATAATTGATTTTGCGAGTCAAGCTATCACTAATGAAGGGCAATTTAAGTGTGCATTTACTTCTACTATTGATTTTATAACTTTTACTTTTATTAGATTTTATCGCTGTTTTCCAATGTATTAGAATAACCATTCAACTTAAGACTATTTATGCATTTATTTTCAGATTGCGTTTTGAGATGTTCCGGTAAACTAGGACTACATCTTTTTCGTACTTCATCAATACTTTGTTTAACAAAATTGTCTTTTATATGTTTAGGTAACCGGCTGTCTTTTTTCAGGGTGTTACCCGAAGCTAACGGTTTTGTGTATTTATGGTACATAACACTGTTATGTTCTATCCATATAGTTAAGTCTAGAAAGTTAAGTTTTCTTTCTTTTGGGATCTCCAACGTGAATTGGATATTTCTTCGACAGAGTTAAATGCATCCAAAATATCCTTGTACGTATTTTCATTATATTCTATATGTCCAATGATTCAATCATCTATGTATCTTTTATACATGATATTCGTAAAATTATGTCTAGTTTTCAATTTACTTATTGCTTTTTGTTCTATGTGATTCATAAAGATAATCGAAAGGGGTGGTGCGCAATGCGAACCCATTGGACAACCTTTCATTTGTAAATATTGGTTACCATTATACTGTATTTCATAATTGTATGAAATGAAGCTCAGCATTTTAATGAAGTCGTCTATACTGATATTTAAATTGTCAATTTCAGTCCAGTGTATATTAGCGAAATCAGACATTACTTTCAACGCCTTATCTAAAGGTACGCTAGGATACAGATTGATGACGTTGAGTGAAATAAACAAGAAATTGTTGTTTGCATAGTTTATTTTCAAAGATTTTATTAATTCTTCCATCAGGTGCATCGTGCTTGTTAGATGAGCAGGGACAAATGAGACAAGCTGGTTCAAAATCCTGCCACAAATCCAGTCTATTTTTTTAGTAGGGGTATTTATCACTGATGCAATAGGTCGAAGTGGATAACCACTGTTTTCGTCTTTTTCTTTGTGATCTTTAATCGACGTGTAAAATTTTGCTGGTCCCAGATACTAATAATCGCTGGACGTCCGACTTCGATAATGTATCTTTGAAAACACTGTTAACAATTTTATTGGCTTGTTTTTCTAAAGCTTTATGTTTGCTTTTTTCACTAGGTTTATATGTTGTTTCATCGTGCAAGATTCTTTCCGTTCTATCTACAATGTGTTCATTTTTGGTAACGCATAATCTATTGGTTTTGTCTGTGGCTACAACAGTAAGATTGTTGTCTCTCAAAAAAGCTTTGCTATTTTTGATTTTCTTGTTAAATTCTTTATACGACTGTTTTTGTTCTAAGAATTCTGCTTCTTTTTTAACCGTATTAATTATCTCTTCCTTGAAAAGCATCTGGTTAATTTCTGACTCGTTTGACATAAGCTGCGGTAGTTTTACGCTATTTTTATAAAATTGTATATTTATTCTATCAGTATTTTCAACCGATTCTTCTTTTACCTGATTACACCAGCGCATACTGTATGTTAATTTGTCCAAAGCAAGATGAACATCATCCATAAAATTAGAATTCAAGCTTGGTGGAATGTGATAATTTGGGTCTCTTTGAATCAAATCAGTCAAACTTTTAGGTAAATCATTATCTGTCTCATTGCTGTACAAATTACTAAAATGATCACGAGACACCTGGGGCTCACCTGTGGTGCATTTCCGATCTCGGCATAAGTAATCATCATAATATCTGTAAGGAAATCTCAGCCTTTCCACACATCTGTAATTAACTGTACATTAGGTTGAATTTTAACTTTGTTTTATCAATTAAAACGGCTCGTCGGCTTGGCTTGAATATTTCAAAATCACATCGGCTCGCGGCTCGTCAGGTCGAGCCATGCACATACCTACTGTGTCGCTAAGCTGTTCAGACTATCATCAATACCTTATCAGAAGAACTGCTCGACAGTGGTTGATTATCCTACATAACATTATGACTTTTCTCGAAGCATGCAAACATTCGAATGTCACAAAAGTCAAGCTTGCCAGTTGTTAATAAAAGAAGGCGTGCATTTCAATGATACCCTTGTATTCCAGTCATTATAACATCCTTGACAAAGCAAGAAGCGAAAATTTTGATCAAGTTTGCGCTTTACTTTATTTTAGTGTGACAGGGCTTCTAGGCCAAGCATTCATTTTTCAGATTCTTAATAAAAAACTTAAAATTTCAAAATGACTGTCATGATGAAAATCATGTTCTCGGTGGGCGAGGCTCTTCTTTCTAATAATACCAGAGGCATATATTCTCTGTTACCTTTTCAAGTTCTCTTCTTCCCGCTGAGTTTGCTTCTCAATAAAAACATTTTCTTCGATAAGCTTTTCTTTTTCGTCGTCTAAAGTCGCACTTTCCATTTCTATCTGCTCACACTTCGATTCTAAAACTAAAAACATCAAAATAATTGCATATCTAAACGGATGAACATTCAATAAAATATCAATCGGAATAAGTGGTTTTCAACACCAGTAACAAAGATCTTAAGAATGATTTTGAAGAAAAGAGGGAAAAGCCTTGTCATATCTGTCATACTGAAATTCATAGTGCTAATCGAAATTACTTAATCGTTATTAACTTTTCGAATATCACACCAATAATTATTTATCGAAGCGCCAAAATGTATGTTTCGGCCTTTTGGTCGTGGGCAAACTTAAATCAACGACATCGTAACTAGATGACATGCAGAGTTTTGCAGACACACTCTCGAGCTAGAAAGTCACCCCACCAACTGGCGATAGCGAGAATTAGCTAGTAAAGTACTGCTTGTAATGCTGATATATATTACGACTTGCTGGGTTTCGGATTACTTTTGTTAAGATTTTAAACGTTCATCGGTAATCAGGAGAATCATGAAGATATGCACATGAAAAATAATCATTTGAAAAACAATCTTATAAGCATGATAATTGTGAGTTTAATATGTAAAAAAGGATCTTACACAAGTAATCATGCGTAACATAACTAGCGCAATATACTTGAGAATTTGCCACGATTGCTTTGCTTAAAATTTGTCATTAGCAACACAGAGATGAATGCGCTTACGAAAGTCATCGGTCGGAATTGCATGTAGCATGCTAGTCGAATTGCCAGTGGATGCTTTCACTTGCACGATCATTATTATAACCGCAGAAATAATACAACCCCTCATAATTATACCGTTACTTTGCCGGTCTGTACGCATGCAAATTACTGTACACAAGTAAAACAATTCTAAAGATCAAAAATGAACCAAACAATTTTTGAAAAAGTAAAGCATAATCGAGTTATCAGCATTCATTCCTTGTCCTGATTCTACACTTTGAAATGTTCATATTAATATGATGCAGCATACCACATTACTTTTTGTCAGTCGCGTTTCCTCCTTGATTTTCTGGAGAGTTTTGTCGATATCATTCCCTAGAAAACAATAATCAATGTTAAATGAGATGTGAGAAGTCTTAGAAATATAACAGCAGCATTATGTTGGTAGCAACAGCCAAGTGATAAAATGTCTTATCTTTTATACTATCAACATGTTGTTAGTACAGCATACACTCTTCAATTGACAATTAGATAAAGTTGTCAATTCTATTACCGGTATTTTAGCAATTCTAAACCATTACACTCAAAATAGGATATCAATTATGAATAATGTCCGCTTAAACCATTCCTACATTAAACAAGACACTTTTTTATGATTATTCTATGTAATTATGTATTGTTTAGGATTTGTTCTTAAATATATGCAGGATATATGCGCAATTTAAGGGCGGCTGGTTATTCAATTCTTGTTTTGACCATGCTATGCCCAGACGAACTGGGATTGCAATCTTTTATTAATATGATTGATATGCACATTATTATTTGAAACTATATACTTGTTTTCCGTCTTAACGCAAATCAGCAGTTTTAACATTAACGAAAATACCAATGAAATCCGAAATGCATGTGAAAAAACGTGAAAAGTCATCACAGCAGATTTATATTTTTATTTATTATCAATGCTATTTACAGGGATTTGTTATTTACATATTCAACGCGTAATTCCATTATATTCAAATTATTACGGTGGGTCATCCCCTGCTAACTGATCATCCAGGAGACTGAAACTGAACCGGGTCCTCCAAGGTGAGCATTGCGGTGACCCACGGTGAATAGAATCACGATTTAGCTGAAAAACATATGATATAAAGTTCGAACTTTAAAAGCGTCAAATAACGGAATTCAACTAACTTGACATAATAATCTAATCTCAATGTTCTTTTTATACAGAAAGCAAAATCAAAAATTGTCGTGAAAAAAACTGATCTACATCATGCTGCGATATTATTTAACAAATCCGTGCATTTCCATTAAAGTGCGTCGAAAATGCTTTTCATAAAATGCGCATCACTCGTTGGGTATTAAAAATGAATAAGATGGAAACGAAATTCACAATTGGCCTTATGAGGAAGTATGCGCTGCAATTTGTGTAAGAAAATATGCACATTTGTTATGTGTCCATGGTACCACTTTTCTTACGGTTTTATGAAAACATTGCATCTACACTTTTCTGAACAATGAACATAATTTTTGTTGAAAATTATGTTCGCACATTATGCATTTGACTTCTAGAAATGATTGTAAATAAATTGATCATTAAATAATTTTGGCACCCAGGTAAGAATGTAATCATAACGAAAAGTTCACTTTAAGAATGACTTTTTCAAAGAATAAACGACCACTTGTTCACTGAAAAGCACCCTTTGACATTCATGACTTGTGATAAAATATAGACAAGTAAGTTACCAATTCCCATTATACAGTTTAGCCACCGCTTTGCTACTTTCCTTGTGCTTTGCAATGTATTATAGTTGACAATGCTTATCACTTACCAATTTCACAAATAACTCCATTCAATGCTTCCATCAAATAATCTGAAACAGCAATTTAAGTTCATAATTTCGATCGATGAAGTTGGCTAAGTAATAAAATTATGTAATGATGCAGTTTAATGAGATACCAGTCATAAAACTATCATGATCCTGTAAAGGTAAATTATAATTGAATTTAAGCAGCATAATATCTAAATAAAAGTAAAATATACAAGTAAGCCAAACTGCTGTTTTTCATTTTTCAAAATTTTCACCGTTATGACGGCCTGATCACATAATATTTTATGTGATCAGGCCGTCATAACGATGAAAATTTTGAAAAATGAAAAACAGCAGTTTGGCTTATTTGTATATTTTACTTTTATCATGATCCTATTATTGCAAACTCAAACTTTTACATCAATCAGCATAACTGCAAGGAAAATGTATTTGATAGGAAGCTAAAAAAAACCTCTGGGAATTATCAAACACAAAGTGATGGTGTAAATTTTACGTATAATTTGATTCTCGAGAAAACCTTACCTATAGGTTGAAGCATTACGTGAAGTGGACATAGTAGTATTTACAATGACAATTACGTGTAGTCGGTGCATAGTGACTGATATATTACGACGAGAAAAGTATGATGTTTTATCAGTTACACATTAAAAGTAATCCGATTTCCGAAAGACAATCGTCCTTTAATCCTACATGTACATCAGTGTTTCTCAAACGTATTTAGTTTGTCGCTCCTATACGCAAATATACGGTTTGTCGCCCCTGGTTCGCTGGACCCCCACCAATATCTCATCGCCCACTTGGGGACGATATCGCCCACTTTGAGAAACACTGTCCTACATAATTAAAACAAATTATAATTTAAACTATTATGCATATGAGCACGTGTAGTTTTGTGCCGTCGTTTCGCTCGCCATTCACCTAATAGAGAAATTGAAGTTTGTGCAGTGTGTTGTATGTGTAGTGTATGTAGGCGGTAAGTGCTGAAATTATACATCCAAATACATCTGGAGCTGTTGACATAGGTTGGGCGACGAGGTGTCAATGTTGCCATTTAGTCAATTGTCGGGCCAGCATATAAGCTCAATTTTAAGCAGGACTCGACAAATCATGAGCTGAGAAAACCATTGATGAAAAATGTTTGCCTATAGCGGCAATATCGTCAATCGTCACCACAAAAAATGCATGTAACGCATGTATGCGATAAACGTATTTCGAGAGGAAAAACAATCAACACCTATGTTGTTGCTTTCAGTCACATAGTTGCAGTCATATAATAAGGTAATTGCATGAAATTGAATACGTGTTTTAAAGGATTGTATCACGTCGAAAATTAATGAAAAGCAAAGGTATACCGTTTCATTATTTCAGTAGAGCACAGAAGATATGAGTATAGTTCAAATAAAGGAAAAGCGCTAAGTAGCATTAATGCTGCTGTTGTACATTAATCTATACAGACCGTTTCATAAATAATTGCACAAAAAAGTTAACCCATTTTCAAATGCAATTTTCGTCTGGAAGTCCTGGTTCAATTTTAATGAACGATATACCAGATGAAACCTTATGTTCAATAGATTATTTTGACATACATTTTACTTTCTGAAGTGGTCAGTTGTGGTCACTAGGCCCTACGAAAAAAATTTAACGTTTTCTTTGATGCAGGATTTCAATATGAAGACGACAAAATTTTTTTGATGAAAATTGGCAGATACTGTGAACTATCATTCAGCTTCATCATGATGTAAAGATTTTAAGATTCGTTGAATGTATAAAAAGATACAGTACCAATAAGTTTCACCAAAAATGGTTACTAAAAGAACATCTGACGCGATTTTTTAATGATGATGATGCTCAATTTCAATAAGCTTAACGCCATGTGAAAAGTTATGTTTAGTACTTTAAATTGGCAGAGCATTTAGACTGTGTGTGGTCAGTTGTGATAAGCAGACTTAAAAAGTATGAATTTTTGGTCAATTCATTCACCGATACCTACACAAAACTACGGAATGCAGAAACTTAAGATTATCTATCACCATTGAATAAGGCTCGTGTTAAGCTTTCAAATGACATTTTGTCTTTCGAATTTCGACAGCATTTAGTACAGATTTACTCAATTAACACTTTCACCTGATTTTGCGCCTACTGTCGCGTTAACAATGCGTTTAGCGGTAAAATGCCCACAGCTTAATAACTTTTATTGTACTAAGGCTGGTATTTTCGAGTTTGGGTTTAAAAGAATGCTGGTGTTATCACCTCCAAGAATATGTAAGTTTTATCAAGATCGGTCCATCCGTTCACTGGCAAACTTCAAATTTGTATTGCTCCCACACTCAGTCATTTGGTGAGACATGATTTCCCTCGATTGAGGTGAAAAATTTCGAATCTCTGATCTTTCAGATGGGGTCGACTGTCTGCCTCTGATGCACCTGTTCACAAACAATGGTAATTCGTCACGCCGCGCCGTAGTTGCTGACACTGGCGTCCGGTAAGGGTATCAACAAGATTTTTACAACTCAATCAATGATGACAGGAGGACAGACGAGCGACGACATGAAATGATCATCACCTATGAAGCAACAAACTTCCAATCACTAATTACTTCATCTAATTAGGCAAACTACACTGCTTCCTACGCCTAGTGTCTCGACTGGTCAAGTGAATAAATTTAGTAATCAATCAATTTTGAGCTCACGATTAAATTTTATGAGAACAAGCAAAAGATAAAAGAGCTTTTCGTGGTGTGCAACGATTTAGGAAACGGACTGCAACTATACAGACATTCGCTTGTACGTTTGTATTCGTTTCTTCGTACACATCTAAATGCATTTAATAATGAATTGGCAATTTTTTTCAATCCTTGCAAATCATCAGAATCGATAATGATGGGAAACGATGACGATCATGAATGAAATCCCGGCCTCTCAGAGCTTCATGAAACTTTCAATTATCTGAAAAATTTGTCCGCTAGATAAGCAACGGGATCCGACGGCATTCCCAACAAAATCTACCCTCTAGTTTGCCAGTCCTTTTATCAGTGAACCATTTTGCCATATCACAAATTCCTATACAACGGCGAGTCCCATTATCATACAAATTATGCCCAGTCATCTCCAACAAGCATCAAGGAACTGAGACCGTTAACACTTCTAAGTGTTCCCAGTAAGTTACTAGAACGTCCTAGAACTGGACGTCCTGAAACATGCGAGCAGCAATATTTAAGTCTGTTCTGACGCATCAGTTCAGTTACAAACCAAAATCAAACGTAAATGTGTTCTCATCACTATGCATGATCGTATAGTTTCCAATTTAGAGCTTAGCGACGTTGCAGAATGTCTTCTCATTAGTTATGATTCTTCAAAAGCTCTTGACAAGATTTTTCAAAGTTGTTAAAGAAAATGTTTCAAGTCAAACTGCTAGGTGGATTCATAGTATAGATTCCAAACTGGGAGATGACGGAGAGTAAGACGTATCGAAGTAAGCTTGTCAGTCTACAGGCCAGGGTAATAAGTGGCACGTGTTTGTTGGGACCATACATATTTCTAATGGATTGATTTGCTTTTTGCCTCTATCAAGTGCGTACAATATGGGGATAACGCAATGTATGGGGATGTCCGAATTCACTATCTGGATTGTGTCTGCAGAGGACAAAATCCATCATTCTAGATTTAGATGAACTTTTATGGAAAAAAGCAGGAATGTTTAGGCATTTAGCAGAATTGTAATTGAGATATAACATTTTTCGGTCGGCATCCGTAGACCATGTTCAGGTAAAAAAGGGTTAGTAGCACTATGTAAGCAATTCAAACCTAAAACATGGCTTTAATCAGGAATATTCATAATTATTATGCACGATGCATCGAGGCCTTTCGTGCATCGTTGAGCAGTAGTGGCTGGCGCAATCGAAGGCTCGATATCGTGCATCGATATCGTAGATCTTAGGAAATATGTGTATAAGAAAATGAGATTTGTCCGTGACCTTCATGCGAAGACCGACGTACATATCGATTCTAGAGTCCCTTACTAGTGGCATCCGTGGCCGAACACCATGCCTATCTAAATGAAGACATTCTCCATGTTAGTTGATTCGCCCCAGCAAGCCCCAGGCTCGCGATGAGGTGCAGGAATGTCAGAGAAGTTTCTGATGGGGCTATGTCTCGAACAAAAGTTCTTTTAAGATGAGATGTTTGCGAGCAACCCTGCAACAACCCTGTTTCAGTGATGAATACACGGTCCATTCCATAATCAGCGTTTTTATAGCTTTCGCAAAGTGCATCGGTAGCCAAACACCATGCTAGTGTGGCACATCAACACGATTGACGTCCGCTGTCGCTTGGAGGAAGATAAATTATTCTTAAGATCAGCCTGAGTTTTGTCTGCAGAAAACGAAGCTTCCTTTGATAATTGAACAATCGTTATGGGAAGTTCACTTTCCTAAAATTAAGGCCTACTCGCATCTTCATTATTCTGAAGGTTGTACCGTTGCCTTGGTTGTTCATCGAAGTTAAATCCAACATGCTACACGAAAGGTTTCACAGGAGCGTCCTTATTATGGTGACAGTGGCGCTTGGCGGATACTTAGTCCACACATCCTCCCTCATGTGAGTCTCTGCGTTACATTCGATTTGCCTCCTGGACTTAGTCCCCTGGAAATACTGCTGAACCAGGAAAAGACGGAGTTTATTTGGATCCACTTAAATAGGTATTGATAGTTCGTACATGATACTTCCATGCGCATGGGATCTTCTTGGGTAGCTCCTGTTCCTTCCTAACATTGCCTAGAACTAAATATTGACAATGAATTATCTCTTGTAGTTCATGTGAACAAACGTTCAGCTGTCTTTTCCAGTCTTACTTTTAAGACAAATTAATTAAATCAATGCGACAAACAAACCCTTCTCCATTTCATCGAAAATGCGTTGTTTTGTAAATAATTAAATAATCCCTCTGAATTTCTATCTCTCATTACTATTTGGACGTGCAGACGTTCTTTCTCTACCAAAAACAGCGGCCCGCTTAGTTCATGAGCCCTCTCGATACTGTGCAATCACTGCTCTGCTCAAAAAGATTCAAGAGTTGTCCATTGATGGACACATTGACGAGGTATGCAGACACTGGATACCCTTGCCTTCTGCTAACATCAACTGGCGCCTGCTTACCTTGCCTCATTTTTCTAACAGTGTCAACAAAATCTCAAGATCGCACCTTCGATCTTCTGAGAACCCCCTTTTGCTGATTTATTTGATTCGTTGACCTGGCTTGGGTGGAAGATTGTTTGTGGTTTTGTTTTTGTTGTTACTCCGACACAAAGTGACGTGCAATTTTCCAGTTGACTACTGCAAGTTCTTTTGCACACTGATACACTAATAAAAGGTCATTTAGGCTACATGTTGCCCATTCGACTGTAACTTATGGGCTAAATATGTGGCGAACATTCCAAACGGTGTGTTCATGAAATCTTGAGGTAGAAAATTCTTTGGTAATTATAGTCAAATTCAAATTATTTTAATCAGTAAAACAAAGTTACTTGCAAAACTTTCATCATTCTGCCGATTTATTCTACCGGAAGAATTTTCAGTCGGTTTCGGTATTATACTGTAGTTCAAAACCTATTTACCACAGACAATCAAATCGGTTTGAACTTCAGCTGCAGAATTGTGGTTAATGAACAGCCCCAATGTTGAAAATCATGAATAAAATGATAAAATCGAAGAACAAATGAAGTTAAACTCCTTAATTTCTTGTCATAAAATATATATTGCCTTGTGGTAGAAACCTACAAGTTGTGCAAGCTTCAGTTAGGGAATGTGACACACGCCTTTACAATAGCTTTTCTGACTGCAGATGACATTAGAGATAGAAATAATCACTTCGCTATTAGTTATTTTAGATTGCGATCAGTAATGTTAATGCACACATTTTCTCTTTTACTCAGAATTAATTACGAAAAGTCAAGCATAGCTTTTCTATACTTATGGAATATAGCCTATATCAACACTGGGAGATGTAGACCTAAACAATGATTTCTCTGAAATAATTTTATGCCATATGCACATATTTGTTTTAGTGGGAAAAAGGTGGCACCATATGACGCGCATTATTCAAATTATTGTCGTCAGCACGCTTAATTAAGAAAGTTCCAACTTGGAATCACTAGCGTCACCATGTGTGATGATTTAAACGGTAATTGTAACTCAGATATCCATTTCATGTGGCGGAAACTAGGATGCTTGCAGATTTTAGAAAGTTGGGTTGACTAGGTCTCTAATAGATGGGCAAAAATATGAGCTTAGAATATGATTCAAGGGAACCACTTAGTGAGACATCGGTAGTCATTAAACACATTCTAAACAGTGAATGAAATTACAGAGCTGAATTGACAATCTGGGATGTGGTGACGCATCAAACTGCCGTCACTATCAATTCTTATACGATGAAGATAATCCTAGAACTCATAATAGAGTACAATCACATTCACAATAAATACCTTGAATAATAATTTCAGCGTTGCCACCGCTGCGCGGATGATGGATTTGAGCTGCGCGTGCGCGGAACCTGCGTGGATGAGCCTAAATCGACGCGACTGAAGGTCTTTGAAAAATATTCTTCTATTTGGTGTTATAATTTTAGAAGATAATGTTTTTTGAAATACTGATAGCATTTTTCTTGTAGATATACAATAAAACATTTCTTTTATTAGAACTTCTACTTTGACTTAATTTAACATGATTCAACTATTAGGCTATCGATAAATATGTCGGTAGGAAAGTGACTTTGATTTGATGTCGATTGGGATTTTTTGTTAAGTTTGAAATAACGCTTTTTCTTTTAACCGCACTTACGTTAGTAATAATAGCAACTTACATTAAACTCAAAGCACATTTGTGCCGAGCCTGTTATCGATGTGGTTGAGCTGAAATTATTATTCGTATCAATGAATTCAAAGGAAAGAAATTGGTCAATAATTTTCTAAATTTGCTCACGTGCGCGGAAGTCATGGTGCTAATCAATTTCGCTTCAGGGATGACGTCTTCAAATGTTTGAAGAGAGAAATCGATTTTCTTATGAAGTGATCACAGCAGAAATATATTATTTTACTTCAACAACATTATTTAATCATCGTATCCCACACCAATATTTCTTAAGTGCCAACTGCACTAAATAATTGCTCAACCGATAATCGACTTGATATTTTCAAGTAGCCTTGATTTATTTTCACATTTTCCTTGAAACAAATTACCAATCCACTGCCTGGTAGATACATGTAGTTTACAGGAGCAACGAATTCGTTCCTAGGAGTTAGTGCTCACGGATGTGAATGAATGAATCTAGTATATCATAGGCTTGAGTCTAGACCTTCATTTATACCACCCTTCATCGATACACTGCTTGCGCGGATGGAATCTCAAGGCCCAGTGGCAACGCTGTAATTTCTGTGCGATGATGTTCTCCAGTCCGCAGGCCATTTAGCAGTGCGGTTTTTGATGTTGGACTAATCGGTTCTTAACAGAACTCACTGGATTTCTCGTGGCAGCGAATTGAAGTTGATCAGTTGTGGCAGAGTGATCGTTAAAATGGAGGTCCAAATACTGATTGCATTCTTGATACTCATTCGTGTTTTTTTTTACTACTCAACTAGCGCTGATCCTACACAGCGCCGCATGCACGTGCAGCATTCTATATGGGTGTTCAAATTTTCTAGAAAATCTATTAGTGAAGCAATTAAAATGGAAGTTTTAACCACGTGCTTGATGATAGGATCATGGCCTTCGTTCAGAATGCATTTATGTTTCGAAGGTACAGACACTCGGTGGACAGAGCACACATAACTTATGATCGCTATCGGGCAAAGATATTTGACGGAGATTTGGAGTCTAAATTATGAACTGGAGCTACGATTGTGCTCCTCCAGCCATCGAGAGTGGAACAAAGCGAGGGATTTTTCAAAAAATAGTGCCCATTTCTTTGCAAAGAATCGCTCACCATGCTTTTATGAATAGGTGGATCTAGACTGCTGCACCTAGTTAACGGATAAATTCGAGAATCTTTGAATTGAGATTTCAACAGAGTCAAAGTCATTGATAGCATTGATGATTTTCAGGAAAATCGTGCTCAGAAATTCAAAGCAAAATAATTTTTGAACTCACCAGCTATCTCCACGGGATTAGTAGGCTCTAATCAGTTTGGTCATCAAAAATTACGAGGTCTCTTTGATTCGACATAGCTAAGAGGCAACAATGCTACACCCGGATAACCTTTGTGATCCGAATTATCTCAACAATATCCCGCTTATCCCTGACAATTCTGTAGCCACTGAGATCTATATTGAGCACCGCACTTAAACGTTTGGCCGATCAATCAGAAAATTGATCAAAAGATTCTTGCGATGAAGCGAGCAATGATGATCAGCCTTACAGCTTGAAGTCAATCGTCTCGTTTCATTCCTCTTCTATGTTCAAAATTCACATTGGAATCGTGTTCTCGAAGAGCATCTGGATTATCCCTTTAAAAAATCATCACGACAAGGAAGAATCGGTCAATATTAGGAAGTGACAATAATCACTGACTAGCTCGGAAATCCAAGGTACATAGTTTATACCGATTTTATCATAAAAAACAGACCAGCTAAATTATGTGAAGCTTCAATCGATTCTCCTGCTTTTCAATTTCTGAGCATCATCGGAGAGCTACGCGCATCATCTCTGCCTGACGCCGTAGCGAACGGTCGCATCATCTGCTCCTTCGTTCAGGCAACTACGTACTTCGCTTTCTACACGTAGGCTACAGCTAGTTCACCTTGCCACATGATTTTTATACCTGCGAACTTCTTAGATATTCTGCTTCTCTACTGCTCTATCGCCTGAGCCTTCGTTGTATTTCAAGGCCGATCTGGACTTTTTAGCTGATCGACTTTCTTTAATCGTCACCATCGCCCATTACTTCTCTTTGTCCTGTCTGCCTGTTTTCAACCTCTGAGTCATGGCCATCACGCTGATTTCGTCATTCTCGCTGCTTCTACTTTAGACATGTACGTCTCTATCCTATTGTGAACATATTCTACAGTCCGCTGACAGTGACCTTCGCTAAGTCATGAATCATGCCATCCCTTCGCCTCATCTGATGCTTTCACATTATGACGTGTATTGGAGCTGATTGCTGCCTTGGCTCTCTCCCACTGCGATACTCACGTGAAGAACTCCTTCGCCTCCGCTCGCCCTCTCTTCCCTTGGGAAGGAAAGTGCGCCGGCGATTATTCTTTCACCGCGTACTATCTAAGCCTGGGCGAGAGCGAACTCCCCAACTCCCCTTTCTCCGAAAAGACCACCTCACTGGCAATGATCCTGACGATTCTCCCTCTGTTTCGACGGATCAACTACGTCACTCATTAACTTCCCATTCACGGCCTCTGACTGCTAATGTTCCTCTCTCACTGACTAACAATGATGCTAATTACAGCTGCGGAATTCCAGTCAGGATTTCCCGACGCTCAACTCTAATTGTGAAGCGTGGCTATGACCGTAACCATCGTCAACGACATCTCCGTACTCTACCTCGTCTGGACCGTCACCATCTTCACATCGGCTCTTCTGAGAATGTTAACCTACTCAACTTCGGCTCCTTAAATGCCTCTCCTCCACAAAGATGATGACATTGTGGAAATCTTACGTGATCGATCTTTCATTTCCATGTTCCTTGTGGAGATGTGGCATGACGGAGACTCCGTTTGCATCAGGAGACTCCGTCAACTTGGTTACAATGTTGCCGATCGACCTCGTCATCGTGGATCGACGAATGCCATGTCTACCAATCACGGTGGAGTAGCTGTCGTCTCTGTGCCCTTTGTCCATCATAAGATCATCCAAATTGATTTGGAAATAAAAACGTTGGAGTTTATCTGTGTTCGGCTGTCATGCGGCAGCTTCAGCGCTGTTGTTTTGCTGATTTATCGTACAGGTCCGATTTCGTCGTCTTTCTTCAACGAGTTATCACGCATCATCTGTTCCCTAGCAACCTTCTCCGATCCATTTATTGTCATGGGAGACTTAAACATTCACTTGGAACGACATGATAATCCTCATACTCGTGAATTTTTTGACCTCATGTCTTCTCATGGATTATTTTCGCGAATCAATTGTCCTACTCATAACTTGGGTGGATCCTTGGACATTCTCTTCACTCAAAACGACTGCTTGCCACTTAAAGTTGAAGTCACAGAAGTCGGCCTCTCCGACCATTCCCTCATTTCCTGGTCATATCCCGGCTGTCGTCCTCCACCGCGTTATACGAGCATTACCTATCGACCTTGGTGCCGTCTCAACAAAGAATTACTCTATGAGACCCTAGCTACCTCGTCCTTGTCTGATCAATCCCAATGGCAGGGCCTTGATGTGAACGAACTGGCTTCTCTATATGACTACACTCTGACTGCAGCAATTGAACAACAAATACCCTTACGCACTGCAAGAATTCGGCAACGTCCATCTGATCCATGGTACGATACTGAGTGTCGAGACGCCAAACGCCAGGTTCGTCAACTTGAACGCTCCCTACGAAGACCTCACAGTACTGACTCCTCATCCGATCCTCTGATGCTTTTAAAGCTGCTGTGAGGTATTATCACTCCTTGTTGAAAGAAAAACGTGAATCCTTCTGGTACTCAAAAGTTACATCTGAAGTCGGTAACCCTCAGGGTTTATGGCGTTCTTTCAAGTCCTTAATGGGTCGAAGTCGCCTACCTCATCCATTTTTCCTCAGTGCTAAAGATATTCATGAGACTTTCACTCAGAAGATACAAAGGATCCAAGATGCTACGACTGATTTCTCTCCTCCGCACTTCTCTCACAGTGTATACGATTCAAGTTTTGAGTGTTTCCAAACAATTACAGATGAAGACATCCTAAATGCTGTACATAACTTACCCAACAAATCATCAGCTAGTGATGTAATTCCTACGACTCTTTTGAAAGAACTCATTCCATCTCTGCTGCCTTTTCTGAGTCATCTGTTCAATACGTCGTTGTCTTCAGGTATTTTCCCGTCCCGTTCGAAGCGAATTATGATTACCCCTGTGGTTAAGAAGGGCTGCAGTGATCCGAATGCCGCGACATCTTACCGTCCTATCTCTAACCTTACTGTCGTCTCCAAACTTTTTGAGCGCCTGGTATCCGCGCAACTTCGTTCATACCTGTATGCAAGCAACTTAATTCCTGCGACTCAGTCTGCATATCGACCGCATCACTCGTGTGAGACTGCCATTCTTCGTATAACCTCCAACGTTCTTCTTGCTGCAGACAACGGTAGCTTAAGTCTCCTTACCTTCCTTGATCTGTCAGCCGCATTTGACACAATCGATCATCACATCCTTCTGGCTCGTTTACAATCAAATTTTGGCTTTACTGGTACTGCCTTGCTGTGGATTGAATCATTCATACGTGGACGATCAAGTCGTTTAGCTTTTAATTCTACATTATCTGATTTCAGTCCTGTGATAGCTGGTGTTCCACAGGGCTCCGTGATAGGACCGCTACTGTTTGTTCTCTATACATCCGAACTATCCAGAATTATACCACAGTTTGACCTGTCCCTACAAATGTATGCCGACGATGTACAGGTGTATGGTCACTGTCATCCTGACGACTCAAGTGACTTGGTCTCTCGCATGGTTAAGTGTGTAGATCAGGTTATTGCGTGGTGCTCATCGAATCGTCTACTATTAAATGCAAGCAAATGCGAGATAATGTAGTATTCATCTTCCCGTCGTGCTTCATCCCTTCCTAATGACTCCATTCGTGTTGGAAATCATATGGTGAAACCATCTTCGTCTGTTCGCTGTCTTGGTGTTATCATAGAGTCGGAGGTCTCTTTTCGTGCTCATGTGACTCATGTTGCATCCTTGTGTTTTGGTGTCTTGCGACAGATACGTTCCATCGGCCGCTCTCTGTCTCGTCCTCTCCTTATCAAAGTAATAGAATCACTGGTCTTGCCTCTCCTCGACTTTTGTAATTCTATCCTGGCCGGTATTCCACGTAAACTCTCTAATAAGTTTCAATCCGTGTTACATGCTAGTGCACGTTTGATTTTTGGAACTTCACGCTTTTCATCTGTAAGTCCTCTACTTCGAGATCTGGGTTGGCTTCCTGCGGACATCCGTCCGCTTTATAGGCTGGCTGCGTTGACACATGCATGTTTTCATAGAAAAGCTCCTTCTTACCTGGCCCACGACTTCAAATACACTTCTTCAAGACGCCCTGGTCTTCGATCCTCAACAACACAATCACTAATTGTTCCTCGGGTAAAGTGCCCAACTATCGGGGGACGTTCATTTTGTGTGCAAGCCTCTCGTACATGGAACTCATTACCACCGCATATAACGAACATTTCTGAACCGCATATTTTTAAGAAATCAATTAAGCAGCATTTCTTAAAATCCTGTTATACGTAATTTTTGTACTAAATGCTTTTTACTTACATACTTTTATTATTATAATTTTGATGAAATTTTGTACAGTGGCCTTGAGACGTGTAAACATGTGAAATGTCACTCAAATATAATTCGTTCCTGACTGACTGACTGAATTTCATTTTACATTGACAAGAGCATTTAAAAAACGGATCATTTTACATTTATTTTACCATTCGAGACAGGGTGTTCTCAGTTTTTCAATGAGCTATTATATATTCGTATCCGTCATTTAAGGTGTACAGAGGTCAAAATGTCAAAATCGCCACTTTCAAAAATCTAACATTTTCAATATGGAAGCATATAAGCATGATAATGAATCCAACACGAGGTGGAAGGGCTTTCTCTGAGCATTCTTTTGATGTATTACTCGTTGAAATCGGTGTACTTTTAGAGAAGTTATGATGTCCCAAACTTATTCCATGGGCCTGATTTACTGTTTCTGAATGTTGTTGAAATGTTTACATCACCGTAAATATATATTATATCAACATTGTCGAAATGTTTTTTTGACGCTAACGAGGTCACACTCACGCTTTCAATATCTTTGGTGTCTAGACGTCTGCTCTACACACATTCAAATCAAATTGCTGAATTACCCAGATAAGTAGTAAACAAGGTTTCTATTCGGCTCAGAATTCATCGCATGTCATGATGACCAAGTCGAAGCTTGTGAAAGTTTTTGAAGGGCATAAGCGTCAACTCTTGTCAGAAAGACAGTCCGAACCTCTACTTTGCCGAAAAGTAGTTTTCCCAAAGACCACCGTCAAAGGTCGAAAACTATTATTTTTCTCCCGTCCTAGAAAAGTTGGATCAGGTAGGAAAGGAAAGAAAGTAAGCTTTTGAACCGCTCAGATCGTTATCTGCTTTGTAAGAAACAATCCCACTTTGTCTTCGGCCAGTTGTGAAGTTCATATCTGAAACCGTCGTTTTCTGCCATATTGGTGACACGTCGTCTGAAAATTGAGCTCTTCACCAGCCGTAAGAGATCATCAGAGATCGAATTGATCGTCAACCAAAAAAGCTTGAGGCTGAAGTGGGCGACATAGCATTGCTATTGGCTTTCTTAATGGAATCGAGCTGTTTGGACTGATGAAGCGTCTGTATGTCTCCGAGGTCGTGGTGGCCGTTTGAGAGTTTGGATGAGGTCAGGTGATGCAATTTTTGATCATTTGACATTGTCTTAATCAAGGATGTAAAAGATTGCTTATTTGTGCTGCGATATGGATGAATGGCCTAACTGAATTCCATATCGAAAGGCATAACATGAAAGAATTTCCAAGTGCACATTTACTGAAGCTCGGTATGAGTCAGTGAATTCTTCTTGGAGATGGTCTTTCACGACTTGAAGTTTTATTAAGGCAAGAGTAGTGATTATATAGCCTGATTGAAAGTATATAGTTGCAGATTCAATAAGTGATTGAACTTTCTGGCGAGGTTGCGAGATATTAGTGACCACCTGTGAACCTAACACTGGTCCTTTTAAGGGCCATACGGCTCTACAGAGCCACTGAACAACAAAGAAAATTTTATTTCATTCTTCATTGTATTAGTCTGCCGAATTTGTACCTGTCATTTACAAAACTTCAATAAAGTCAGACAAAATTTATGTGGTCCACTTTTTACGATCATATGTATAGTTGAAGAAGTCGTATAGGTACGTTTTTAATCATAATTCGGACGACTTACGATTTCCTTGGACGTTTGCAGAATTACCAATACTTATTTTGAGCATCATGATCGCATGACAAGTGAGATATCAGTCTGAAGGCAAAAAGTGACTTTTGTTCCTGGTCAGAATGGTATTTTCACGAAATGGTCCTAAAATTCGGTTTCAATTAACTTGTCCGAGGATGAATCTCAAGAAATTTGAATAACAGAGGTTTCAGCAGCATCAAAAATTATGTTTCTGTTAAAATTTTAGTCGGACAACCAAATGCCTCCGAATGCCAGTGGATGTAGGCCTACTTAGACCTGGTTTCAAACTCACGAGGCTATTAATTTTGCGCTTAAAACTTAACAGAAGTGTATGTTTTTTTTATGTTGCTGAGAAAGTTTTGTTATTTGGATTTTATCTCAAGACGTCCTGGGACAGATTTATCAAAACCTCTGAAGGCCATTTTTCACGAGGACACTTTTGACTGACAGCGGGACTTCAACTGTGCAGCGCATGCCACTGCCAGGGCAAGCCACGAACTTATTTCCAACAACTTCTAGGCTAATGACTTGACTTTATACTTTTTTCCAATTTTACTTTGCTTCCATGGTATAACAATATCGATCAAATCATTCAATTCGTAGATTTTTTTCTCATAAGTAGCCACTACTCGATTTTCATAGTAAATGGTGTGGCTTTGTTAAGACGGACTATAATTACATATTGATTCACTTATGAAAAATAGCAAAGCAAGTGAATTATGCAAACACCAGCTTCGCAGCATCTGCATCAACCATGTAGATGTTTTATTTATTTTATCCGCTAAATTCATACCAACCTATTCTATATGCTGCACTACAAAACAAGTTATTGTAATTTATTGTTTGCGTGCGATAACGTTATTGCGCATGTAAACGGCCAGATATGCTTTTAGATAAATTGATGTCAAATTCATGCGATCGGATTTGAGATTTATCAAAGTGAATGTCGCGACATTCACGACACCTTGGCACCGTGATCGAGTTGCCTACCTCTTGATACCTTAAATAATTGTTTGCAATGATGCGATATAGTTTTTTGTAACGTTATTGCGTTTCTATGCAGCTTTAATGCGCTTGAAGCGTAATAACGTTATATTCTATACAGCATTTATGACGCGAGTGAAAATCAGTTTCAGTTGTTCCATCATAAGTGACCGATGGTAGCTTAGGATATAAGATCATAACACATTCGGCTCAACAGATAATCCTACAAGTTAAAAATTGCTCTGAATGGTTATAACGTTACATTTTTTTACATGTGTTATACAATGTAAATTTCAGAGCAGAAATTGATGAAAGAATGAATCTATGGATATTTTTGATCTGATTTGAAAGTATTACTGTTGAAAAGTAATTAGCTCTCGTGCAAAGCATTTCATAATGTAATTCATGTAAAAAATAATGTGAATTTTAAAAAAGGACTTTTGAAGAAAAGTTTGAAAATTCAATTGTAAATCGACTTCAAACGTAAAATTTAACATCAGATTCGGACTTCTAGAGAAATTGTGATTTGTGAGTGTGTTCGCACTTCATCTCCGACAAATTGATATTTTACCTAAATGTTGACAATCGCTGGGAATTGTTTTTAATGCTCGTTTTTCTATGTTTCTTATTTATGTCAGTTTTCGTTTGCTTGTCCATCAACACATCACCTGCTTCAATTTTGTTTGAATAGAAGGGTACGCACGTATTTAGGATGCAAATCATTTCAATATTTTCTCATGATGTGTCAATATATCTGCATGTAGTGCTGCTTGTGTCTCCCGCTCTTGCTGTGTTGGTGTGTTTTCGCTTCATCATCATGGCTCGTTCTCATCGTGGGTTCTGTTCGTTGATTGGTCAGTTGATTCTGCTCATCGCGCTGCTTCTGAGCAGTTTGCAATTTTCGTTTTTTTGCGTCGATTGCTCGGACTTGTGTTCACAATTCTCAATTGTGGTCTGTCAGTATTGGATTTACCCAGCTGGGATGATGTCTGCTCTGCGAAACTTAAATAAAGAAAACAATTAAGGTTTGAGGGAAATTTTGAATAGGGACTCGATATCACAATTTTCAGTTAAAATTTTACTGTTTAATTCATCTTCATATTTTTTATCATTCTTCTTTTCTGTGAAAGTCTGAGACATTTGATGATGGGAACAATACTTTCATTTCAGGTTTGGATTTCTCATTCGAAGCGCTGCCTCCAGAACTTCTCAGTAATCCAGAAAATGACATTCTGAAGGGGTTTGGCGATTCAGAACTGGATTTAGACTGTCTTTTGAATAGCAATTTGATTGAAGATAATGTCGAACAAGTATCAGGAAATCAAACAGTCAGAAATGGTATTACTGTTATTCAGTCGAATGATCAAGGACAAACTGTTCTCGGAAATGTATCTGATGTTAAAACGGAGCCTATTGTGATTTTGAATCAAAACCAATCACCTGTTTTGGAAAGCTTGTTGAAGTCAGCCGCTGTGTCTACCCCGTGTGTTAATCCTGCTCCACAGGCATCAAATACAAGTTTTGCTCCAACAATAACAGCAAGAAGCCAATGTATTCAAGAAACTACTCATCATATCCACGAAGGTCTGTCAAATGACAAAGAAGCCATACTCGCTGCTCTTTTAAGACGACACGAAGAAGATAGAAAACTTCTAGGTCACTTAGTTAGTGACTTCCGTCGTGAACATGTGAAGGAGGATGTTTCATCATCTCCAATCCATGTACCGAGTTCTATTCAAAATCAGTCTATGGGATCTCCTTCTCTAGATCGATCACCAGTACCGGCTCAAGTTGTTGTGACAGCACCGGTTACAAGTCGCCCTGTTGGCATTATAAGCGGTGCACGGATGTTCGTAACTACACCAGGAATGGAAAGTTCTTCACCAGAGATGGCGGAAAGTATGGATGTAGCCGACGATGATTATTATGATGATGAACCTGCTAGACCAAAGACTAAACGAAGATCCTCTCATAATGCTATTGAAAAGCGATATCGTTTAAGCATAAATACAAGAATAGATGAGTTGCGAACTCTCCTAGATGGACCAGATTCAAAGGTAAGATATATATTTTATCCACGTATAATGATAAAACCAGCAGTCTTATAAAGAAACGAGCGTCAATGAACGACGATAAAGGCATATCACTTATACCTGATTTTGATGAGTTGTCCTGTAATTGTTTTTATATAAGAAATCAAAGTATTCTTTTTGAAGAACATGGCTTTTGCCAATTCTCGTAAGTTCACGAACAACTTGAACTTCGTCGATGATAAACATACGCAGAAATAATATACAGCATGAGCGTGCTGTATAGAACTGAACCTTCAAGATTGAAGCGGCATTTCTTGTTAATCCTTCGCGATTGAAATTAAAGCAAAACATTGACAGAATTCTTAGCATTATAATTGCCTCAAAAAACTATTTTTAATTATACGAGTATGATATGAAAGTACGTTGTTGCCGAAGGAGAGAATCCTCCGCTTTTTAGAGGAATTCCGCTGTGCCCCCTTTTAATCTACCATTCATGAGCTTAGTTAAAAAGTCGTTTGCAGTCCAGAATGACGGGATAGGGTGGTTAAACACCAACATTTAGTTACATTGCATCGCTTGCTTATGATTAGTTGAACTGCACCTGTATTCGAGCCAGTGAGTTGCGTTTTAAATTCGCTAAGGGCATGAGTTTTCTGAAAGAGGGATATTATCAAGTATTGATGTCGTCACACTAGTAGCATCATCAGATTAGGACAAGCTAGCCGTGCAGATGCAATTTTTTTCACCGCTGCGGACAGCACCAAGAAATAGAGCGCAATACATCACCAAATTAATATTTCGACCATCTAAATGATAACCATTCTTTATAGTTCGAGGATGGTAGGGCGTCAAATTTTATGCGCAAAAAATTAATTTGTTGAACACACTAATTGGTGCCGTGCTAATATTGCACCCACATTCAAAATTCGAAATATAGGATCTTAAATATCATAATCGGCTCCAAAACCCACTCTGATTATATAGTCGAGATGTGGTCTATGAATTTTAATGTGACATGTGCTAGGCATGTTACATCGGCTTCACACCGCGGCATTTATTTAAAAGAGTGTAAGAGCACAAGCAACAGTCAACGTCTTTGTAGAAATAGCAATAACACGGTGACAAGAACATCCGACTCTCAAATTTCCGAATTTATAAAAGTGCTCTAACAGATATGATACTTTCATTCATGAAATGCTACTGGTCAAACTCCATTCACCCTCTCCTAGCGATCAAAGTGACTTGATTAGTTCATGTGTGTAAGATATCTTCAGTTTTTATTATAAGTTATTTAAGTGCAAGTGATTGCGATTTCATTTCGCAAGACTTTTAGAAGTAAGCTGTCATATGCTTTGGTCAGTTATATATGTATTTTGAATTTTGCATAGCTCAGTAAATGCCTATGACTTAGCGCAGTTCTGGTGATGACCACTTCAGAAGGGTCAAAACTGCAATTTTTTGATAAATTTATTTCTATCAAAGATTTGCAGTGCTAAACATTTATAAAAAAAATACACTACAGGTAAAATAAAATAGTTATTTAGAGAAGGAGGAATGGCAAGTGCTTTAAAGTAGGACTATATAATTTGATCAATCGATCGAAGTGAACAAGTTATGCTGAAACGGAAGTTCCGGGTATGGGATATGAGCAAAAGCAAAAATGCCTTTCTTGACACAGACAATTTGAAAGACACTCTTTAGAAGTCCCACATAAGTGTTGGCAGATTTATATAAATAGTGTTTTTGATTTAAGTCTGAAATGTGTATATGCAGAGGAAATGGTTGTCATGGTCGACAAATAGCTTAGTGAACCATAAAGAAAAGCAATATGCGCAAATCTTATTCAAAAATCGCAGGAAGCCCAAAATGCGATAAGTCAAATTAAACGCATTATATGATTATAAGCATGCTTGTTTAGACTGTATTCATAATATTTTTTATTTGTAGTTGAGCAAGTCAGCTGTTTTGAGGAGAGCGATTGAAAGAGTTCGAAGTCTGGAGAAAGAGAACAGCATTCTTCGAAAAGAGTTGGCATTACGTGGCACCAATGTTCGGTTAACAACAAAGCCAATTACTGCTGAATTGAAGCGAGAAATCAGAATAATAGACGAAAGTAAGTTTGAAGTCATTGACATGTACCGATGCTTGCAAAAATATTGCGCACTGGCAATCATTCAGTGCAGTCAGCGAGCGTGTTCATACCAAAGATGTGGAAAGCCGTACAGCTCGGCTAGAAATCTCGGAGCCGTTTAAGCCGACAGGATCTGTTAGAAGAGTATCTAAAATATTTCTGTCAGCATTAGAAAATTCATCTCACTCGACACAACTCGTTTCATCGTAGCTGTCTCACGATGTTTGTTGGTGTGCACACTGCAGGCTGCACACTTTCACACAAAGCTCAACCAGATTCTAAAAGATTCAACCCAGCCAGCAGCTACGTTAGGGATGTGGTGCTTTCATACTCGTAGCTCATGGAATGTAAAATATTGTGCAAAAGCTTTATTAAGAATCCGTTGACTCTTTGTAATCGAGTCATTGGATGAGTGATTTCCTACATGGATTCCTCCTATAAACTGGTTCAAGAGTTGGGCTGCCTCGCTACGTACAGCTGTGCATCCCCTGCAGAAGTCCCCGAGAGCCTGCCTGGACCCTCAACTGCCCTACCAAGGCGCTGCACCCCAGCTGGCAACTATTACTTCCATTCATATGTGTTATTCAAGTCAGTAGAGCTAGGCTATGTTGCTTAACTGAGTCGGCTAAAGCCGGCTTAGCTGCAGCTTCGGTGTAAGATTAAATAAAGTAGGCTAAACTTTCTGTAGCTGCGCACATCTCTAGTACTAACTACAAGTGATAAATCGAAATATCAATCAGCTTTGATGGTCTCTGTGGCACAGTAGCTAAGTGTTTGGTCTAACGATCTTTCGGTCCAGTGGTTGAGCCCCGATAGTGTCATCGGAAGTCGTCAGGAAGGGCATCCGGCTAAAAGCTCGCAACGCTGCAGTTAAAAGTCTGACCATATCAGCATCGTCGAAGCCCCCAGTATGGGAGAAGTAGTGAATTTAAACCATCATCACTTTGATAGTAAATAGACAGAGTAAGAAATTCTTCTTTACGAAAATCTATTTCTGAAAGCTCTTGATAATGTACGGTAAGTGTATTAGTGATCGCACTTCTGTTTTTTCACCCGTGTTTCGAATTTAGTGCAGCAATCAAATTCAGTGATGCAACCTCGTTTAGATTTTAATCGAGGTCAAGATCGAAGTCGAATCGAGGTCGGCCCCGAAATAATTTACATAATATTGATTGACTTTGGTACCTGGCACGTGCATGAAAGGAAAACAAAAACATTTGTGTTTATCATGTTAGTAATCACTCTGTGTCAACACACTGAAAATCTGAATATAATCTAAGATAGTCTGAATTAGTGAATTACTACGTCGTATTGTGCTTTATGCTTATGTGAAAACAAAATATACATACAATCGCATATAACAATATAACAATATATAACAATCGCAGATGAAAAATGAATTATTCACGGATATGCTCAAAGAATCACCCAATGCATGACATAAATAGTTAAAAACAATGTTCTTTTGCAAATAAAAATACACAAAATTAATTAAAATTATCTAATGGCAAGAGGCCTCACGTCCAATCTCAACAGGTGCTTACTTTGGACACAAAAAACAGTGCACTTACTTTAGGTTGCACCTCTGATGAAATTTCTTATTGATTTCATTCGTAGACCTATGTAATTAACACTTTGGAAATATGTTAATTCGATAAATTGACCTACGCATCTGATTAATTTAACATCTGATAATAAAAGGAAAGTCATAGCTGCAACATATGGTGTTATCTACTTTATTCTACCCAATTTTTAGATATATAATTGTAAAGAGTCATGAGTATTTTATGATGTGATTAGCTGAAGGTATGTTGCAAAGAATCAGGAATGCTTTGATGCTAGACATTAAACATTAATTACTTGACACAAAATTTTTCGGTCAGCATCCAGAGACCATCTTCAGGTAAAAAAGGAATTCATTATTGGGTTAGTAGTGCTATGTGAGCAATTCAGATATATAGAACATAGTTTAACCTAATTCGAGTAGGGTTTGACAAGAAAGGAAAGGACAGGCAGAATGAATCAATGAAGTATGAAGATGAATGATGACAAAAACAACAAAAACATCTTCAATTTATGAGCATACTCAAAACTGTCACATCAACAACTCTAATCTCGCGTGCTATCTTCTTGTCCATGATAGTGACAATACTATCCGTTTTCATGAATCATTTTTATCAACAAATTGCAGTTATCTATTAACAATTCAAGCAAGAACCCGACATTTACCGAAACTTCTTTTCTACTAACGCTTTTTATGCAATTACCACCTTTTCCTACTTCCTCTTACATTTTGATGCTCTTACCACGTCAATTTCTGTTGCTATTTGGTAAATTGTAGCTCAGTGCTTCCTGTCGCATATCATCATCATCATCATCATCATCATTCTTCATACTTCATTGATGTCAGCCATTTTGCCTATCCTTTCTTGCCAGACCCTACTCGAGTTATGTTAAACCATGCTTTATATTTGAATTGCTTACATAGCATTACTAACCCTATAATAAATTCCTTCTTTTTACCTGAAGATGGTCTGTGGATGCTGACTGAAGAAATTTGTATTTAGTAATAATTATAACTGTTTAACATCAAGCATTCCTCATTCTTTGCAACATAGTTTCATATATCATGGTTAATCAGGGGCTTTTTACTTTGATTTTATTAGCATTATTCTTGAACGCTTGTGCAAAATGTTTCGACTGCTATCCGGCAATCATCCTCAGGTACAAAAGAATCTATTGATGTTAGTAAATAAATGAATAAGTTAGCGTTGTTTATACTCGGAAGGAGATTACGAGTAGGCACGGAGCCTTTCTTCCAGATGACCGAGTTTTTATTTATCCCACTCTCATCCTTTTTGTGCTGAGTGTTTAGCAAGAATGCAGAGTGTACCTATTTTAAAAGTCTTAAGGTTTGACCCGACCAAGAAACCAAGGTCTTTCGGACGCAGAGCGAACACTCTACCACAAGGCTACAGCGCCGGTAGTGGGAGTTTAAATGATGATTTTGAAACTGATAATTACGATGAGTAGACATGGTATGATACAATGTAGATATGAACATGTTGTACTGGGTTACAAATCTTTACCAGTAGCAAGAGAAGAATTGACCTGACAGGAAAGATGATGACTGTTCTACCATCATTCGTCATTTTTCATGTCAGGTCAATTCTCCTTTTGATACTGGTAAAGATTTGTAACCCAGTACAAACTGTTCATATCTACATTGCATTACACCACATCTCCTCATAGTAAGTATCATTTTCAAATTAATCATTTAAACTCCTACTAACATAAATAGATTCCCTTGTACCTGAAGATGATTGACGTATAGCAGTCGAAGCATTTTGTATAAGCATTTAAGAACAATTATAACAACATCATAAAATACTCCAGACTCTTTTCAACCTAAATCTAAAGATGACTGCACCATTTCCATGTGTAATATAGAAAGCGTCAATTGTAATATAGAAATATGAATTTTGTAGTATAGAAATTGTATCTGCAATATCGAAATTGTCAAATGTAATATAGATATTGTCATTTGTAATATCGAAATGAAAATTGTAATTCAGAAAAGCTCAATTGTAATATGGGAATTTGCAACTGTAATATAGATATCATCATATCGAACTTAAACATTTTCTTTAGCTTTATTATTTCCTGTACATCTCAAGCGATGTTAGTCATTGTTAATTGTTTTGTATTGTTATGCATTTGTTGTGTTAGTTATTTGGTATTGTTTGACAGCACTGTTGCTCAAAATAATAGGTCAAACAATTGCCAATGTGCATGTACATAACTTAACTAATACATGTAAATCATGTAGTCTTAGTTCAATCATTCCTGTCCCTGTTGTCGGTAAAATTCGCAAGTTTTACTTGATATAATTCTTAGTAACACTCCAAATGTACTCGATTGGATTTAGCTGTTGTGAGTATGGTCCGAGTCGTAGAATGGTAATTCCACCTGTTACTCTGGACTCAATTTGCGAGTGACATGGCGCGTTGTCACAGACAATACCGATATCACCGAGATTTGTTCTCATACTTTGCATTTCGGTACTGTATTCTTCCAACCATTCGGCTACTCCTTTTTGACAGGATCCACGTACGTTTTTTGACATTTTGACGATTCCTTCGGTGGATACTGCACCTAGCATATGGATGTTAGGTCCTCGTGGTGAGGGTAACTTGCTTACAGCCCGAGTTCCTTTTCTCGATCGTCCAACGTGCTTGTTTTTGTGTGCTTTATAAATGCTCTTATAAATAAATAAACAGATTCACATTCCATTCATCCATCCAAATCACTTCTTTCCCATCTCTGATGATCTGATAGTTTGATCAAATATTCTCGCCGCAAAGTTTTGTTTTGAATTGTGTTCATATTTGACGGAATGTGATGAATCCTTTTAGTAGTAGAACGTTTCGCGGCAAGTACATTGGCTAGTGTTGAAGTACTCACCGAAAAATTATGAATTTCCGAGTCTTGTTTTTTATGGATTCAATGTCAGCTCACAGTCTTCTTCCAACCAGTCAATAACCTCGTGCATCTGATAAAATTCGTGGCTTCTTTCCTCGTTTGCCCGGCGTCTCAAATTCCCCTGATCGAATACATGCGTATGCCGTTTTGTAGTTCACACCTAATGTGTTTGCAATTGCCGCTCAGTTGTCTCCCTTATTCGCGCATTCAACAATTCGTCGTCGATCCTCTTTTTGAGTCACGGAATTCTTTCTTCGAATAAAGCCTGTCAGATCTTCTTTTGTGATATCCTCGTGACATACTGGGCATTTGTTTTCTGTTTGTAGCCTGGTAGTAATACAGTCAGTATGATATAAATGCATGCAGTTAGTTGAGTATTGTAGATTGCCTCTGGTAATAGACTTTTGACAAATTGAACAGTTTTCAGTGACTTTCATAATTTCGTTTGATGGAAAGAGTGAGTTATAAATGAAAATCATAGTAATATAAAGTTCGGTTGTTCAATTCCATTCACTTGAAATTTCAAACTTCAAATCATAAGCATGGAGGCAGCAGTCATTCTTAAGTATTTTGATCAAAGTGTTGAATTCGATGTTAAAAATGATGATATCTATATTACACTTGCAAATTTCTATATTACAATTGAGCTCTTCTGAATTTCAATAATATTTCGATGTTAAAAATGACGATATCTACCATGCTGGCCATTTGATTAGCATAATTTTCAATTCGAGTTAGAAAAGAATATAGTGATGCAATAGCATCTATTCCAACTCCTGAAATATGCACCCAGAGTAAAGATGTGATTTTAATAACCACGATTAGCAAAGCTTACAAAAAGTAAGGTAATTACTTCAACAATACAGTCGCAATGTCAATATTTGGTTGGTCCTCCTCTGGCTTTGAAGACAACTTATATGTGTTGCGGCATGGATTCATTCAGCTTCGTGCAATACTCTTCACTAATTTCGGTTGTCCATACTCCCATTACCCCCTTCTTAAGATTACTTGGCAGTTGTAACGGTGTAATCGAAGAAGAGGTAGTGGGATAAATTTTCACAATACATCGAATCATCAGATCTGGCCTTCTAGAAGTCACACGTTTCTTTAATGCTCGTTTTATTCTTAGCACAAAAGCTACCAGTTAATTCAAATCTACGCAAGCAACGTCGAATAGCTGCTTAGGATACGTAGAGCCGATGGGCAATTGCCATTTGTTTGCGCCCATTTTCTCTTAATGCTTTCAACTGAGCGACGATCGTAGGCGAAATGTCTTTATTTCTTCCCATTTGTCACAACAGGATAAAACGTTAGGCCTACTCATCGAAATATAATGGGAAATGATTAGAATACAGTTGACTGTAAGTATTGGGTGATAAATTTAGTCACATGATGTCATCATCCTTTAACACACCACCATCAAGAGTAATCAAATCTACCGGTAAAATACGAACACCGAATATTGCTATCAAATTCTGGTACCGAAATCCTGGAACCATGGCCCGGCAGTTGTCCAGATTTGAACCCCTCGACAACTGCTGGGTTGTAGTGAAGAAGCAAGTTGCTCCGTGGACGACTCAAGTACGACAATAATGGGAGTATGGACAACCGAAATTAGTGAAGAGTATTGCACGAAGCTGAATGAATCCATGCCGCAACACATATAAGTTGTCTTCAAGGCCAGAGGAGGACCAACCAAATATTGACATTGCGACTGTATTATTGAAGTAATTAACTTAGATTTTGTAAGCTCTGCTAATCGTGGTTATTAAAATCACATCTTTACTCTGGGTGCATATTTCAGGAGTTGGAATAGATGCTATTGCATCACTATATTCTTTTCTAACTCGAATTGAAAATTATGCTAATCAAATGGCCAGCATGGTATATTACAAATTTATATTTCTATATTACAATTGACGTCTTCTTATATTACACATGGAAATGGTGTAGTCATGGCCTCTTGCATATAGTTATGCCCAATATTTCGACTCCCCTGAATCTGGCGGTGACAGCCAAAATATTGGGTAGAATAAAGTAAATAATAACACGTTACAGCTTTGACTTTCATTTTATTATTACACTCAAATATGCTGCTAAAACGCTTCAGACAAGTTACGAAAAATCGGCTCTTGAATTGAATTTGGAATCGGTCAGAAATTTATTCTCTGGTTGAGAAGTAGTTCATAAGATGACAATTACTTTTTCAGGTGAATCATCACCGGATCCGACTAATTCGAGTATGACATCACCCGGATCCAGCATTGGCGGCTCTCCACCTCACAGCCCACATGAGCCAATTCTCAGCGGTGCTGGTGCTAAAGCCCCGCGTTTGGCTCACTTGTTGATGCACGAGCCTCCAATCAATGTTCATTATCCCACCGTCACTTCTCGCACTCGCATCTGTCTTGCTGGAATCTTCCTCTCACTCTTCGTATTCAATCCCATGGTATTTTGGAAGTCATCGGAGGATGCCAGCTTTGTCAGCTTTGGAGGAGCTGTCGTACCTGGTGGTCGAACACTTTTCAGTTACATGCAGAAAGATACGTCTGAGCCGAGATACACTAGATGGTTCACGTTCTCATGCGTTACGGCTCTCCTTATGTTAGTTGTCGGTTTTATTATTAAAAGGAAGGGATTTACAATCAAGAAGCAATTTTCTTTTGTCAATGAGAAGAAGCCTGACACAACCACAAAAGTTGACGATGTTGAATTTCTGATTTGGCGACATTGGAAGCAGTCAGAGGCTCATATAGCGGAGGTAAGGCATCATGCATGTGGTTTAGCTGCAATTAAAGAGCTCCGAGTGAGATCCCGTTACATCTATTACTACTGTAACTCCTCAATTTTATCTAATGGGATCAATTGACTGATAATTTTTGGTATGATCTGTCTGATCTTTTGAAGACCGTCGAGAGGGGTGATGTTCTCGCGAATAGAATAGTGTGTCAAATCAGAGAATTGACGATGATCGCAACAAAAACAGGCGGAATCCGATCCGAAATATTATTATGAAAATCTGATCCTCTCCGATACGAATATTTCAATTTTATCAACCATTCATGATATTGGGATAGCTGAAATTCTCGACTTAAAAGTGGATGTGCGCCGTGATCTAAAATCGGTATCTAAATAATGCATGCTTAAAACTTGAATAAGCAGTTGAATCAGGATCTTATCAGCATTAAGCTTACTGTGACCCTTTCGTCAAAGGATAGACTCCATGCAGTTGTGTAAATTGACTTGAAGTCTACAAAGGAAATTCTAGGCTGCAGACAACCGAAATATACATCGATTCGTAGACCACAAGCACGTGGAGTCTACTCACACAACTCATATGGATCAAGTAGTCTATTCACACTAAACATTCAAGTACTAAGGAATAAATCTGTTTGACTGAATCTTGGACGGACTATTGAGCTCTGTTTTGATGGCAGTTAGTCAGGGCTCATAAATTTCCGTCTTTTTACACCTCGCCCGTCCTATCAAGCCTCAGTATCCCACTACATTTAGCACAGATTGTGTGTTACTTCTCCAACATTGGTAAAAATTTTCCATCAGTTAAAAATAAAGTTTTCTGATATGTGTCTTGAAGATCTTGCAGTCTCAAGTTAAACCTCTGCCATAGTTGTAGAGCAGTCATTCACACCAGCTTGCTCAAATACACACGCGTCTGCGAATGTGCTTGAAATTTTCGGTATATTTTTCTGTGAGATTTTGCGATCGCTGCGTATAGACGTAGATGACCAAACAATCCCATAGCTTGAAACTTGAAACCAGTATGCTTTTCCGAACACATACATGCATTGTTTGCATGGTACGAAATTTAATGACAAATGTATCCGGATGTCTACGTCGAAACAAGATTCGGAATATGAACGCAAAAATTAAGAAGCAGCATACACTTCTAAGATTTCGGATTTTTTGAGGGTCCGATTCGAGTGTTTACTTCAGAATCCGAATCCGGTCCGAATGGCATGATAGTTAATCCGATTCGATGCGATTTAATGAGGTGCACGGTTTATTTTTATGCATAGATATTTGACGGCATTTGCATCGCTAAGTTCCTTTATAAATGAGGAAAGCCGCAGGTTGTATTGAAATCTTATCGTTCAAATGAAAAGTAATGATGAGACTTGAAACATTGTGCAGTATTCCACACTAGTTAAATACATCTGCTACATCAATGCAAAAGCGCATGCGGAAGTTGATTGTTCTCCACTATGATGAGAATTGACAATAGCGTTATGGCGTGTTCTTTTGTGTGTCATTAACGTTGTGTGGTGCAAATCAGCTGACACATGTCTTCATATACAATGTGAATGATTCATGTGTCATAGTAACAGCAGCTTGTCGAAGATCAAGTGAATATGTAGCAGAAGGATGATTGAGACCAAGCGTTTATCCTGATTACATGACTGCATGCAGAATGAAAACATGAACTATTTTATTTGTGAGGCATGCAATTCATTGAAGATATCGATATATTGTTGGATGCAGTATGGCGTATACCGGTATATTTCATCTGACTGAGGATTGTGCACATGTCAGTGCGGGTTACGAGAATAGTTATCATCATATATAATTAGTACTCATATCAAAGTTGTCTCTCAATCATTCTAAAAGTAGGCTGAGCATTTTCAATGGAAGAACTATCATGCAAATTTAATAAAATCATGTCTATGGTTCAATGCAGAAAGTCATTGAATTCAGAGAGTGAAATCGTCTAGTCAGAAAGAAGTTTGATGTATACAATGAATCTTTAGAAAAATGCTAGATGATTTTTCTTTTGCGCCGTGTGCATAGATCCAAGCGATCATAAAATATCATAAAATTTAGAAAATAGGTCCAAACTTAGCGTGATTAATCAAGGATTTTTAATTATAAACGATTGTTGCTACATTGAAATTTGGATTGTCATCTTTGGATTGAAACTGATCTCAATTATTCAAGTGATTACTATCTTAATTTCATCAGCCTTTTCAAGAGAAACTATTGAAAGATTAGCACGAGAAATAAGACAGCATTTGTCAGAATATTCGATCCTGTTCTCTTCATGTTGTGTGCTTGGGTTCTCCATGATTTCTTTAAGAACAACATATTCAAAACTTGTATCTCTTATTTTAATGATGTCCTAGTGCTAGATGTGGAGACTGCAAAGCTATTGAAGAAATTACCGGATTAAACTTGAACACTTCGATTTTGTCAATTCTTGACCAACTCCCGAATATAAAAGAATATTTATTCGATTTTTTGCCAAAGCAGGAAATTGGAACATGAAGTTCAAACGGATAGATAAAAGCGTTGTCGCTCTTTTGAAAGACGAAATGATGCCGTCTTATTTGTGCGTTATCATTCGCTGCGCTGGACTTTGAAGCGTCCACTCACTTCCAGACTTATAAGGCATGAGACAACGATTCATTATTAGTCAGCTGTCTCCAAGAGCTCGCACCTAACAAGAGCATCGCTAAAGAGGAGGGATCAACCAATTAGACGCGTGTACCTATTCAAGATGTCTTCCTATCGATAAGTAGATTATCGAACAAGAAGGTTATTCATTATTTAAGCGCGGAATTTATACGGTGTCGATTGAATATCTGGAAGAAAAACTCACGTATGACTCATGAATTCTGGTTGAATGTCAAGTAGTTCATTTCAAAAAATGACATGGTACTCATACCTGAATTGTATTTCACAATTATCCGTGGCCATCATGGAACCACTCAAAGCATTCTTAACTATTTTGCTGAATGACTAGCATAGTTATTTGATCAGAAATTAATGGAAAGTGTATCAAGCTATCGATGAAGAGCTCGGCATCACAGTCGATGACGAATCGATGTCTGACGCCAACTTAAAGATTCAATAGATTTTGAAGAGGAATATTTCAAGACCAGAACGCGCAGTCGAATCTGGAAATGAGAATCAAAAAGAAGAACAGTCTCCTGAGGCCTGGAGGAAATTTAAGATTTGCCGAACGAACGTGACCAAAAATTAAGTTAATTGACGAAAATTAAGGCTAGAAAGTTTAGTGTGTTCGTATGCATTTTTCGGTCATTCCCATCTTTGTCTCCCAACACTTAAGTCGTAAGGCCAGTTTGATAAAATATTCAATCGATGCTCATATAGATTACTCATGCAGCACGCTTATTGTTATTCTTATATTTGCTGTTTTGTCATATTGCTGCTCTGCATGTAGGCTACAACACCGTACATAGAAAGTCTCACTTACTGCCCGCAATATACTCGAATTATGAAGAAAATGTATTAAATTATCATACCGCAGACATGCATGCAAAATGATGTATAGTGTAATTCAATGCCGGATGAATGCTGTCAAGTTGTAAATGGAATGCTCTTTCTTAATTCCTTCATGGAAGAAGATTTCAGAAGGGGTCAAATATTAGAGAATAAAAAAATTCAAAGTACTGAAAAATGTCAAGCAATTCATCATAAAAAAATCATCAAATTTCTGGGGAAAAGTGATAAAAGGAATTATGCTCATGGCGCTGGGACCTCGTAAATCATTATTCACTATGGTGAGATACATCATCATCATAACCTATTTGATATGTCCCTGTAACATTCATGAACGAGTACTAACTACAACGTATACCTGAGAATGATATTTTATATAAATGATCACTGCACAACGCGATAATTGGCTGAAAATAAACCCCTGACTCGATAACGGGTTTGGTTGATTCGGGTGCAGTTTTTCTCAGGCTTCATAAAATCCCTCAACTTATACCGACGCTAATTCCTTTGAGTATACTTGGTTTCAAAAACAAAGACATTCAGACATTTGTATGAAAAAAGATTCCTATGTCCCTGCGCATATAAAATCAAATTTTATACAATCCCGCCTGAATGACATTGAGAAAAGATGTTCAACTAATGAAAAGTTTGAAAAGTCTCAAAAGGCATTTGAAAAGCAATTAAAAAAAACAATGGATATAACAACAAGGACTGCAGTATTAAAAAACATACTAAACAGAAGCGTTCTCAAAACAAGAAGTATCCAAATTTGATTCTGCCCTTCATCAGTGACGGATGTGATAAAAAAATTCGAAAACTTTTACGCAAACATAGGTTGGACAGCAACCTAGTGAGTAAACCCAACAAGTCTCTGGAAAACTTTATGAGGAATAAATAAAAAATAAAAAACACTTGTACGTGCAATGTTTGCAAACAGATCGGCAACAAGTATACTTGTACTGATCGCTATGTAGTATGCAAGTATACTTGTGCGATTTGCAACCAGTTTTATATAGGTACAACATCTCGTCAGTTTAAAATTCGCCACCATGAACACAAAAGCGCTATAAATAAAAGAAACGAAAATAATGCGCTAGCGCTGCATACGTTGTTGCATGGAAATAATACCAGCATAGATAATTTTAAAATTGAGATTCTATCAAAGAAAACTAATTAAACTAGTACACTATTGACAGTCTAAAACCTAAGATTAATAGGAAACAAGAAATGACGTCATACCCTCTTGTTAGCCATGTTCACTGCTGATCTATGACCAGTGATGGCCTTATTTAATGGTTGGATATACACGTAAGGGTGATGCAAACATCAACAGTTGACAAGGGCTAAGAGGCCGAAAATTTCTGTAATTTTGATTTGATTTTATTATTTGACTGCTTGACCAAAATAAAAACACGGAGTTCACACTGAAAAGTGTTCTTGCTTTTACTGGTATTCCTTTGATTATTTACGTCATCTCACTGGCTTATCTGACTTTTTGGGACCAATGTTCATCATCCTTGAGATTTATCGAAATATGCAGTAACGGGAAAATAGGTCGCCCCCACTAATTCGTGTTGCAAAAAACTGCCGTCAAATTAAAACTTTTAGCACAATTTCAAGTGACTTAAGAATTTGGCTACACCAATGGACACGATGTATCTCCAAAGTTAAATGACCGAATTGTACAACTTAATAATAAAAATATGATCGTTTGCCAGTCGGGATAAAATTCATTATTTTCGACGAAGCCTTTCATTTCATGTGTCATTTTTTCATGAACAATATTCACTCTTTCACCTTCTATCTTTAAAAGCAGTCAGAGACACAAATGTTGCGATGGCACCGTATGTAAACCTTCACTGGCATGTATTTTCGTCACATGCTTGACGACATCCCTCTAAATGACTGATGAAATGCCTCCCGAATGCCACTTAACTTTGATGCTACCGATGCATTCATTTGTTAATTGGGTGGCTCAAGTGAAGCCCATCAAAAAGTCGAGTTGACTCATACTGCTATGTCATAGACAGTCCGCTAGGATTGTGTTAAAGTAGCCGATAATGCATTTTTAACTTATAAAATTTTCCAGTCATGGAGAAATTTAGAAATGCGGGGCCTGAGGCTTTTGCGGAAATCATTTAATTTTGTGGCTCATGCATAAGCAATAATGTGAATTCTTTGGATATTCGGTTTCACATTGATATATCCATCAAAATTTCATTACAGAGATCATGGACTCGAGTAGCCACTGAATTAAAGAGTGTGTTGATCGCAATGGGACAACCATTCCCAATTAGCCAACTGGATTGGTACACATTCGCGATTAACGGTATACTTAACTCGGCTGGGATGCGGCAAGATTCTTCACCATGTCTCAAACCTGATACTGGTGCACTTGCATATAAGTCACTGTCGAAGCTCCTGGCCTTAGCAGCACATGGTAAGTCGAATTTGACACTTTCAGTGAAATTGTATAAATTGACATTTTCTAACTAGCTTCAATTGTGTTACAGGCTATTTACCACTCACATTTTCTCAGCGGTCAATTCTGACATTTGTTCTGTGGATCCGTATGCATCGTACTCATTTGAAACCTGAGGAAAGATGTCAAGCCTACATTAATATGAGTTTTCTGCATGTAAGTGTACTTCTTATAAATGTTTATTAATTTAACTCCTTTGTGAATGTGGGTTGTGAAGTGCCGGCTGCATTGCATGTTGAAAATCTTAAGTGAGTCTACAGTCAATTACCAAAGAGAAATACAGTTAGAAGTATGCTATCTTTACAAGTCCATGCACCCAACGGTGGGCAGGTGCCCCACAAACACATTAGAAACTTCTTGAACGGGTTGAGGGAGTGTGAAGAATTTGATGGGTGAAATACTCGCTAATATGATGCAGCCGTTCATCGTGAGACGGAATGTAGCTTCATTTAGTCTTGTGCATCCATTGCTTCGGTAGAAGCGTCTCTGCTGTTAAAGTGTCTGTATTGATGCTTAGGATCCTTCGTAGATGCATTCTCTAAAAGCTTTTTGTTTGCATGGCACATCTTTGGAATCAGCTTTCCCGGCCACCTCCACTTAACTAATGCAATCTTGATACTTTCAATAGGCGTGCATATAGGATTCCGATATAGAATACAATTGCCGAGACATATTTCGGGTCCATAACCATAGCTATTTTCAAGACGAAGTGGATAACATGGAATTCCTGAAAACATGGAATTCACATATATTCATTTACAACGGCATAGTTGAATATCTTATTGTAGCAACATAATGTTTCATTTTAAATCAAAGAAAATAGGTCCAATGACCACTGCCAAGACCTGATCCAAGATGTTAGAAGCTATTATTCATTACAGTGTTTGTGAGTTAGTGATGAATCCGCTTTGTAGTGTTATGGTATGTGAATATAAAGTCCTGGCATTCTTCATACTCAAGCCGGTTGTTGATTTTTGCTTTCATTTTTCTGTTTATCATTGTTTTTCAATCATAAATTTGTTTCGTAATCTGCTGTTTTTATGATGCTTGCTTTGGATTCGATTGGTTTTCACACATTATTATGTTTATGCACTGATGATTCTTCATTTTGATTATGATCTTTAATCCTCAAATACAGTGAACGGAACAGACTTCCAATGTATGATTGCTTGCTTTTAGCACATTTCGCACGCAGCATTTTTCCTAAAAATTTATGAGGATTATTGAAGTTGCAATTTATTGTTATTTGTCGGTCCTCTCAGAGCGTTTTTCATCTAGCATTTTTTATATGTCTGATTGTCTGAGTATCAATCCCTTCTTTTTGAAAAATGTTTTATTTTATGATTAACTTCATCAGAGATAAAATTCATTTCGACGGAAGAAAATGTTTCTGACTATTCTTTTTTGATTGTATAGAGCAGTGGATGATTTTTCACTTTAGCCAATAAATATAAGAGTAAGATGTTACCGTCATTATAAGATATCCTAATTTGCCATTGTAGAATAAATATGAGTTTCATGTATTCAGGAATGTCATGTCATCCATTCATTTCGTTTTGAAAATGGCTTCGGCCTCACAGCCGAAATAAACTGGCAGTTGATTGCTTTGCTGCACCCATCTGCAATTAAATGCTACTACTCAAAATCCTGGCCTCCAAGACATTATTACCTCTTATTTTCCTTTGTTCATTAAAAATCATTTGCTGTACTGATTTTCACTGAGCAACCTAAATATGGTCTTATAGATATATAAAAGCACATTACTAGTTATTCTCTAAGTTACACTCAAATCTAGTTTTTTGCGTGTTTTGTGTATTACTTCAAATTGACCAATTTTACAACTATTTGGTCGAAAAAAAACTACTTAAAATCAATAGGCAGGCACATTTTCATGAAATAAGTTAACTTATGCCCCTCGGTTTTTATAGCTTTGAAATGAGCACATAGATCTAATATACCATAATATATGGAATAAATTCTCATTCATGCTTTGGTTTCAGTCATTGTTACGTTCTCGATTCCGTCGTCTCGCAGCCGAAAGTCTTCAAGTCAATAGTTGTGGCGATGTTCCCGCAAAAATGAAATGGATATTGAATCCAGAAGGATACAGATTCTTACTCGAGTACAAATCATCGTCCATTAACAACAAGCCTATTTTGTCCTCGGAGTTCGATGCTGACCCAGACCGTATCGATTTTAGCGAATGCGTATCGCTCATTGGTTTCGCTTTCCGTAGAAAATTACTAGAAGAAGCTTTGGTTCTGCTGGCCATGAAAGATGAACAGAGGTAGGACTTATATTATCTCTGGGACTTGTTTGAAATTTGCTGATAAACTTTCAGTGATATTGAAAATTACTCTTAATACCACTTTCAGGTTAGAGGAAGTTCTTGGACTCTTAACTCTCCTCATGGAATATTCCTCCAATGCTGAACTGTTGGAAGATGAAAAGAACACGGCCCTCGAGAGTGATAACGGTAATTATGAAACTCCACTGATAAACATGTCAAATTATCCGTCTTGAAGAAAGATATCAATGTAATGTAGGTGTGACGGTGAATAATGAATTTGATTTGAATCTGGTAATAAAAGAGAGTCCAAAGTTAATCAAGCATGGTAGATAATCTAGGCACTATACTCGTATAATAGCACGAAAATGATTCAGAACATGGAATATTTTGATGGATACTTCAATTTTCAGGCATGGATCACACTCAGCACTGGTGGTCAAATGTTGCATCGGTTGCTGTTTTATGGCAACAGGAACGATGGGATAGAAGTCGATCATTACATACAGTCGTGGATTGTCCGCCGCGAGTCATGAAACTCAATTCAGTGCTGCGTTCAACAAGGTAAGCTGACGGACATATTTAAGGTCGTCAAATGTATAAGACATGCAAAGTTGGCAATAGGGGAAATTTTTGAAATGAGAAATAAGACGATTCTGATATAAATGCTACCTAGAAAATATTGATTTTTTGATATGAGAGATTTACTATCAGTCTATCACTACTTCGTTATGAGTGATTGGGTTTTCAACATTTTGCAGTTCAGAGTCGAGAGTTCGTACACGTACTCGCGCATTGATATACCGGATATTCTAGAATCTAGACATTGTGTGATGTTATTTTTCACTCCATAAAAATTAACTGGACATTTTTGAAGTTTTATTTTCCGCTATTTACTGTTAGCTGGATCGAATTAGTGGTATTTTGCAATTTTGAATATCACTTATACAGTGATTTTGCGTGTATATGTAAGACTATCTATTCATTTATTAGGCTACATGCGTCACTATCAAATATGCTCGTAAATGCAAATGCATTATTGGCATGACGTATTAGTTAAAATGCGAAAGTCCGGTATAGATAGCTCTATTAAATACTTAAGCAATATCTGTAGATCACCGAGAAAAATGCGGGGAATTTCAATCAAAAGATTCTGTGGACACCCTGTGTTATAGACTGTGTACTGTGAACAATGTAATGTTAAGCTATCGCTAATGACAGAAATTGAGATATATTCTAAAAAACAATCAGGAGTTCAGAAAATCAACAAAATAAGGATTCTGAACTGCAGCATGGTGAAAGCCTGATCGCTCATGTAACGGGTCAATCATTTGAGGAAGGAAAGGAAATTTATTTTTCTTATATAATTGTTAACGTTTTTACAAAGCAGGCATTTCAACATTTTGCACATTATAGTCACCCTATCCTACATTTTTATTTTGAGAAATTTGCGTTGACAGCATCGCATCTTCTTGTATGAGAGAAACTCATGTAACGAAACAACTAAAACTAGCGTTGTATCAAAGCACTCGGTATTAAGATTTTTAAAAAACACGAAATGCGAAAAGTGCATATAACAAAAAAACTAAGTCTTTTGTAGCGAAAATTGACAGCAGAATCGCGCATAAAAACGTGCGCTCGGTTATCCCCATTCAAATCAACCTCTTCCTCATCATGTTATCCTACATTACATTAATTGTGTCTATGCTTGCCAATGTGTAAAATATCCGAAGCGTAAGGCCAAAGTTGTGAAGTAGGGAGTAATATATGTATACAACAAGCTAACATCAAAAGACATTCATTGTGAGAGCCATAAATGACAGTCGACCTCGCCGAATCGGATAATCGCCTTACATGTTTCGAAGGTGCGATTGTATTATCCGATTCGTAAATGAAGTTCCAAATGTTCGGATAATCGGACGATTTATTTCAATTACCCACCTCTGATTAATTATCCGAAAGCTAGGTTTTGAATCAATCTACGAGGTCATTCAATTATGTATCAAAGGCAGGGATGGTCCGATGTGACAAAATGTGACAATTTAGGAATCTCGAAAAAACGTGACAAAATGTGACAAAATGAAATTATACTGAGTATTTGTCGACATTTGCACGGGTACACCTTCGTACACAATCAATCTGTTATGAATCTACACATATGTTTAGAAAGAGCTAGGAAGTACTGTTATCGATCTGTTGACTATCGAACCGAATCACTGTAATTGATTTCTGCCATTATCCTTGACACTTAATTCATCAAAGGAATCTTTCTTTGTACATAAATTAGTAGTTTCAATCTTTCGGCATCTAAACATCGAAGTCGGTAGGTTGGGTTTCTGAGTGTTGAGGAATTTTAAGTTGGAGAATGTTTTTTGTGATTCGCTAGAATTTAGGAGGATATGTATTAAAACCCATACGAGTTACTATTATCCTCGCTCTTTCCAAATAATGCATGTATTTTGAGTAGCGGAGACATTTTCAAGATATGGATAATTAATTCATTCTTGATTACATTTTTTGATCATTTTTTTCTATATGTAATACTGTCTTCTCTTTGCATATTATGTCAGTGATGCAATTTGTTTATAATTGTTATTTTTTTTTTGCTTTTACATTGTGGCCAAAGAAGTACAATCAAATTAGAAAAGACGACATACGCTTGTAGATGCTCTCTTGGATTTTTTTGTTATTCCAATTTTTGTAAATATAGATACGTTGTGAATTACTCTACTGTTGATATCAGCCTTTTGATCATGTACACTAGTTGGGATGGGATTGTGTACTACCTTTGATGTACACAATACGCAGGTACTAATCTTAATGATATGAAATTCAGTACAGAGGTTAAGTGAAAAGAGCTTTTCCGTCGCTGTAGCATTTAGACCGTAGAATGAGTCGATCGATGTCTATATTTTAAGCTCCAGGTACTAAATACCAGAGATGAAGAAATAAAGGAATAGGCTTGCGCTGTGGAACTGCATTGCGCGCCTAGGATGTATTTTCACATGTCAAAATTGAATTTTGGTATGTGACAAAATGTGACAATTTGTCATTTCCGAAATGTGACAAAATGTGACACAAGCCCTGAAGTTGCGGACCATCCCTGCAAAGGGATTTTCTACTTCAAATGTTTTAGTATACACACATATTTGAAGTTGATATCTTTGGAATTAGTAAATGCACCAATTCTAATTAAAAAGTTGATTATTTGCCAATGAATTGGTACTTTTCTGTGTGAATATTATCCTGAATGCTAAGCCATTACATTGTGTTATAAAGTGATGCCAATTGAAATTTTCCGTTTTCCAGCCGCATTTCTGATAACAACAAGAACATATCAACGGAAATGAAGGTTAACGAATTAGCTCACGCAGTTCTCCTTGCTTATCGCATACAGAGACGATGTATCTTTGGGCCGAATGAAGTTCCTCGACCATGTAGTCATAATGCTTTGAAAATGGCTGATGAAGCAGCTCTCATTCTCGAAAATCTTCTTCAGAACAAGGAACATAATCAGTGTCATTGGGTAAATGTTGCATTTTTCGCTCTTGAATACTTAGTCTAAAACAAATATGCATTTAGTGGATAAGCACATCATGGTTGACTATTCAATGAGTAGACAAATTGATAAGTCACAAATGTGATGATAAGACAACAAGTAACACCACTAACGATATATAATTCACAAGTTCATAATTCATTTTCAAAATTGCACACAATTACATAGATTTTTGGACTAGTCAACGATTAGTTGTGTGTATTTTTAAATTAAAAGACTACGTCAAATATCAAGAAGCACTGTGCAAAAACAAGGTGAGTCAAAATTCGCAGTAAATGAAAATTAATATATTCATTGTCATATATTAATGACACGGAATGAACTGATGACACAAATCTGATATCTTCAAAATTTAATATGATGTGATTGAATCTAAGTTTCTAGTAAGTCACACTTGGCTAGCAAACCCTTCTGTATAGCCGTTTTGGAAAATCTCTGAAAGGATTACCGAGAGAAATTGCTTCCAGTTCACTTCGAATTCGATTTATGAGCTCAGTTCCAGAAGTAGAGGAGATTGCTTTTTCAGGTTGGTATAAACGTCTGCGAAGATGTATCCAGAACCAACAATCAAGGACGGTTAGGTCAGATGAGTTCGCCAACCAATTCATTATAGAAGCATTTCATAATCAAAAACTTAATGAGCGTTAATGGCTGCAACCTTCTAACCCAAAAATTATAAAATATCTTCCGCAATGGCATGGGTTCGATAGGAAGACATGCAGGCTGAAATGGTAACTGAGCGCATTTGTCAAGGATTTGTGAATCTGATTTTGGTATTTTCTGCACTCCAGAAAAGAATGTCGTGTGTGAAAATTTGTATACATCCGGAATAGTAAGCTGCTCCAGAAATGCTTGATGTATGCCAACCTGTTATGGAGTATCTTATAAATCTGACGTTCTTCGCTCTCTTTACCACCTTCTGATCATTTGGTCTTTCTTGTTGCATATATCTGATGCACAAGAGCCGTTTCCACTTGCTTCTCTGATCCATGTGAGTTAAACTTGGTCGTATATTTAAATTCAGTGCTAAACCGTCGTTCCACAGAGGAATGATCACTGCTGCGATAACCCATGCGATAGCGGTAACGTCTTTCAGTTGAATCTTCCATCTCGGTCTCAAAAAATCGAAAGCGATTAATGTAATTGAACGTTTATTAAAATTTTATTTCGGCATACACACTTGATGGGTCGCTCTAGCGATTTTTAGTTCCATTTAGCTGACGTAGGATTCAAATTTCGCTCAATATTGCCAAAGAACTTTTTGGTTCACGGATAATTTTGAGTCACCCTGTATTAAAATTTTTGCTCGAAATTTTTGTCCGCAGATAAAATTGGACAGAATTTATTCAACAGTGTCGGGACGTTTCTGATGTTTTTAATCGATTTTATTCGGAAAGGTATGTTAATTAACTCTTTAATGTTTATTTTAGAGTTCGGTTCGAATATTCGAATATATTCGAATACCTCTCGTGGACGACTATTCGAATACGAAAATGAATATTCGAATATTAACGAATATTCGAATATCAAATGCCATTCGAATACTATACAAAATGACTGAAGTAATAATCTGATTTTTAGAATAATTAGCCTTGTACGGAAAATATATCGATGCCACGCATATAATATTGAACTTTTATCATTTAGTGTCATCCATTAGACACATTTCAGGTGTTGAATTGTAATAAGGACTACATAGAAAAGTTTCTCCTATTCACTTGTGTGATATTGTGTAACCATGGAGAAAATGTGTAATCCAACTGACAGATTCCTGCTTCATATGAAAATTTAGATCTCCTATTACAATTCTTCAGATGCTATTGTTATGGAACTGGCTGTTGGCATGAGCTGGATATGTCCTCTAATTAACAGATGAGTGGTGAGAAAAACATCCAGCTCTATGGGAACGCGGTAACTGAGTGCTTCACTGCTATTGGCTATTGAGTTGTGACAGCATCGAACGCGGTAATTCAGTGAAAGCTTCACTCATAGATATAGCTTTACTGCTATTGGACCGTGGTGAAGCGCCATCAACTGCCGTCTGTAAAATAGACTCGACTCATGTGTTGAAGTGCTGTGGGTCTACCACTTCGAACCTAGGTATTCAATTAGGTAATCTGTTGTAGTTGTTATTTCCTTTAACCTGTAGGGAACGCCACATGGGTCCTTTTGAGGGATCAAATTATTTTCACTTATCGTTATCTTCTACTTCATCTTCTCCTCAATCAAAGCATTAAATTTCATTCTGACGCAAATGACATGTGCAAGCATCTGGGCGACCAGACCTGCAGATTAAGTTCCGTCAATACATATAAGCAATTTCCGCAATTACTACACTGCCCAACACACAGTGTGGCAGACAGGCAGGAGTTCTCGAGTAAGTCATCAATTTTTTTTCTCACTCTACTTATATTTACACAGTACTTTTTTTTCATTACCCACCATTTGAATATTTTCAACATTTACATTTGTGTTTTATTCTTATTTTTCACATTGGTTTTACTTACTGAATAGTTTGATTTGTGATTTAATTCATCATTAATTGTGTTTCGCCAAAGGTTAGCCCTTGCTAATTTGACTATGGAATCACCTGAAATTGATTCATAAAATTAATCCACCGCAATCTCGGGAAGTACCGGAGAAAGGGAGAATAACTAATTTTTTCAATCAAAAGCATCGAAAATATGACAAGAGCTCCCCTCAACAAGTTCAAATAACTTCAAAATTGCAGAAATTCTTAGTGAAAAGGTACGAGCCTCTCATTACTGTGGAAGACAACATTTCCGGGAATTTGTAACGGAATTGAATCCATCATACGCTATTCCAACTGCGAAGTCCATCAAGCAAGATCTTCAAGTGACCTATGAGAATTGTCGGGAAGATACTAAATTGTTCATCACTGACCCAAATAATACGTGTTCTTCTATTACAACAGACATTAGGACATCTGAAAATCAGTCTACGTCATTTATGAGCCTAACCGTATGTGTTATCACTAAGGATTGGCAGCTCATCTCTAAGTGCTTGGATGTTAAACTGTGTGCTGGATCTCACACAGCTGCAAATCTGGTAGTTCACTTAACAGAGGCGTTGCAGGAATGGAATATAAACACTTCTGACATAGCAGTAGTGACAGACAGTGGAGCGAACATCAAAAAAGCTTGGAATGATATGAACTTCCGACTGACCCTAAATTGCTTTGATCATATGTTGCAATGTGCAATTATCAATGGACTGAAAGAGGAAACCGTCGCCAATATCAGGCTGTCTAGCACGTCATTTTTTTGGTAACATATCATTTTATTTCATTTTTTGCTGCTGCTGTCATTTTTTTCATTTTTTCTTCGAAATCATGCATTCTCAAATAGATTTTCGTAAATTGCCGACTACTAGCCTAGTTCAAAATGTATCCTTAGAGATATCAGCTCTCCACTTTTTCGATTCTATGATTTTGTTGACTAATGCACTGAACTCCAGATGTCGTATAACTTGATGGAGAATCATTAAAATTCCGCAACACTCTGTTTTTTGGGCTATTCATTATCTTATAGGTGATTTTAATAAATCAACGAACCATATGAAACATCCTATAACAATTAACAATAAATGTAGAGTGTAGACATATTTCATTGTATTTCCCTTCGATGATTTTCCTTCTTGTCATTTCAGTCAGTTAAAAAATACCTGAGGTTAGAATTTTGTTTGTTATAAATGCTGCTCGGATGATTCCACTTGAATTAGCCAAACATTGACTTCAGACCTATGTTCTATGCAACCAAGTCCGTGTATGCAACACATAAAACAAGAAATGAGAGGATAATTTTGCTTTATTCGTGTGACTTTGTTATCATCGTTCAACAAGTGTGACTTTGTTTGTTATCATCGTTAAATTAGTGTGACTTTAAATACAAAATAGTGTTTGAATTAAATACAAAACAATCCATAAAAAGAGCAGAGATTGGATCGAAGCGAAAGTGTGCATTCGAGAAACTTATGAACAATGTTAAAAATCGAAAGAAGATGTGAAGCCATGAACTATATTTGCAATTATTCATGAATTGATTGGTTTTGTTATTCCATCACCAATGTTTTTATTTTGACTGGATGTTGAGCATGTACAACTTACGTAGGTAATGTTAAGTGAGACATCGATATCTAAAGACGGTATACAGTGATGGATAATTAATGATGCATTCATTGTATTTATTAAATCATTACATACGGGTACACGATTTTGATATGTACGATTTTTTCAACCTTAAGATTTGCAGCGTATAGTCTTTTGAATGATGACTGTCGGACATGTTGTTTGGATGGAAATGCTACAGGAGTCAATTAAAAATTTCATTGTACTATTGCAATGATGAAAGTGATGCGCTATATTGTTCGATTCTTAGTGGATACTTCATCATTTCTTTCATTCCCCCCCCCAAATTCATTTTTTTCTTGAAAAATTCGTCATTTTTTCTCATTTTTTGACTTTCTATTCGGTAGACAGCCTGCAATATACTTCGAGATGCCCGAAGAATTGTTAGCCACTTCAGTCACTCTCCTTCGCAGAAAACAAATCTCGAGAGAGAATCAAAAAAGTTTGAAGAACTGACTTACAGAAAATTAAAGCAGGAATGCTCAACGAGGTGGGAAGCACATTCGAGATGCTCGATCGCCTTGTCATGATGCGATCCGTGACATTGTACGTGACAGTCCGTGACATTGTACCCCAACCGGAATTTTGGGTACAAGCTAGCGCTATATGTGAGCCACTGAGGATTCTGAATACGATTTCGAATGAAATGAGTGCCGAAAAGTGTGTGACTCTTTCTTCAGTATTCGCCGCTACGACGAATCTCCTTACCAATGTTATGAAGCCGCAACCAACAGATCTACCCTTTATCGCGAATATGAAAGTACTATTCTGTGATTACATGAACAAGCGTCTGCAAGAAAATGCGCTGCAACAATCTGCGATGGAGATTGCTGCAGTATTGTATCCTAGAATGAAACATCTTCCTTTTCTGAATGAAGCGTCCAAGAAGAAAACATACAAACTTCTTCGTGATAAATTATATTCCACTACCAATTGGGAAACCAACACAGATATTCAAACCGTCGAGCAGCAGCCAACCACATCATCAGAGAAGGAGAAAATAGAATCGATATATGGTGGGTGCTTTTCAGAAGAACCGAAGGCAAAAATAAGTCGCTACGAGATCACGGGAAAGAAGTTATTGGAAACCTACCTTAATGATGAGTCAATCAAGATAAACGACGATCCGCTAGTTTGGTGGTACAAGAATGAGTCACGTCATCCCAAACTAGCAAAGATGGCCAAATTTTATCTAGGTGTACCAGCAACAAGTGTCAGCTCTGAAAGATCTTTTTCGACCGCTGATCTGATTGTCAGTCAAAGGCGAAATCGTCTGAAGTCGAGCACCACCCGAATGCTTCATTTTCTAAACAAAAACTTGTAGCTAAAATGCCATCTCTTTTTGAAAAATGACTCGTTTTAGTATTCTTTTTAATTCACTTTTAGAGGAAATTTGTTTTGTGTAACATTGCAATCAACTTTGTTATTTGTTTTTTTCTTGTAATCAATTTTAGTTAAAAATATAATAGATTGTCGATATTACTTCATTGCTTTCATTTCACATTACGTCTAGATAGTATTAGAAGGAGCCTAGCATCAACTATATCTGACCTAGCCATATACTTTGATATATGACGGTCTACAGGGACTGTGAATTTGTTGAAATGTCATTCAATTAATTTTGCTCATGTTTCTCATATTTGGACACATAGCTTCGAAGCTTGTTGAAATAAACTAAGCTACAGGTAGGCCTAATTATGAGTTGCAATCCACGTGCATGTATAAAATGATGGAACCCAGTTAAAGTAAGCTTTTGAGAACAGTTTACATTGAGCCATCATCCTGATCAATAGTCAGGAGTGATGACACGCAAATATAGGCTAAATGCATTTTTCAAAATTATTCGAATATTCGTTCGTCGAAATGACGAATATTCGAATACCAAATTTTGCACGAATACCGAACACTAGTTTATTTTGACATACGTATGCTTGCGAAACGGATTCATTGTTAAGTCAGTAAGAACGGAAATTGATATTCTTAAACACGAGGAATTTAATATCAATGCAACAAAACAAGACTGTGAGATTGAAAATCAAACATTATGGCAGATGCACTCTATCTATAATCAGATGTGATTCTCTGTCTCCCACAATCTAAAAATTGACGTAGAAATACGATTACAAACGAATCCTACTGTCTTGATCATTATTACTAATGAATCAGATTTGATGCTGAATGTTTGTTTTACAATGGAATATGATTGATAAAGATTTTTTTGCAATCACATTCAAACAAGCAATTACATGTGCTTCAATTATGTCTGGCACACGTATCTAAGTGAAATACTGTATATTTGGTTGATATCTGATGTCTCATAAGTGTATGACATTTATTATTACAAACTGTATATTGAAAGAGTAAATAACAGTCATCTTTTAAAATACAGGAGTGGTTATATTATTCGTTTGGATATCCTTGTAAATTTGTTTTAGTTCAATCGTTTTTATGTTATTGTCGACTTTCATTCCAGATTATGTGTGTGATTGCTTGTCATTGGCTGCTGACGTCAAGAATATCATTGAGTCAACCGCCAAATACATCGGGCAGAGCTGAAGATGCTCAGGTTCAGAAGTTTGAACGAGATCTATCTACGTTACAAAGTTGTCTCAAACGAGCGGGATTATCTTCTGATACTTTCCGACGTTGGTCAGTCATGCATCAGGCACGGCTCCGTTTATGGCGCGGCTCTCATCCAATTCGAACGGCCCTAGCCTTAAGGACAGACAATTCATCATCAAAAAGCAAAGAAGAGACTGAATCCGCTGCGGAAATAGCCCATGTTCGGGAGTGGCTGCATCAGCGCTTAATGCGCCCGCGCTCAGGCATAAATGGCTTTAAGTAAACAATAAAATCATATAATTGACGCTATATCCTATTTCTAACTTGCGATTGTGTATCTCATTTCTTTAAAATCGATAATATATGTTCGTCATATAGAGCATTTTTTACTTCAAGTATAGACAGGGAATATCAAATCCACGACAAAACTGAGTGGGTGCCGACCGTGAACTTATTTGATCACAAATCGAGCAGAAATCAATGTCCCCAAATCATTCCAAAACGCAGGAAAATTGATTTTTTGTAGAGGTAAATTGACGTCTTACCAAAAAAATGACAGTACTGATAAAGTCTAGAATTAATTCGACATTTACTGACGGTCAGACAGGAGGTAAGCCTACAAGAGAAGGCTCATAGACATAAGCGAGGGACTAACCTCAACTGTATAGAGTAAAATGCTGATGAGGCACGTGTGAAATTTTGATATAGTCGGATTTGTTGAACGAACAGGTGTAGAAGGAAGTCATTGACGTAGGAGTGGGGTAAAGGAGAGACTGCGTATGTAGACCACACGGGTGAGTGCAACAACTCAGTATGATTTTGGCACAGCTTTCGCTAGCAGTTGACAAAAATTTCAGAATTATCATCACCCAGATTTGAGTATCGACATGCTGACTGGAATTTGCATCGTTCCTTCCTGCACTCAACTGATAGGGAACTTTGTTTCTCCCATAAATATGTAGAATGGGCATCTTTCCATTCAGCCATTAGAGAAGTGTTGGTATCACCGTCCCACTCAAAAGGTTTCGTCACACCAATAGACTACCATGGGAATATTCGTAGGCCAAGCTCAACGCAGAAGAGAAGATCACATTTGGAGACTCGAACTTCAGATGCTCGTAAATCATGCAACCATAATTTCTCCAATATGCTAAAGCTAGCCATTTGTAGAGCAGTGCACAGGTTTGAATCCTCCTTGGCTGATGTAGCGGCAATCCCAAACATATGTGGAATTATAATTCCACCTATAATACCTCGAGTCTTTTGCTTGGACTTAACATATATAGCCTATATATATATATAATTATTACGGGACAAAAATTCAATTATAAACAGAACAATGAGAACAAAACTTTCTATATAAAACAAAACATGAATTGCAATTCGAGAGATGTTGTGTAGGGGAAGCTGCCCGAATACCGGCCCCCTTAAAAAAATCGTTCCTACAACGTTGAGTTTTGCACAAAGATAATAACTAATTATGTGTTTACCAAGGCTATGAATCAACTTCATTAGACAGCAAATATAGAGTTTTAGTTTCATATAGTTTTCGTGTAGAAACAAAAAATTCAACTTTTTTTATGCGCCCTATTAACGGCCATTACTCCTTAATAACGGCCGGGGGGCCGTTATTAGGGCTAATACTAGATTGTTAGTTTAAGTTGAAAATCATGTCTAGGAATGTCTCTATGTCGCCAAAATTCACTAAATAGACCAGAGTAGGTGTCTAGATAATATCAAAGTTCTTTAATAAATCATAATTCCTCCCTAGCCTGTATAGACAGGCCGCCCCTGATAGTTGCAACTCAAAACTATTTTTAGGCTACAAAAATCATATTTTTTAATCAAAATAAAATCAAACACATAACTTGCAAACAGACTAACAGGAAGCATTAGAAAAGTTGACAATGTACATGTCTAAAGATCATATACCAAACACATTCATATCTGTTGGAAAGGTGAGAAGTTCTGCAGTTCTGCGTTCTGCAGTTCAAAATCTTCCCAGGTTTGTGCACGGGGTGACACCGGTCTCGTCGGCATTGAATATGCGGTCTGGTCCCACACCAGTATCATGCAGAACCTCGCTCAAATTTTGGTAGAACTTCCCTACCGATGCACGGTTCATGCCGGTGACGCGAGACATCGCCGTTGCTTCTGGTTTGCGCATACTAATTCTTGGATGCCTCCGCCGAAATCCCCGATACCATTTAAGACTGGCCATCTTCGTCGCCTCCCACGCAGTTGATGAAATTCCATGGGCCTTGGCTAAGTCATACGCAGCCCGTCGCAGTTCATTCACAGTTAGTCCGTAAAACAGACCCTCCACTTGCTTGATGTAGGTTACCAACTCAGCCTCCCGCTGTTTGTCCAGAGTCGTAGACCGACCGAGGCTTTTGTCTGTTCTACCTGTTTTTAAACGCTGTTGGAGTGTTCCACGCGGAATATTGAATCTCTTGGCTGTCCTCCTGATCGCTTCGCCATTCTGAACAGCCATAATGGCAGCAGACATGTCCGCAGACCAGAGACCTCGTTTCTTCATCGTTGACACCACACTGTAACGTATTGAAAAAGAAACAGTTGTCTGACAGAGCAGTTTCATCTATCTGGCGCTCAGCCAATCAAAGCGTCAGATAACTTATTGTTGGACGCAGTTGGAAGGTGTTCCCGGTTTTACCTTGCACATAGATATGCAGACACGCGTAGCAGACGTTCGATTTATTTTTAGCATAAATTTGGTATGAGTCACGTCTAGTGGCTGATCAGGACGTACATTCCCTAATACCGGCCGGGGTGGCCGTTATTGAGGCAGCTTATTCAAATTCACTTGATCGTTTCTAAGCAAAATTAGTTTGTCAACCACACTAAATTGAGTTTCTCAGCTTTTAGCAAGATAGATTGAATATTCAATTGTAGCGATGCGATGTACTTATCTATTGTTGAATACTAGTGCAGGAAAATTAGATTTTTACCCCGGCAAAATTAGGAGAAAGCTGGATTTTTGCATATCGATAGTGGTTTACGTGTTCAACTTTAGGTTAAAAGTCCCAAGAAATATACTGTGTGCTTTTCGAGAAAAATTAGAAAAAGTAAAATAATACGCATCATACTACTTATATTTTTCAAACTCATAAAATATGATCTCAATGAAATGTACATGCATTAAAAAAGAAGAACAAGTCAATATTTCACAATAGAAATCCTTTATTGGGGAAATCAAGTCCATTGTCATTATTAAGGATTGCTTTCAATGTCATCATAATCAAAAATTCTTAATTCACTCATCATCCACAGTGTCCTGAGGTTCTGATGTCGTTTCCCTTGAAACTTCGATGTGTGGTGCATTAAGGCAGAAGTTGCTCAGGCAATGACCACACATAACTGAGCACGGCAAACCCAGTTTTCGACAACTGCATGCTTTTCCGCATAATATCTTGCATTTGCAAGAGATGATCTCTAGCACCTTTTCAGGGGCTGGAAGTGACAGAGTCAGAATTGGACTTAGTTGGTTGTCTGATAAGGTCCACCCCCATTGCGAAGGGTTTAACTGTACTCCTCCCTGCAGCATGAAATTATGGCAGCATTTCTTTGACGGTGTGGAGGTGAAGATTCCAGTTCCCTGATCGCTCGGCTCTGATAAACTGCATCACCAACATCAATTGTTTCAAATACTGAATCCAAAGCTTGGAGGTGCGATCTGAACATGAGAGGTTATCAATAACCGATTCAAACTTTTGAGCGAAAAATGTCAGATCATGGGATGAGCATGCTTCTTTACCTGCTATCTTACTTAACAGAGCGTTCTCTGATAAATTATGTAATCCTTCAAGAAAGTCCGTTCGAAAGTAACAGAAATTTGATGTGATCAGTATAACCAATAACTGATACGCAAGTAAATGAGCCCGAATCGATCGTTCGTATGCATGACCAGACATCATTTGATATATGCTGTTCTTTGCATAAACTGTTTGCCACATTTCTTCAATGCCACTTCCTTCCATGATATATCCTATCGTTCCTAAGTAAGACATAAGCAGATGGAAGCCTCCTAAACGAACTATGACAGAGGATAAGATATCATTTTTGTCAGCGGACGCAGTGATTTCAACGGCTTTCAAGTAAAGAGGTTGATCGAATGTGACAATGCTGCATTTCTTTTTAGCTGTGCATTCTTCTGCCGCGAATCTGAGAGCCGAGAAAAGGGTAGTCAAGTTTCCAGGTTCCAAGTTAATGAAGGGAACTGCCATCCCTCGACTGGTACTGCAAATCGTGCCGTCGTCAACTGCAATTTGCATATAGCCATTCCAACCAACTCCTGAGCTTCCGGTATCAGCTTTAGGTATTATATTGTGGATCCATAACATGTCAAACTTGAACGCCTGGGATTTCTTTATAGCGTATTCAGTGGCTGCGTGGACATTTAGATCCTCGACAAAGATAGTTGAGGGACCTGAAACTTTCGGTTTCCTGTAATGGTGAATTGGTATTTCATTCTTAGACTTGGTCTTTGTCTCTTTGGTAATTCGTGGAATATCAGTGCCTACACTTACGGCAGCTGAAGGAGTCACGCATCGAATACCTCCCAATGCATGAAATGTTCCCATTCCATCTAATGTTTGTGTATTGACATCAGCATTATCGAATACAAATTGAACAAAGCCACTTTCACTTATTTTTGGAATTGAGTTGACCATGGCTGAGTTTTGATATTTCATGGTTTCTGAGTATGAGCTGCAGAATCCCATACCCGACAAGATGTCAATGAGAAGCCTAGACCCATAGGTTCTGTGTGGGAAAACAGATAAACCAATTTGCAATGGTGATATGAATGATCTAGGTCGGCAAGCGAACATCACCGCATGGTTAATTGTCTTACGCCTACGAATGACATTTGGTGAATTACTGATAGATTTGCTGATCAAGATATTGTCGGTAAATATTCGCAATGAGTTGGGAATCAGATGACTATCATCTGCGTTTATCTCATCCGCATTTGGGTATTTTGAGCAGTCTAAATACATTTGGCGAATATCCTCACGAATTATCGCTGCTGCAGCTTTCACAATTCTTTCGCGCTCTTTTTGTTCGTCTAAATCTCTGTCAGTGTACCATTTGTCTGAAAGAATTTTATGCGCTGTGTCTTTCAACATGAGAACGTTTACTTTGCCGGGGATCTCAGTTATAGTAATACGTGGACCATAGACTTCAAGAAGCTTCCTCTTTAGATGTCTCTCGGAATGAACGAATTCATTTGCATCAGCAAAGCTTGCCATAATGCTAAGCAACTCATGGATAGTAAATTGACAGTCATCATGTTCGTCAATATATTCACATAACTTATGAAAGCTATCTGCAGATACGCTATTCTCAGGCCTACCTGGCTCACATTTGGCTTTCTCTTTTGTGAACTGAACGTAGCAGTCGTGGTGGTAACGACCGTCTGAGGCCACTAAATCAATAACATGGCAAATTCTTTGAAGAACATCATTGCCCCATTCATCATGGCGATCACGTGCTCTTTTTAAGATTGTGTCTCTTATACTCAAGGTGCGTGCCAGACGCACTTTTCTTCTTCTATGAACGGCATGCTTTGAATTGTCAGCTACTGCAAGTTCACCGCAAAATAGACAATCTGTTTGAAAATTAAACAACGCTTTGCTTGTCGATCTTAATCGTGCAACAGTAGCGGGTCTACCCGTTTTAGATGGCGCAGTTGTTGGACTTCTACTTCTCTCTCTATCAACATGGCGTGTGTACTTTCTCCTGCATTCAATATGAACCGTGATTTCACTAACGTTTTTAAGAGCCTCGCCTATTCCATCACATTTGCTATTACTTAGTTCAATAATATTCGCAATGCCTCTTCTTACAGTTACAGTATCCAATAAATCTAGAGAATCTCCAGAAAATATACATGTCATGTTTGATTATGTATTGCTAATGTCATTGATTTACAATTTACATGCCCTATATGATTTATAATAATGATTCCAGATCAAATGCACGTGAAACAGATGATCGAAAGCCGAAATCTGTAGCAGATCAAATTCCCGCGCTCAATTAGCAGCTTCGCATTGGACATTGCATTCACATCATTCCATCAGAGTAACCAATGAGAAGAGAGCTGATAGAGCCTTTCCCGTTGAACGTCAAGCGACATCGCTACGATGGCTGTTACGCATAGGATGATTCACCAATCATGTGATAAAAATAACTTGATTTAAAGAGAGAAAACTGTGGACAGCACAATGAAAGTTGGCATCTTTAGGACAACATTACTCAAAAAGCACACAACACATCTCTTGGGACTTTGGACACGGTCATTAACACAGCATGAAGTTTAAGTACACCAAGTTTCAGCTTTCTCCTAATTTTGTCCGGGTTACGCCTTTATTTAGTCTAATTTTACTGTACTATACCTTTACGACAGAGCTTTCTGAAAAAAATAAAATAGTAGATTGTGTAACAATATATAAGTTACTGTCATATCTACGAAATATGAGTGACCGCGCGCATATATCTGGTTAATTACTTTTTCATAGCAACACAGCAAATATCTGGAGACATCAGCAGAGGAATATAGTTATTAATTGTAGAATAAATGGAGAGGCCGTTATTAGGGCAGGGCCGTTAATATGGCAGCTTCCCCTATATTTACAGTGCAAGGGCTGTCTTTCTCTCTATGTCGGACAGACGGGTGACTGCCCACGAGCTAGAGTACGAGTACATCGTCAGCAAGTAAGGGATGAGGACTATCGTGTTCTGAATGTAAGCAAACATATATCTATGTGTTCCAAGAACAATGACCCTCCATTCAATGTGATGCCTATCATGAAACTACCAGCCAATTGTGATCGGTCCTACAGAGAAATAAAGGAAAAACAGTGCATGAACATCTTTACACCTGCCCTTAACCGTAATTAAGCATAGTGCTGTTGTAATAAGTAGTGAAAACTGTGACCTACTTGCCACGGATAGGTACATGGATAGGTACATGTAAAGTTTAGTGTTATCAATAGGTACATGGATAGGTACATGTAAAGTTTAGTGTTGTCAATAGGAACATGGATAGGTACATGGATAGGTACATGTATACTTTAGTTATCGATAGGCACATGGATAGGTACATGTATAATTCAGTGTTATGAATAAGAACTTGTATGAGATCTGTTTTACTGGATAGGTACATGTGTTTGGTACACTCAGTTGAGTACACTGTGTTTGGGAACGTCTATGATCGAACTTGTGTGGTTTGGTTCTGAGCACTTGGGTACGTACCGATAGACGTCCGTTGTTTGATTTTGAATGGGTTTGCTCAATTGCGACTATTGTGACAATTATTTTTAATGTAGCACTATTTAGATGTGAAACTTTACTGTGCAGTTATGATTTAGTTGCTCCCCAATAAGAAAACCAATTCCAGAACTATGTTTAAAATGAAAAGACAAGAGATTTACAATGTAAGTTTAATTTAAGCGTGAAAAATAAATGACGGGTGCAAATCACGTCCCTCAGGCGACTCCATGATCTTCAAGAAGTCATCACACCACTCATGGAATGTCGGATTTTTACTAAAGTCATGGTCACATTCGTGTACCGGACACTTCACCGGTAGTCCATTCCGCCTTTGAAGTGCAGAGACAGTCAAGGTCTTCCACAGGGCCACTTTGCAGCCGCAAGACAGATGCATGGTCATGTCCAACTGACCTCCCATAATGACTTGGCTGTCATTTTGAAAATAAAATAGTGGTTTTGAGGACATGCTTCTTGTTATGGAACGTTGAGGATAAGTACTTAATAGTTTGGAACAATGTCATCCTTTATATAGTTATATATATTCTTTAGGGAAGTTCGGTACCTCTCTGATTGGCTGTTAGGATTTCCTTTGTTTAAAAAGTATATAAGTCCGAGGTTTGTACCAATTCTTATCAAAGGTTCTAATCCTCACGTTTACAAGTTACAATTATTTTAAATCTACAAGTCATAATGGATCGCAAACAGAAAGCCGCAGTTGAGAACGGTACTGCTGATCGTACCACTTCGCCAGTGGAACGTACCAGTACACCTCCCCAATCTCCGATGGAGCGATCGACAACACCAAACGAGCCGGTGGTGTTCACCCAAGCCCCTGCATCGCCCGACTACTCGAGTGATGAGGATAGTGACGTATCAATTGAGACGATGCGTCACATGAATAAGAAGTCCATGCGAACGCCACTTTATGGACGGGTCACGGTCAAAGTCAAGAACGCCCCGAAAAAGTATCACACCAAACGGGTGTTCATGAGGATGGAGCCGAACGAGCGGAACCTCACAACCGCTCTCGAATTTTCGGTCATCGACCTTGACACACCACGTCGCTGTCCCTGTGCGCCCAAGAAGACCAGGATCCATGTGCAAGTGGACTTGAAAAAACTTGTACCCTTTCCTTACCTTGATGACATTTAGTGTGTTTTTTCTTAATCTCTTTATTTAATATTTATTTGTATATATGAACAGACTTGTTTTATCATTTCACAAATCGGTCTTCAATTAAGGTCTGAATGGGAAAGGGGAATAACTATCTACAATTAATGATGTTCAATAACTGAATTGAAACAAAAAATCAAGTATGAAGACTTCAACTTGAAATAAATAGGAACATATAACTTTTAAAAAACAGTTATGTTGTTAATTTTAAAATGCTTGTAGCAGTCCAGGATGATATCATACATGTGTCATACACGACACCATAAGAATGAGAATGAAAAGACCTTTAGAATGATATAAGGTATGTACCTATTCGATGGGAAAATCCTAGTTGTATGCAACTGTATACAAGCAGACAAATGTTAGATTTTTAAATTCACTAAGTTTTTAGCCCATTCTTTAAAGACATGTAGCTCTCTAGTTATATGTCATACATGTGTCATACAATACACCATTAGAATCAGCATGAAAAGAGCATTCGAATGATATATTGTATGTACCCATTTGATGAAAAAATCCTAGTTGTATGCATCTGTATGCAACTTGAAAAATTCCAAGTTTTTTTACAAAAATGACTAAGTTTACAAATTTTCAAAGTTAAAGTTTTACAACCAAAAATGACCATAATATACAAACCTCTACACTTGACCTTGACCTTGACCTTAGACCTGACCTTGACCTTTGACCTTCATACACTTCATACACTTCATACACTTCATACACTTCATACACTTCATACACTTCATACACTTCATACACGGCGGGGGGGGGGCCTCAAAATTTCTCGGGCGCTTCGCGCCCTCGAAATTTTTCGGATTATAGGGTAAATAAATTTTCGAGTGCGCTTCGCGCACTCGAAAATTTATTTACCCATGGGTTCCGGGTGCCATAGATACTCTTCTTGCTTCCCTAACCCTAACCCTAACCCTAACCTTAACCCTAACCCTAACCCTAACCCTTAACCCTAACCTAGTATTTTAATTTGATTATTCGAATTTTGGCGCGAAATTTAGCGCTTAATTCAAATTTTAATGTTCTATTCAAACCACACGTTTTATAACTTCAAATATGAATCATTATATGACTATTAATAATAACATGTATATCAAATAATACATCAGTCCATCAGTTCATATTACTTTGAATTCACTCTACTGTTTACATGTAGAAATCTTTCAACACATATGATGGCACTTCCATTTCTAAGTTGAAAAATAAACCAGCTGTTCCAATTCTTGTTTGAGTTATCAATTTTGTTTAACCGTACCAAGTCCAAGATGTGATGTCATAAGGTCTTTGTTCATAGTTGCTTTGTCAATTTCATATATAAAGAAGTTGCACACAACGAATTTTCACTCATTTTCAAATTATTTAGTGTCCATAACAGACGTCGTTCTTCGTTCCTCCGTTCTCCGGTTCTTATTACAATTCTAAAGTGAGTTTCATTGTCATGTTCTGCTACTTTATAGGATATTCGGGAGTAGGAACATTATTAAGTTTTTATAACCAAATAGCTTTAAATATAGAAGCTTGGGTTTTTAGGATAGGAACACTTTATGTTATATTATTAACCATGTTTTTTATTTTAATTTTTCATCCTATATTAAGTCACTGAGCGAGAGACATGAATATATCAGTTTAAATGTAAGTGTATTTGAATCAACAAGATTTTCACAGTTTGTAAATAAATAAAAAGATAACTAAATAAAGCCTTCATCCATTTTAAATATTCAGTCTGTCATCTGCTAACAGATGTATAAAATTCAAGCTTGTTTAATTAAACAAATTGAGGATTGGTTGAAATTTTCGAAATTTCACTTTCATTTCATTAAATTAATTTCGAAATTAAATAATAGTAAATCAGCTGTTTCCAAATTTCAACTCTTCTTATGAGCTAACCCTTTTCGAATAAATATCTAATTTTCGACTTTCGGTTTCAATTTCAACTTCAAATTTTATTTCTTCTTAAGATTTGTCAAATATTAATCTAGTACTTAATAAAGGTTTGAAGATGGTACATAAATGATTTCTCATTTAAAAAGAGATTAAATTATAATAAAATTTTTTTATCCTCTACAGAAATGGTTCGACAAGAAAGCATCGCACGGCAACGTCTCATCTTCCATTTCTGTGAGACTTGCCAACTGCCCGTTCGACATGCGAACAAAAGCGGGCATAAGGAATGCTCCTTCCGAGAGGACTGCACGTACCTCTACTGCCTCACGTGTAAGAGGTATGAAAGGAGCGATGCAAAGGTGAATAGTGACTCCGCGAAAGCATTTATTACCAAGCACACCCCTTGTGCTCAACTAAATGGGAGAAAGGGGATTAACTTAACCTCCAAAGTTGAGAAGAAGAAGTTGGAGCGTCTTTTTGGGAAGGATCGACCGACCGACCGACTTTCCCAGTTGGATGAACCTGCTCCAAAGGATAAGACTCAAAAGTCGCGAGTTCCTAAGAGGAAAGTTCCTAAGTCTCGGGAGTTCATCGATGAGACTTTTAGTGATTGTGAGGTGAGTGCCATCAATTCTACATGCTAGTTTCAACGGATAACTGGCTCACAGCAGAAAAATAAAAAATACTACTTCATTATGTATGAAATGATTATATGTTGTAAAACATTTCAGGATGTACTGATGCCCCCACCGAAGAGAGCCAAGGTGTTGGTTCAGAAGAAACTGTTCGCTAAAGATGTAAGTATTTATTGACTAATTTAATTATTTCTATACATAAAGTAAATCAACATTGCTCAAACATTTCAGAGTGAGCTACCTCACCCGACAAAGACTAATGAGGATGTAGTGGCCGAAAAAGTATCATCCTGAAAAACTACAGTCTCTAGTTTTGGTGCAAATGTTGCAGCTGATGCGCTTCAAGGTGAGGATATCGGTGAATCTATGAAAATTCGCGCGCAGCAATCTGCCATAGACGCATTAGATGATTTAACAAAGACGAGACGTACAGTTCGGAAGAAGCGTAGGAAGTCAAGACAAGTTGGATCAGGCCGAGTTACTAAGCAAAGACGCAGGAAAAGTAAAAAGCCGACTAGAGCAGCACGTTCTAAATCTAGACGTCGAGTGAAAACAAGAAAGCGCAAACGAAATTCCACAGCTACTAGAAACAAGTCAAAACGAAGGAAGACAACATATTTGTAGAGCTAATACGATGCAGAGTATCAATTCGGCTTTGTGTTTCTTCGATTCTCCCCCTCATCAGACAGACATCATCTCCTCAACAATTGTAGACATAGTCCCCACAACAAATATCGATGGTAACCAGCAGCCTATTCAGTTTGATATACCTGCCAATCCTCAAGATTATATTGACTGTCAATCCATTGATTTAGAGTTGTGTATACAAATTAAGAAGACTGATGGTACAAATATCGATTCATCCAAGGATAAAGTGGGATTAGCAAATCTTCCTATTGCCAGTCTGTTCTCAGATGTGTATCTAATATTGAATGACAAACACATTGAAGGAGGGGATCGAGCATATCCATATGGAGCATATATACATACAATGACTCAATTTCAAAAGCAAGCTAAACAGTCACACTTGCAAGTTTCTGGGTGGTATGATGATCAGCAAGGGAAATTTGATGATGTCTCAAATACAGGGTTGAAAAGACGAATGGATTTAACAGCGGATTCAAAGGAATTATACTTGAAAGGACCCGTCTATCTTGATTTCCTTCGTCAATCGAGATATCTGCTATCACAGGTTAAAATGCAAATAAAATTTATTCGTGCAAATCCTGAGTTCGCGTTAATGGCTTTTGGAGCTACAAACTATCAAGTCAACATAAGTAATGCCGTGCTCAATGTAAGGCGAGTAACAATGAACCCGTCAGTCATCAACGAGCATGCGACAGGATTGAGGAAAAACAATGCAATATATCCAGTTAATCACAGTGTGTTGACAAACTTCACAATTGGTGCGGGATCATCCTCACATGCCTACCCAAATCTTTTTCCCACTGAAATGCCAAAGGCGGTGTATATCACATTTGTGGAAAATGAGGCATTCATTGGTGCTTTTGAAAAGAATCCATTCAATTTCCAACACTTTAATGTTAGCAAACTAGCACTCTATCAGGATGGGAAATTTGTATCTTGCAAAGCATATGAGCCTAATTTCAAAGATGGCAAATTCGCACGTGAATATGGTTCTATTTTCACCGCCCTCAACATGTTTAATACAGACGATTCAAATGGAATTACAATGGATATGTACAAGAATGGCTACTTCTTCATTATGTACAACCTCACAGCAGATGCAGATCTAGGTGGTGAAAGCGTAGGAGTTACAAAGCCTGGAAATCTACGACTGGAGGTATCATTTGAGTCACCTTTGAAGAAAACAATTACTTGTCTCATTTATGCTATCTATGATAGCAAAGTTGAGATAACAAGAATGAGAGACGTAACTGTCAGCTATCAGAGATGAGTAACTTAAGCAACATAGAAATCTTGAGGAAAATGAGGAAAGCTCATCCCTACTCCAAGACAATATTTCTCAATGTCTTTTCTAGAGATAATTTACCTGTTTCAATTCCTTTCTATCCTTGTTCACTTATCATCAATACGGATACCAACAATCTTCCCGGAAAACATTGGATTGCTGTATACATCAATCGTTATAAAGTTGCCGAATATTTTGACTCTCTTAATCAACCTCGTTTACATGATATCGCATTATGGATGAACAGGTTTTCCTGGACTGTTAGGAAAGTGACATCGTTCCCACTTCAAAGTAATACATCTCTAATGTGCGGTGGCTATGTACTCTATTTTGTCAACGAGAGACCATTGAAAAATAACTGTAAAAGTGCTTTAGAACTATTTTCAAAAAACTGTGATAAAAATGATGTAATTCTTACTAAATATGTTGAAACAGTTTTGAAATAAAGTTTTATGTTGTATCATTAACTTGCTCTCTTTTTTTCCAAAACAAGGGTTTATAAGGAAAACAAAAAACATGCTCATATTTCATTATCTATTCACATATATACAAAAAACATGTTCACATTTCATTATCTATCCACATACATACAAAATCTACAATTTGGTTTTCATGAAACATTTTTTCAAATCACATATGATGGGAGGCACATCACTTATGTCTTTAATGCCGGTTATCACAATCTTTCCATTATGGAACACATGAACATGATATGGATGCCAGTTAGTCAATTGAGCTGCTGGAAATAACTCCACTTCATAAGTTAGATTATGTGATGATGTAACTTTACGGAAATCATAGTGATAGTGTAATTCACATAACACGGTCATTGTCTTCACTTTCCAATCAGATAATGAATCACCAAGTAAATGTTCCAAAGTTAAGTGTAGATATGAGAGATCACCCTCCATGACCCTTCCAATACATTGGATTGTTCCATTTGGAAAGAATAGGATAGTGAGAGATCTATCCTTCCTCTGAATCCTCCATGTTAACATTGAGGGTCTTCCAAGATGTAAGCTCGTTGTCGGCTTCAATTTGCGTTTTATCAGTAACCATTGTTTTCGGTTGGGTATATTCCTCTCGATCTCTTGTAGATTGAGTTTTGACTTTGCTTTTGTAGTTAACATCCGATTTACAACTTCCAACCGTTTGATGTCCTCCATCTTTAATGAATGACGTTATCTGTGGTAGTATCTCCCTTGTAAAGGTTTCCCATGTGACGTCACTGAAACGAAAAAATCGATATTCAACATCTTCACGTTTTGGTGAACAGACGTATAGTTTGACTGATGAATCACACTTTATCCATACCTTGTCATCGAGAGGAATCTTGATCCGAGTCTTATGGTTGTCAATGAGATCCGCAAAGTCTTTCAGTGAAGGCAATGAGTCAATACTAATGCAAACGCCACGATGTTTTCGATCACTATTTGCTATTGAATGACGAAATGCTATTCTTTTAGAATTTGTTATGTGAACGTTTTGAACGTCACTAAGTTTCCATGTTCTAATGTAATTAGGCATGTTCCGAAAGCTATGTTTCAAATTTAAGTTTAATGTTTGCCTAAAGTTTGTTATTTTATTAGCTCAACATATCGGAATGATGTTGAGTACAAATTCTTCACATATTCATTCACATTAGGACTACCTATTTATTAGTAATCATTTCTACATATCGGAAAGATGTAGAAATTTCAATTTTAGTAAGACTACTTATGTATTAGTAAGTGTTGCTACATGTCGGAAGATGCAGCAATCGCAAGATCTATTACAAGTGGAATATTATATTGTTTTTATTTAGACTTATTCTACATCACCTGTGACAGGAAGGCATCTCCTTCTCTTCGACGGTGGGGGAAGACCTAGGCTATAGTGTCCATATGGTAATGATAAATTTTTATCCAGTCAACAGCGCTTATCCTCCCAAAGTGAAAGACCTCGCTTCCTAAATGATTTTGTGCTAACTATGTGATTTTTTGAATTTATAATTGTCATATCTTCAGTTGTATCATTCTCACTATAATAGACACTCCTATAGTCATCATGTTTCAATTTTTTAACTGCTGCTCTCTGAATTCCTTTTGCAGGTTTGATGCTATGATTCGTAGAGTCTAGATATTTCATGGAATACATTTTCGGTTTTAGTAGGATCATTTCCTCAAGCAACTTTCCAGCACACTCATCCTTGAAACAACCTAATCTAGCTTTGTTTGTAGTTGAGTATAGTCGGTGATGACTATCATAGTTTGAAGAGTCAAACTTTTCACCGAAGTATAGAAGTATATCTTCCAGACGGACAGATGGTGATGTGTATAAACATAGGAAGAAACTATCGGTATCGCCTCCACAAAGTCGCGTTCTATTTATCAGTGGACATCCTTTTAGATCATTGTAATATAATTGATACATTTCCAACTTACTATAGTCAAGTACTGCTTGACCAACATATATTAATTTATTTAAAACTATTGAAGGTTTGTACATTTCCATACCAACCAGATCTTCATCAAATATTTTGTGTTGAACATAGAGAGGATGATTTGACAATTTCAGTAGTTGTTTCTCATTGTTGACTAGTTTAAATTTTTTCCTTCTCCTTACATTTTCCATTGTTTTACCATATAAAGAATTATTTTTCAATTTGTAGAATGACTTTTCGAAGTCAGTGTTTGATTGAGCCCTCTTTTGAGAGTTCATATCAATGTATGTTTTTAACCAAGGCTTTTGTGTGAATTTTATGCCACTATGAATCTTCTTGATTCTCATGCCCATGGTCAAGTAAAATTTTAAAATTGAATAGTGGACTACATAATTTTCCCTATCAAATTGATGGAGCAGAAGTTTCTTGATAGAAGAAAAATGTGTATTTGGTCTTACTTTTTCATATAGATTTTTCATATAGTGTGAAAACATTCTCTTTTCAATCATCTGCATTTCTGGAGCTAATGGGAAATCGGCAGTGTCATCATGAATGGCTGCAGGATACTCTAAATCTAAATCAAAAATGTAGCCGATTTCACCATCATCATCTATATTTTGAACATTTTCTTCATTTAAAAAATTATCTAATTCACTTTCATTCAACCATTTGAAATTTGAGTGGGGTAGATTCCTACTGAGTGAAGAACCGTAAAGGTTATTAACATCTAAGTAGGTCAAATGTCGACTTTCATGTATATTATTTCCTAATTCTTCAATGCGTGCACGCGCTCGGTGAATGTTGGTGAAAGTCATAACCCCTCTAATTCCTCGTTCAAATAGATTGTACATATTTTCATCTTGTATGTAGTGTGGGGGATCATTGGAAGAGAAATTTAGTGCTGAGGTAAAGCTAAGATGTGGGAGACTGACAAAATGTACAGGGTCGACTTCATCCTCACGTTGACTCAATGCTCTAAACACTTCAAATATGTCTGCCAACAATAAAACATCTAACTTCAGATATGCCAGCATGTAATCACCAAATGTGCTACAATTAAATTCAATCCACGCCTTGTTAGCGTGTTCATATTCACTATCGGAACAGTGCTCACGAGTAAGATCATTATAGAATTCAAATTGTGGTGGTAGACAGTCTTCCGTCAACGTGTTTAAGTTTTTAAAGTATGAATATGGAAACACTCCCTTCTGATATAAAACATTATCACTTAATTGTGGAAATTCTACCCTTAATGTCTCTACATGCTCATACGTTTGCAAGCCCTTGGCTAATTCACTCAAGGATGCACTTAGAAATTGATATGAGTCTAAGAATTTTAGTTTAAAGTATACTGTCTTCCCTTTGTATTCATTTACAGGGACACTGGCGGATAAAGTTATATATTTTTCAGCAGTTGCTGCTACAACATCTAATTTCCAAGACTTCATTCTTCCAATCGCTTTATAGCAAACGATGTGGCTATCATAATTTTTAAAATTGTGGAAAAATATGGGGAGCTCCCGTCTGTTAAGTCTTAACCGGAGATTGCATTTCCTACATAATGTTTGCCTATATCGTCCGGTGATATGATCATGATCACGAACTTTTATGACTTCATCGCTGAATTTTGATTTACATTTGTTGCAACATTCTGCATTCTCGTGGCGTGCTTTTTCATCCGCTGACAGTGACATTGGCTGCCTAGTTGTTGCACATTGGTTGTCATATAAGTCTTGGGCTACAGTTTCTAAGTGGTGCAAGAAACTAATAATGCAATTTTCTCCCTCAAAGAGGTAATACTTGTTTTCAAATTTTGATTGAAGGGCATTATGCCAGACATGATAAGCTCCAATAGCCGCAGGTTTATGTATTTTATTATCAATGTAGCACTCTATATCTGCATAAATTACTATAGGAGGACTTAGTTGATATTCCATGCTACTTGTTAGTACTTTTAGATCCGATGGCATTTTTTCTATTTGTGCTTTTCCTCGAATACAAAACTGGAAGTGTCGTTCTAGTGTTGTCTTATATGTGAATGACTGAGTGCATCTTTCGCAGAAGTATTTATGTCTTTTTAAAGTTCTCCTATACAATCTTGACAGCTTTGGAATTCCACAATAGTGTGCTGCTCCATTGTTTAGAATTAGCAAAATATTAACCGTTTGCCTACCAGTAAAGTTACTATTGTAACGAACACCTTTGAGTCCATTTTCATAAAAGTGAATGTTAATTTTAATATCATTATTTTTCTCAAATTTAGGAATATCTTTGATTGATACTGGTGTGGAAATGCCTTCCATATTTAGCTCAGATGTCCACTCACTATATGATTTTACTTCATTCCTTGAATAAGGTACTTCATTATAATGCAATATTGATAAAACTGCATATAGGAAGCAATCATTTGCATTTGAATTAACATTAATGACAGCTTTAGAGTTTTTTAACTTCTTTGGTAGAGGAAATGATTGTCCACCTGACAGTATTGGACTTGTTATTACATTGAACTCTATATTTTGTACATCATCTATAATCCAATTGCTACCCTTTTTGTGAAGGCTTCAATATGATTTATTAGACTATTTAGATGATCCTGAAACCAAGCATCATAGTCATAAATATAGTTTGAGGATGATGAGGTAAAGTGTGCGAGAAAAGTTTCTTCTTCTTGAGGATTAGAACGGACATAACGAATTTGTGCAATCAGACGACCGCGCAATTGATAGCTCCTTAGTAAGTCAGACACTAAATTCCCTAACATGGAACGCATGCTTTCTAAGAATGATGTTATGTCCACAGTAGGTGTTGTTGGCGTGATATCATACACACGTGCATGACCATTGAGTGCGCTTTCACTGAGACTAACAGTTCCATAGTTATTATGCATATTCATCTCACTATTTGTGTTATGTACATTCATATGCTGTCGAAATCTACTTATAGAGTTATACGTTTTGCCACACCGAGAGCAGTATTGCATAAAGTTTTGTATGTTAGTTGAAGCGCTGGTTGTTGGCTTAGAAGTAGATCTATTTTGATTATTTGAATTTGACTCTGTTATGCTATCATTCGGTTTATTATTGCATACAAGTTTATGTCTCTTAAGATTATCCATCCTATTCGTCTTATATGGACACTTGCTACATTGATACGTTTTTCCTAACTTACAAAATTTTTCATGTCGTTGCAAATTGCCTATGAGAGTGAACACTTTTCCACACTTGGTACAGACAACCATGATTATTGATGAGGATTGAAATTAGCAAGCCCTTATATACATCTACCATCTAATGACGTCAGCGTCATCACCAGCCAATACCATATGTTCCGATCTGTTGTAAAGAGAAAACACACAATTTTAACAATTATTTTTTTTCAAAATAGAAGAAAATAGAAGTTAAAGTTACAGTCTAACGCATTTGACAATACCACTATGATATAGTTTTAGGTGACTGCAGCTGTCACTACAGCCACCCAAATCGTCCATCCTCGTAAGGCGCACTTTTCTGATCCCATTTTGGGAACAGTCGAGGTGGACAAGTGTCTCTTTATGGTGCTGTTGGCTGGTGGTAACTTGGGAGGCCAACAGGAGGTTTGATTGAGTAATATTTCTTAGAGACTCAATCAAACCTCTATTGTCCTCCTTCAACTTAGCCTCGCGGGCCTCAGCCTCCTTTAGGCGCTCTTGGCAACGACGGAGTTGCACCTCAACGTCTTGTACCTCTTCTGCTGTCGCGTCGAGATCCACATTAAACTGCCGGACAGGGAGAGCAGCTGGAGGTGCGGGCGCAGCAGCGTGAGGGGAAGGATCTGCGGCTAGGATCGGAGAGGAAGGATCTGCGGCTGGGATCGGAGAGGAAGGAGCTGCGGCTGGGATCTGAGAGGAAGGAGCTGCGGCTGGGATCGAAGAGGAAGGACGCAGTGGAGATAACGGAGCCAGTGTCATCATGGGCGATAAAGGAAGGCGCACACTCCAGCTCGGAGAAGCCCGGATGTGGCTGAACGAGACCTCCTCCTGAGATGCACACATCGCGGAGTCCTGTAATCAAAAGAAACAATTGTTTATCATCTATTTAGCATTTTACCATTGATGAGATATAAAAGTGAATTTCTCTTACCTCCGGCTGGATTGTGACCATCTGATCGGTTCCAACCTCTGTCTCACGGGGCAACGAGTCATTCTAAAAGATAAATCAATCTATTACAAACAAAAAACATATTTTAATAGAAAATTCTGTACTCATGCAGTTGACCAACTTTGATACTTACATTTGTAACAGGATCATCATCCTCATCGGAAGAAGATGTCGGGGAAGAAGTCGCTGACGACGTTTCCTCATCAGATGAAGTCGCTGACGAGGTTTCATCGTCCTCTGATGAAGACTCCCGAATCGAATAGGGCTTTTCTTCATTGTCTTCCACCGATGTACTTGTCGCTGGCGTCGAAAGGAAACTGCGATGCTTCCTGAGGGACAGCGATCGCACAACCTGCAGAGAAAAATAATATAACATGCTCGCAACTCATTGACGAAGTATGTATGTTTTTAAAAATACTTGATGCATTTTCAGTTATTGTTGACTGAGACCTATGTAATGACACTTACGGGACTCGAAGGTAGTCTGCTCCACGGTGAAGATAAGCGCGGAATTTTCGGGCAGCCTTGAACACTGGGAAACAGCTGAAAGTAGCAAAAATTCATGTTTAATTTCACATTGAGAACTAATAAATAACTGAAATGCTTACATTTCGCAATTTTTCGGCCACTACATCCTCATTAGTCTTTGTCGGGTGAGGTAGCTCACTCTGAAATGTTTAAGCAATGTTGATTTACTTTATGTATAGAAATAATTAAATTAGTCAATAAATACTTACATCTTTAGCGAACAGTTTCTTCTGAACCAACACCTTGGCTCTCTTCGGTGGGGGCATCAGTACATCCTGAAATGTTTTACAACATATAATCATTTCATACATAATGAAGTAGTATTTTTTTATTTTTCTGCTGTGAGCCAGTTATCCGTTGAAACTAGCATGTAGAATTGATGGCACTCACCTCACAATCACTAAAAGTCTCATCGATGAACTCCCGAGACTTAGGAACTTTCCTCTTAGGAACTCGCGACTTTTGAGGCTTATCCTTTGGAGCAGGTTCATCCAACTGGGAAAGCACGCCTTCAGTCGGTCGATCCTTCCCAAAAAGACGCTCCAACTTCTTCTTCTCAACTTTGGAGGTTAAGTTAATCCCCTTTCTCCCATTTAGTTGAGCACAAGGGGTGTGCTTGGTAATAAATGCTTTCGCGGAGTCACTATTCACCTTTGCATCGCTCCTTTCATACCTCTTACACGTGAGGCAGTAGAGGTACGTGCAGTCCTCTCGGAAGGAGCATTCCTTATGCCCGCTTTTGTTCGCATGTCGAACGGGCAGTTGGCAAGTCTCACAGAAATGGAAGATGAGACGTTGCCGTGCGATGCTTTCTTGTCGAACCATTTCTGTAGAGGATAAAAAAATTTTATTATAATTTAATCTCTTTTTAAATGAGAAATCATTTATGTACCATCTTCAAACCTTTATTAAGTACTAGATTAATATTTGACAAATCTTAAGAAGAAATAAAATTTGAAGTTGAAATTGAAACCGAAAGTCGAAAATTAGATATTTATTCGAAAAGGGTTAGCTCATAAGAAGAGTTGAAATTTGGAAACAGCTGATTTACTATTATTTAATTTCGAAATTAATTTAATGAAATGAAAGTGAAATTTCGAAAATTTCAACCAATCCTCAATTTGTTTAATTAAACAAGCTTGAATTTTATACATCTGTTAGCAGATGACAGACTGAATATTTAAAATGGATGAAGGCTTTATTTAGTTATCTTTTTATTTATTTACAAACTGTGAAAATCTTGTTGATTCAAATACACTTACATTTAAACTGATATATTCATGTCTCTCGCTCAGTGACTTAATATAGGATGAAAAATTAAAATAAAAAACATGGTTAATAATATAACACAAAGTGTTCCTATCCTAAAAACCCAAGCTTCTATATTTAAAGCTATTTGGTTATAAAAACTTAATAATGTTCCTACTCCCGAATATCCTATAAAGTAGCAGAACATGACAATGAAACTCACTTTAGAATTGTAATAAGAACCGGAGAACGGAGGAACGAAGAACGACGTCTGTTATGGACACTAAATAATTTGAAAATGAGTGAAAATTCGTTGTGTGCAACTTCTTTATATATGAAATTGACAAAGCAACTATGAACAAAGACCTTATGACATCACATCTTGGAATTGGTACGGTTAAACAAAATTGATAACTCAAACAAGAATTGGAACAGCTGGTTTATTTTTAACCTTAGAAATGGAAGTGCCATCATATGTGTTGAAAGATTTCTACATGTAAACAGTAGAGTGAATTCAAAGTAATATGAACTGATGGACTGATGTATTATTTGATATACATGTTATTATTAATAGTCATATAATGATTCATATTTGAAGTTATAAAACGTGTGGTTTGAATAGAACATTAAAATTTGAATTAAGCGCTAAATTTCGAAAATTTGAATTTCGCGCCAAAATTCGAATAATCAAATTTAAAGATTTTTTCGAAAATTTGAATTTCGCGCCAAAATTCAAATAATCAAATTAAAATACTAGGTTAGGGTTAAGGGTTAGGGTTAGGGTTAGGGTTAGGGTTAGGGAAGCAAGAAGAGTATCTATGGCACCCGGAACCCATGGGTAAATATTTGGTAATAATATATGGGTAATTTATTTACCCTATAATCCGAAAAATTTCGAGGGCGCGAAGCGCCCGAGAAATTTTGAGGCCCCCCCCGCCGTGTATGAAGTGTATGAAGTGTATGAAGTGTATGAAGTGTATGAAGTGTATGAAGTGTATGAAGGTCAAAGGTCAAGGTCAGGTCTAAGGTCAAGGTCAAGGTCAAGTGTAGAGGTTTGTATATTATGGTCATTTTTGGTTGTAAAACTTTAACTTTGAAAATTTGTAAACTTAGTCATTTTTGTAAAAAAACTTGGAATTTTTCAAGTTGCATACAGATGCATACAACTAGGATTTTTTCATCAAATGGGTACATACAATATATCATTCGAATGCTCTTTTCATGCTGATTCTAATGGTGTATTGTATGACACATGTATGACATATAACTAGAGAGCTACATGTCTTTAAAGAATGGGCTAAAAACTTAGTGAATTTAAAAATCTAACATTTGTCTGCTTGCATACAGTTGCATACAACTAGGATTTTCCCATCGAATAGGTACATACCTTATATCATTCTAAAGGTCTTTTCATTCTCATTCTTATGGTGTCGTGTATGACACATGTATGATATCATCCTGGACTGCTACAAGCATTTTAAAATTAACAACATAACTGTTTTTTAAAAGTTATATGTTCCTATTTATTTCAAGTTGAAGTCTTCATACTTGATTTTTTGTTTCAATTCAGTTATTGAACATCATTAATTGTAGATAGTTATTCCCCTTTCCCATTCAGACCTTAATTGAAGACCGATTTGTGAAATGATAAAACAAGTCTGTTCATATATACAAATAAATATTAAATAAAGAGATTAAGAAAAAACACACTAAATGTCATCAAGGTAAGGAAAGGGTACAAGTTTTTTCAAGTCCACTTGCACATGGATCCTGGTCTTCTTGGGCGCACAGGGACAGCGACGTGGTGTGTCAAGGTCGATGACCGAAAATTCGAGAGCGGTTGTGAGGTTCCGCTCGTTCGGCTCCATCCTCATGAACACCCGTTTGGTGTGATACTTTTTCGGGGCGTTCTTGACTTTGACCGTGACCCGTCCATAAAGTGGCGTTCGCATGGACTTCTTATTCATGTGACGCATCGTCTCAATTGATACGTCACTATCCTCATCACTCGAGTAGTCGGGCGATGCAGGGGCTTGGGTGAACACCACCGGCTCGTTTGGTGTTGTCGATCGCTCCATCGGAGATTGGGGAGGTGTACTGGTACGTTCCACTGGCGAAGTGGTACGATCAGCAGTACCGTTCTCAACTGCGGCTTTCTGCTTGCGATCCATTATGACTTGTAGATTTAAAATAATTGTAACTTGTAAACGTGAGGATTAGAACCTTTGATAAGAATTGGTACAAACCTCGGACTTATATACTTTTTAAACAAAGGAAATCCTAACAGCCAATCAGAGAGGTACCGAACTTCCCTAAAGAATATATATAACTATATAAAGGATGACATTGTTCCAAACTGTTAAGTACTTATCCTCAACGTTCCATAACAAGAAGCATGTCCTCAAAACCACTATTTTATTTTCAAAATGACAGCCAACTCATTATGGGAGGTCAGTTGGACATGACCATGCATCTGTCTTGCGGCTGCAAAGTGGCCCTGTGGAAGACCTTGACTGTCTCTGCACTTCAAAGGCGGAATGGACTACCGGTGAAGTGTCCGGTACACGAATGTGACCATGACTTTAGTAAAAATCCGACATTCCATGAGTGGTGTGATGACTTCTTGAAGATCATGGAGTCGCCTGAGGGACGTGATTTGCACCCGTCATTTATTTTTCACGCTTAAATTAAACTTACATTGTAAATCTCTTGTCTTTTCATTTTAAACATAGTTCTGGAATTGGTTTTCTTATTGGGGAGCAACTAAATCATAACTGCACAGTAAAGTTTCACATCTAAATAGTGCTACATTAAAAATAATTGTCACAATAGTCGCAATTGAGCAAACCCATTCAAAATCAAACAACGGACGTCTATCGGTACGTACCCAAGTGCTCAGAACCAAACCACACAAGTTCGATCATAGACGTTCCCAAACACAGTGTACTCAACTGAGTGTACCAAACACATGTACCTATCCAGTAAAACAGATCTCATACAAGTTCTTATTCATAACACTGAATTATGCATGTACCTATCCATGTGCCTATCGATAACTAAAGTATACATGTACCTATCCATGTACCTATCCATGTTCCTATTGACAACACTAAACTTTACATGTACCTATCCATGTACCTATTGATAACACTAAACTTTACATGTACCTATCCATGTACCTATCCGTGGCAAGTAGGGCACAGTTTTCACTACTGTAATACAATCTGCTCCGTTAGATATCTTTTTCATTTCCCCTATTTCTTTGTGTGATTAGAATTTTGCATGTCTATGTTATAATTTTGCATGTAGAAATTCTGCCCTGTATCAAGTTTTGTTTCATAATTAGCCCTTGATAAGCTAGCAGGCAGCTAGTGAAACCGGTCGGGCAATTTCAACGGCTAGTTTTTCTTGATTGGAAGCGGGATTATTTTATTATATATATATGTTAAGTCCAAGCAAAAGACTCGAGGTACCATTGGTCCTCTCATGTGTTCTTCGTGATTATATCTTTGGAATTTCTGGGATAGACATGGCATCATCAAGAACACTCAAATTGGTTTTCGTTCATGCTCATCATCAACACCAACTTTTAGAGTTTCTAGAAGACATCACTTCCTTTGTTGATGGCTGATGTACGTAATTTACCTAGACTTTGAGAAAGCCTTCAACTCTGTGCCCCGTTCTGATCGATCGACTCATTTAAGTTGTCTTTTTTGCGTATAAGAGGTAATCTTCTCTCTTTTCTCGCAAGAACTTCCTAAGTGATAGATCGGAGAGTGTACGTTGTTGTTGACGGGATACACCCATTGCCTATATGCTACGATTTCTGGCGTCCCTCAAGGGTCAGTTATCGGACCAGATCTTTTTGTCGACTTCGTTAATGACATCGGTGACACAGTAATGAATTCTGTCATCCTTAAATGCGCAGATGACATAAATGTCCATTTAAATTAAGCGCGCTGATCCGAGAAATCTGACCAGCTACTGCACTGATCTCAACGCGGGTGGCCGCCTGGTCAAAGGAATCGCAACTGCATATAATCCAGAGAAATGTTCAATTGTCTCGCTTGGACATCGCAATCGTGGCTCTCACTACAAGATGAAAGTATATTTAGTAGACACAGTACAGCGGTCTGAGTGCGTAATTGAATCCACATCTCGAAGGATCTCAAATTCTCACGGTGCACCATCCTTTGTGTCAAGAAAGCCAACAACGTTCTTCGTGCCATCCTGCGGACTTTCATGTCAAGAGACCCTAACGTACTTATCAAGCTTTACACCTCCCTAGTTCGCCCACACCTTGAATATATTGCCGGCCCAGTTTGGAATCCCTCCATGTTGAAAGACATCTGATCGAACATATGTTCAATGGCGCTTGACTCGGAATATTCATGGCTATTAACTTCCATTCCATACGAAGAACGACAAAGACTTTGAAATCTACCATCCCTCCAATGTCGGCGTCGTGTAGGACCTCGCAGAAGTGTTCAAAATGATGAATCACCGCACGCCCTGTGATCCAAATACTTTTTCATCCGAAATGCTTCAAACACTCGTGGTCAATCTCTGAAACTTTACATCAGGGATGCGGAGTTGGAGTCCTGGAGTCCTATCATTTTTGCTGGAGTCGGAGTCATTAAATGATAGGACTCCGGCCTATAACTAGATTTGAACTTTCGATTTGAAATCACTTGCCAGGTTGCGACAACGTATAATGTGTGTACGATAACGAGATCTACTTAGCCTATGCCTGCATGTGAAAAGAAAACTTATTATTAGCTAAGTCATGGAAATTTAGGCACATGTCTATCTATGATTATTATAAGTTGTGTTGTACAGTGCATCGTTCAAAATACTCGTCTAAAAATTCAAAACAACGCCTATCATTGTTCAGCCTACGCTAGCCTAAGCATCCTATAAGTAAATACAGCAATTAGCTTGCTAATCCCGGGATCAGAAAAAGTCGGGATCTTGAAAACCCTATAGGCTTTATATGACTAGCATATAGTTGCCATTCTGTGGAAGTCATTTTCTGCCTCGTTCCCTGCAGAAGCTCGTTGGTTGCCTGAATATATGCGTTACAACCACGATCACACATCGCTTAACGTCGACAGATCAAGTCAAATGTCATTCATTGAGTGAATGATTGCCAGTTGAATTGGTCTCTACAGGAGAGACTTCGTGCACATTTTACGATGCTAATAAACGTAGTCTACACTTTTGCTTCCGGAAATATTAATTGTTAATTATCGTTATTCATCAAAATTCATCAAATGTTCAAAACTGGGAAGAAGTGCAGCCATGATAGCCAAACCATATGTGCAATTATGCAGATGGATTTTTATTTTTTTGCTCGCTTGATCGCTATATAGTCTTCCATTTCTCCCAAACTGATCAAAATTGTATTTTGTTTCAGATTTGTGCAATAGTATAGCTTTTACTTTCAAAATTAATCAGATTATAGTATCACAATAGACATTTAGTATCACAATTTTGCAGACAGATAAAATTCCTGCAAGGTTGACCATCATAGTAATAATATGATGAGCAAAAAATTTTACGCAAAATTGCTAACAAATCTACCGCAATATGTGAATAAACAACATGCTAGCATCCATCTCTTGTGCAGATTTGGGATGTCTCGCATCCGAAATTCTATCTGTCAACGCTGGGTCGGGTTTGATGTCAACTTTGGTGAGCAAGACGAGAAATTTCAACGATCCCGTTTCTGTGATACTTTTATCGTTGTTGACGGTCATACGATATTCATCTAGTCTTTGGAAAATAGACCCAATCGTTTTTCCAACTTTCTCCTAGAGGCAGCGTGAACCAATGTCGTCCTAAGGCTGAAAACCCAGTACGTAAGACAAATTCGAGGTATCTTTGAAATATTGCGCTTGAGTTACTCATCCCCATTTGCAATCGATTCATTTAGATGAATGAATTGAAGCAAGCCTTTGTGAGTGTCTATAATCGACAAGTTCTTTAATTCAGACTAGATCGAATAAGCACTTGTATGATTAATCTACTCAAAAGAAGGATTTTCCAACTTTGGAGAAAATTTCTTCAGTTGTTGGAAGAGGATGAATACAGACGTTTGATTTTCTACCGCTCAGGCTCATCAAGACGTTTGACTCAACATCAGTAGGCTATTCTGTTACCGTAATATTTTTGTTTGCTAGATAAAAAGAAAAATGTGGTCTACAGTTGCTTATTTATCAGTTTTTGAACATAGAATTTGTATATTTGTAAATTGGGCTGGGCCAGTGTTTCTTTTGAGGTGTTCCACGGGTCACATTCTGCATCGTGGAATTTTCGACTTGCACCGTGTAAATTTTGAACGTTCATTCGTTGTAGTGAGCCATAGCCAACACTATCAATGCCCAGAATTCATCTCATTCTCTTCTTCCCCGCAAGAGACTGTTAGTCACAGATGCCGATGAAAACATGATGGGTGATGATAGCGAATGTTGTGGCATTGAAATCAATGATGAGTCTGATGACGAACTTGACATGAATGTTTTCTGGACCTGATGTCGACTTGTTCATGCGGGTATGATGGAGGCACTAGCTGTATGATGATAAAATACATTTTTATGTTTGATAATGAGTCTCTTGTCTAAATAGCACATGTAATTAGCTTCAAGATTTGAAAAGTCACCTTGCAGAATCGCGAGTAAAATTCACTGCTAAATGCTAAATGTTATACTGCATTCATGACTTATGTTTTTGCTTATAAATCCTGAGTGCGTTAGGCGTATAGTAATGAAAGTCGATCTTGAGACGATTTGAGTGTGACCCGTGGGAGTGATCAGATGACCCGCAACAAAAATCTTTAAAAAAACCCCTGGACTAGGCCTATATAGGCCCTACGTAGTAGACACTCAGTTCACGGCATTGCAAAAGGAATTCACGGAGAAGCGGCATTGATTTTTCCTGCTTCTCACCTTGCTGCTTCTGTTGTTCAAAAAAGTTGAAAGGGTTATGAGAAGAGCTCACAAAATAATTTACCGTGACCGACTTTTTGTTCATGCTCAGTGATGACTGATTTCATCCAGTTCCGTAGGCTAGGCTACAGTCAAGCCTGTAAATTCTTGCGTGAACCGGAATGTAGAAATCATGTTCGTCCCTATCATGAACCGGTTATGTCCTGATGGACGTTATATTTTGCCCTGCTGTTCAGCAGCAAATCGTCTTAATTCATTTTTCTTTTGGAAAAATGAATTGGAATTTGGAATGCATGCGTTATAGCAAATGTTTGTAGCGCATTTTCTCTTGTTTAAATGTATTTCCTGATTTGTGATTAGACAGTTATTCAATGATTTGTAGTGCTTTTGACAGGTATTCAAAGTGCACTAAATGATTTGTTCTCTTTCAATAAACACCTCATCACTATAAAGCATAGCCTTTTCCCGCTTTTCCTGTCATTTACTTCCATATACTTTCGGCCAAGGAATAGTATTTATCTTTCTTTGCTTTACTGAATTTTTATTTATTCAAATACACCAATGAGTGCAATAGAGCACCAAGGCAGGATGATGGACAGATACAATTTGATACACACATTGAGTTACACTGCATGAATGGTTGTTGTGAATATTGTTATTGCACAAGAAGTCAAGCGTTAGCACTTAAACCAAAGTAAGTATAAAATCAAAGGATACTTTAACCAAAGTATTTATAAACACTTTGACTTAAACACTTTCAGAGAGCTGGAGACAGCGATTTCATCAGAAAGTGCGTTCATCCCAAGTTCTTTGGGAGATAAAAATAAGACGAGTGTTGCGATTACACGGTTGTCTGTATAGAGCAGGGATGGAGAGTTCTATCATTTTGATAGACTCTTTTGATAGACAACTCCGGGGGTTGATAGGACTCCGACTCCGGGTGGCAAGTATATATAGCCTGGTAACCTACATCTTAGATCATTAGTTATAGGCTTACCTGAACCTATCTTTAGTAATCATTGCTGTATCAATTATTATCGCAATCATTTTCGATGAAAGTTTATCAAATATCTCTTTAAGCTGGATGCATGTGACTCGGCTCCTCCCATCTTGTTGATGCGTGCTTCACAAGGTTTTTCTCCAGTCTCTACCAGGCAGGAAAATCCCCCATCCTTCTTCAAAAAGTATGAGTACACTTTCGATTTTAATATGCGCTTTGGAGGAGTCATCATGCACACGATTACCACCAATTTGTAGATCAAAAGTCAGATTCATTCTACACATTCTATTAAATTCTCATCTTCGGTATCATTCCCTGCAGGAACTCGTTCTAGCCTACTAGCTGCCGTGGAAAAGTGGAAATGAGTTAAGGTGGTGGAAATGAATGGCGCTATCAGCACATCAGAGCAGGGAAGACTAGACAGTAATAAACATTATTATTTGTCAAGTCCTTCCTGATCAGAGAATGAGACACGTATGCACTAGTTGTTACTCAATTCGCTTATAAAGAAAAAAAACGTGTGGTAGCAACATTGGAAAAGTAACTCAATGTGGAGTCGTCAAACTAAGACAAGACTTCATTACTGCAGATGAAATAGAGTCCTAACTCCTCGAATAGAGCTAAATATATTACCTCAATGTCTACAATAGTAGCGGATGGAAAAGAAAAACAACTTGCAATTTCATTGGCCAGAAAAAATAATTAATTGGGATTTTATTTTTTTTCCAATCAATTTATTGAAATGAGAAGTTTGACCAAATATAATAAGATGAAATTGAAGATTCGACTAAATTAGAAATGAAAATAGAAGTTTCACCAATCAATCTGGATTGGAATGGGAATCACAAATCAATCAATTAATTGGTTTTAGTTAATTGAAATTCATTGCCACCGCTCTGTAAAAGAAATATCTTGCAACTTTTATTTTATGCGCAAGTGTCGCTACTGTTACTACGTCATTGGACTTGGGTGATTATCCTGAAGATGCCCTTACACTTGTCATTTTAATTTCATGTATTCCTTTTTGCAACATGCGAATGTCAATTTTGCAACACATGATTGAAATATAGTTTCGGAAAATTTTGCTTTATGGGTTTGGTGGCATTTTTAGATTGCTGAAATGCTAGTAATAACAAAATAAAATTGTTAAATATGAAAATTCAAATCGACTGTGTCTGTGTTCAGAGTTAGCCGATAAATGGTCCCGACATATTTTCTACGTATTGATAATGGTTCGATCTCATTATTAATTACCGATTCTATTATCGGTAATTCGCCTAATGGTCCGTCGACAGGTGTCCCTGGAGTGACGGCAGGGGAGTTCTACTGCAAGCATTTTCGTAGTAGCAACCTAATCACCGCTTTACTTTCATAGTCGATGATGACGCATGACATAAAATTGACGCTGCGAATCGACGATGACTCTAACGCCTTCAGTTTCGGGATTGGTTGCAATTTACGTGTAGGGTACAACACTGCTCACGATGGCTTTGCTTCTACTGTTCCACAAAAGTCAACCACCGAAGGAAGTCCCAGTAATGATAGCCGACACGTCAAACTGCTGCCAGAAACGACGCTCCAACCACCACTATAGCTACTGTGGATATTGCTGCACCACTCACGTAAATTTTGAACTCTATGTATGATGAAGCACCCAATGTCATATCGTTGAAATGCTTTTGCGAAATGCAAAAGTTGAATTCCTGAGTGATCAAATTCTTATCATATGGTTTTAAACATCATCCCACCCAGAGATGGAAACTAGCCGCCGGCCTTACCGGCCCCGGCCTGTGTTTCAGGCCAGCACAGCCCCGCTTTTACTTTTTTCTGTTAGTGTCTTTACGTTTTTACTTTAAATTCACTTTTTATTGTTAGTGTTTTGCAAAAGTACCAGACAGTAATTCAAGATTGTAAAAAGGCTATTAGCAGAGAAGGTCTATAAATTGATTTTATTGTTACTGAAATTTCATTTAAATTGGTGCAAAATTTGTCGTATCCTTTTTGTTTTTATACTGTTCTTCGTTTTCGAATAGATACTTAGCATTCAGTAATGCATTTTTTCACCCAAGCGACTTTTGATTTTCAGCTAAATATCTGACGGGTAGATGGTTTTCACAAAAAATCTTTCAGATAACGTAGCCTACATGCATTTTCAATTAATGAAACTGATATTTCGTGAGTATCGAGCGGGTAATGAAATAGGATACTTGTTATGTGCAATCAATTATCGGTGGTGCTAGTACCAAGAACAACAGCGATTTCGTATAGCAGAAGTAAAATATATTTACTATGTCATCATTTTACAAGCGTTCTTCAATGCAATTTGTAGGGACATCGCTATGCACTCACCTTGATGAAATATTACTTAACGATAACTATAGACCTACTCATAAATTGATTTCTAAGGGAGGCGGTACTTGCATCATACTGCCTTACTCAAATAGCTTACGTTCTAGACGAATAAATATGTTTCAGAATGTTATCACTACTGAAGTTTGGAAAAAATACTTAGTAACGTTCTCTAACTTTTCTTTTTGTCTATAAGAAATAGATTTCTCGTAGATAATCCCGATCTAAGATTATTAAAAACTTTTCAGTAGATTTCAATAATTGGTTGTTCGAGATTGCTTTACAATTATCATCATGGTAAACTTGTCGAACCGCACCGTGTACGTATCACATTAATTTTTCGGATAATCAATAATTAGGCTTAGATTTGTTCTCTATTCCTATCAGTGAAACGCATTCGTACAAAGAGTACCTTATAAACATTATTTCTGCCTTCTCATCCCAGGAATGCGCTTTGTATGTCAAGCTTATAAGTTAAGTGAAAATATCATAATTTGCACAGAAGATTTGTTCGTAGGCCCAAGGCGTAAATAGTCTCGGATCTTGTAGGCCTACTTTGATTTTGAATAATTTTGAAAGGTTAAATATTAGCCTCATCAGCACTTTAATGACTTGCTATTGGTGTGAAACTGGTCTGAAGTGGGATTGCTGCCGGCCTGTGTCTGGAGGTTGCCGGACCGGCCTGAGGTTGAACTGTTGCCGGCCTGTGCGTGGAATTTGCCGGCCGCCGGACCGGACCGGCCTGAATTACGTCGGCCGCCGGACCGCCCCGAGAATCTCGGCCGGTTTCCATCTCTGATCCCACCCCCTCGGACCGCCACTGACTTTATCATATATCTATTCTGTATTCAGCTAAAAATTGACAAACGACTCTGATGTGTCATGCTTCTGGAATGGGTTGACCAATGCTTTCTTCATGCATGACTGATAGGACGGTGAGTGAATTGTCATGTCACAGTTACTTTATATTCTGCGACTAATACTGATGAATGATAAACTAGCCAATCCATCAGATGCTAGATTGAAAGGTATATCGGATAGTGCACTGCATCCTACGATAGATACTACAAAAAGAATTCGATCACGATCATAAATACGTTACCAATAATGGAAATAAGTTTCCATTCGCTGTCAACACTCTCATTGGTTGAGAGCTTCAGCTAACTTGCGCATGCGTCACTCTTTCTCCAATACGGAACCAGAAAAAATTAAAATAAACTCTGGAATTTCATGAAATAAGTCAATTTCGGAGGATGTTGCTCAAAGAACACATGACGGATTTACGGTAACTTTTGATGTTAATAGGTGCAGTCTAAACTGCATACAAACAAAGCGCATAACGTACATGAATGTACAGACATGCGCTCACTTCGATGCAAAATAATCATTCCACTTCATGTTCCATCTAGAGACTGGTTGTATCTTTTAGTTCGAGTGCTATGCACTTCATAAGTCTAGGTCATAGAAATGGCATATAGACATGGTAGTGCATGGACATCCAAATATTCATGGGTGGTGTTATAAAAATAGTACATCTCTATGCTCCTGATTTCTATTGTACAAGTAAACAAAGTAAAATTTCTATGCATCTGATTAGAATTTCACTGGTCTTAGCCGAGTTCAAATTTAAATCGATTATATATTGGGGATTGACAATACTACGAGTAACGCATAATGCTATGGTACAATTCACGATCTGAAACAATTTGAATCACAAATTTGAATGATATTTAATTGATCAGTGCAGTTGCCTGTATTCATTCCGAGAGATAGCGAAGAATAGAGCGCTTAAACAATGACTGACGAGACAACTGCTGAAGAGGTGTTAGTCGTTGCCGTAGATCTCCCGCAACCAAATGAAGAGATGAAAGGGCATGGATTTTCGCAAGACGATAGCTTGATAATGGAAGAGCAGAATCTGTCGAAAGAAGATATTAGCGATGTCAGTGACGGACAAGAAGACAACGTTTTGGTGAACGAAATTGAAAGCGACTCTGAAAGACATTCGAGTGAATTCATTCAAGGAATCGATGATAAATTGACTGATGAAACTCCAAATGCTTCCGGAGACTCTGTCTCCAACTTTAGTCATCTGACTGACCTCGGTGAGATGAAGAACAATCTCATTGTCAATTACCTACCTTCCAACATGACTCAAGATGAAGTACGGGCCCTCTTCTCGAGTATCGGAGAAGTAGAAAGTTGCAAACTGGTTCGCGATAAGGTCACGGGCGAGAGTTTGGGCTATGCATTCGTAAAATTCGCCAATCATCTCGATGGTGAAAGAGCAGTGAACACCTTGAATAAGCTACGACTTCAAAGCAAGACGATCAAAGTTTCGTTCGCACGACCGAGCTCTGAATCTATCAAGAACGCAAACTTATATATCTGCGGACTTCCAAAGAAAATGAATTTAGTGGAATTAGAAGCGTTGTTCTCACAATGTGGAAAAATCATCACCGCTCGAATTCTCTACGACAAGAAGACTGGACTTCAACGAGGTGTTGCCTTCATACGGTTTGATCAGAGACATGAAGCAGAGGCTGCGATAGCTAAATTCGACGGTGTGCGTCCTGAAAATGGAACCGAAGCTCTAAAAGTTAAATTTGCCAAATCTCCTGTGGCTGTGACAACGAAACAAGACGCTACTCCTCAGAATCTGTCTAACGTGCTTTCTCCGAGTGCTCAACTTGCCTCCGCCAATCCGGTCAATCAAAACTTGCTATATCCTCTTCAGCAGTTGTCAAATGCCCTATCGCGAATCCGATACACCGCCTCGACTCCTGTCTCTGGTCTGGATATGATTGGTAATAATCCTTTGTTGACTCAGGCGATGGTCGCGGCGTCAGGAGGACTTACGAACAAAGGCTGGTGCTTATTTGTCTGTAATCTTTCCCCGGAAACCATCGAAGCTGAAATGTGGAAGCTGTTTGGACCTTTCGGTGCAGTGCAAAGTGTTAAACTGATCCGTGATCCACAAACAAAGCGTTGTAAAGGATTCGGCTTTGTAACGATGACGAATTATGAGGAAGCAATGTATGCTGTTCTTTCACTGGACGACTTCGAGCACAATAACCGACGATTACAAGTTTCTTTCAAGACGGAAGGTAGTCCGAAATTATTGTCAAATATTCCAAAATCGCTTCTGGCTTATCAGTTAAAACTTTAGTTCATCGTTTAGTATCGTGATTAGCGTAGTTTCTTCATGAAGAAATCAAAGAATAATTCAGTCATTGTGAATGTCAGACAGACCTGACTTTCTAAATTCATTTTTTGACTGGTTCACTTGGTAATTAGTTTCATATTTACTTTTTGTGTTTGTGTGATATGCACGTGAAAGTCCTTTTTTCATTTAGTGTTATTCGGTTTGAATATTATTTCTCTTTTCTATGTTAGCGAATTCATTCTCAAGATGATGTTCGGCACGAATTCTGTTAGCTATGTTTTTCAATTGATTTCGGTGAAAGTATTTATTATACAAATTTGCCAAATGACAGAAGTTCTCACACTTCGACTAGAAATTCAGTTCATGAAAAATTGGAAATTTCAAATAATTTTCTCCTGCAAAATAGTAATATAATTGATATCTAATGTATTATCTAATATTAGGAAATAAACAATAATTTATGATACATGAATAAAGTGAAATTAATTATCATTTTTCATCAATAATTAATTAGCATACTTTATATTGGAGCATGATTGATTGATGAGCATTTAGCATTTCAACAGCGAGTAGTACAAAATGTTTATAGAAGCTGCTTGACTATTGTCACCAATGAGTCAAGAATCTGCAAATCGGAGAATCTTGAGTTTAATCGAATCTGGTAGTGATTCGCGAATCGACTGGATTCATAGAAAACTTGTAAGTCTACTACAAATAGTTTCATAAAAAATGGATCACCCTTAAACATCGCCTTAACTTCAACTTTGTCTAACTCCGCCAAACTTGAACGAATTTCTCTGAAATTTGGAAGATATTTCAGTTGTGCTTACTAATATCATTGTTGGAAATTTCAAGCATGAATATTGAGTTGTTTTCCTGTTATAGATAAAAAAGTAGTAGATAATTTGATCTTCATTTAGCAATGTTACACAAAATCATACCTCACTCTTATAAAATTACATTTGTTTCCTTTGTTATGTAATATGTTGTTCTACAAGCCAAAAGCTATCAAGCAAAACAAAAATAAAGAAAATCGGTCAATCAGAGCCAGTATAGCACCATTATTCATCAACAATATTGTAACTGCTACATGTGATTAACTGGACTTCATGTTCCATAGCTTCCTGACTTCGTTGCGGTGGTGTTGGCAGCACTCCTGATTGCTTTCAGCTAGAAATCTATCTCTTACCGGTTGAAAACAATACAAAGCACAAATGAACAATAACGAGATCGCATTCACAAAAGGCAAAGTACGTGTCAGCCTTGCTAGAACTAGGGTTTTCTTTGCGAGCTACAAGCAAGCGACTAAATGTCCCTTACACAAATGTGCATCGATGGCATAATGATGATTTTCGACTCTGTCGTAAAGAGGGCTCTGGCCGTCCACGCAAAACATCCAAACGTAGAGACCGCCTAATTTTGAGATTTGTTAAAGTTGATCCAAGTCATTCGTTAACTGAGATGGCTGCACTACACTCGTCTATTTCTAAGTCCACTATTCGTAGAAGACTTATTGAGTCGAATTTCAAGAGCTGTAAGAGTACCTCAGATCGAATTATCAGATCAGCATACAAAAAGACGCCTCAGATGGGCAATGAGTCATTGTCACAGGCGAAATCAATGGGATCGGGTTGTCTGGTCTGATGAGGCATCAATCCGTCTGAAGGATAGCGATGGTCGATTGAGATTATGGATAAAATCTGATCAGGAAATTCCGAGACATTTACATCGTCCCCGGGTACAAGGTGGTGCGACTCTACTGATTTGGGCTGGCATTTGGACCAATGGCCGCTCTGAAATTCACATACAGCAAGGAACCATGAATTCTGAACGCTATGTGAATGTTTTACGAATGAACATTGGCCAAATGACAGATCAACTTGGTGATCCATCGACTTGGTTATTTATGGATGATAATGTTACGTGTCACAGGAGTAATAGAGTCAACTTATGCAAGTCTCAATTAGGGCTTAGGACATTATCTTGGCCAGCTCGTTCTCCTGATCTGAATACCATAGAAAATGTATGGAGTATTCTAAAACGTAACGTTCGTCGTTCACTGCTACCTACAGATGGCGTATCACAACTTACGTCACTGTTAAAAAGAGAGTGGAAAAAGTTAGATCAGTCAAAAATCAACGATATCATCGAATCAATGCCTAGACGAATTGGTAATGTCATTGACAATAAGGGTAGGGCCACAAAATATTGGCTTCTTAAGAACCGTTACTGTATCATAGCTTATCAGATTATATAAGGACATTTAAATATATTAGGGACATGAAATAACATGAAAAATGCTTTCTGTATCATACTTATGTTTTATTTAGTCAAATTTTAGGATGATCCACTTTTTATGAAACGGACTATTAGGAATTGCTATGGACGAATAGACATCCAATTAGTGCCAAGATTTTCATGGTCTGAGCATGGATATCTGTAGGATGAATCCGAACATTCATGGTCATAGTTCATGGTAAATTGAAAGGTCTATGATCTTATCAACGCATAGAATTACCCACACGAATTTCAAAGTCATCTAACAATATCCATAGAAAACCATACATAAACCAGATTTTAAAATATTTAAATGCCTGTCCATAGTCTATGGCCTGTCTATGATACTATTCCATGTATTCGCCTCATGTGCTATGCCCCTAATGCAATTAGGCGGTCGATTATAATTGAGTAAAATACGCTTAGATATCCATATTCAACATGTATATTTTGAACTGCAATATCTTTCTCAGGTAATCTACTGCAGTAGATTACCTGGGAGTAGATTACCTGTAATGTGTTATAACACACTTTAACGATTGAAACAGTACTATGATTGAAAACTAAGTTCTGACTCACCGAAGCGAAAAGAATTAGCTCTTAAATGCTCCATGAGAGCTAGAAGATGTGCCAGATTCAAAAAATTGAAGACGGAATTGTCTTAGACTTCTAAACCACTAATACACTCTTACAGATAACTAATAAATTATTAATAATTACGAGATGAGTCTGAGCTTAGTTTCCAACCCAATACAAATAATAGAGTAACACATCATAAAGTGCAATTGTTAAAAGTACATTCATAAAAATTGATAGACTTGTTTTCTCGTGTGTTTGTGTTGTTTGTAGATACAACATTGTTTGTTGTAGCTTCATATGATCCTTACAGCACTTTCGACATATCTTTCTCGAATACCTCGGCATGAATGTAGGCACTATCTGCTTTTTCATTGATTCGACCTGTTTTGAGTGCTGCAACCTCCTTGGATATGCCGCCTTGTACAAGTCGAGTCTTAGCAGTGCGTCGTAAAGAAGTGTTCGTAAAGAATTCGCCGTCTTTTGCAATATTTTTCATCAACGTTTCAGTGGTATTTTCAATTTTATGAATCCCCATTGGGCAGCGTTTGTACCAAACAGCTCCTTTTATTTGATGTTTCTGTAAGGGCGTCAGATAAAATGCTTTGCACGCACCATCTGGTCTATGTCGAATGTACTCTTTATATAATTTGATCACACATCGATCTGGGTTGTCCGTGTTCTGATAAACTCGAGTCTCTTTGGGGTCCATTCTGGCACATTTTAATCCATAACGCTTGTTTTTTGACATTCTTTCAACGTATTTCAAATATTCTTTATCATCACTGTCTTTACAAAGAATTAATTGAGATTCGTCTCCAAATTCCATATCATGATGTTCTTTAGCCGCTCTAAGGCTCAAATGAACTCCCAAATGATAAATAAGTGTGTGGATTAGCTGATCTGGATTTGAAATTCCAAAACTACCATTTTCCCACAATTCGTTCTCTTGTTCTAGATCAATTGGCAATGCTCTTTTCTTTGGTTTTACGTTACCGCGTTGAGCTGATTTTTTCATCTGAGCATCAAGGGAATCACAAGCACTTTTGAAATCAATGTCCGTAAAAATAGAAATTTTCCATTTCATTTCTGTATTGAAATATAGCTGTAGCATCGCACCAATGCCTTTCAACGATTCTGGAGGATACATATCTCCATCAACCTTTCTGACCTCAGCGAAGAAGTACTTCAAACAGTGATTGAGATCGTTTGGTGTAAATTCTTTCACATTTTTATATACTTTCAAAACATTATCGTCAATTCTTATTTTCCAGTGGTCATGCCAGGTGACAAATAGCTTGAATGCCCATCTCATCTTATTCCAAGTACTTTTTGGTATTCTATTATCGATATCAGAATTAACTTCTTCCTCTGACATGTTTACAAATCTCGACGTCATTCCTATGTCATTGATTAGTCAAAAGTGAAGAAAGGAATGCTTGCTTAGATAATTAAGCTGTTTCAAAATTCATGAATTCAAATATGAAATATATCCATGGAGTCATGAGATATCATTCAGCGAACACATAGTATTATTACACTGACTTCTATGTATCACACAGCTCAAATCTACTCATATGATGCTATGGTATTCTCCTCGCCTTCGGCTCGGAGAATACCGTAGCATCATATTCGTAGATTCTGACCGTGTAATACATCGAAGTCAGTGTAATAATATTACGTAACCCACTCTGACGATGAATTACCCTGATATCTGCTTGAAATTCTCACTATATATTTCTCCGGCGAGAAGACAATAGATATGTCAAAGTAGCAATGATTTATAACATTGGAAAGAAGGCATAGCACTATGTCATCTGCATCACGTCTCTTGGATCTCATTGCTTAGAATTGTTGCTAGTTGTGGCATGTCCACGGCACTGAAAACTTGGATTTGATAGCAGCTGTGTGGTGCAACCACAATTAATCCATCATTCGAAGGGGAGCTAGAATCAAAACAGAATTATTAGAATTAGAACAATCAGAATTGTTAAGAAATTTGTGGTATTTTGTAGTCAGTGAAGTAAAGTCGAGAAATCTATTATTGTATTTGCTATCATAATCTGATGCCATTGATCCTACCATTTAAATTTTGGAATGAAATAATAAGCAAATAAATAAAAGATGAAATATGTTCCGTTACCAGTTTATATTGCTTAAATGACTTGCACCATATACTTAATAGCTCAAGCTTTTGGTGTTGAATGAAAAATACTTATGGACTATTATAGAAACATAAATACAAAGAGGCAATTTTCTCGGTGTGGGCAGCATGTACAAAATATACATGCATACTTTACATATTTACATGACTGATTTCATTTTCGTTACTTGATACTCATATACTAAGCACTATTGCTCGTTAGCCATTGATTTCATTGAATCATAAATACATTCCAGCTATCATGCGACTTTGCATGTGTTTTGTTATGTAGGCCTAGATATAAATTTCTAGATGTCACAAAAAATGAACTATTTGCAGGTTAAAAAATTCTAGCATGAGTAGGTAAATAAATTAGAGCAAATGCAATTCGTGTTCATTTTAACCCACTCAGTAGTTTAGAATTTAGATATTGAAATGGCAAGAATAAATGTGATGAAGACTTACTTTAAGCTGTTGAGGTGGTCGTCAATCCAAGATGGAATCCTTCGGTCATTGTCCTTTCGTTTAGTTGAGATAATATTGTCATAGAAAACATAAAAGATTTGCATGTAGGAAGTGGATACAGATCGCCATTTTGTTTCTTGAGCTCTATGAAGAAGCAGTCAAACAGATAGTTCATCTCCATCATTTGATAGGCAATCCTCATTCAGTGCTCTTGATACCTTCCTCTGGTAGTCACGAGCCACTTCCATTATTCATGCCTTCGCTTGAATCAGCTGAAGTAAAGCGCGACTTTTCTATTGTCTTAGTATTGAGTCGTAGCCTTTTTTCTACTGCTTTTCTTCAATGTCAAAGTTGAACAACTCATCATGAAAGTCCACCACTGTATAGTTGATGACCGTGCTCTTCCTCCCCTATTTCATAAAAGGTACGATCTAAATCATGTTATATGCAACAATTCATTTCAAAAGCTGAAGTACATGATAACAATTAAATAAGGTACACATAGTAACTAGACTCAAATTAATTTACATTTGAAAAAAGCACCATCATGGTTAACTTGCTTATTCAAAGTGGGGTTGAGTTTTTTTATGTACATGGCTTCCAAAATATTTAGGTCATAAGTGTTCGGAGCTTGAGATAGAATTTTGAAATTGTCAACTTTACAGCTGCAACTGCAATTTAACCTATGGTCAGAAATGGCGGACATTTTTTCCCGATGTTCTTTTATTCTTAAGTTTAAGTGTCTTGTAGTTCTACCTATGTAGGTAGTGCGAGGGTCCACCTCACAAGCGAATTGGTAAATGACATTAGACCTAAGAACTTTGGGAGTATGATCTTTGTTGGAGAAACCACTTTTTAGTTTATTGCATGTGAAAACCCAACGGATAGGAGATTCTTTATCTATTCTACGGAATAGTGATTGTAGTTTCTTTTTAAAATAAACCGATTGAATGCCAAAAAATGGAATTTTGACAGTATGGAGGTATTTGGATTCATCTTTTTCTTTTGGAGCACAGAATCTTTTGTCCAGATACTGTTTGACCACTTTTTGTATAAAGTACAACGGATATCCGTTGTTTTGAAAAATTTTGGTCAATTTCCCTATTTCATCATGGAAAGTTTGCCATGACGAGCAGACGATGTAGGCTCTGTTGATCAGAGTGCTTAAAACAGAAATTTTCCATTGCATGGGGCATATGGCTCTGAAATTCAAGGTTAGACCGGTGTACGTGGGTTTTCTGTACACCTTAGTAGTTAGCGTGTTGGATGAAACGTCCAGGTCAATATCTAGAAAAGGTAGCACTTTACCTCCTACCTCTGTGGTGAATTTCATATTACTATGCCATTTGTTAATATAGTTGAAGAAGGATAAGTGGTCATCATCTTCAAAGATAGCCAAGATGTCATCTACATATCTGACATAGAATTTTAGGTTTAGTTTATCATTTTTTAGGAAAGTCTGTTCTAAGTGTCCCATAAATAAGTTACTGAGGGTTGGGGCTAGGGGGCTACCCATGCTCAAACCATCACTTTGACGGTAGAGAACGTTGTTGAACGAGAAAATGCCACCAGTGGCGAATTGAAGTAATTTTTTGAAGGTGTCCTTACTATACGGTGGTTTTGTGTTATTGGAGCTATACACCTTATCACACGCTAGATCAATGACTTCTTTGAGAGGGACGTTAGTGAAAAGACTAACAACATCAAAGCTGATGAGTTTCGAATCCGATGAGAATTTGTAGCTAGCGAGTTTGTCTAGCAGATCAGCGTTATTTTGTACTGAGTACTCCGTAGGAATTATAGGAGTAATGTATTGGTTTAGGTACTTGGCAAGGTTATATTCGGCCGTGCCATAACTGGCGACAATAGGTCTAAGAGGTACATTATTTTTATGTACCTTGGCAGAACCGTAAAGTTTGCCACTACAGGACCCACTAGGAGTAATTTTAGTGAACACTTGGGAGTCCACGTACGGTTTCACATATTTGTTCACAAAGTATTTTAGTTTATTCTGTTGTTTTATAACAGGGTGATCGAGCATCAATTCATTTTGGTTGTGTGGGATAGCAGTAAATTTGGTAGTATCTTCAATGATAGCATTGAGCTTGTTTACATATTCATCAGCATCTAGAATATCTATACCATTACCTTTGTCCAATGGGACAACTTTGATGTCTTTATTTAGTTTAAGGGACTTCACTACATCTTGGTTATGTTTGGCTTGTGGCGTCTTGGTAACGTTAAACATACGCTTATTGTAATTTTGTAACGCAAGTTTCACCTCATTGCAATCTCTCTTAGAGATTTTATTTTTCAGGCGCTCCACCACTTTTTCCAACGCGCAAGTCAGATGTTCGCTTCCATTGCCGTTAGGACTGCTAGGGTGCTTGAGTCCTGTCTTAAAAATCTCATTTTGGTCATGCGTGAGGGTCACCTTGCTCAAGTTGTGTACCGTACCGTTGGGGGTACTTAACTTGTTTTCTACATATAACTTGAGAAACTTTTTTTGATGGGTTTCTGAAATGGATTTTAAAAGGTTTTGATTTTCTCTGGTAAACAACTTTATGAAAATCATTTGGTCCAAGTAATTCAACTTCGAGAAAATAGTTTCTCGAATCTTAGCCAACTTACTACGGAGGTGCTTGACCTTAGATTTGTGTTGTGAAATTAGCCTCGAAATCTTACGTAATTGGCGATCATGAATAATGTCACGGTTCAATAGGTTATTCTTGTCTTTGAGGCTTAAAAATTTGGGAATGAAGCCATATTTTGAGCATTTGGACAGGAATGTGATATCACATTGTAGTTTTATAATTTTGTGGTTGAACTTTTCGAATTTACGACTATCATTGAGTTCGATGTTGTAAAGAAGTCATTGATCTAGCGTGTGATAAGGTGTATAGCTCCAATAACACAAAACCACCGTATAGTAAGGACACCTTCAAAAAATTACTTCAATTCGCCACTGGTGGCATTTTCTCGTTCAACAACGTTCTCTACCGTCAAAGTGATGGTTTGAGCATGGGTAGCCCCTAGCCCCAACCCTCAGTAACTTATTTATGGGACACTTAGAACAGACTTTCCTAAAAAATGATAAACTAAACCTAAAATTCTATGTCAGATATGTAGATGACATCTTGGCTATCTTTGAAGATGATGACCACTTATCCTTCTTCAACTATATTAACAAATGGCATAGTAATATGAAATTCACCACAGAGGTAGGAGGTAAAGTGCTACCTTTTCTAGATATTGACCTGGACGTTTCATCCAACACGCTAACTACTAAGGTGTACAGAAAACCCACGTACACCGGTCTAACCTTGAATTTCAGAGCCATATGCCCCATGCAATGGAAAATTTCTGTTTTAAGCACTCTGATCAACAGAGCCTACATCGTCTGCTCGTCATGGCAAACTTTCCATGATGAAATAGGGAAATTGACCAAAATTTTTCAAAACAACGGATATGCGTTGTACTTTATACAAAAAGTGGTCAAACAGTATCTGGACAAAAGATTCTGTGCTCCAAAAGAAAAAGATGAATCCAAATACCTCCATACTGTCAAAATTCCATTTTTTGGCATTCAATCGGTTTATTTTAAAAAGAAACTACAATCACTATTCCGTAGAATAGATAAAGAATCTCCTATCCGTTGGGTTTTCACATGCAATAAACTAAAAAGTGGTTTCTCCAACAAAGATCATACTCCCAAAGTTCTTAGGTCTAATGTCATTTACCAATTCACTTGTGAGGTGGACCCTCGCACTACCTACATAGGTAGAACTACAAGACACTTAAACTTAAGAATAAAAGAACATCGGGAAAAAATGTCCGCCATTTCTGACCATAGGTTAAATTGCAGTTGCAGCTGTAAAGTTGACAATTTCAAAATTCTATCTCAAGCTCCGAACACTTATGACCTAAATATTTTGGAAGCCATGTACATAAAAAAACTCAACCCCACTTTGAATAAGCAAGTTAACCATGATGGTGCTTTTTTCAAATGTAAATTAATTTGAGTCTAGTTACTATGTGTACCTTATTTAATTGTTATCAATTGCGATAGAAAGAAATCTTAGGCCAAAAGTTTTTGGAAATCAAATGCTACATCATTTGAAATCTCTACACTGAATTATTCTACACATCATATTCTACACAGTCCGTTTCATAAAAAGTGGATCATCCTAAAATTTGACTAAATAAGACATAAGTATGATACAGAAAGCATTTTCATGTTATTTCATGCCCCTAATATATTTAAATGTCCTTATATAATCTGATAAGCTATGATACAGTAACGGTTCTTAAGAAGCTAATATTTTGTGGCCCTACCCTTATTGTCAATGACATTACCAATTCGTCTAGGCATTGATTCGATGATATCATTGAATTTTGACTGATCTAACTTTCTCCACTCTCTTTTTAACAGTGACGTAAGTTGTGATACGCCATCTGTAGGTAGCAGTGAACGACGAACGTTACGTTTTAGAATACTCCATACATTTTCTATGGTATTCAGATCAGGAGAACGAGCTGGCCAAGATAATGTCCTAAGCCCTAATTGAGACTTGCATAAGTTGACTCTACTACTCCTGTGACACGTAGCATTATCATCCATAAATAACCAAGTCGATGGATCACCAAGTTGATCTGTCATTTGGCCAATGTTCATTCGTAAAACATTCACATAGCGTTCAGAATTCATGGTTCCTTGCTGTATGTGAAGTTCAGAGCGGCCATTGGTCCAAATGCCAGCCCAAATCGGTAGAGTCGCACCACCTTGTACCCGGGGACGATGTAAATGTCTCGGAATTTCCTGATCAGATTTTATCCATAATCTCAATCGACCATCGCTATCCTTCAGACGGACTGATGCCTCATCAGACCAGACAACCCGATCCCATTGATTTCGCCAGTGACAATGACTCATTGCCCATCTGAGACGTCTTTTTGTATGCTGATCTGATAATTCGATCTGAGGTACTCTTACAGCTCTTGAAATTCGACTCAATAAGTCTTCTACGAATAGTGGACTTAGAAATAGACGAATCTAGTGCAGCCATCTCAGTTAACGAGAGACTTGGATCAACTTTAACAAATCTCAAAATTAGGCGGTCTCTACGTTTGGATGTTTTGCGTGGACGGCCAGAGCCCTCTTTACGACAGAGTCGAAAATCATCATTATGCCATCGATGCACATTTGTGTAAGGGACATTTAGTCGCTTGCTGGTAGTTCGCAAAGAAAACCCTAGTTCTAGCAAGGCTGACACGTACTTTGCCTTTTGTGAATGCGATCTCGTTATTGTTCATTTGTGCTTTGTATTGTTTTCAACCGGTAAGAGATAGATTTCTAGCTGAAAGCAATCAGGAGTGCTGCCAACACCACCGCAACGAAGTCAGGAAGCTATGGAACATGAAGTCCAGTTAATCACATGTAGCAGTTACATTATTGTTGATGAATAATGGTGCTATACTGGCTCTGATTGACCGATTTCCTTTATTTTTGTTTTGCTTGATAGTTTTTGGCTTGTAGAACAACATATTACATAACAAAGGAAACAAATGTAATTTTATAAGAGTGAGGTATGATTTTGTGTAACATTGCTAAATGAAGATCAAATTATCTACTACTTTTTTTATCTATAACAGAAAAACAACTCAATATTCATGCTTGAAATTTCCAACAATGATATTAGTAAACACAACTGACATATCTTCCAAATTTCAGAGAAATTCGTTCAAGTTTGGCGGAGTTAGACAAAGTTGAAGTTAAGGCGATGTTTAAGGGTGATCCATTTTTTATGAAACAATCTGTAGATTGTCACTGTCATTATCGATATCTAACAAATATGCACAGCACATATACCAGTTCATTGATTGTCGCAGTTCCATAGTTCATTATTCAATGGTATCACAGTTCATTATCATCCTCTCCTTAGTTTTTCTGTATTGTTGCCGTTGGCATGTTTGGTTGGTTACACTCTGTTTTGTTGTTGCTGACGATCCTTTTCTGTTGTAAACTGTTTTTGATGTTGACTGATTCCATTATTTGAAGTTCCATTGCATTGTCATGATACTATACACTTGCTACACTCATTGAAAATTCTTTTATTCAATGAATACAAAAGAAAAGTCATGAAAAAAGTCAAAAGTTAAGCTTGAGGATTGCAGCCGCGTTTCCCCTTTGTATATTCATGCTGATCCTTTGTCTCAGCCAAGTGGCCTCTCTTGGATCATTTGTGGCAGATGTTATACGCCTTCCAAGATCGGTGATGAACCGTGCTGTTGAAGGTCCCATCACCCCAGTTGTTTCAATAGCCACAGGCTGAAAAATAAAGGCCTCGGTCAGATTTTTATATTTCTTCACCTTAGTGATTTCTGCATGTTTGGTTGCTGATGTTGAAGCGACAGACGACTGATGTAACGATGACGCGGAGTATGTGTCTGTACATGTGCATTCCCAAACTAAGCATTTTCCGCTAGCAAAGGGGAAAATCGTCATCCCGTCTGGCCTCTTTCCGTCACCACGATCAACACTACTCTAACAGCGGCAAGTCCACATTTCACCAATGCTAAGCGGATTGTCTCGTTGAGAGCGCCGTGGCGAGGTATTCTGCCTGCACTCATCTTGCACGACAGCGTGTGGAGACTCTGTTTGTCGACCGTAGTAGGCTCCACTATAACGAATCTGGCCTGCTAACAATCGAGCTCGAGTTAAAATGATGAAAATTCTTGGTCTATGTTGTTATGTTGTTCCTTGCAAAGTCTCCATAGACTTGATGTATCCTTCTTTTCTTTCAATTGCTTCATATGTTCTTTTCCTCTGATTTTCGCATTTCTTGCTGTTTCTCCGATATAGACCCCATTACATCCTTCACATTCAATTTCGTAGGTCATTCCTTGTGCATCATGCATTTTCCTTTTCCATTACTTTTGCATGCATTCGTCTGTGCATTTCTTTTTCTCGAACGGATTTGACCCTTGTAAGTTTGATTTTATAGTACCTCTTGCAGTTTCTATAACTTTAACTTTGAATCCACTTTTCTTTATTTCTCCTTCCAACTCTCTCTTTAATATCGAATTTGGGGTTGATTGAATGAATAATATACTTTCGTAATTATCTTTCTTGTACCACGTTTTCTTTTTCATTTGTTTCACTCTTCTTCTTTCAGTTTGTTGCCATTCTCTTGGTCTGTACATTGGTTTGATTTTGTTTCTGTCGTCTTCTTATATTTTGTTGTAAGCATTTAATGCTGACTTTGTAATTTGTATTCTAAATTTCTGACCATAACCAGAATATTGCATTCTCTTATTCATTTCTGTTAAATGTTTCACTGCTTGATTCCATGGTAAGTCTTGACTACAGTTGAGTAAAATTTTCAGCATTTGTTGCGTTAGAATAATTCTTTTATTACTCCATGACAACGACGTTCTTGCATGAATAACCATTTTTGAAGTCATGTTTTTCATATGAAATTCATGTAATATCTTCTTTACTTTTCTGTTCTCATTTGTAGCTATCCATACTTTCAAATCCAAAATGGATAATTTTTTATCAATGTGGTTGGAAGGGAAATCATTTTCTAATGGAATGGATTGATGAATTTCACTTCCAATTTCTTCAACAGTTTTCATGATATTTTTGTCATTTTTTTTATATCAGATGCTCGTAATCGGAAAATCGATAAGAGCAGAAAGCCACAACTTATCTGAAATTTAACGCGGCCTCTGATTTGTACATTACTTACCTTGAAATCACATATGGTATTCCTACGTGATTGCCCGAAAGTTAATAATAATCTATGTTAATGATATTGTGCGTAATTTAGCTATGGTACAATGTGGAAAAAAGAAGGCAACTGTGTAGCGTAATGATGATATCTGCATCAATTCATGTGAAAGATGCTTTAGAAATCTCAGTTAGAGTATAATCTACATGTGTATTCATAGCATTGCTGCCCGCTTTTTTCCTACATTGTAATAACTATTAGTCATATTGCAGTCCTATTTTTTACTATACATTAAACCAATGCAATTCGTACTGCAATGCGGTATTGTAGTACGAATTTTTAAATAAAAACTACTGAAAAATATCAAAATATTATCGTAATAATCACAAATTAGTCATGCTTGCACAAGAAATTATTCAGTGCAATGTTCTCTCAGAACGAACAATTATTGAATTGGCAATTAAAAAACGATAGTCCATTGCCAGATTTGTTAGACGAATTAAAGCAGTTTGTTTCTACCGACACATTTTCAAATTTTCTCTTCCGGTTTCCCAAAGAATTAGACATTCTTTGCAATGTCCTTTCCTTGCACGTTTTGTCATATCGCTCAATTGATTTCTCGCATTTGTGCCCTGTAATGGCACACACTCCAACACGATCAAACCCATCTTCTCGTAGATTTGTAACGACAGTCGGGCGAATACAGTGATTCGTATATTCTTTTGAAAGTTTGGCATCCTTGGAGATCGTTTTCATCATTGTTCCTAAAAGAGTTTTTCCTATCACTTGCTTTGATTGATACCAGTCGACTTTACCGACTTTTTTGGTTTTGGAAAAAGATTTTTGCATCCACTAGGAATTTTTGATAGATAAAGTCGAAATTTTCTCACTGGACAAATGCTTGGCTCCCGTTTGTTGGCGTACATTCTTGATTGCTTACAGTTATCGAAGTCTTTCTTGCTGCAGGAAGGTTTAACATTCTTTTGGTGAATGTCGTGTATCATGTAGACGTATTCTTTGTCATTTGAGTCAAACGCGAAATCGAAGTTTTCAACAGTCAAATCCCGGATACCTTCACGTACTCGATTACCGAAGTGGTTGCCGTGCTTTGATCAAAATACAAGGCAAGTTTTTGCTGGTCAGTTTCTTCTATATGAGGAAAATGATTTGTCCTCTTCCCTGATTTCAGCCATTCTGAAATTTTCGACTTTAGCATGTTATTGGAGGACACGAATTCTTTGTCTTGCATTATATTGAATTCTCTGTTGAGAGGAGATGTTGAGAAATGACGATGCAAAGCTGCTCTAATGCATAGTAGAGAAGAGCCAGAATAACATTCTCCGTTGTTCTTTTTTAGTTGACTGTAAAAATATCTCAATCTGAAATTTAAGTCACTACCTGAGATAGCTTTAAAATCACAGTCTAAATTCTTCAATTGAAGAAATTCTTCAAACTTTTTGACATGAAGTCTTTCTTGAATTACTGAAGATTCAAATCTATGGCTTCTCTCGAACTTATTCATTTCCTCTTGTATTTGTGCTTGCATTTGAGATGACGGTTATTGTTCATCAGAGCTAAGCTTGTCATTATCATTGATGGAGTCAAATAAGCAGTCGACACTGATATTTTCCGGTAGCTCATCCATTATACGATCATTTGCCTGGTTTTCGATTAGTCGATTGTATTCGTTTGTTGATAGTCCTGAAACACATCCTTGCTTCAACATCGAAAAATCTACCATGCCTGCACTAATTTTTTCGGTAGTCATAATGGCTCCTTAATACCAGCCGTAGAAGTAATCATTCAAAATCGTAAGAGCATTGCAGTCCACTTTTTTGTATTTCAAAACAACTAAGGAAAATAGGTATTCTATGAACACAGAAGGGCAAGAAAGTGTAGAAATCCGAGTCCGCGAACTCATGATATCATGGTTGAATTCTTAAGGAATGTTGATTTAAGAAATATCATGGAGGTATAGCATAGCTAAGTAATAGTTATTACAATATCGCTGCTATCTCTATTTTCTGAACTGCAATGTCTTTGGCCTACAAAGACATTGCAGTTCAGAAAATAGAGACAGCAGCCATACATTGTTGCCCAGTCAATTTCAATTGCGCACAATATCATTAACATAGATTTTTTCGGGCAACAATGTAGGACATTTGAGGGCTCTTACGCGCCCTCAAATTTCCTACATTGTTGCCCTCAAAAATCCATGTTAATGTTATATTGTATAACAAACAAGTCCTGAAGCGATTAAAGACATGAGTTTTTTAAATTTACAATGTTTTCGTATTCGATATTTTCATTACGATGATTTCATGTTAAGATATTTTCATATACATGTAGATCCATGTTTTCATTACATGGGATAGTTTATAACTTAGGAGATTCAGTGAATGATGGATGGATTTCAATGCAACCACCTGTAGTAATGCCAGTAGTATCTGTCCAAAACCTGAACACTTGACAGTGGATCGCGGACCATTGCCTGATAACTGAACGGCATTCGATAAACGCGGTTGACGCTGTATGCTGTCAACCACGTCCGGACAGTTTTGATGACACCGATCGGCTGCTCGGTTCCGGTCGTCTCCAACCCTAGCGCATTGTATTTATTATAGAACTTTCAAACAATGAATAATGAATTCTCAATTTATTGTGTTTTGCCTTGATTTTCTAAATTGGTATAAATGCACAGTTTACTACAGATCAACAGATATCTATTTTTGAAAGACTACAGCGATACTTTTGTAGTACTTTACACGGATTTAAGCAAACTTTTGCGACTTTCCGAAATCTTGCCCCGGTGCGGACTTGTGGGTACAATTTCTGTGCATTATGGTGACTTTTCGGAGAATTCTTTATTTACCCCTGTGGTGAACTTACAGAAAAACCTGAAATAGGGCTGTCGTGTCGTTGGAGGGGAACGCTTGGGGGACGCTGAAGTGCCCTCTTCGAAACGGTATCATTCAGAGCCAGCGGCGGCATAATGATTAAGTGTTAATGATGCTATAATTCCTAAAGTCTTGTATTCATTTTTATAAATTTCTATGAATGAAGGCCACTTCTCTATTTCTCTCTACTCTACTCTTTTTATATTCTTTTGTTTATATAGGCGGTTACAGAACGAAAATTTCTGTACGAGATTGCATTGACGTGAATTAATTTGTTACTAAATATCAGCTGCCATATGTACATGTAGATACCTTAATACAGGAGATAAAACATCAGGTCCGTCCAGTGCTGTGTATTCAAAAACAAACAGTGATGACACTTGCCTATGCAATGACTATGAAAATGCACATGTCGTTTAAAGTGACAGTACTGTGCTAATTTATGCTGCTACATGCTCAACGGTAGAGCAGTTTAGCTTTGCATAATAAAATATCGAATCTTTACATGAAGACAGATTTTGATTAATAATTAATCGAGGAGTTGAATGATATTGTGTGATAACTTTTCTGTTTTGAGATTCATGTAAATTTCAAATGTGTATTTGGTACAAGAAAGGAGCTAAACTGAAAAAACAGGTTCAATTCACCGAGATTCGATGCAATACAGCGACTCCTCTATGCAGTGACGTTAGATTCAGAATGTTCGGTGCATCTTAGATTTCAGAATGCAAAGACATTATTCATTTACATTTACTGTAAAGAGTGAGGTTTAGGAAATCTACCACTTTTAACCTGTGTCAAAACGTCATGCCGTGCCGAGCATTAGGAAAAGTCATGTGTAGCAAAAATGCGTTCTGCTACAGGTTACAGTTAGAGGCAATATCTGGGTAGGCCTATGCGAATCTTGAGGTCAATATAGACCATATATTAGGGCCTTGATGATTGAGGCCTAAACGTACCCTAAATTTTCAGCGTTTCCGATGCCCTAAAAGTAGGACGACATCCCTGATCCGAAAGTGTGTGGCGATGTGATTCCATGAAAATAGAATATTTTAGAAATCGCAAAATGATAAGTTTTTGAAAATAAATGTAGGCCTACATATATTCAACAATTTCCTTTGGTTTTTAACATTCAAATTTTGTCGAAAAGTTTCAGAAGTCTGCTCCTCACAGTATTATCCTGCTGAAAAGATTCTGATTTCTATCGTTCTGCAGAACTAGCTGACCACAACATAATCATATCCATGATCCGTTAGTAGAAAATCTTGCCCATATTTCAGTTATAGATGCTTCGTATGTAGCAAACAAAACTTTCAATTTACAAGTCGTGGCATGCATACAGATTCAATTTATCGATGACGGTCTCGTACAAGGTACATGTTTCATAACGGATAGCAGTTTCTAATTGTTGAATTACATGTACTTGTACATGCATATACAGAACACAATGTACATGTGTTAGTTTTCAATTTCCAATTCATATAGGCAGTGACAGTGACAGCACATCATCTTGGCCTCCAGACAAAAAGTGGCTCACTGATGCATAGGGCGAACAGATCTCCAAATGTACACTTACACAATTGTTTGACAATGATATATTTTTAATATAATGTAGCGTCACTGTCTTTTTTCAACTGTACAAATCAAAAAGCTTCACATTTGAATTCAGAGCTGTACGTTTAAAAAAATTACGGATACTTATGGAACATGCTAAAATTTGTCTCATTTTTACTTTAACTAAAATTCGACAGCCAATAAATACACAGAATAATTCATTTATGACCTAGGGTGTGCCCCACAGCGAGGCGGACCTTCAAGTGTGGTTTGCGAGCTCGGGGTGGGCCTGCGGGCTTTCCTAGACCATATCGAAAAAGTCTTCTTCTCAAGATCTTCTTAATCTGCCTAGAAAAGCTTCTTAAAAGATTAAATGCACTTCCAAAAGTAGTTGTCTTTCATAATTTTCGATGTTGGTCAAGCATGATTGGCCTGTACAAGCACATTGACTCAAATGTATTGGTAGCAATCAGCAATTCAAAGAAAGACATCGAAAAATATTCGAAAATATATTCAGTCTCTGCCTACAAGACATCTATAAATTGCTACTGAAATGACAGCTAAATTATTAGGACTCGCAAAAACCCACGGGATCCCGAGATTGCGATCCTATATAGTTGTCAATCTTTGTTTACCTTGCATGGTGTTTGTGTACTTAAGATGTCTCACAGAAAAAATGTTGAAAGAAGTTTAAGAAATGACTATTGCACGTATATTTGAACAAACTTTCATTCCTACTCCTTACATCACAAGAATTCTGAAGACACCAAACATTAACATTCATGATGACAAAGTGAGAATAATTTTTAGGTAATAGTGTCACAGTTTTGTGGAATTTTTACGATTACACAATTTATTTCCTAGTCCATCGATTTCGATGATCACTGTATCAATAGAAAGCTCAGAAAATGCTCGTTCGTCCCGCGCCTAATTCATTACTATACTCACACGTTTTCTTATTGAAAAGTTGTAATATGTAAATTGAGCAATTTTCATATTTTGAATGTTCATCAAACAAAATAGCGGATACAGCAAGTTTGTCTTTGCTCATTTGAAACCCTAGAATACAAGCCGTAGAATGATTTATGGCAAGTTGTTGTGTGACACGTTTGGAAAGTATGAGAATCGATTGAATTTCGACATAACTTAGGTGGTCCGTTATTTATGGTCAATTCTGTAATATCGTCTGGCAATTTGGCAAATCTTGCTATAAAAATCAATTCATTGAATTTCATGTTCTTCATGATAGAATAGATCTTCATCATGCTTTTATAATGAAAGTATATCTGCTTGCCTAATATCGTCAAACCGTCAACACTCGATGAAATGAAATACATAGGTCTTCTATCTTTTCATTGTCATATTCTTCATTTGTCTTGTCGGCCACTTTCTGCAGCTAAGTCATCGTTTTCTGAGTGAATATTTCAAAGCGGTTCTGTTACATTATAAACAGTATTAAAATTTAAATAGATTTTAAATCGCTTGATTCTACAACTCAAAGTGTTCTTGTATTATTGGTCTTCAAAGATATTATGATTTAGTAAAAATTTCTTTATCAAAGTCGTTTCACTATTTTCGATTAATCTTGACCAGTAATGCAGAGCAGATTTATAGAAATGAAATTTCATTGCCAAGTTCAACAAGGATACAAAATACATCAGGTCTTCAGATTGAAAAATATTTTATAGAATTGTACCTAGCGTATTTAATTCAGCTCTTTTGTGTTCGTATTATGGTAAAATTCATCACCGCATTTCTACGTACGTCATTTAACAAATTGTTTTGAATTCGGCCTCATATTTAGTTATTTTAGTTATATTTAGTTATTCCTAGTTATTACGGACAGTGCAAGCATGAGAAGTTGAAGGCATCACTCACTTCTTGCAAAAATTCTATTTTAGCTTTCTGAATACTGAGATAAAATCTGCCGATCTCTAGTTCATGAAAACTTGCGCTTTCCCGGGCTAGGGATTTAAAATGCAGGAAGGATTGACAGATGTCACATTTAGAGTCCCGTGTGAGATTCAAAGCATTTTTTTTCTACAAACCTGAGGTTGTGAATCTGGTCCTCATCATCAAGCTAAGCAAGATCATTAGAATTCACAATCGCTAAAACTTGTTGTTCGTAGTAGACTTTTGGTCATTTCAGAAAAACAATTGTGTCCCTAAGGACACTTAAATTTGACTGCATATTTCATTATGAATGCTAAAGTATCACTGCATCTTTCAATAGCTATGTAAATTACTTGATTATCTGGTCCTAATTGGTTCAAATTTTTTATTGACTTTACGGTATACGAAAAAATATGCTTAAGGAGGCCTATGTAAGCTTTCCATGATTCGATTCGACTCCACATTGCCGATTTGCAGATCCCTAGATGACAACAATGATGAATTCTTTATATCACGATGATAAAGTGAAGTACAAAGCAAGCTAAGAAGCTATCCTCCAAGAGTTTGATGATAGATGCAAGAGCATGATTTTTATGATTATTATGATCTTTTTATCAATATTAGAAATGTACCTAGTAAGAAGTATGATTAGAAATTAATTGGAAAAATGTGAATTTGATAGTGTATGTACCCAAACAATCATCAAATAAAGAGCAAGAAGAATAAATAAGTTAATGTTGATAATATAAAATGAAAGATTAGATATCTTGTGGCTTATCAACTTGATTGATTTGCCTGACATAAGTTGTTCAAAAAAATTTCCAAGTGTTAATGAAATAATGCCGATAACAAACATATTTGTAGCAATGATCTAATGACAATTCAAAAAGAACTAAAATTCAAATTCAAATATTAAAGTTACAAGATTGCAAGGACAATCATAGCTCTAAAACTGAAAGGTATTTTAAGAGAAGGGATTGTTCTTCTATGTTATAGGCATGTACATACACGTAAAATCTGACAGTAACAATCCGTTATGCAGAATTTCAAAATAAAGTAAAGCAAACAAATCATCAGTATGAAAAACTATTGATTAAAGTTTATCTATTTAGTCTACATTCAATCTATAATTGCTTGCATCTAACTCGACATGAAACTCACGAGACATCAGAAACAGTGTAATAATTTTTGTCGATTGTGTAGGCTATATAAAAGAAATAAATATAATGGGATAACATTGATTTTTTCCTGAGTAGATTTGGTGAGATAACTGTCTGCAAGACTTCGGGAACACAATCGGCTAGGTCAGTTGACTATTATTTAGACCTATACTGGCATTGTCCATTTTCGATAAATTCCTCAATTTCTTTGACTCCTTGCAGCGACACCTCCTCAACCCAACTCAACTAAATTTGATTATTCTCATTTCTGCGAAAATAATGTAGACTAACTCATCAGACTGTTATTATCTTAGGTATATATAATTTCCAGTCTTAATGTACGGTTTACTACTGAGGAGTATCTATCTCACTTATCTCATCTTATCTAGGAGTCGATGATTTGAGGTAATTTTATCCTGCTAACAAGAACTGAGCTAATAAGAACAAGAACTAGAGCTAATGAGTGGTAAGCAATGCAAAATTATTGTGTTTCGTACTACTTTAAACTTTTGAAACTCCTTTTCGATTTGACTAGCTTATTGGAGTAAGGAAATATCCAATGATTCGCTTTTGTTATTCGAATATGTCACATGTGGAAATAAAATTGATTGTCTCTCCCGAAATCCAAGTGTGAATATTCATGGGTTGAATATGCATTCTCAGTATCCTACTTTGTCACGTCGTTCTCAATCGTCAATTTTTTCGCATTCACACCATGTATCTCGTGAGGAGCTTCTTAACTCAATCCATTCGATTACGACGCCAACTTCACTTCATTCTCGGAGGCCGAACCCAAATAATGAAAGTCAATTTCGATATTACCTGAATACGTCGAAATCCGAACGTTGCTACGACAAATTCCATTTGTGGTTATATAATCCAGCAAAGCATGAATTCATGGGCAGAACGTGGATTCGATGGATTCAAATCATCGCATTCTTCTGCATATTTTATGGAATTCTTGCAGTTTTGGTATATTTATATTTCGCCTTATTCATGCACGTTGCAATAATGGCGGATTATCCCCGTCTGACAGGGATGCAATCAGCACTAAAACTCAATCCAGGATTAGGGGTGGTTCCACAACCAGATTCATGGACTTCATTAATTGCTTTCAGAACGAGGAAAGACAGTTTTCAGAAATACGTAGATGATATTGTCGCTTTTACACAATGGTATGAAGACTATGGGCCCTCTCACATCACAAGTCCGGATAATAAATTGGACGCAGCCTCTGGAGGATTCGCAAAATGTCCAAGAAGTCCAGTTGAAGCAGTCACCGACGATCGCCGATCTTGTCGCCAAACTTTAGACATAGGTGGAAGATGCAACATACATCAGGTAAAACATAATCGCAGCAAGCAATTTTGTAAATGACAAAAAATGTCATAAAATGTATCCTAAACAATGTGAGCACGAGTAGATATAAGAATATGTATAAGAATAATTTAATGTAGAAATCTTCGTGATGCGAAGTACAGTAATATAAGCTAATTTATGTAGTAGTATTTTAATGAGAAGGATAAGAGAGCATTTTGAACTTGTTAGTACCACTCTCGAGCAACCTTTTCACTTGCGACCTTCTCCTCTTTGACGACTGTTTTTGCACAAGTTAACGCTACCACTCTATAATGGGAGTGCATGAGGTGAAGCACTAGCACTATACCTTAGCACAGGCAACATGCGAAAAGACAAATACATGAAGCAGACTAAAGCCATTTCCTCATAATGATTTAAGATAATGAAATTTAGTAAAAGAAGTTGATCAGATTGAAGCGTTAGCATAAGTGTTGCAAATATATGGAAATACACAACGTGATGTTTTTTCCAAAGTTCATCAACACCAGTGATACTGATCAGCTTACAGAAAACCATCTAAAATTGAACATTTGTGATTAATTAATGGTCAAAGTCGATATCTCTTCGTTCTGCGATCTACGTGTAATGTGTCACTTAATCCTGTGATGATTTTAAAGTTAAACAGGCACAAGTTCGATTTGAATACTTAGCATCGAGATTCCTTTTGACCACCTGTATATTCTCCTTGCTTATCACTTGCTATAGCAACGTATATAAGGTTGAAGTAATGATAATGTAAGTATTGAAAAGCAAATCTTGTACTATGCGGATGAAAATCAATGATAACAACAGTTTTGTAGATCTACCCTTAGTATACTGTACGAAAGATCGATTCGATATTTTGGTGGATTCTGAGACTAAAAAACGAAGCAGTTTGGCGTTGAAAGATTGATTTTATTTTATCTTCATTATTATCTATCGACTAAAATGAACGCTGCTTCAACATCTTGAGACAATAAGAATGTGAAGGCAATTGGACATCGCATCAGTGAAGCTACCGGAGAGCCGCGAGCATTAATGTTTTTGAAACAAAGACTGAGTTTAAGTGTTCAAAAAGGAAACGCAATCAGTATTTTATCTTGTTTACCAGATTCGAGAGATCTAGGTGAACTTTATTATCTTTGACTTTTACACTTTTACTTTTCCTAATTTGTACTTTTGTGCTTACTTTCCTTGTATCAAATGTTTAAAAAAATAAAAAAGTGAATCCAAAAAAAAATAAGAATGTTGCATTTTTGCATTAAAAATTCAATGATTCATTCTCTGAAATCTTAAGTCACATATTTCCAGACAAAATGGGTCAGTGAACGAACAAGTTTAAACAAGTTAAAGATAATAGCATATGCAATCATGAGCACATGTGCACAACCCACAACTGAATGCAAACTTTGATGAATATAACAAGCGCTTGCATTCATCCACGCATTTGTAATTTAAAAAATGCAAATGCGTGCTTTCTTTTCAAACTGAAATTATGACTTCCGTCCGTAAAGGAATTATCACGCAATGAATATCATTTCCCGCTGATAAAATGCCTTCAAACTGCTTTCACATTTCGCAGAAGCATGAGCAAGTTATGTACAACTTAGTAGGTGCAGAACGCGCTACTGTTTAAATCGATTGAAAGAGTCATCCTTGGAGTGAAGATCCTACTTTTGTGTCAGGGAAGCTCACATGCAGTCATGATATCACCGTTTTTCCAATGATATAATCGTTGCATTTTAAAGATAGTTATGTATTGCTTGCAATGCACGATTTTCACTCCAAAAAGAGAGTATATCACTATGATATTAACGATCGTTGTGATAGACATGATTGCAAACCGAGGAAATTAACCCCGATTGTCCATCAACGCAGCATGAAAAAATGTGAAGTTTAAGAGGACTTCAAAGAAAATATCTAGAAAATCGGCCGCCTTGGCTCGGCTCTCACTCTGGATATCTGGAGAGCATCTATTTGAAAGTAGGTTATACAGTATCACATGGGCTTATCTTCTGAAACGATTATTTCAACCAAATTAAATGTCACATTGTAGGAAATTGCAAAATGCAGAGAAAATATAAGAAACCAAAGCAAAAATCTATATGTCACTGCTGGTTCTTTCTGAGATGATTGTTAGCATAGAGTGAACGTTTCTTACTTTATGATTGTTGGCTTTCGTTCGCAGAATGATTCGAAATTTTCTGCAATATCAGCAAGTAGTCGATCGGCGCCTTTTCTTCTTCCGTTGATGTTTGTGAAATTATTCACTCTTGAACTCGCCTTGTTCAGATGCCGGCCTTACTGCGATTTCTTTGCTGGAGCTATGACTGACTTGCAAGGTTTGTGGTTTTCGCCTCCATCATTGCTGTTCAATGGGTCTGGCTTCTATCACCTTAACTGTTTTCTTATTAAAAGTTGAAGGATTTTATAAAAGAGCATGATACAATTAGAAGTTTCAAAGTTCGAAATGGATAAAATTGAATCTCAATTATCACTGTGAAATTCTTTTCATTTCACAAAATCTTGTGAAAAAGCTTTTGTAAGCAAGTTACTGAAGTTTTATTCAAGCTACTGAAAATCATAAGTTAGACATCACACGCAAATGATGATAGAGAACATTGAATGAATTTGACGAAATGTCAGTGCGCTGAAGTATGTAAAGACAAAAATGCTCATTCGGGTTACAATGTCGCTCCATTTAACAATGCCTTCGTATAAGGGACAAAGGAGTTCAAAAAGCGTGTGTTGTCATTGCACATGGCTGAAGGAATCTCTTCGTTCGTTCTGATTTCAATAGTTCTGATCCCGTTCTATACGTACTGAATTTCAGTTGAGGCCTCAACAAGTAGAACTTCTGATGATTGTCGCCGATCCGATAGACACTGAACTGACCATGTACATGAAATTCTGACCAACAGGGAAACCGCAAATAACTTTATGACATCTGCGCTGAATTTTTTCGAGTTCATTACTGAATCCAATTGGAAGTTTTACAAATGCAGGGGAGGCATATTCTAGAAGGGGTTGTATTATAGCATTGTAACTCAGAGTAAGTTGAGTCTTATTGAAAAAAGGTTTTAGGAGGTTTTTTTAAAAAAGGCTTTTTTTCTTAACGCATGTATTCGTTTTGATGCAATTCTGCCGATGTGCCTCACATTCCCAAGTCAACTGATCATTGATGATTGCTCCAAGAAACTTAATCTCTTCTGCTGGTGAAACATTTGGTAGTGGACTATCAAAGTGTTCAAATATGTCTATATACTTACTTTGTGGTCAGTTAGATTAGTGTTCCTCTATATATAAAGAATATAAGCGACTTTTGGAATTCAGAAAACTCGTCCATAATACAAGCATCGGTATTATCAGTATTGCGACCAGTGTATTCGAACGATGACGATCCGAAAAATTTTCTTTAACTAAAATTTGGTGAATACTCAGTTGTTGATGTATCAAAATAATTGAAGACAAGAAATTAAGATTAAAAGTTGAAGTGATCGACAAAATCCACAATATACACATATTTACAATACACCTCACATTCAGGCATTAGAATCTAGACTTTTGAATTTGAATGTTAAACTACACGATACGTAGAATTGTAGATACAGGAAAAAAACACTTTTTGAAATCGATGCACATTGGAAGAATTGAAGCACTTCCGCTCAAAAATTGCAAATTCTTATCAGCTCAGTGGTAGTAGTTTGAATCAGGGATGCGGAGTCGGAGTCCCGGAGTCCTATCATTTTTGCTGGAGTCGGAGTCCTTTCAAATGATAGGACTCCGGACTCCGGCCTATAGCTAGACCCGAAATATAATGCAAGTAAATTACTTATTCTCGTGCATAGCTGTCACTGTCTTGATGTCAATTTTCTCCGTCAAACAAAATTACAGAGACAGCAGTGCGTGCAAAGCTTGTAATAGTTGAGATAATGAATCGTGATGGTGAAAAAAGGATTGTTTTTTCACTCGGTGATTTAGTAGAGGAGACAAGCCTTCATTACTTCGATCACACCTACGCACCAAAGGTCATATCAGAGACAAAAATGAAATACTAGTTTGTTTGGGAACATTGTCTCTTACCCTCACGCTAATCGTGATCGTGTGTGATTTCTCTTCCAAAGCGCATATTAAAATCGAAAGTGTACTCATATTTTTTGGAGAAGGATGGGGATTTTCCTGCCTGGTAGAGACTGGAGAAAAACCGTGTGTAGCACACATCAACAAGATGGGAGGAGCTGAGTCGAATACATGCAACTTCAAGTTGCATTTGATAAACTTTCATCGAAAATGGTTGATAATTGATGCAACAATGATATCTAAAAATAGGTTCAGGTAAGCCTATAATGATATATGTTGTAGGTTACCAGTTTTTTAAAAAAAAAACTAGGCTATATATACTTGCCACCCGGAGTCGGAGTCCTATCAACCCCCGGAGTTGGATTCGAAGTCCTATCAAAATGATAGGACTCCACATCCCTGGTTTGAATACACCGGTCGCTCAGTTCATTCGTTTACGAGCGGCTGAAAACCTTGTACGCTCACTCACTTGCTCAAAAGTTCAATAATTTGTGGTCATGCATCCTAACTGACAATTATAAGAGATATCAGCAGGGTGGCATTAAATGAATTTATGCACCGAAATGGAATCTATGTACGGTATAAATGAAGAAGAGTAGGCCCTACTCCCTTACCCGCTTCATGTGTTGCTTAGCAACTACTTTTTATGAGTCAAGTTTTCTGATTTTATTGTGAACTGATGGCAGAAACGCATGCGCTCAGTGATCAGCACCCAAATGGTCATGAGTGGGTTGCCACCTGTGCCTCTCAACCCCAAGAATGCCAAAACCCCACCTTGTGATAAGTAGACTATCAATCACATAACTATTGAGCTCATTTTTCCTTTTCAGTATTATGGTTACATGGAAGGAAGACCATGTGTATTATTGACTCTCAATAGGATTTATGGGTGGTTGCCAGATCCTCTTGACAATCACACTGGTGTTTTGGTCCGATGTTACGGAGCTGGTAAACATGATCAAGATCTTTTGGGGAAGATTTGTTATCATGACGATAACGACCCTAATGGCCGAAATCTGTGTGCAAATGACTATGGAGAGTTCAAATCTTACTATTTTCCGTATTTAAAACAATTGACTTATCAATCACCTCTTGTTATGGTAGAATTTCGCAACCCAGCTAGAAATACTATAATAATGATAGAATGTCGGACGTATGCAAAAAATATCATATATGACCGTCAAAAAGGGGAGGGGTTGGTTCGTTTTGAGCTACTAGTTGATTAAAGTTCACTTCTATTATTGAATTCAAGTTTTCTTCAAATAAAGGTTTTCATTGTGATATTAAGAATATCGTGACATTGAACTTAAAGAGGTTTGCGATTCGAGCAGGTCGACGTCATCCCTGTCTACACCATGAATGTCTTGATGAATCATTTTCTTCTATCACTCGCAATAGCTGTGCTGGTGCTTACAAAAGCATAGTACTGTATTCTGATGACCATGCAATAACAACGACAAGTGTTTCGTTTCAAGTTTTCTGAAATTTAACAGTTTTGCTATTTCTTTGCTACGATTACACGAGTGCTAAGTATAAAAGATAATTTTTCACCATGCAAGTAATAGTTCAGAAGAGTATTTATTTTGCTGATCTTCTTCATGTACTGTTATAGTGGTCCACTAGGCCTACATACTTACTCTTTGTATAAGCTATGAATGTATTGTGCTTTACACAGACAAATTAGCATATGGGGATGTTTTCTTTAGGTTGCCTATCCGGACAGTTTTGTGGAGTCAATGGTGGAATATTCCATCAAGTACAATTATTTGTTCTTGTGCTCACAAGTTCAAGTATTTGGATGCTTTTTGATAGAGAAATCAAAAGAACTGTGCAACTTTTCAGAGAAAAAATTATTTCCCTGACTACTATTGAAAATCCCTAATTAAAGAAATCGAATTGATAATTGAATCGTTTTGAAAGGGATCGAATCGGACATCCAAGCTAACGAGTCGGAGAATTGGTAATCATCAGGTTTCGAAATCATGTACAACTCTTAAAAGAACTGCAAGGCTATTCAGAGAAGTAGCAAGCTGGAGGTAATGATAATTATTTTGCAGTTTTATCTCATCTCTAGAGATCGAATCTGCCTGTACACATATTAAATGATGATTTAATGAACATGAAAACCCCATCCGATCTCTGCCAGTCATTTATGGATATTGCCATCACTATGACAATGATTGCCATTCATTCATTTTAAAATGTCGATTTTCCGCAATATTAATCGAATCATAATAAGCTTTTGACATGATGAGACATAAGTGATGACCACCTAAACCCAATAGAAAGATATCAATGCAGGATCCAAATGCCTTGCAAAAGATCCGAAAGCCGTTATGGATGCCACGTTTTTGGTAGAGGAGTTATTGAAACGTTTAATCTAATCAAATTAACTTTAGATTGACAAACATATTGATCAAAAGAAATACAATTACATTCTTAATTTTACATCCACTCGTTGATCTTGATGTGAAGATTCATTAAATGAGCTGCTCATTATTAGATTAGGAAGATTAAGGGCTTGAATATTAAAACCAAATGACTTTTAAAAGCAATATTACATGTTGTGGTACGTAGGTAACAGCTAAACTTGTTTCGATCTTTTTAAGATGTTTTTAGATTTGCAACTTTTTCTCTGGCTCCGTTACAAACATTGCGTTTTAGGATTTTGCTCTCAAAAGCCTTCATCTTTCGGTCCATTACATTATAGGAATGTACAATAATGTTTTCCGATAACTATTTATAATGAGGTTCAAGCATGCTTCAAGCCAAAATTTCTCATCATCAGTCAAAGGAGGAAACAAACAATAAAATTGCTTATAATAAGCCTTCAAAAGGGAAAGTCCTGGATTCTTTATACGAATGCATAATAGGGAAAGTGAAGTACAATCCATCAATTTTGCCGTCGGCACAGTCGTGGTAGTGGATTTTTATCCAGGGAACTTCATGATCCGTGTTATAATGGAAGTCTTCATGAAAAAGTCGCGATATTATTCATGCTCACTTGAATGAATGAACGTTTATATTTGCATAAAAATGAAAATCAAAGTTATAGTTGAAAGTTACATTCTTCGTACATCATCAGGAATACAGAGCAGGTAGTGCAGGTTGTCAACTCACATGATAGTATCTACTATTAAATGAGCAATTTAACAGAAATTCAACATAGAAAATGATTAGAGCGATCACTAAGTGCAGTGACAAAGGGGAAAAAAGCTCGAGTGATATCGGTTAGTACGACTCAAAGCAACGCGCAGCTGTCCGCAGTAAGGCAGGAATCTTCGAGCAAGACGATGAATAATACTGCTTGGGTCAAGAATCTTTCGTGAAATTTTCAAAGATGGCATCTCTCTACGTTTAGATAAATCATCTAGAATATTGCACTTACAGTCAAATGAGCAGATGATGCGATGACGACGCTGAATTGAGTCTTACTTAGAAATATTTTTCGCTGTCGTTCCTACAAAGATTTGGCAGTTGTACTACAGCACACTTCTAATGTACGCGTTGTAAATTTGTACCAAATCACATTTCGTTACACGAGGCATCCTCTTCAATGTTCTCAATAAGTAAATTCTGTGTGAGGCAATTTTGCAAATAGCGTCGATGTGTCGATTCCATTTCAGGTTCTCTTGGAACGTCACTCCCAAGATCTTAAGCTCTGGCTCCAAATCAACATCATTTATCGTCAAAGTATTTCCTTTGCGAACTAACATCACCTTTCATTTTTGATCATTTAAGACAAGTCGATTATCGTGGCACCAATCTCTCATATGAAATATTTCACTTTGTATTATGCAATGAATATCAGGAGTTGGATTACGAGAAATGGGAACAGCCACAATTATATCGCCAGCATATTTGAAAATTCGTGAGTTAAGTGACTTTCATGATAGTGAGCCCATGTGACATGCAAATAAATATGGTGCGAGGGTGGAACCTTGAGGCACACCAGACGTTACGACCACGACTGAACTTTTCACGTTTTGTGGTCGAACATGTTGTGTTCTCATCTAAAGGTTATTTATGCACCATTTAACTAAATTCACAGGAAGACCGATTCAAATCAGCGAGTGCACTAAGCTATCATGTCGCAAACGGTCAAAGGCTCTACTTAAGTCAAAAGACATGATGACCACACCGACAATATCAGCTTCATCAAGTTTCGAAGCAGTAAAATCAGTTAGAGCGATTTATGCCATTTAGGTACTAGATCCGGGCCAAAATCCAAATTGTGATTCACCATAAGATGCGATGAGAGTAGTCTTTATCGAATCTAGAATAATTCTTTCGAGAATCTTAAAAATATGAGAAAGTAAAGATATTGGTCTCAAATCGTCTAAAGAGGCAAACTTACGTTTCGGAACGGCGACAACATCTGCTAATTTCTATTGTAATGGCATCTCACTTTCTTGAATGGAAAGGGTAAATAAGTGAGTTATAGGTTCAGCTAAAATAGGAGCACATTCTTTCAGAAAAGAAGATGATATCTCATCGCTACCATCTGCTTTCCTTGTATTCAAATCACACAAATACCTGTATACCATGGGTACAGTTAGATCAATGTACCAAGCATTATCATCTGGCAAGTTTGATATGATAGCATTCCGATTCGGAGCTTCAGAAAAGAAGGAACAGAAGTAGTTGTTTATTTCATCTGCAGCGACCAATGAAGAACCATATTTCGAAAGTAATTGGCCCTGGAAACAGTTCTTGTCAATGCTGCCACTGTTTCATTCTTTGTTGATTTTCCAAAGTCCATTTTTCCTAGATTTAAGATTTGCTACCCACTTGTTCTTTGATTGTTCAGTCTCGGCTTTCACTTTGTTCTTATAGTGACTATAAAGATCAAAATCTCTTTTCTGAAAAGCATATACTTGCAAAGTAGATGTTTGACAACTGGAGTAACCCACGGCTTGTCTGAAGAGCTCATCTCTACATAAGTAAAAGGTAGTTTCGAAGGCTCATGGTAAATCCAGTTAATACAGAATGTCCGTTTTCCTCTGGATATCATAATCGTATCGATACCATGTTCCCCAAGGAAGATCACACAGATTACGGGATAGCGAGTTCATATGACTTTTCCTACGATCAAAAACTTTGCAAACTGAAATCAGACGTGCCACATTCGACAAAGGCTTTATGATGATCGTACAGTGCAGTGGTCTGAATTACCAATGTCTGGACCTTTAACAGGATCATTGTACATCTCGATTAAAGCAGGATTCATGAAAATGTAGTCGAGCATCGCATTTTCACGGGTTGAAAAGTTAACAATTTGTTCAAGTCCCAAATGTCCAGTAACATCGTCAATGTACATTCGATTGAAATCCCTGACAATAAACAAGCGGTCAGAAATAAATTTATTCAGAAATAAATCGGAAATGTCAATGATGTAATCTGAAATGTCTTTGTATTGTTGTGATGAAAGGGAAGGAGGAATATATAAGATAGCAAGAATCATTTTGGAGTCTGGAAATCGAATCCATAAAGATTCAATGCAGTCTGAAGGTGCGATGACATCTGGTATCAAAGAGCAAGATATATATCGATATACGATCGATATCAAATACTTCACCACCGGTGCGGTTGATTCTATCTTTAAGAAACCGTGCAGAATAGTAGGGCATTGATATTTGAGCATCAGTTGAATTTTCACTCAACCAAGTCTCAAAAAGGGCGACAACACCAGTTTGTAGGGCACTGGTCAAGACGTGAAGTTCATCTAACTTATTAGCCAATGAGCGAACATTGGAATATAATATTTAGAGGAAGTGAATTTTCTTGTCAATTAAAATCCAGGGAGAAACTCCTGGTGGTCATCAAGCTTATGACTTGGTATCATTCTACCTCCCCGTATAATTACATCCTCTTGATTTTGTCGTCTTGTTCTCACTTCTCTTCTCACCTTTCTTTAATGTACCTGTTGAAGTTTCGTCAAGTCGTTGTTGATACATGTGTTATTCAGTTCGCCATGTTTGCACAACATACTTGCGTTAGAAGGGATCAGGTGTTTGAATTCAAATGTCTTGCATTTGACGCGCAGAGGTCTTGGTTTGCGACGTAGTGAGTTACCGAGACGTCTTATTTGTAACTTTTCGATATCAGTCACATTCAATGCCTCAAAAATTTCTGCTACTTTTTCTTCGTCGTTCTTTATGCGTGCATCTAAAGATCCGTTCTCCAATTCTGGAACGCCAAAGAAAATAAGGTTATTCCGCTTGATCGATCTTTGATTAACATCATCAAAAAATTTAAGGCTGAAATTAATACTTTTTGATTCAACTTTACCGGCATGATTTTGTGATTCACTAAATTCATGTTTCATTCCTTGAATCTAAATAGTGATGTGGACCCATTTACATCTTTCAAAAATAATTGAAATCATTGTCTTTGATTATGTTATTTTGCTCTGCCAGTGGCAGGTTGCCTGTGATATGATCACGCCTAAGAAAATACTCTTGAGTTTGAGCATAAAAATGATAGGAACCCATCGAATTGCTAATTTAACAAACATTAAATCTCCAAGGCTCTCATGACACTGAGAATCTGTAAAATACTATAATTCCTTCTGCATTACAGCCATGATCAATCAATTCCGTGGCAATTTCTTCAAAACTGCAAAAATGTGCATATCTCACATTTGGTGGCAATTATCAACCATATCCCCTCGAGTTCATTGAGTAAAATCGAAGGTGTATAAACATTGCAAATTTACTAAATGCAGGGTCACCACTCTACCAAATACACCTACTCTATGCGCACGCCGGCTACTTTTTTTAATAATGATCGGAAGGGCCAACATTATGGAGAAAACTTGTGCGCAATGATCTGAATTCTTCGAATCTGAAGGAATTTTGGCAATCAAAGTACTTTGCTGGAACTCACATTAATCCGCAAGCGACGCACGACTTTTTTCCTATCTCTGTAAGGTATTAGGAATTCCTTTTTGCCCACTTATAATAAGTTCCTCAATGTGCCGTCGATTTCGTATTAATCACAACCGAAGCAGATAAACAAAATATTTAAGTTTGTGCATATAACTGTCATTTAACGTTTAATGACGATTAAACAAATGAAGCGTTGTAGGGCAAGCCCTTATAGGCAGCTGCTTGCTGATGGCAATTTCAACTGCTCGGCCAGAGACGTGTTGCGCCTACAATACATTCTGTGAATATCATTTTTGTGATCAGGAGAGACTGTTTGCTTATCTGCGACAATACCATTGATTGTCTTGACGTTTTCATTATCTTTTATCGGCAAATCGGTCCAGCTACCGATATTGAGAAATGTCATATTTCTGCCTGATTATGGAAAATTCTGCCAAAAACTACAATCATTAAAATGTAAAAATGACAAATCTCATCTTGAGTTTTCAAGTGTATGCTGGATCATTATGTTATTGAGTGTATGAAACTCGGAAGTACATGGATCTACATAAACAAATGGGATTTTGCGATGTTTAGGGCTCACTAACTTGGAGGACGATTGGAGGTGCAACTTAAAAATTGTCGTTTTACTGATGCCGGGTGACAATCTGCATATTAGAAATAATAAGAAGCTCGTGCGCGAATTTGGAAAGAAAGTGTCAGTAGCTCTCGGACTAAGACGGACAGCTTGGAATGAAATGATTCCAGTCACACATTTTGACTTTGTCGGAGGAAACGGTGAACTGAGTACTTGCTGCAATACTCTAGCTGCTCTGATTTCCTTCTTCAGTGAGAACAATTTCATTACTTCATTGCATATTCTTCATATATAAATGCCTCTTTTTGACATAATACAAATCTGTTTCTTCGACTTAATAATTAAGAGAAGATTAAGTAGGCTGTGAGGTGTGTGTTTGGTGACAAAACTTAATGCTTAATAAGAAAATTATTAATGGATTGAAATGTTTGCTTTGCATCATGTTGAATGGCATGCACGCATGTTTATCGGAATTAGCATTGCATTTACGAAATGTTTCCTCTCCTTCGTGCGCGTCGACTCTTTATTAAGTCATCAGTTTTTCATTTCTCATGGTGATGACAGTCATTCTTTCATTCATTGTGGACAACACAGTGTATTTTAGCTTTCACCTTATGCAAACGTCACTCATCAATATGAATTTGATTTTATCTTTACAATTCTTTCATCTTTTGATTATCATAAAATGACTGTTTGTGCCAAGCTTGGCGTAATAAACTAATAAAAGTTCTGGGAGAGGCAGAACTTTCATTGAAAAACCAAATACATGTTTTTCATTCTCACAGTCGTATAGAAATAGAAAGCAGAAAATTAGCCATGAGGAATAATACACATGTAAATGCAAAATGAGTTACGATATAGAAATCGGCTGTTTTCTGCTGCGAAAAGACTTGTGAGACATGTAAGCTCTCGTCATAGATCAGACACAGCTGAAATTGTGACGCGTAGTTTTTCAATATGCTTGTAAGGTGTTATACAAAGGATGGGCAGGATTACTAATCGTGCTTTCTGCTGTGGAAGATATTGTGTTGATTATACGCGAGAAACAAATCGGTGGCGATGACAGCTAACAGCTTTCGGGAAAATTATTTTCTTTACAGTGGTTCCATCACTTCCATATAGGGCTACGGTTATGCCGCATCTTATCTCAGAAAGAATAATAGCATCAAGCACTCAATCAATGTCTTTGAGGCACGTGCTGTAAGTGTATGTCTATGCTGTAAGTGTAGTACCTATAAAAAGATGATTTTGACCAATGAGTTCATGCACATGAAGAGTAGATTTGCAAACTGGTTAGAAACTTATGTTGCAACGTTGACAGTCGTTTGTATTTTGCCCTATCGATTGTGAAATAATTGGCATCAGACCATGATGAAACATCAAACTCACTTCGGAGAAGCTCGTTTTGTGTGCTACTACTCTTGGCTTTTACAACAAGGAACTATGATAGAACTGTCATCTGAATATTCTATCAATTTGCCAATTTCATTCATAGAGCGACAATCATCAGTCGTGATAGAAAAAATGCTACGACTATTATTTAAAAAATAGAAAGAGAGAGAGAGGGGGAAATCATACTTAAATCGAAAATAAAAACCTCAAATTCAAATATTATTCAAATCATTATTAACTTCTCATGGTAACTAAAGAACAGAGCAGTTTTTTTGTTTCGCTCTGCTGTGCTGATGCTCGTTGTTTCAAATCAAGATTGATACTAATCCAAGAATTATTTGCCAGACTTCATAGGACCTCTTTCAGATCCAGGGATTATCAAATTCGTTAGTCCTATCGGATCTCGAAATAGGAGATTTTTCAAAATCTTGTGACTCTAGAAACTTGGTTTACGAGTTGGTGAGCAGCTTTCATGTAATGGTCTCAATTTTGGCGACTTCGATTGCCGGTTTTGGATGCCCAGATTGAGTCACAATTATAAAGTGCTCTCGCCTCAGTTGTTGACTTTATTCATTCCTTTGATCACATTGTTGATATTAACCACTATCACAAATAGACATTTTTAGAATGAAATATATAATCACGCTCATTTATTTATACACTTTTTATCTTTGCATCCTTACAAGAGAGAGAGAGAGAGAAATGGAGGAGCAAGTCAAATAATCTATAGCTATCATTTCTTTTCTTCTCTGTGTGGGTTGATTTTTCCCTGATTCCCAATCTATTGTTCTACGCCAGGCAGGTTATGTCTGTGAATCACATCTGAACCTTATCAATACTACTCTCTGATACCAGCATGACGTAATTGCGGCTGGATCTATTAATTATCCAATCAATTAGCTTCTATCAGAAGCATTAGCATATTGGAACCCACCCTGTAAATCATCTTTGAATGTTGTCTTGACGCATGTCATTGCAACCTTGTGACTCTTGTGCAGATTACGAGTACTCAAGATTGTTTAGTTCAGATTGAAGATGAGCAAAGCACGGTATGAAAATCCGTCACTCAGATCGCGTCCGATCTCTATGTCAAGAGCAAAACTCCTTGAGTCGCTCAATAGTGTTCACGGATATCCTGCCAAGTCTGTCTTGACTGAAGACATCGATCCGCATTATTTTTTCTCCACAAGTAAATCTCGTCGGCGATACGATAATCTTCGTTTGTGGCTTCATGATCCTTCAACGAAAACATACATGGGTCGTACGTGCACAAGTTGGTTTAAAATCATCGCATTTTATATCTTCTTCTATGCAACACTATTCGCATTCTTCGCTGCTCTACTCGCTTTAATAATGCACAAAGTTATCATGCAGGATTTTCCATTTTTGACTGGATATCAGTCAACGTTAAAGCTTAGTCCCGGATTAGGGATTGTTCCACAACCTGATTCCTGGACCTCGTTAATTGGATTTCGGATGCAAAGGGATAGCTACTCAAAGTATGTAGACGATATTGTTGCCTTCACGCAATGGTATGAAGATTATGGTCAGAATGCAGTTAGTAGTAAAGTAAACTCTGATGGTTTCGCAAAATGTCCTCGAAGTCTCGTTGAATCTGTTCAAGACACTCGACGATCTTGTCGTGTATCACTAAATTTTGGTGGTCGGTGCAATCATTTTCAAGTGAGTTTCAGTTTATGAAAGCATAGTGCAGATGATAAATACGATGTATAATTAATCAAATTAATTATGTTTATCAAATTTTGAAATCATTCTAACTATTGATAAAAATCAATCTTTCAATTGTGCGAATTATATCATTTAATATATCACGCTTAAAAGAAGTAGACTAATGATAAAAAGGATTTAAAATGCATGATGTTCTTTAAAACAGGCCTTTTCGCTTAAAAAGCATGTTTTTTAAAAAAAGTCCAAATAGTGACACTGGATGAAATATTTACTTATGCAAACATTATGCAACATTGGCTTTAATGACTGATTCCCAGCTTTTATAAGTGTCCTTATGGAGTTTAGATGGATTTTCATATCACTAATTACACATTTAGTGCACATTGTACGATATTGTTTAATCTAATACACATGTACCTACACATCAATAATAGGCTACAAAGCAGGATTACCGCAGATTGTATTTTGCTGAATAATTTAAGGCTTCTTGCGTTAATTGAATAGCTGCATTGTTAAGGAGACAAAAAAGACAGTTTTTGCGCAACGCATTACTCAAAACAATAACTTAAAACTGCTTTTAAATGTAAGTGAGATCCCAGTAATTGATGAGTTGAGAGTGATATAGACATGGGCACCTTAATGTTTTATTCAAAGCGAGAGCAGATTGAGTAAGCCAGAAATCCTATTGTCTATCCATGACTTACTATAGAGGCTAATGCCAATGATGCTTTTTAAGAAATTGGATCGTTGTTACCAAATGAAAATTGTATGATATGAGCATGCAGCTTGATAAGCTAATGAATTGCATGTAATCGACATGACACGTGCTTTATTCCACACACCAAAACCGCTTTTGAGGTTGCATTTTGCTTTGAAACATCTCGAAAGACAATGCTTTCTAAATCCTAATGATGGAGAGTAAAATGTCCAAGTGCATTAGGCCTCTACGAGAGACATTTACTGAATCGCACATGTAACATTGGCAAGCGGGTCATTTCGACGGCGGGTGTAGGAGTTCACAGGGGCGCCGGCAGGGTAAAAAAAATCTGGACGCACGATTCTATTTGTTTGCGCTACTACCAGTACATAAACTGATGTAAACAGTCAAACCCTGAAATGATGTACACAGTTGGCCTGCTTAGACAGTCACAATTTAGTAGCAATCAATAGATGGACGCGCGCTTGTTAAGAGTGCTCATATCAGAGAAGTTATATCAAGCAAACAGCGTGTCACTGTGTCAGCCAGTCAAAAAGCGAAGCGCGCGCAACCTATCATCCATAGACAACTAGAGTATTGTGGGGAAGGACACTTCCAATGGTTTACACAAAGATTTCACACAGCGATGAGCATGGTTTGTACCGGAATGGGCTGGACGCACATGCGCCTGTGCGTCCACCTGCCGGCGCCCCTGGGAGTTCATGACGTTGTATATGTGGCAAATCTCTTAAATCTATATTATGTTGTATTTCAGTTGTCTATTGCGTTTAACATATCATTATTTCGTGTAATAGGGTTTACATTTGTGCAGTGCACATCTGCTCATTTACACGTAGATTGCCGGGTACCGGATCTATGCTACAGTAGGCTTACTAAATATTTCACTCTTGAAGGTGATGTACTTGGCACGTGCTGCAAGACAAATCACAAATGACAGTTCTGCATATTTCACAAATGGACGCAGATGTCATGGATTATAATTTGAAATCATGAAAATCACCTGGAGATCTGAGCTCAGAGACAAGCCTGGACGTAATCGGAGTCTTATAAAGGCCCGCCGTCGGAGTGCTATCAAAGAACGGAGCCCGAAACGGGAATCTTGTCAATTTCAGAAACCCATTCAGAGTCATATCTTTCTACGTCGAGAGCCTGGAGTTGGAGTCTATCAATTAAGGAAAACCAGAATCAGAGTCCTTTCAAAATATTAGGACTGCGAAACTCTCATCTTTGATCTTTAAGGATGTCACGCTTGAGAGGGCACTTAGGCGGTGCCTGTTTCGTATTTTATTGTCTGGTTCGTGGACTTAGTAACGATGGTCCATCACAGCAGACTAGAGGTGTTAAGAAGAAGATCCGTGTTCTTCTGCCATCTGCAAGCTCCGACATCTCATGTTCGCTCAGTCTTTATAATCGATTTTCTGAATGATGCATTACCAATCATGAGGAGGATGGGAGAAGCAAGATGGCAGTGATTCGCTTTTTCGCTTCTTTAAAGGAGTGGCTCATATAGTAGGTGATGGAGTGGTTAGCTCATGAGGAATTCATCCATGTGAATTAGAAATTTGATCTCATGGACGTATACCTGGCACGAAAATCGTGCAGAAAATGCCTTAAGCGAGACAAAAGTAAATCATAAAAAAGTTGACAGGGTAGCAATTCGATTATCTGATTTTTAATCTGGAGAACTGATCTTAGCAGGAAAACTACCCGGTACATGTACCAATTTCTCTTTGAGATGTATCCGGTAAGTAGGAATAGGCCTATGCAAAAATCATATATACGTTATGTATTGGGTTCCTCAGTTAGCCATTAAATAATACAGGGCCTATCATGGATAATGGCAAAAATGTATTGGTATGAAACCATGGATATTTGGTTGCAACAGCGATGCTGGTATCAAAAGTCAGCAATTTTCTAAGTTTTAAAGGAATTGCTTTCAGCTTTTATCTGACACCAGTCATTTGATTGTTATGAATAAGTATTACTCCAGATGTCTGCAAAATAGTCCGATTCCGTAGAAATTGTCTTGACCAAAGATTACTTACTGTCTTTGGTCTTGACTGAATACAAAGCAAGTTGACTGTAGGAGAGTTATTGTAGTATTGGAAGTGAGTATATAGAGCTAATCTGCTTCCTATAACCTAGCCGAAATAAACCATGAGCCTATATTTTGGTTGTTTGACATCATTTTGAATGTTTACTTATACAAAAGATATTGCCTTATCTCATTAAGAGAAGTATTCATTTTCAAAGATTAGTTGTTCAAAAAAATGCTGCATGAAGATATATTTTCATGCATACAAGATTCCGTTAGCCAAACGACAAGAATACATGTACATAGGAAAATGTTCGAAATATCTCTGAACGATGAATGCGGAAGATGAATAGCCTACGTCATGAATTTGGTAAACCAGGAGAACAAAACTATTCGGAGGAAAGTCAACGAGCTCGAGATGAAAATTGCATATCAGCCAACTGCGGCTTTCACGTGATGATGGAACACGAACAGTTATCTTGGGGCGATGATCACTCTTAATGACTCCCTCAAGCCCCTCCTCAAGTATATATGGAGACAAATCACCAAATGTGGGAGCTGCACACAGTATAGATCGGCAGCCGAAAACGAGTTTCTGCAGGGAACAAGGCAGAAAATGAGACTTTCACTTGATGATGTACACTCTATGTCTTCTATGAATCTGAGCGTCTGTCGGGTTCTATTTAGTTCCTCTTCTTGTCAAACAGGATCAAAGAAAAACGGGGCAAGGATTGCAGTTTTTAAGAAATATGAAGTTTTTTATGTTTTCTCTGATTAGCTGAAAAGTAATATGTCTATAGCTATAAATTTTGATGTGGAATGTCTTCAGATTACTTTTTATCATGTTCTTGAACATTTACCTATTAAGCACACATTCAGACATGCTTTCAGATTTGGCAAGTCTCCTACTGTCGACAAACAACAACATGTTGGCCCACCACATTCTCGCACACATCGCATCACAGAAGCATGATAATGTCACATATACATGATAGGAAATTACCTGAAACCATTCCATGCAAAACAAATATCTTTAGATTCGCTACTTTTCAGCTGATAAGGGAAAACACAGAAAATTTCAATTTTTCCAAAAACTACGATCTGCGTCCCATTGGATTAACAAGTGTTTTTCCTTGGTCCTACTGACAAAAAGAGGAACCAATTAGAACTCGGCAGACGCACAGTTTAGTAGTAGGCTTAGGATGTGCATCATTCTGCTAAAGTCTCATTTTCGGCCTTGTTCCCTGAAGAAACTCGTTTTGGCTTCCGGACTAGTAACACGAACATAGCGATTTTAGTGAACAGCGGAAAGGTCTTTAATTGGCTTGAAAATCCTTAAAATACATGCCCTACATGAAGTCGTATAGCTCACTTGATATCAGCCGAATTGATTCCGCGAGGAAATCAATGACATAAGCCACTGCCACAAATAGCAATAATTTTGTTTTGAGTAATAATAGAGCATATTAGAGTATAATAATAGAGTTTTGAGAGTATTAACTAACCTATAACAGTAATCAGATTAAACATTTGATGAAAAGTACTGCAAAACTTGAACCTGAATGTATGTCAATGGTTTTGTAAATTTGCAACTTTCATTACTTTATTTGAAATTCTGTTGTGATTTACAACAGCAATATGATCATTTACAGTTATCTTATTTTATCATCAGTGGATTGCATTTCAATATCTTATCTGATTTCACCTTCAAATTAACCGCCGATATTGCTTAAATTACATTAATGTGTTGGAGAGTTCGACAAGACCTGATAATGGAAATAGGATAGCGTATCGAAATTCAGTGTAGAACTTATATCTTTACACTTAACATCTGAAGGAAATTGAACAAACGTGATTAACAACTATAAATAACTAACATTTAGGAAGTAAGTGGTAAAGGACAATAACCATAATCATTCGGGTTTCATTTCACTTTATATTGAAATCGTAATGTCAATAACACGCCATGAGACTTTTCTGATAATTGCAAATGGTAGATTGGAAGTAAGTCTGAAGGTAGATGCCATAGAGCAAATATGTTGGGTAGAGTGGTAACTCAGCATTTATTAAAACCCCAATGTGTATACACTTTCGATTTTATTAAATGAACTCAAAGGAGATACAGTCGGAATTGTTTCAAAATGTGAGATATACACAATTATGCAGTTTTGAAGAAATTACAACAGAATTGACTGATCATGATAGCAAAGCAGAAGGAAATTATATTATTTTACAGAATGTCATGACAGCCTTGGAGAGATAATATTTATTAAATTGGCAACTCGATAAAATACTATTGCTTTCATGAATTAGAAATATGAAATTTCAGCCAAGAAAGCACAGTAAGATGTCGACTTTTTCATGAAGACTTCCATTATCATGCGGATCATGAAATTCTCTTGATAATCAGCTAAATTTCTGCTTAGTTAGGATGCTTATTAGCAAATATTCATTCCTTTTGATATCCAACTTGTTGCATACTATTTACATAGAGGAGTCATCTCGATAGCATATAAATTAAAATAAATAAATTAAAGACTATCATAAACAAAGGATACAAAGTACTTTTCGGTGGCAATGCGACATAATCCTCTAAACTTCAAAATAGAATTCCCAAAGGAATGTGTTGTCACCAACTTCATTTTATATTTGTGTAAGTGATTTAATATGCTGAAAAAAAAACAAAAATTGACTAAACAAAAATATTTGATTCCGAAATGTCATCACTCATCTACATGCATGTGGATAATATACTGTCAATGAGTGAGAGCAAACGCAGTTTGAGTAATGAAATTGTGACGCTTTGTAAATTTTGCTCAGAAAAGAGACTTAGCATAAATTATGACTTATAGTATAAGCACTAAAGTGAGTAAACTAGATATCACTATTAATAACAGAAAGGCTTTATTATAACAGAAAAGCTATTATTATCCATTGAGGCTATTGACAAATATAAGTATTTAGGAATGTGTATATCAAAAAATAATGAATGCCATTTGGGACAATTGACAGCTAAACGTAAACAAGCTGCTTATTTAACAAATAAACAGCTTAGAGAATTTAGCCAAGTTAGTGGAGATATTCTAAAAAATTCATTTGAAATGCTGACCTTGTCAAAGATGAAGTATTGTGCAGAATTTTGTTTCTTTAATAATTCAAAAAGTTTAGATCAACTGCAATTTCAATTTTATAAAAGGCATCATCATTTAAAGCGGATTACTCCAAATTGCTGTCTTATTGGCGGATTTGGAATACATCCAGCGAATTTTCATTTTTATGAAGCAGCAATATGCTATCGGATGCGAATCATTACAAGCGATGAGGAAGAATGAGTGGAAGCATACAATGCGATTTATTCAAATGTTGTTTCAAACGGACACGATAGTAGACACACGTGGTGCTGGCGAATAAAGCAATTGCTTACAAAACTTATTACAGCCTATCTCAAATATAGGATGAACAGCTATCAGTCGATTAGTTGATTATCATACTGAACAATAGAAATCCTCAGCAAAAATTAGCCATTCTGGGTTAAATTATTTGGAGTTATGCCTGTTTGAAGATATGATGAAATCACATCTAAATGTTGACATCGATAATAGTTATTAATTATCAATACCATATTGAAGTTTTGAGCATTAAATCACAGCTTAGAAGTTGTCACTGGCATTTATGGAAGTCGATCGAGGTATGAGGAACGTTGATGTAAACTATGTAATGATTCACGGATAGAAAGTGAGCGCCGAGCGCAAGAAAAAAATTGCGCTCCTTTTTTTCGCTCCGACCTTGAAATTAAAATCCCACGAAAACACTGCATTCGGTCATGGAAAGATAATGTCTTTCGCCATCGGCTTAATTTTTAAGTAAATTTGCAACAGAGGGCTTCGGCATGAGTTGAAGGATCACAACAGGACATTTGATCATCCTTTTGATTAGGTTGTGCTTTATGTTTCTTGTCACTGTCGCTTCTGTCGAGATTCTTCTACCTCATACGTCCTTTTGTGCCATTTTTGATTAATCAAGCAATAAACTTATATACATTAATCGATTAACGTAATCTACAGATTACGCCTGTATATTATGTGATGCTTGGATTGACTAAAGTGGGCGAATACTCTATGCTGTCACTCGATCAGTGATCTAATTAGATCTTGAATTACTCAAGGAATTCGATATCATAGCAGCTCATCAGTGTACCTCCACTATCAGAGTCCTTTATAGGTTCATTTATGATTATTGTCCGAAGCACCGAGTGCAACCTTAAATTCTCCGAAGTCGGAGCGCAGAGCGCACTTGGGTCAGCCAAACCTGATCGCAGAGCGCATCCACCTCTGACATTGGTTCTAAGCATTTCGTCTTCTTAGATTTATCAACATAATAAGGAATGGATCACGGAGGAAATATTTTACATCTATTTCTGAACGCAGTGAAGCGGCATGTAAAAATTAATTGCATTGATCGATTAACCTATCCCCCAACCATGTTCAAAGAAGATTGATAATTTCAAGTTAGTAGCTTCTATGAGAGAATTTCTGTATGTGAGCCTACATCTACAAATATAATAGAAATAAATTAGGAGATGCTGTCGAAGGTCGAAGCCATTTAAAGGTTTCAAAGTATATATTTAGTCACTCAATAGTATTCTCAATAAAAAACATGACGTGCCAAAGTTTAAAGTGTCGACACTCAAATGTCAAATGAATTAAACAATTGAAATGCCAAGCATCAAAAGTCACTTTTCAATTGTTTTGAATGCGATGTAGAGTAATGTTGAATGGAATGCATTATAAGTTAAGCTGAAATACAATGCTCAGCCAAATCGTGAAATTAAATAGTATTGAAGTGCATCATAAATAATAATTAGTGTGACGATCATCTTATATCTTCTCATCTCGGGAACATGGGAATAAACTATCAGATGAGCATGAAATCTGAAACTTGATTAGTTTGTTTTTGTTTGCTATTTCTTTTTCATGCTTCACTCTAAAGACCGCAATAGAGAGAAATAGAGATATCCCAGTATCAGCATAAGTCAGCAAAGAGCAACAACACCTATGAAATCCTTATCTCACTCGCCTGACCAAGGAATCGAACCTAAGTTCGCGGTGGAGATGAAAACTCACATAATGATTTGCACCCACAGAATTAGACAGGTCGTCTCTTCTTCCGTTTGCCTAGAAGGGAAACATTGGAACATGTAACGTTATTGAAATGGCACAATCTCCTGACTAAAATTTTGACTATTAAAAATTTCTTTTTGCCCACTTATTAAGTTCCTGCATGTGCCATCTGTTTGAATCAGTTTGCACTTCTAGCAAAGTGATACGATTAAACAATCTAATTCTGTGTTTGCACCATTCTTCATTTCATCACGCCAATAGTACAAAAGGAATGCGAGTGAATACAGAAGTCACCAATTGGTGATGATTATCAATAATTAATTGATCGTGATTGAATTGCAATGATCAGCCAATTTCATGTAATTAAAAATGACGGCGATCGATTAGATGAAATGAGATAAATTAGAACAATTGATTAAATGTACCTGCTGTCAGCGGGATCAGTAGATCGTTATTTCATTTGTTGTCAGAAAGACTGAAATCTGACAGCTGACGCGTTCAACATAGAAACTTGAATCAACTTTTCAATGAAAATTTCACCAATCCGCTGCCTAAACTACCATTTACTAAAGTATTTAATCTATTGAAATTAGTCATCAGAGCAATTAGGGTAATCCAAATTGGTAATAAAACAATAAAAATGAATAGAAATTCGTATTTGAACATCAGTTTATCAACACTGGCAAAAAGCCATTAATCTTTATGGCTCCGAAATTCATGGTTCAACATTCAAATCTTTGAACATCAATCAATAGGTATTTGACAGGCAATCATTTTCAATCTTCATCTTCAATGACAGACATCCCAAGAAATGCATTTCTTATAATACGTGTACATATGCCATGGAAATTGAAATTAAGAATCAATTGAATAGGAATAAATTCTGAGCTAAGAAATTGAATAAGAAAGTGTTATTATGTTGCTCCGAATAAAAGTTATGTAATTATTTGATGGATCAAATGTGATTATTATATTATTATTATATTATATTATATTATTATATTATGTGATTGAAAGTAATATGAACCTCCACTTTCATAAGGAATTGAATTCCTCATCAATTTCAGTTACATACAATTTACGTCGTATGTACATTATGTACAATCAAGTATTATTCAGCACTGAATTTATCTTACGATTTCTTTGGGCATGATGATGATGACTCACTTCTAAGCAAGTCAAGTCTTATTTTTTAGGTCAGTTTATGCATTTCTTAGCAAGCATCTTGAATTACCGATAGCCCAATTATAAATTTCGAATAAGGAAAGTAACAGGAGGCCTTATCATAATAGAAATATTCAGCTAAATAGTATGGAATGAATCATTATTATTTCAAAAAGCATTTCGTGTATCAAAGCCATGCATTTGGTGCTGGCACATGTGATATCCAGAATACGATTTCCACGAATTAATTTTTCTTGGCAAATTTCATTTTTTTGTCATTTTATCGATTTTGTCAAATAGGCCACTAACTAGATTGTATTAATAGGCATTTTTAGTATTTTTTCTGATGGCACTACTGCAGTTTAGTGCACCCTCTATGAAAGAGACGGAAACGCGCCTACTGCAGTTTAGTGCACCCTAAAACAACGGCGCATTCTCCCGCAAACGATGACTACGCACATTACACCGAAGCGCGCGCTCGGTGTAATGTGCGAAGACGAAGACGAAGACACACGAAGACACAAAGACACTCATTTATAACTATAGGGAAGAACGAACGGCATTCATTCTGTTGATTACATCATGTTTGTAATAGATGTGTTTTCAGACATATGCATAGTTGTTTTCTCACATGCATTTTAGGGTGCACTAAACTGCAGTAGGGGTAAAAGAGGGTGCACTAAACTGCAGTAGTGCCTTTTCTGATTTGATATTCACACATAATCTAAGTTTGTACATCTGCAAGTCTATCATTAAGTAAATTATTATTTGTGTTCTGATGATATTTTCTAATATACTATTAGAATAATATCGTTACTGTCTGATAATAATAAGTTTGTTTCCAGCAATATCATTGTTGCTGGTTTTACCACTATTCAATCTTGTCTTTTAGATGTTTTGAATCGATTTGATCTACAATTTTCTCCGGTTATTGTCTTCAGGTAGCATAGAAAATTTAGAAACTGAAAGTTAATAGTCAAAACATGATAGTCAATTACATGCAGGTGTGCAAGTAGTAGGCGAAGGAAAGGAGATGGCACATTTATTAAAACAACCATTTTATCAACAATATCATTAGCGAGAACAAAATCGCCGATTCATCTTTCTAATTTAGTATACAGTAATCTTACCGTCAGACGCACATATCGACATTGCAAGTGCATTACATTGTTTAATGGGCTATTGTCATCGCACATTTTCAACAATTGAATATGATATTGATGCTCTCGCTGAATTGAATGCTAATTTCCTTGGACTCTGAATTCGACTATTGGTTAACCAATCAAAAGCCAGTCCATATGCCTTAAACATCAATGTTATGTGCAGGTAGAGACTTTAACACTGTGATTGACTTAGTGCTGTAATAGTCTTATATAACGGAACAGGTCTGACCTGAGGAGAAGAATCATGTCAAATTATCGACGGCCTAAATATTCAGTTGGGTCGATGAGAGCCCGACCGATTACGATGTCTCGTGCCCAGATTGTTGATTCAATTTATAGCGCTCCAAGTCACTCAACCTATCACACGAAATCCTTATCTGATCTAAACTATGATCCAGAATACTATCTCAGCTCCACCAAGAGACAACGTCAAATGCGAAGATGTTTTCAATGGCTCCATAATTCTGAAACAGGCGAAGTGATGGGTCGCAACGGACTTCAATGGTTTCAACTTATCATTTTCTACTTTCTATTTTACACAGTATTAGCGGGTTTCTTTGCAGCTGCTCTTGGAGTGTTTATGTATGCAGTTATCATGGCCGATTTTCCGTATCTTACTGGAATGCAGTCAGCTTTGAAATTAAGTCCAGGATTAGGAATAGTACCACAACCAGATTATTGGACGTCTGTCATTGGTTTCCGAATGCAGAGAGACAGCTACGGGAAATATGTTGATGACATTGTTGCTTTCTCGCAATGGTATGAGGATTATGGCCAGGGAGCTGTCACCACAATGAATAAAAAGCTGCAACGGGATGCAAGTGATGGAGGATTTGCAGCGTGCCCAAGATCTCTTGAAGATTCTGTGAAAGACACTCGAAGATCTTGTCGTCAACAGCTGAATTTCGGAGGGAGATGTAATATGTTTCAGGTAAGATTTGATCAGCATGGATTCTCGTGAATGGATTCTATAAGAAAATGTTTTGACATTTCAATAGCCCACTTAACATGCACTGCGACTTTCTTTCTTAGAAATAGCATGTAATACTCAATAATGAGATGGGTACATGATCAGATTGAATGTGCATGGAAAATGGGTCGCTTACACTGTGAGCAATAATTTAATGCACGCTAATGTGTGCAACAGTAAAAACAAACTATATAATTATATCACTTGATCATATTTTGTGAGGAATGAGCTTGTTGACCTTCATTCGATCACCTATTAATGTTGCGTACAATTCACCAGTTAGTAATGTATATCATTTATCTATTATTTTTCGTCCTTCTTCACATGTAGCCTATCTAATAACCTTGCATCTTCTGCTCGCTATGTGAAAGGCTTTCGTCAATCAAATATTCAAATTTTACGCGAAGAGGCTGAACATTTTGACTGGTCTGATTTCTATAATGCTTCTGATGTCGGTGATAAGTCGACTTTCTTTCACGTACATTTAACAACATATGTAAATAAGTATATTCCGATGAAACGTGTCTTTAAGAGCCGTTAACCCACCTAACCAAACTTTTGATAAACGAACGGTGTAGAGCTTGAAGGGAACGAAGCTGCCCGAAATATCAGCATTTGAAATTGAAAGTAACAGCCGAACTTGCCAACTGCAAGACAGTCTGGGTGAATATGGTTTTGGAGAAATCACAAGGACCATGGGGTTGGCTTAATTTCTTTACTGGTACCGGTAAGCAAAAGAAACCATTGCTGCATTTATTAATTCAAATGGTGGCATAGCCAACACAGTTGTCATGACTGCAGATGAATTTTGATTTTGTTCTGCACAACATCTTCTGACAATGACTCAGACCGACCCTGTAACTGTCACATCTACTGTGAAGCTTTGACATCTACCAAGGCAAATGTATCTTCTGGCGATGACTGTATTCCCTCAATAATATACAAAAGTCTATCCAACTCTATAGTTGCTCCATTGACTGACATTTCCATACATCTGCAAAGGCAGGAGGGTTCCCAAAAGAATGGAAAAGAGCCACTATAACACCGTCCTGTTCAACGTCAATAAGCTACGACCTATTTGTTAAACCAACTTGTGCTCCGAGACGCTCGAACGATTTGTTTTCAATTAAATGCATGAACGTCTCCTGATGCTCTACGGAAAGCGGCTCCACAACAACTGCCCTCATCACTACCTTGAACGAACTGTATATGAACTTTGAAAACTCATCATGTTGCGGTTCTCCTGTTAACATACGATTTTGAGAAAGCATTCGACAGGTTAAACCACACTTTGTTATTAGAAAGGATTCTGAATAAAAGTTTACCTGCTGGATTCATCTTATGTCTCATTGCTCAAACACTATCTCCGTGACAGAACCTCTTGTGCACGCTTTAGCGGAATTTGCTCTGATCAATTCGATATCGTTTCAGGAATCCCACAGGGAAAAGTGTTGCTCCATTTATTTTTGAGTCCATCTTTGGAGACTATGATTGCTCTCTATATCCGAACGAACGTTGCACTAAATACGCAGATGACTTGACTTTGATTGCACTTGCAATGGATCCTGATATTTTTTCTATTGATTAAGTGTTAAATCAAGTCACCGATAATTTGGACGCTTGGTACCTGTTGCAACGATTAGTACTTTGTATTTAAATGTTGCTAAGTGTAAAGCTGTTCTTTATTTGAAAAATCCTCGTTTGAGAAATCCAACTTTGTATGATTCCCCTTAAAGATTGTACAATCCGTAAAATTTTGGGAGTCTGTATTACAGAAGATCTGAATTGGAATATGCACATTGAACATACTTCAAAAACAGTCAACAGGCGTTTTTATGTTTTGAAATGCCATCGACCATATTTAAATGTTCATGATTTACATTTGATATACGAGTATACAGCCTATATTAGTTCTGTAATTCAATACTCGCATCCTGCTTTTGCTCTTTTGAATAAATCGCTGTCTCTGAGTTTAATGAAGATAGACAAGAGAGCTCATTATATCCTTTTCGGAAGTGATACCAAAACCAACATTTGAAAAACGGTGACAAAATCTCAGCAAAGATTCATAATAAAGAACCGAGAGATATTGGTTGCTGACTTCATGTCATGATCCCGAGAAAGTTATTGCATACTGATGGTGTGCCCCTCATTCCCTTCTGCAGGACCGACGTGCTTCAGAAATCTTTCATTCCTTTCAATGCAACTTCCTTAACTCATCGTACATCATATACTTTCTTTGCTTCATGCTTTATTTATTCGCTCTTCTGTATGTGTGGCAAACTATGATTCTGATTTTTGAATATAACACTTCTATTCTCTTCTACTTATCAAGTAAGAAAGACACCCCCAAAAAAGTCGGACAATTTATGAAAGTGCAACAAGACTTTTCTGACAGATTAAATTTATTTTCGTTAAGTTTGTTCTCGATGATTTTTCTTCTGCGTAATTGTTCGATGGCCCTGTGATTATAGTGTATGTTTGCATTACTTCTTGCTCCAACGTCGCACTCGCAAGTTCGCGTCTACCCACGACTGATGAGGCCCAACAGGGCGAAGTATGTTTGGTGGTGGTTGCAGTGTTGAGATATGATGAATCTGTCAACATCCAGATTAATTGAGAATGCGTAAACAACATTCATCTTTATTTTCAGACATTTGGATACGACGAAGGAATGCCGTGTATGCTTTTGAAATTGAATCGTATTTATGGATGGGTACCGGATCCACTGGATAACCACACAGGTGTGATCGTCAAATGTTATGGACAAAACGAAGTCGACAAGGATTTGTTGGGACCAGTTTGCTATCACGATTTGGATGATTTTGAGGGGAAAGATTTATGCAACAAACCTCATGGAGAATTTAAATCATATTTCTTCCCTTATCTGAGACAGATCAATTATCAGTCACCTCTAGTGATCGTTGAGTTTACAAAGCCAGTCAGGAATACGATTATCATGATTGAATGCAGAGCGTATGCGAAGAACATTCCATATAATCCAAATACTGGAGAAGGAATAATACGCTTCGAATTACTTATTGATTGATTGAAAAGTTTGCCATTTTTTACCACTTTTGTGCATCAAACGTGTATTACTGCCGAATACTCTTATCACATGTCAGTCTACTTTACTTCTAAAGCTACAATGTTTGTGCAAAGGATTTTATATATATTTATATTATAGAAACAGAATATAACTGAAAACTGAGCATGTATTTTGATTGAAAAGTGCGGGGAAATAGAATTGGTGTCGTTTTCTTCTATGAACCTACTGTGACACCTTCGATATTGTGAATTTTCAGCGTCGATGTGATGATGGAAACTTAAGTCGCCCTTTAATCTACATTGCTTGACATGATATCCTTGATCTTGGACGATACTTTTTGCACCAACGACCAGTGCCGGATTAACCCTTCCTGGGGCCTGGGGCAGAGATTATCCTCGAGGCCTATCTAACCACTCACCTCATCACCCACTTGTCCCAAACTCAAAGTTACTAAACAGATTTTACTCGCGAGCTTTATATTATCTGGAAATATGATTTGATAGATTTCAATACCCCGGTACTATATTTTATCTCAAAATCCAATATTTCAAAAGAATTTATTAAATCCAGAACCTCATGGAAATCAAATTACTCAAAAATGTCATTGAACGCGAGCGAAAATTCCTAACAAAAAGTGTGAAATCGCAACACTCATAATTTCATTGCCCATGCACTATCCTCCAAATACAGTACAACGTTGCACTACACAATCGACACCTTGCGTGCCTTCGCCTTAGCAAAGTTTTCGATGAGTACCTCCAGGTGCAGGTCACGCAGAACCTCATGCTCCATACTCATTAGAGTAAGACGATTGAGGCGCGCCTGGGACATGCTTGTGCGAAGCTCATTCTGAATTCGCCCCCACTTTGAGAACGAGCGCTCTCCTGAACAGTTCGTCACCATCAGCGAAAGATAAATTCGAAGTGACACTTCACTGTTCGGAAACACTGAGCCAATATCTGCCGTAATCAAGAGGCGATACATCCTGAGCTCTAGAGAATCCCCGGCAGCGTCTTTGGCTGGCTGCACAGCTTTTGAACCAGCTGCCGTTTGCAGAAAAGAGCGAAACTGCAAGAACTCGTTAGAGACGGTAGGCTCGATATCAGACTCATACGGAACGAGTAGACGCTCAACTGCAGCGCGAAGTGAGTCATTGTCGGCCTTGTCACTGACTAGAAGCCGAAACACCGAGAAACGCCTCGCAAAATCTGCGTACGCGGCTTTGCGGTTGTCAAGCTCTGTAATGAGCTTGTCGATGATTTCATTGAATACTTCGACGCGAAATTTGTCTCGTGGCGACAGTATAGTTCTGGCGGCAGATCCCTCGTCGGCCTGCCGTTTGCTTTTTGCGAACACGTTTCGCCTGTTGCGAGTACTCTTCGATGCCCGTCAGCTGCTTTGCAGAATCCTCAAAATCATCGATGAGACTGCGCAACTGCTGAATGAACGCGACGAGCGACTCGTAGATATCGGATACTGTAGATATATCCATTTCGGCAGACTGTAGCTTTGTGCTGTTATCTGCAAATCGCTCGAGCACTCGCTGCCAGAAGACCACCAGGAATCCAAACTCCAGTTTCTCCATTGCGTTCACCAATCCAAGCGCATCATTTCGCGTGTCGGGCTTCTGCAGCTCGTCGCCAGCAAGGTAATCAAGCAGTAAGGTTGCAAGCTGCTCACCCGTGTGTCGCTCCGGTTCAAGAAAGGTGAGGAATTGCTCAACGGTGCCATGCTCTGGCAATACGTACCGAACAATCAAAGTCAACTGATCAAAGTGCTTCGCGTCTGGAGTCAAATCCACAGAAATACAGTAGAATTTAGCGCGTTTCAGGTCGGCTAAAATGCGGCGAAGCACCGCGTCACCCAGAAGCACAATTAGTTCCTCCATGATCGTGCTTGATAGGAATAACAGGTGACCACGGCCCTTGCCAGCAAAATCGCCGATGTGCTGATCGAAAAATGAATCAAATTTAGCCAAAAGCTCTAGAATTCCAAGGTAATTGCCATTGTGAGAAGAACCGACCCTTTCATCACTTCCGCGAAACGCCAGACCACGCTCTGCCAGAAATTTGATAACTTCAGTCGGGCGCTGCAGGACCGACCTCCAGTAATTCTCCTGCCGACAAACCTGCTTGGCCAACTCTGCGTCTACTCGCTGAGCTGCGTCACGTCGTATGTTGCATTCAATGACGGTATTCAAGTGCGAAGTGCTCTGCTCGTGCCTGGTCAATCTATCAGCGACGTGACGCCAATCCGTGTATGCCGATCTACCGAAAACGTCTGCGTCGGTCATTATTTTGAAGTAAAAACAATGCAGGCCTCACTTGCTAGGCGAGAAGCACAACCAGTGAAGGTCAATGTGGATATCTGTCTTATGTTTGCGAGGAAAGTGATCTAGACGGAAGCCACGGCACAGCGCTCGCCGGGATAGGTCCTCTGGGTTTCACGAAAGTCGGCAGATTTGTATTGACAAGACGCGCTTCCAGCAGAAATCCAATATTCCTTCACTTGCTGAGGCAACTGATCCGGCCACTGACCAAGGTCGCAACTAGTTTCCGGCATGTTCAGATCTGCTGAGTCAGATGGGACAGTCACAACGACGGCGGCAACAGCTGCTGCAGTGCTTGTGCATGTGCTAGCCCCGGACCCGGAGGCGGCATCGGTTGTTGCTGTATCCGCATGCGTTGGCTTCTAAAATCAAAAGTGTGACATACATTGAATTATGCATGTAGATGTTCACTCCTGGAAACACAATCTTACATTGCCAGCCAGCAAAAAAGTCATAATCTTCGGGATCTTTTTCAATTGCTCCTTTTCCTTCTCCTCTTTGTCACGTTTCCGTTTATGTTTCTCCCAACCGCTCAGATACTGTCGTTGGCTCATCACGGTGTGTAACAACTACATCTAAATTTGAACTAAATGTCAACTAAATGTGATGTACACCGAGTCATAAGTGTCAAAAAATGCAACCTTCAGCAATTTGCTGAAGGCTGTTGCATAAAAGTATGGAAGTTAAAAATCAGAATTTAAAATCAAAAGTTATTATCAAAAAACAATTATTATTCAAAAATAAACAAATACTAATGAAAAGTTACTCACCATCTTTCTTCTGTTAAACAAAATATTAAAAATAAATCAATCTAAAATCTGATTTAGAAAGGTAAAATATTTTCAGAATGTTGTTTTAACATCTCCTTATTCAACGCCTTCATTTGAGTACCCCTTCCATTTGATGATTTGGATATTCTGTTTGATTAAATTGAATTGCAGGATGAGCTTTCTTCTTTTTGATATCAAACATTGGCTCTTTAATGTACTCGATTACTAATACATGCTTCAATAACAAAACATGACACGCGAGATTGAAACCCAGTTCAGTTTCCTGTTCTATATTTTCATACCAAAACACAAGCACACAAACGATAAACATTGTTCCAACTAGTCAATAACAAGTCAATAGTCAGTATTTACTCTATGATAGTCACGTAGTAGACCGGGTTGCGTACCATTTCTACACACAGGGCAGTGAGCCCTTTCTACATGAAAGGCATGAGGGCCCCTCAGAAAATTTGCGGGGGGGCCCAGCGATCATCGTTGCGCCACTGGTTATGACAGGCTCATCAGTCAAGTCCAGCTGGCAGTTGGGGCCTATTCTGGGGCCTATCTGTGGGTCGGGGCTGTGGGCATATGCCCACTCCGATCCATGGTTAATCCGGCACTGCCAACGACGCAAATGTCTTATGAGTGTACCGACTGGAAAAGTAAGGCGCCGATTGCCCCAGCTTTTTCTACACCTACACCTTGCAAACAGTTCCTATGCATCAATCGAGTTGCATCAATCAACGACTCGCTTCTTTCAATGGTGAGAGTGACAAAAGAAGGATCCGGATTGAGAGAGAGAAGCGCATATAATTGAAAAAATTAAAAATCGAGATCAGTACGAAAGATATGTCACATACACAAATGAAAGGAAAAAATGGCAAAGTAATACGACGATCATACAATAATCGAGAGTGTCATAGTCACTTATCATACGTAGATTATTGATCACAAACTCCGGTACCGATTCTGAAGATTTTTTGCAAATGATCTAAATGTGGTATCACGCATCAGAGTCTGAGAATGGTATAGCATGATGAGGATAGCTGAAAGCACAGGAGAGAACAGAAACGGTCATGGCAGCTGGTCTTGATGCTAAACTATACGAATGTGGCATTCGAGGTTTCAAGTACCAAATTTATTTTAATAGATTGTAACAAAAATATAAAGATCGATATTCTTTAAAAGGTCTCACATGGCCTATATCAAGCTTAGACCATAGGAATCCATTTAAGCATGCAAGTAGGCCTAGACATAGATAAAGCTAATTTTATCACATCTCTATTGAAATTTAGTAAATAACACAACATACATGTAGATTGTAATAATTCCAATACCCTGAGAATATCTTTTTCATGCTGCACTCAAATCATCATCATCATCATCATCATCATCATCATCATCCTGCTCTGTTCCACTGTTGGACAAAGGCTTCAGTGTGTTTCTTCCATTCTTTTCGATCTTGAGCTTGTCTCTTCCATGTTGGCTGTCCTCAAAAACTGTCGATATCGTCTCTCCATTTCGATACTGACCTGCCTCTGTTTCTTTTTCCATAACGTGGGGTCCAGTCTGTCAATCTGATAGTCCATCTATTGTCTTGCATTCTTGTGACATGTCCGCCCATCTCCACTTGGTTTCCTTTGCCTTTTCCACCACGTCATTGATTCTTGTCTGCGCTCTAATCCATTAATTGGTCTTCTTGTCCCACTTGCTGATTCCGATCATACTTCGTTCCATCTTTCTTTGTGCTACTTTAAGCTTGTTCTCCATGAATGAGGTTAGTGTCCATATTTCTGATCCATTGGTGATAGCTGGCAAAACGCAACTATTGTATACTTTTCTTTTCAAGCACATTGACATTTTGCTCTTGAATACATCCCCATGTTCTGCAAATGCTGCCCATCCCACGTTGATTCTTCTTTGTATTTCTTTTTCTTGAATTTTGTCCAGAAGGCTGAATGTTTGGCCTAGGTACACGTATTTGTCCACTGCTTCGATTGCTTGGTTACACACGTTTATCTGTCTTGGATTTGTCAAAGGTCCAAACATAACTTTGGTTTTTCTTGCGTGCAGCTTCAGGTCCACAATTGAGGCTCCTGTCCGTTAACTCTGTCGACATTTCCTGTAATGCATCCGCATTTCTCCTTCTAAGAACTATGTCATCTGCAAACCGTAGATGTGTTAGGTTTTCTCCATCAATGTTTATTCCCTTATTAAGCTTGTTCATGATGTATTCTACTGTTGCCGTGAAGATTTTCGGATGACATTGTGTCTCCTTGTCTGACTCCTTTCTTAACATTAATTTTCCTTGTTTTCTTGAGGAGATTTACTGTCACGGTGTTGTCCGAGAAGATGTCTTTGAGGATTTCAAGATAACCATTGTCTATACCTTGTTCTTTCAGTGATTTTAGTATAGATTGAGTTTCAATTGAATCAAACGCTTTCTCATAGTTCACCAGTACCATGCACACTGGAATGCTGAACTCGTGGCATTTCTCCTTTAACTGGTTCATGGTGTGCATATGATTTGTAGTTGAATAATGTTTCCGAATTCCTGCTTGCTCTCTTGGTTGCTTTTCATCCACGTTCTTTGCGATTCTTTCGGTCTGTATCTTGGTATAAAGCCTGTACAGGTATGAAAGTATGCATATAGGTCTGCAGTTGCTGATATCATTTTGTCGCCTTTCTTGAACAAGATTATCATGTTGGCATTTTTCCAACTCAGGGTATTTTCTTCATTCGTAGACATTTCGTGAATAATTTGGCCATTTCTCTGTTCAGTATCTTTCCGCTGGCTTTCAGTGTTTCTGCTTTTACATTGTCATTTCCTGCAGATTTTTGGTTCTTCATCTTTTTGAGTGCTGCTTTGTCTTTTTTTGAGTCTGTTATGTCTAGCTTGTTAGATCCAGACGCTTCCATACTGATTAGCTTGCTGCTGTTGTATAATTCCCCATAGAACTCTTCAATTCTCTCTAGGAGTTTTTCTTGTTTCATTATCAAGCTGCCATATTTATCCAGTAAGGTCGTCAAGCGCTCTTGTCCTAGCTGGGCATCTCTTTTTGCTCTCTTGATGTTTTTCCCATCTTTCATGGGTTTTTCAACGGTTTTGATGTTGTGTCTCCTTATGTCTTCTCGAGCTTTTTTCTTTATGGTTTTATCCAGTTCTACATACTCAATATTATTTCTGATATCTCCAAGTTTCTTCTTCATTTATCTTCTTTTCCACATCAGGCTTTTGGTGGATAGACTGAGTTTTGATTTGCTGCGCTGCGTGTCTGAAGTTGGTGCAATTTGGATTGCACAGTCTTGTATAATATTTGTCAGTCTTGAGTTTTCTGTATCTACTGTTTCTTCTTCACCAAGTGCGTCGAACCTATCACGCAACTGTGTTTGTAATTCCTGCTTCTTTAGTGCTATTTGCTCGATATCAAGCCTTTTATTTCCGGTTGTAATGAATTTCTGACGTTCGAGTTTTGCGTTGATCCTTATGCTCCCCATGAGCGCTCTGTGGTCGCTACCAATGTTCAGCTTGTTTAGCACCTCTACGTTTGTGAATATATTTGATTTGCTAGTCATGATCTGGACTCTGCCACGTCCAACGTATGGTTGCCTTCTTCTTATAGTATGTGTTCATTATTTTCATGTTGTTCGCTGTCGCCCATTCTAATAGGGTATTTCCTCTTTCATTCCTCTCTCCGCTGCCAAATCTTCCCGTGGGCGTTTCGAAGTCGTCATGCTTGATTCCCATCTTGGAGTTAAAGTCCCCCAACACGATTTTATAATGACTGTCTTATGTCAACTGCTCCTCTAAGTCTTCATAGAAACTGTCTTCTCCAGAGCTGCTTGATGTGGACGCATAAACCTGCACCATCTTGAGAGAGAATTTCCTGTTAATCTTGATTTTTAGTATAGCTATTCTCGTATTCACTTCCCTGACTCAGAATGTTGCTACTGATGCATTTATGAATCAGGAAGGCTACTCCTTGTTGCCCATGTGATGCTGTTGTGTGGTATAACATATGCCCACTCTTCAATTTTATGAAGTTTTCCTTTAGTCGTCGTGTTTCTGCCAAGCCTATGACATCCCATTTCGGTCTCGTGTCACGAAGTTCCTCTTCTAATTCAGCTATTTTTGCGTCTTCTTTGAGAGTTCTGACGTATTATGTTAAGGTTTCTGCGGTCTCGGTAATCCCTTTCTCCCCATGGATTCTTAGCACCTCCTACACTTTGACCGTTTGAACTTGTATCACCCTTCAAGCTCAGGGCAATTATGCTGCTGGGTACTGGAGACCATGTGTGAATAGAACTTTGCATACCGGAGTTTTGGCTTGCTCTCCCGTGCTATCCACGCGAGTTGGGAGAGGTAGGTGGTTGGTTTGAGATCAGAGTTTTCCTTCTCCTAGCCTTTGCCTGACGAGGCATAACCACTGACTAGGATAGCGAAAAGACTGCGCGCGCTCATCGCTAGATGAAGCCAGGGAAATCCACGGCAGTAGTAACCCCGTGGCAAAATCAAGGACAAAATGTGAAATGCTGAGTCATCATTCTGACTCATCCCGTGACCTTGACCTTTGCGTGGCCTTGACCGTGCGTGACCTTGACCTCGCGTGACCTGTTGACCTCACGTGACCTGCTGACCTCACGTGATCTTAGTGGATGACCTTCCGTGACCTTAGGGGATGACCTCGCGTGACCTTAGGGGATGACCTTAGGAAGAGAATTTGCCAAGGATGTGATGGAAGGATGGGTCCGAGAGGAGGAAACGGGTCCCTTTGGTTGTAGAGATCGTAGAAAGTCGTGCAATAGCTCATTTGAAAGCTGAGAATGAGAAAAATGCAGTGGAAAGCTCAGTTTGGACTAATTTTCTTGGGTTTAGGGAGGAAAATGGCAGGAAAACGTCAGAGTTGAAAAAGTCAGGTTTTGGAGGTTTTGGGATGAGAAAAGTCGTTTTTCGGACAGAAGGAGGTCTCGGATGGGAAAACGGAGTGCAAATTCGGACGTTTTGGTCAATGTTGGGTCTAGGAACTTCTTCCCAACTCAATCGAAGAGAAAAAGTTCTGACCCCCCCTCGGCAACGATCTTCCAACTTTGGTTGTAGACATCGTAGAAAGTCGTGCAATAGCTCGTTTGAAAGCTGGGAGTGAGACAAATTCAGTGAAAAACATGGCTTGTTCGTATCTGCCTTCGTTTAGAGGTGAGACGTTATTGAAAATTTGGGACATTGACGAAATAAAAAACGACAGAGTTAGAATGTTTATGAAAATCGCTCTAGCGGGTGAAGCAAGCCTCGGACGGGAAATCAGAGACCAGATTTGGAATCAGCGTCAAATTCTGCTTCGGCATGGTAAATTTGAAAGCCATCGGAGAGAAAAAAATTTTCATCATTTTTCCGAAAAATTGAATTTTTGCGATGGCTGTGGGCTGTAGAGCCAAACCGAAGCATTGGATGGGAAATGGAGGGCAGATTCGGATTCAGCGTCAAATTCTACAGCTCAATCGGAGCAGTAGAACCGGAGATAGACGTATTTAAAGATTTGAATGATGGGTATTACGTCATCAGCTGATCGCCACACACTATATAAGCGGGAACCGACAGAGACTTTTCATTTAGAGGAGAGCGATTGTCAAAGGTAGGTCGTCTCTCTGAGCTCCGATGATAGCTTCGGACATTCCAAATTCCGGGTTTCTGTAAGAAACCGACTTAGAAAATTTCATTGCTGATATCAGCTAAGGCGTCAGACTTAGAGGTTCGCCAGGAGATGGCCTTCGTCTCCAGGCCATAAAAGACTCCAAAACTTTAAAGGCTTGTAACTTTGCTTCTACAAGTTCGTTTGACTTGATTCAAAAAAGGTTCGGTCGCTGTTGAACTGCCCTAAGTGATAGAGTACTTATAAAATTTCATAAGCAGTGCTAAAAAGTTGAAAAATTTAAATTCACTAGTTTTGGAGGTTTTCTGGGGTTTTCGACCCTGCTGAAGTCAATGAAAGGATTTTTAGTGATGTCTGAGCCAGTCTTCTCATGTTACAAGCAGCTTTTCACTGAAAGCGAGCAAGACACGGAGAGTTTTGCTGTAATATTCCACTGACAGGGTGTTCCTTCGGGACGGTGGACGATGCCGTAGTGATAAGTGTGGCAAGGGAGTGTGTCATAGTTTAGACCAAAACCGCTGGGGCAACTCATGTCTCATGTTGGGCATTTGACACAGTTCTCAACGTAGCACTTTGAACGCCAATCGGTTGAGTCTTAGCTATCTTGTCATGGGTGGCCTCTAAAGATCTCCATTGCAAAACGCTGGTGAATCAAGCTCTCTACGGCTTGCTATCAAGCTGATCAAAGCAACGACTTGGGATGTTTCTTCTTGTAAATAACTCCACCGATTTTTATGTCAAAATCGGGGCCCGGATACCAACACAGTGACATGACGCACGCTCTGTCCGTCCGAGGTTGGATTTGTGGGTCGAGGCCTTGGAGCTGGGATAAGATCCCCTCTGAGTAATGCCTGTAACGGATTCAAGAGCTTAACACCCAAACGGTTGCTGACTTGCTATCAGTCCTTTTTCGTCTAGCCTCAGTAACTCAGGGTTGGCAACGTCTATCGTTTGTCATTGTAACTTGGTAAAAATGAGATGGTTACTGCAGGCATTGACGTCAAACCTTTTCGCGTCATAGGGGAATCCGTCTTTGTGTTGGGAGTTGGTAACGGAAAGCACGGTGACTGCCGATGCCCATACATGGTAAAACTGCTGTTGTCAAGTTAAAAGCATGGCCAAATAAGGAAGGTCTGAATCATGGCTTTGTGCTCGCTGGGTATATAAACCGCTGACTCTCATTTAATTTCATTTCAGTCATGCAGACGCCGAACACTCTGGTCAGCTCTCCTGACAAGCCTCGGTTGAAGCCAAGAAATCTATTTGAAGAGTTTCAGCGGGCTGAAGAGCGAGAAAGGATTTATAACAATCTTGCTCGAATTGGTTCATCGGCTGTTGATGATGATACCGATTCAACAGAGTGGGGTTATATACCGCCCTCTGACAGTCGGGTGGTAGTAGAGGAGGTTGATGCCGCTGACATAGAGAGACTAACAGTCTCTCTCAGCAGGATCGGCCACTCCCACCCAAGTTAGACGGTAGTCTTTTTAAAAACATAAGATCAACTTTCATACATGCAACACATTCTTTCATCACCCTTCGTCGGGAACGCCTCATGAGTCCTCTTAAGGGCTACCTTCTAATGCAGCTAAAGCGGTCCCAAGCCCGCCACATATCTACGGATATGGAATGCAGAGGGGAAGAAAAATGGTGAAGGGATGAAACGGGAGGACATTCATGCGCCACACGCAACACATCACAAACTTCTCTCTTTGCTAGTGAACAAGCTCTTGTCAGTGTCGTCAGAAAGTGCATCATGGTTTGTAAAAGTTTTACTGCAGCACAGGTTGATGTATAGTTAGAAAAGTTTGATCATGATGTTTTATGAAACACAAGTGTCATGAAATGCAAGTGTTAGTGTAGTCAAATAATTTACCTCGACGCATGTTTGTGAAAATAATGTTTGATCATTGACGTTGTATGAAACACACATGTCATGAAATGCAAGCGTTAGTGTAGTCAAATAATTTTACTACGACACGCGTTTGTGAAAGTAAAGTTTGATCATTGAAGTTGTATGACTGACCGAACTCACCACAGCACCAGAAAGTTTTATCGAAAAGGTTTTACTGCACAGTGTAGATTGTCTTGTAACTTACTTTCACAGTGTGAGAAAGTTTTATTGGAGACAGTTGTCAACTGTTCCCTTATTAGAAAATTCAAACTCCATGACTGTTAGATTAGCTTCATCAGGTATACTAAAAGCAGTTTTCTACTGCAATGAGATTTTAGAATGTTATATGAAAACAGTGTTCACCACAGCGCTATAAGGGTTTACTGCACTGCGTAGATTGTTTCACACAAGGTCTTATAGTCAGCGTTGAATGTTTTATAAAACCAGATGTTGTCACAAACGTTGAATGTGTGAGAGCTAGTTCCATGACATTGAATCGCGTGGGTCGTAAAGTCCATCATCCAAGGCTAGGCTCATCTACGGTTGGATTTAGGGTTTTACATCACATGTGTTAACCGTTCGTGTAGAATACGTGAAGGACATGTTCTCTTAAAAGTCTAAACGCAAATGTAGAAATAAGTTTTCTAAGAAGTCTTTGACAGGTTGTTGTGCAACTTAGGGAACGTTGAAAAAAGTTTTATAAAATGTTTCTGCAGTCACACTCGTTAGCGTACCAGCTTTACTAAATGTGTTGTTTGCCTTTATCAAATTGAATGCGTGTGTTTTGTAAATAAAGACAGACAGCGTGTTTGCACTCTGCATCGACAGCATACAAGTATACACATAACAACATGTAACGTTGTTAGTCGAATGCATATGAGGTAGGAAACACTCAAAGCATGTGTGAGATAAAAATCAACCTGCTAGATGAAGTGAAACACAAAAGTGTCACAACTAGTTTATAAGGAAATAGGAAATATAGGAATATAGGAAATAAATGGAGGAATTTAGATATGGGGTTAGTTAACACATTTATTATCGGTCTACTTTTCCATCAAAAAGGATGACACCATTAGAGAAGATAGAAAATGATTTTGTATACGTGTGGTGTAAGAGTGACAAGCAGAACTCATGGCTCATTCTCAGATAACGTTGCTTCACCTAAAATCATGTTTCATATGTTGAATGATTTCTAGTAACTGTGTTAAGTGTCTAGATGATAGGATATCTTATTCTAACAATAGCTCCCAATCGATACTATGCTTACTCGATGATCCTTTCGAAGCCATGCAGTTTATATGAAGGAAAAAACAACACTGTCATGATATACATTTATTCCAAATCGGCAATACGTTTCACCACAAGGCGAAACATAACATTAACATGATCAAACTCCTCTTCATTGCGAGGTTGACTATTTGGGGAGAAGAGCTCTTGCCAACCTAGTAAAATGTTGATATCATTCTCATTTACTATGTCTTTCGCTGACACACTGAGGAATGCACCTCGCAGAATTTCGCAGTCACCATACTGCACCGCTGACTTCTCCGTCTCATCATCGGAGATGGTGATGGTTTCATCGTCGGAGATGATGGTTTCATCGTCGGAGATGATTATGGTTTCATCGTCGGAGATGATGATGGTTTCGTCCTCCTCCAACTCTAGCGGTTCGACCTCACCATTGTAAATATTTTTTACTTGCCTTTTGCGTGGGGCATTGGGCATGAGTAAGGTATAGGCGTTCGGTGGTGTACCCATTTTAATGATATTATGAGGAAATGGTCATTGCACCGCACTTATATAGATTCTCTCTGCCTGCTTCACGCTCTCTCATTGGACGACAGCCATTTATCAATCACACTGCATCATTCTCATATATAAAGAAGAGTGTCTTGAATTTTACTATCATAGTCATGTCCGACACAGAGGAAACATTCACACTTCTTGCTACCTCAACTCCTACGAAGAAGGAAGTTGAGAGAAAGTTTCAACAAAAAGAGGAAGAGGAAGAGAGACAAATGATTGAAGGCTGCAAGCAGCTCACTCTACAAACGGTTGAGAGTGAGCCTTTCATAAACGAGGCTGACTTTCAGGAGTGAAAAGCCCTTTGATGAGACAGAGAATGCCCCAAACGGTCTTTATGAGACCACGGCCTTAACGGCCACCTAATCAAGAAAGAAAAGACATTGACTGCGCCACACGCAACATTAGTGATTTGATGTTATCTGACGAAAATGAAGTGTTAAGACAGTACGACCACCAATGAATTGAATAGGATTACCACTATCATCATAGATACCAAATTTGCAATGGGATAATCGTGATACATTGACTGGAATGTATACCTTGTTCAGGAACTCCCTGTGCATGGTCACGCCAAAGTCGCCACTGTCAATAGGAATATATCTTAAAAGGGGAACCATTTGACCACCAACTTGTGTTGAATGGATAAAGTTAGTGTAAATGTAAAAGTGATTGATATTCATATCGAGCAAGGATGTTGAGCCACAATACTTCTCGTCGTAGAATATGTCACGTTTGAATCCTAAAATCTTTGTCAAATCTTTTGAAATGTGAATGACCGTTTTACCATGTACACTGATACAGAATGTATTTTCTTTAGGATCATAGTCAAAATGATGAGTGTAGATTTGATACACCCTTGTTCAAGTATGTACAAACATCATGACCATTGCTATAATGCTTTGGAGGTAACGGTAACTTTTCATTTGGCTTCCATGTAAGACTGGGACGTAAGACAGGGTCTGTACGTTTGAAATAAAGGACCATTCGACAATCGGATTGCTGTTCAGATGTTATTTTCACATTCCCCCATTCATGGTATGACCATAAGACGTCTGTTTTTAAAGAGAGCAAATCGCGAAATTTAGAATTGATGTGAACAAATCCAATGTGTGAACGCTCATAATCATTTCGGAAATCAATCCTTGCTTGATTGTGTACTCGAGTGATGGACATAGATAATCCATTTATTTCATTTACCTGTTTGATCAAGTCATCAACAGTACCAGATTTAAAAAGCACAAAGCCCTCATGCATGCGATCAAGGGGAAGAAGGGTAATATTAATTTTTTTCCTGTGCCAATTTGGATATTTCTTAATCTGCTTTGATACTTTCATGGACACTTGAGCTCTCAAAGGGAAGGCACCACCTCCTTTTACTTCTGCAAATTTTGTGATAGGTAGAAAGAAACGTGATTTAAGATTCAATATCCTTTGCAGAGGTCCACTCACATAAAATCCATGGGAAATAGTAGTCGGTCTCATGTAGAGGGTAACTTTATGTAGATTTGGATCCATTTGCCAGAACCATAGATCCTTTGCCAAATCATTCATAACATTCAATAGGCGTTGAATTTTCATATAATAGTATGATAAACGATAGCTCTAAACGATGACGGAATGATGGGTTTGTAGGTTGTTTCCATTTCAGGGGTGAAGCATTTTTAGCAATGGGCTTGCAGGGCCACTTCCCAATCACCATTTAAGTCAATCGGCTGTGTTAAATCAGTCTCAAACTCGGCAGCTGTATTTTCATATCGCTCAGGTTGAGCATTACTGGGAAACACTGCTGTAAACTCCATGTTAAAGTGTCAACATAAAGCGTCGTTTGCTTAGGCGTTATGTCGCATGACATAACGAACTGCTGCTTTCAATCTATTCACAGTAGGTACTTTCTGTCGTCCTAGGAATTTGGTTAAGAGTGATTGCCCTTTCACATAATGCAGTCCCCTAAGTATGCTTGTACCGCCGTCTTTCATATTGCGATAGTTGATACTACCAAATATGACTTGATATCTTGGTCTTCTACGTTTAAAATCTGCAAGGGTATGAAATATTTCACGTTTTATTGATGAGCTCACACGGCAGCTATTTTTTAATTCCATTGCAATGCGACGTACAGGATTGATCAAATCGATGCCACCTACAGGTGATCGCTTAAAGCCATAATCTGTTAACACCATTTCCCACGCATGACCCATTCGCTGACGTAAAATCTGTAGTTTGTAAGCATGATTTTGCCAAGGATCGGCTATGCCGGAAAGAATTACATCTTCAATAGGCCAGTAGTATATAGTGTGACATCCGGCGCGACGCTTCGCTTCGCTTGCGCCGGATGTCACACTTTTGCGGGTTTTTTTCAAAATTTTCAAAAAAATAAAAATTTCAAAAATTTAGGTAGACTTCAAATTTCACTTGGCCGAAGGCCGAAGGGCGAAAATTTAAGTTGTCTCAAAATATCACGTAATCGAAAATTTAAGTTGTCTCAAAATATCACGTGGTCTAAGAATTTTGAAAATTTAGGCAGACGAAAATTTAAGTTGTCTCAAAATATCACGTAGTCTCAATATACCAGAAGATTGTATTCAAAATATTTCTTTAAAAATGGAAACCTCAACGGGGACGGCGACGGCAACGGCGACGAAGAAAATGGAAGAAACCTCAGAAATGGAAGAAACCGCAAGAATATATCCTTCGTTATCATATGAACGTAGTTCTACTTTAATGAACATCGAGAAGATGAACAAAATAAAAACATAAAGATAGAGTACGTTATATGAAAGATAAGGAATCACAATTATTATTAAGATTAGAGCATTATAAAAAATTAAGAAAGAGATGGAGTAAAGTTAAGAATGTAACACAAGGAATTGGCATATTCTTAACAATAAGTTTAGGTGCTTTAACAATTGTTATATCTTCTGGTGTTTTAGTAATTCCAGCCAGTAGTTGCTACAGCTTTAACAGGTACGGGTGTTTTTGCAACTTCACTTGTTACAATGTTAGATAAATCTTTAATAACTAAGAAACGAAAATCATTAAAAACTAAGCATTTACATATTAAAGAAGTCTATGATAAACTACATTACTACTTTCAAAGAGTATGTGATGATAATGTTATTACGTTAGATGAGATTGAAAAATTTGATCAAATAGCTAATGAAGTAAATCAAATATCATTTCAATTACAGTCAGAAAAAGTTGATGATAAGAATAAACAGGATGGCAAAATTTCTGGTGATGGTAAAATTTCTAATGAATAAAATGATGAAGTTTTTTTAGAAGAGCTAAAAAATTTAAGCAAAAATTTAAGCAAAACTTTATTAAACAAAACTTTTTTAGACAAAACTTAAAACGAGAAAACTTTAAACGAAAAGATGTCAGACAACAAAACAATAAAAAATAATTTGTTCAGTAAAATGTTTTTGCTGTATTCCAATGTCACCAGAAAATTCAAATATTATATTTTAAAAATGGATAAAATTAAAGCTGATAATTTTAAGAGAATAAAACAATTAGAAGAGTTAATAAAACAAAGAAATATTATGAAAGAAAATCATCTTCAACATAGAATGATAAAAGCTGGTATTCAATCTGATATGCTTGAAAAAATGCAGCAAACCGAGCAAGTAAAAACTGATTTTGAAAAAACTATGAAACCATTTAAAACTGTTGAAAAAGAACTTACAAATAATGATAAACAAATTGATATAACAGATCCAGAGCACAAAACTATATTAGATGACTATGGATTACTAGAATCAAACAGTAATAAGAAATTACCAAAATCTATGCAATTTGAACATTCTATTTCATTTATAGATGGAAAAACAATACCTAGATTTTATCTCGGACAAAAAGAAATATTTCCACAACCTTTTCGAGGTTTAATTTTTCACCAGATAAATATCCTTTTAATTTAGATAGAAATTTTGTTGATCTTTTAAGAGGAGCAGATTTAAATAATTATGCTGTAGAAGATCTCATAAAATATAAAGCTATGTTAGATAGAGTTAAAGCAGGAAAAACTCTTAAACGTTATAGAGAATTAGAAAATTGATTATCAACGGGAGTTAAAGTAGGAAAAGGTTTTAAAACAGAAACAACTGTATTCTTACCAGATGATCCACAAGAATTACTACATAGATTAAATATTTTAATATCGGCAATAAAAGAAGGTCATAATTCTAGTTTCAATTAAATTCATGCTATATTGAAAAGACTGTTAGAAAAGAAGATTCTAAATGAAGAGGATTATAAAAGTATAACGGGACATCGGAGATGTCTTCCAGGGCTTCGCCCGTAGCTGAAATATGTTGTTGTTTTTAATTTTTTATAAAAAAATATTTGATAAAAGATATTTATTCAAATTTTTTAGTTAAAAAATGTGTTCAGCAGATTTACACAAAATTAATAATCATTTAGAAAATTTGACAGAGATTTTGGGTTCATCAAAATTTAGTACGACGTTAAAAATTATAACAACTACTTCATCACACACTTGTAATTTAGAACCCATTCTACATTTGGAACAAAATAAAAATTATCAAATTGCATTGACTAGTTTCTCCACATTTAACACTATTCAAAACGTTATCAAAGATGTGAATGACCAATTTAGATATTCTACTGATAAAGGCAAAACATGGAAAATACAAACTTTTCTTCCTGGTTCTTACGAAGTTGAATCAATATCAAATGAAATTAAGAGACATTTAGGTATACCATTTAAAGATAAGAAACAATTACATTTTGCAGTTGAACCGGCAGTTAATAAATTTTCTCTTATTTTAGACGAAAATCATCAAGTTGATTTTAATCATGATAGATCATTGTCAAAGCTATTAGGATTTAATAAACAAACCTATAGTCAAGGTTATCATTTAGGTGAGAAGATACCAAAAATAACTGAAATAAATTCAATTGTTGTACATTGTGACATTATTGAAGGAGGATATATAAATGGTAAATTGTCAAATTTAATATTCAGTTTTCCAGCTTTTACTGTACCCATTGGTTATAGATTAAATGTAATTCCACAAACATTAATATATTTCCCTATTACAAGAAAAACTATTAACAACATTAACATGAGAATCACTGATGAAAAAGGACAAGAAATAAATTTTGGAGGTGAAGAGATTATGATAGATCCATAGACATCGGATAACATTATTAGGACTAGACCGGACAGCGCCTATTTAATACACTATCAGCTGATGGCCACAAGCGGATGTCGCTACCGAGTGGCTTTAATTCTGAAAAATTGTTTTACTATGCTATTTGTGTAAACAAATAGCAGCGCAATTTTTAAATTAGCGAAATTTTTATTAAATTTCTTCTGGCTGTAGAATGCTTTCTTTTGAAAATCCAAGATAATGTGCCTTGAAATGACTCCAATCTTGAAAAGATTGATCGAAAATGAAATCGAGAAGAAAAGTGTGACACTACCAAGCCTTTTGCTTGTGTTTGGACGAGTGGATTGTAAGAGGAAAAATTCATTACCAACCTTAAAGATTCCAGCAAAAATTTTTATCGAAGTTCTTAAGCCTAACTAAGAAATATGCAGAAAGACATTAACACAGCAGTAAGATAAATGAAACCTTTTCAGAAAAGGGCTTCATAATCAGTTTGGTATTACTCCTGACTCAGGTCACCCCCTAAAAATCTATCACTTATACAGAGTCTTCCGCAGAACCGAGATATGGCGTCTCATTAATCATTTTGTGAACTTCGAGCGTCCCGGCTAAGGATAAGCAGCACCCGGAATAACTGGGATTTGTCCTGGCCACTTCGGGCAAAAAGCACTATTTTACATCATTTCGTGTGAGCGCGAAGGGCGAGTTTTCCCGAGTACAATGAAAACAGATATATTACAACAGTGTGTACGTAAAAATGTCTATTATCATGAGATTAGAGATAGGCTGTTCATTTGCAATTACCTGTGAAATGAAATGTCTTCTGCTGTTGCCAATTCGGAGTATTTAAGTCTGCAATTATGGACGATGCAATTTCTCCTCATCTCTACTTTCTCTCAGCTGATAATAGACACGTGGTTATCGATATTTTAAATTCTCTCGTTGGCATAATTGTTTTATACAAACAATATTTCCATGTCGCTACCGAACGGCTACCACGGGAAATCAGCTGTGTCCGGTCTAGTCCTAATAATGTTATCCGATGTCTATGGATAGATCTTTTGGTTCGAGAGGTATAAACTCCCGTTCGGGAGGTATAAACTCCCGTTCGAGAGGTATAAACTCCCACGCGAAGCTAGAGAAGTTTAATTTTCTTCTTATTATTATTATTCTTCTTATTCTTCTTCTTTAGAAACAAAAAAAAAATTCAAAATAAAATTTTTTTATTAAAAAATGAGTGAAGTACTACCATTAAATAAAAAAAACTTAAATTTAATCATCATCCAAATTTATCTAACAAAGTTTTGTCAGTTATTTGTTGAAGATCAGGATGTGGTAAAACGTATCTATTGTTTAAAATTTTAACGACTCCAAATTTTTTGGATTATAACAATCTTATAATTTATACAACGACAGCAGAACAACCCGTCTATCAATTTTTAAGATATGGATTTGAAAATAATCTTAAAAAACAGCAATTGCTTCATTATTCAAAGAATATGAAAAATCTGAAGATGAAGAAGAAATAAGTTCGTGGTGTGAAGAAGCAGCAAAAAATAGTCAGTTAGTAGAATCCAATAAAAATAAGCATATAAAGATACAATTAATAGATGATAGTGGTAATATGCAAGATCCTAGTAAACTAGATAAAACAATGAAACATTGTGTAATTTCTGATGATTGTGTTAATGATAGAAATCAGTCAGTTCAGAGAAATTATTTCACAAGAGGTAGACATAATAACTGTAGTGTATTTTATATAACGCAAAGTATGTATTCATTAGACGGAAGTGTCATTAGAAAGAATGCAAATATATTTATACTATTTGAAATAAATGCAAGAAACTTAAGTGATTTGTTAAGAGATTTATGCGTAAGAAATAAAGATGAATTTAAACAATCGTGTAACAATGCTTGGTCAAAAGATTATGGCTTCATTACAATTAATATTGATAAAAAAATTCATGATAGAGTTATAGAAAATATTTTCGTGGCGTGATCGAACGGAGTGACCGAATAATTTTTTCTTATAAATTTTTTTAATAAAAATAGAAAAAATATGTTGAATGCTTACAAGATAGAGCATGTACCAGTTTTAAAAGATTATCGACATCCTACAAATCCTGTAAATTCGAAGAAAGAAGTTAGATTTTATTATCATCATAAATACGTAGCGCTCGTTACAGATTATAAAACAAAACATGGTATTAAACCGTATGTTAAAACAAAAGACTTTCCACTTTGTTTAAGAAGTTTCCGAGTATTTTTGGCGTATAATAATTTATGGTGGTTGGTTAAGAAAGACTATTTAGCAACACATGAATTAGAAACATTACATCAATTACATATTCCTGTGTACATCCAACGAAGTTGGCGGAACCGAGGTTCTATGTAAAAATTCACTTTTTCTTTAAAAAAAATGAATCGTGAAATGTCTCTCGGACAAACGTCTAGGATTGATGAATTAATCAAGAAACAAATTGCAGAGTTTGATGCGCAAATTAAACATATTAAACGTAGTAAACGTAGTAAACGTAGTAAACGTAGTAAACGTATTAAAAAACAGAAACGTACTAGGCGTAGTATTAAACGTAATATTAAAAAACAGAAACGTGGAACAAAAGAAATATTAGAAACTCCTATTACTGATATCTTTTTTGATGATAGAATTAAGGATGAGCTTGGTGATGATTTATGTAATTTATTTAATCCAAATGAAATTAAATATGAAAATGTATCTTTTATTAATGTAGTAAATGATATGCGGAGACTTTTAGCAAATGGTAAAATTATTAATTTACTTGGAAAAGTTGTTAAAGATCAGGAAAATATAATTCAAAATTTTTACGTAACCTTCTATAATAAAAATTCATTTGAAATATGGTTTTCGAATCTGGATAAGAAATCGGATGCTAACGAATGGATTTTTACAGGTAATATGAAATATGAAGATTTTGGAATGAAGTTAGTACAAAGATCGCATAGAGGGGCAGGGTTTAATATGAAATATAGAATCAAAGAATATTTCGGTGAATATTGTTATATTCCTTCTGAAGATTTTTGTTTTATTAAATGTTATAATGTTTTACGAGGTTTTAATGAAGAACAAGGAGAAATGATGAAAGAAATGTTTAATAATTTTTTATATAAAGAGAAAGCCACATCTAGAACAGGAGTAATGGCAAACTGCAAATTTTCTCAATTCAATAAATATTTTGGAGAATGTGTTCAATATTATGGCCCTGCCAATCGTCATTTAAATCCTAGAGGAATTGAAACGTTTCATAATTATGTTTATTACAATTATTTTCACGAAGCTTCAACAATTGGACACTATTGTTTAATTAATAAATCTCATAAATTAAAAGCTATTAGAGAAATTGAAAATAATTTCAAACCCATATATAAAACAGTTACTGATGAAAATCTAACAACGCGTCCATATAAAATCATAACAAAGAAAAAAATTGACTATGGTTCAACATATATTTGGGATCTCGAAACTTTTCCTGATCCTAACTGTTCAACAGCTCATCCTATTCCTTATGCTGTAGGAGCTATTAATTTTAATAAATTTATATGTTGTTTACCGAAACAAAGATTGAAAGAATTAGAAACACGTTTGTTAAGTGATATGATTAAAATTAAACGATCAAAAGATGAAGATGAAATTAAAAAACTTAAAAAACAGATTAATGAGTATAATAATTTAACTGAATTAGAATTTAATAAACTTCAAAATTGTGTGAAAATATTTACGAGAACTGAGGATGATGAATGTCCGATCGGGGGAAACCCAGAGAACGCATGTCCAATCCATCAATTTTTCAAAACTCTTGGAAAATTTAATTATTCGAAAGTAACTTTAATAGCTCACAATTCATCAGGTTTTGATTCCTATTTTCCGATAAAAGCTAATTTTAAATTATCTAAACCGCCTCTTAAAACTTCAAGAGGAATATTAACTGCTTCATTACAAAATCCTTATACAACTGAATGTGTTAGTAGACATATTCAAAAATCTCTTAGATTTAAAAACAATAATAATATGAAAAAAGATTCACCTTCAGGTAAATTAGCACTTCAAACTATTATAATGAAATGTAGTTATCAACATGTAAAAACAAGTCTTTCTAAATGGTGTGAGAATTTTAAAATTCCTACGAATGTGTGTAAATTAAATTATGAAATTGGAGACATAACACATGAAAATTATAAAGAAAAGATAATGAATGGAGACCATATTTAGTTAACGATAATCTTTCTTTAGCTTTTTGTATCTACAAATATAATAATGTTATGCGAGATTTAGTTGGTGAAGATATAACTACTAATTTAACATCCCCTGCTTTAACATTTAACGGTTGGATGAAAAGCGTACAAAATGACAATATAAATATTCATTCTCATATAGATTTATGGGTTAGAAATTATATTAGAAAATCTGTTAAAGGTGGAAGAGTTTCAGCAAATATAAGAAAATACATATCGCCATTTTGTAGCATCTTGTTACCAATATTAAAACAGTATTTACCTGGTCGCTACGCTGGGGGGACTTTGTCCCTTGGAAGTAATTTAATAGATTTAATGAAACAGTATCGAGATTTAGGAGATAAAACTGAAATTTGTAAGAAAATTTTAAATCAACTACTTGAACAAAAAAATGAATTTCTAATGGCTTTTGATGAAACATCTTTATATCCATCAGCTATGTATGATGAAAATTCAGAATACCCTAAAGCCGAATCCGCTAGAAAATTTAGACAAGAAGAAGAACGAGAAATAGTATATAAATTTAATACTCAAACGTTTAGACCTAAAACTGGAATATTTACAGTTGTGTTTCAATATCCGAATGATATGTTTTTTCAACCAGTTCCTATTAAAGATAAAGTTAAAAATCAAAATAATAATTCTCATGTACAAGTAATCAGGTTTAGAAATGGTATATGTTATGATGTATTAACTTCTGTAGACATACAAGAAATTGTTAGATGTGGGGGGAAAATCTTACATATTACTGATGGTATAATTTATGAAAAAAATTATCAAGTGTCACCATTTCGAAATTATATTGAAAAACTTTTTAATTTGAGAAAAAGATATAAAACAGAAGGAAATACTGTAGGTGATGAGTTAATTAAATTATTGATGAATTCGCTATTTGGCAAAACTGTGCAAAAAGATATAACCACTAAATATCATTTATGGAATGAGAATACATTGAGAAAAAATTTCACTCAAGAAGTAAAAGATTATGAAAAATTAAATGATGAACAATATTTAGCGAAAGTAGAAATGGAAGATGATGAATTTCTTAAAACTAATATTGTAAAGGATGGGAAGACGTCATTCATGCCATCACACTTAGGTTCTTTCATTCTTTCTCACTCTAGAAGAATCATGAATAACTTTATTTTAGAAATTAATGGTTTCAACGAAAAATACATTCATTATACAGATTCAGTAACAGCTGACACGCCTGTAATATTGAGAAAGAATAATTTATTATTTATTTCTAGAATAGATAGTATTGTAAACAACTATAGAATTAATCCGTTTGAAATTAATGGTGATATGAAAGAAATTTCATTTGTTGATAATTTAGAAATTTATACTCATAATGGATGGAGTAAAGTAAAAAAAAATATTAGACATCTTACAAATAAAAGTATTTATCGAATAAGAACAAAAATGGGAATAGTAGATGTTACTGAAGATCATTCATTGTTAGATGAAAGAGGTAATGAGATAAAGCCACAAGAATTAAATATAGGAACAAATTTACTACATAATAAATTATTTCTACACGACAATACAATCACATTGAAACAAATTGTAAGTGATATTTATGTTAATGATCCACCTAATTTAGTATGTAAGCAAGCATTTATAGAAGGGTTCTTTTTAGGAGATGGCTCTGCTGGAATCTATAATTATGAATCAGGAGTCAGATATTGTTGTACTTTAAATAACCAAGACCTTAACCTCTTAATGAAATTAAAAACATTTATTAATGAAGCTTATAACAATGATTGTAAAATATATGATACAATGAGATCATCTAGTGTATACAAACTTAATTTTCAAAATCCAAAAAAATATGCTATATACTTTAGTGAAAATTATTATAATCAGTTTAGAGAAAAACGTGTTCCTTGGTATGTTCTAAATGCTGAATATAATATTAGATATTGGTTCTTTGTTGGATTTTATGCAGCAGATGGGGACAAGAAATCTTTTTTACAAGGAAATATGCAACTATTCGTTTCACACAGAAAAATAAAGAAACCTTTAGTGGTTTATACAATTTGGCATCATCTCTAGGTATTAATTTGGGAGTAAGCGAAAGACAAGATAAATCATTATGCTTTAGTGCGTGTCAAGTTAAAAATAATATTACCAAAGATGTCACCACTGTAGGATACTTAAATAATAAACCACAATATGTTTATGATATTGAAACAGAAGATGGCACATTTAATTGTGGTTTTCCATTAATTGTAAAAAACACTGATTCAATATACATTTCCAATGAACTCTTCAATAAATTAGATGCTGCTGGATATGTTGGGGGAGAATTGTGTCAAGGAAAAAATGATTATGGAAATGGTGGAATTATTTTTGCAATGTTTATTGCTCCTAAACTAAAATATTGTATTACTGTAGATGAACAAGGGAGACTTAGTGAAAAGAAAACATTCAAAGGATATTCACAAGATAAAGTAAAAGTAGAAGATTTTCTAAAATTATATTCGGGGAAAACATTATCGACTACAGTTAATAAACCATGGAAAAGATCTTTAGAAACTGGAATTAGTATTCCTGATAAAAATAATAATACTGAAGAAAAAAAATTCTCTGGTCAAATAAATACTCTTAAACGTCAAGCACCTGATGAAAATGAAATTATGTTACCTTATAACGGAGAAGATATTCAAGCTGAAATATTTCAAACAATCGTCAGTGAGAGTAATTTAAGTGATGATGATGACACGTGGGAATAATAATTTTTTTATTACATCTAAAAAATTTATTACATCTAAAAACTTATTACATCTAAAAATTTTATTACATATGAAAATATATTTATCGAATATTTTGGTATTTTCTATTAAGTTTTATCATATAACGTTTTATCAAAAGATAATTTAAATTTATTTTCACTAACTATTGATTCTTCATCATCATCATAAATTGATTCTTCATCAACATCATAAATTACACTTTTTGGTATAGGATACCATTCCCTGATGGGAATATCTAATTCTAAATTATATTTATTATTTGATAATAATATAATAGAGAAAAATATTGGTTTTTGATCTCTTTTGGAAAATTTAATAACACCACCATAATCTGAATCATTTTTAGTTTTTATTAAAGATGATAAAATTTTAAATTGATTAGATGTAAATCCTAATTTAAATTTTGTAGACCCGACACATAGTTGTCTAACAGTATCTTCAACTATTCCATCATTATTATTTTCAATTGTAAGAAAATGAAATTTAGATAAATTTTGATTATATGTAGTATTAATATCATATACATCAGTATGAGATATAAATTTTTCTTCACTTAAATTTTTATAATTACTAATATTTTTATAATCTTTTTTACCATTTACACCTTTTTCAGATGTTTCAGAATCATCATCTATATTATCATTATTATTATTATTATAAGATTCTTTAAAATTATTATTATTGGATTCTTTAAGATCGGGCAAACCTCTAGAACCTTCGGTTCGTTTATTATGATTATGGTCATTGTTAATAGTATAAGGTGTTGTCCACATATAAAGTTTCTCTTGTTGAGCCAAGCCATTTATGTAAGATTTTAATAAACTGCTATTTAAGTTTGAATATAATCCTATATATGTATCATCATCATATCTTTGCGGCATTTCTAATGTTTCTTGTTTATAAATTGTGTCTCTATAATAAACTTGACATAATAATTCTTCGTTATGTTTTTTACTCTCTATATGAATATTATATTGATTATGTTCATCAACAAATGTCTAATTTTTTCTTTGGAAAAAGATTTTAATTTTTTAACTAATTCTCTAATATTGATATAATTGATAATTTTAGTTTCTATCCAATCAGTATTACTAATTGGTAATACTGCTCTAATAAAACCATAAACATTATTATAACCAATAATAACCATATTTTCTTTATTTAATTCCACATACGCAACATCATTATACTTACTTACAATATCCATAAATTTAATAAACGGATCTCCTGGGAAAATACAATAATTGGTTTCTATAGATGGTAAGCCTTTAGTCTGTTTTCCAAATATTTCGGCTTGTAATTCAAACAAAAGATTAACATCTATACATGGATTTGTAACAGTATTATTATTATCAAAACATTTATTTTCAAATCCCGTTGATCTCGTCGAATAAGAAGAACAGGATGATGCGGACGAACATAATTTTTTTAAATTTGCTTTTTCCATTTTTTTATTTATATTAGAAAAAATTTTATTTTTTTATTTTTATTAGAAAAAATTTTATTTTTTATTTTTATTAGAAAAAATTTTATTTTTTTTCTCATTATATAAAAAATTACTTTTTATTGTTTTAAAAATGATGTTACCAAATGTTGGTGAAGGTGCATATATCCCGAATAATCGTGAATTAGAAATAGAAATAGAAAATTATATCATGAAAACTGGAGACGTTTTATCTGGTACATTGCATCTTTCTATTCTTCCGCAACAAAATACAGAGTTAACAAATAAACAATATGTTGATACACAAATCAATGACTTAAAAGAAAAATATATAAACGATGTTTTGGTTCCACTGATGAATGAATTAAAGTTGCTAAAAATTAATGACAAATCATTAAACGAAAAATTATTAAAACTTGATGAAAAGCATAGAGAGCTAGAAGCAGATATAGCAAAACTTTTTAAAAAGATTTCTGAACAATCAAAAATTTTAATATTACTTTCTATAAATTTAAAATCTGCAGTCATTAAAAATAAACATCAGATAAAAATGTTAAAAGAACAACTAGAAGATGAAATAGAAAATCTACCTGAAAGAATTAAAAAAAATTTGAAGCAGTTACAAACTACATTCCAAAAAAGTGTTGATGAATTGAGTTCTAAAATTACTCAACAAATGAAAAAGATGAATAGAATAATAAATGAAGTAAACTCGCTTAATCAAAAAGTTGATAAAATGAAAACTCTTAAAATCAATTTAGAAAATGAATTAAAGAAAAATTTACAAGAAAACTCTAAAAAAATAAAGAACAGTTAGATGCTGTTAAAAGACAATTAGATGTTCTTAAAATTAAGTTAAATGCTCTTAAAACGGCGTTGAAGATGAATCAGGAGAAAATACAAGTTAATAGAAAAGAAATTAAAGTACATCACACGCTACTTGACGCAATAGATAAAGTGCAACGGAAAATTAATAAAGTTATCACGAAGTTGTTGGACATTCACACACGTAAATCTTGATCAGACCAAAGGTCCTCAGGTTACTATCCTATAGAACTTTGTTCAGATGCTTTAGCCGATCGGACCAAAGGTCCTCAGGTTACTAACCAATCGTAAATATTTTTCCCAAAAGTCAAATTTATTCCTAAAAAATGCCTATAATTTATAAACACAATCTTAAACATTTTGCTTCAAATCAAAGAATTGCTCATGAACCACGTATGAATCCTATTTATCATTATGATAATAGAGAAACAGTTCACACGGAAGGAGCTGGCATCTTTTCTGGTATTGGAAGTATCGTTAACTTAATTAAAAATAATAAAGATTTGATTACATCTGCTGCAAAAGGAGCAGCTGCTATAGGTAGTACAGCTAGTGCAATATCAAATGCTGTTAAGTCTCAAAACGAATTAAAACAACTAGAAGCTATTCGTAAACTTAGGAATGATTCTGAAGAACTAAAATATTTAAAAAAACTTTCAGAGGAAACAAAAAACAAAATTGCTAACATAGCTGTGGGGGGTGAAACCTTGAGGAGCGGAGCACCGTCTGATAGTAAACATAAGAAGAAATCAGGCGTAGCCATAAAACGTTCAATTGAAGAAATAAGAGGTTATGGAGGTTATTTAACAGCAACCTTCGGTCAAACCAGCAAAGCTGTAGCGGAGCTGGTCTAGCAAAATTCTAAAAAATATTTTTTTAGTAAAATTTTTTTAGCAAAATTCTGAAATATATTTTTTAGTAAAACTTTTTTAGTAAAATTTTTTTAGCAAACTTTTTTCTGTGTGTGAGAAAAAACAAAAGTCAAATTATTTTTTATAAAAATGTCTTCACCTATTGAAAATAAATTTGAATTAGATAAACCACCAGGTGTTAGTTATAATCAAAAAAAGAATGACTATATAAGAATTGCTATGAATCTCGGATCTTCTAGTAGAGTAAATACTGGAGGAGATTTAATTTTTGAAGTTGATAATCAACAAAGTTATATATATCTACCTGATTCATTTTTACACTGTGAATATTCTTTATATAGTGATGCCAATTTTACAACACCATTACCAGAAACCGATAATATTGCACTAGAGAATAATTTCTTTCCAAGATTATTTACACAAATGCGTTTAGATGTTGCAACTCAAAATATAGAAACAATAAGTGATTCTCCAGGTGTAATTGATACAATGCTTAGATTTGTAACAATTGGTGAAAATAATAAAAAGTATGAAATCGAAGGTTGGTTTCCTGATACTAATGATGGTATAATTGTTGATGATTTAACTCAAGCTGTAACAGATGCCGCAGGAATATTGCAAAACATTTAAATAAAACAAACAATAGTGCATTTAAAGAAAGACGTGAATTTAACAAGAAAAGTAAACAGACAGTAAATTGGTCATTGTCTCCATTATTCGGATATTTAGATTATGATAAAATATCGTATCAATTAAAATTTAAATTAATAATTCATCGCACAGCAAATAATGAATTAATCTTTTTTGGTAAGACTGGAAAAAAAGCATATTTAAAAATTGATAGACTTGAATGGTGGATTAAGCATATTACTCTTAGTTTAGAGGTTGAAACAGCTATAGCAAAAAGATTAAATACTAACAAACCAATTCCAGTAAATTTTCTAAAGCGTACTGCTAGTTCAGTAACTTTTTCCGAACAAAGATTTAACTGGCATTTTACTAGAACTGCGAATACTCCAAGATATTCATTACTAACTTTTCAAAGAAATAATTCTCCAAGTTTTAATAAGAACAACAATCTTTTTCATATTAATACAATTCGAAGTTTACAAGTTTCATTAAATCAAACCCGATATCCAATTGATCCATTAAGATTCGATGATACCAATAATCAATTTATGGAAGGATATGATGCTTATAAAAATCTTTGTATAGAATTTGAAGTTAAACCACAATTAACTCCTGGAGATTGGAGACATTTATATCCTGTTTTCTGTTTCGATTTAAGTGCAGAATCAGAAGATATTGTTAAAAATGGTTGTGATGTAACAATTAATATTGAAAAAGAAGATTCCACAGCTTCATTGATGGCTTATGGTTTATTGCTAGAAGATGTAAAATATTCTATTGAAATTCTTAATGGAGAGATGGCTAGGATTAATTAATTTTTTTTGATAACTTAAAATTTTTGATAATTAGAATAGATTAAAATTTTTTGGTAACTTAAAATTTTTTCATAACTAGAATAGATTAAAAATTCTTAACTTAAAATTTTTCATAACTAGAATAGATTAAAAGTTTTTGGTAACTTAAAATTTTTTTATTGAAAATGTCGGAAGCGAAAAGTAATAATAATAAAACTGTTGAATTAAAATTACGTAATATTGTTGACAAAAATAAACCTAAAACTATTACGATTAACAAGAAAAAGTATTACATAAGTAAACCAATGATAGAGAATATTCAATTACAAGAAGAAAAGAATGGCGGGATTCTCCCATTAATTCCACTAATAATAGGTGGCATAGCAGCAGGAAGTGTTGCAGGTGGGACAGCTGGTATTGTCCAAGCAGTAAATAAAAATAAATCAGAGAAGGCAGCATTAGAAGAACAAAAACATCATAATAGAGAGTTGGAGAAAGTTGCTAAGGGAGAAGGAGTAGTAGATAATTTCATTAGTAAATTAAATTTGGTTGATGAAGGAAAACGAGTTCTTAAAAATATTCTCCACAATGTTGATGATTTAATTGAAATTAAAGAAACTAAAGATGGTTCTGGAATATATCTAAGTCCTAGTATGATTCGGTAATAACCTCAGGTCCTTTGGTTCTATTCGGTAAAACTTTTATTTTATCTTTTAAAATGAATTCTACAAATTCCGAAAATTCTACAAATTCCGAAAATTTAATTAAATTAAAAATTTCTAATTTAGATTTATTGAATTATCTCTTAAAAGTACATAAAACCTCAAATTGTAAAAGTTATGAAGGTAACGACATACAAAAAACATTAGAAAACTTTCCTGGATTTATTTGGAGTAAATATTCGAAAGAAAAACATCTTCCTGGTCATTCATATACCAGTCCAGGAACTCGATTAGATGTAAGACTAGATGAGAATAATAATCCGAAACCAGGTGAAGAACCAATAAACAGAGTAGATGCCGCAGCTTACAGGCATGATTTAGCTTATCGAAATCATGATCTAAATTCTCGACATGCAGCTGATAAGAAGATGATTCAAGAAATAGATAGTATTCAAAAACCTACATTTAGAGAAAAAATTGAAAGAATGTTTGTTAAGAAAGCTTTACAAGCTAAAATATTATTCGGTCAGGGTTTAAATGAAACGACAGAAAAGATGTCTGAGAACAACGCTCGAACCTACGCGTCTGAAATGTCGAATGACCTAGGACGCTATGCGTCCGAAATTCATAAAGAATATAGAAAGCCTAAATATTTATTGAAAGTTAAAGTATTTAATAAAGATGATATTTGGAGTGCTGATCTTATTCATATGCCGAATGAAAGGGACTACAAATACGCATTGACCGTTATAGATTTATATACACGATACGCTTGGGTAAAGCCTTTAAAAAATAAAAGTGGTCTATCAGTTAAATATGCGTTTGAAGAAATCTTTAAAGAAAGTAAGAGAAAGCCAAGGAAATTGTTTGTTGATAAAGGGTCGGAATTTTATAACCGAAACGTTCAGCCACTATTTGAAACTGTTTATTCAACTGAAAATGCAGGAAAAGCTGTAGTGATAGAAAGATTCAATCGGACGTTAAAAAATAAATTATTCAAGAAATTTACTGAGCAAAGAAATCAGAAATGGTTGAAGATATTACCAGGAATTGTAGAGCAGTACAATAATAAAGTTCATTCAGGTATTGAAGAAACCCCAAAGAATGCTTCTGACGACTCTGATTTGATAAGAAAAAAAATTCGAGAATAATTATTCAAATGAGAGTAATCCGAATTTGCAGAAACTTAAGCCGAAATTTAAAATTGGAGATAGAGTTATAATATTTAAGTATAAGAATAAATTTGAAAAGGGCTTCGTCGGATACTGGACTAAAGAAATATTTGAAGTTTCTAAAATAAATCAAACTTATCCGATTACTTATGAAATCAAAGATTTAGATGATGAAGATATCAGAGGCCGTTTTTATCAAAATGAATACAACGAAGCGATTTTTAATTATCTTTATTATTGGAACTAACGTTTCGGGAATGAAATTCCCTTGTTCAATTCTAACATAATATCTAGAAATGGTACTCCTTTTTGTAATTTATACAAAACATAAAGACATAATTGACCACAATAAGTAGTTCCCGGTTTTTGAATTTGAAATGTATTATAAGTTCGATTGCCAAGTAATTTTTTAACTTCGTTTGTTGGAGGTAATCCATAAGAGTCGAAATAGTAATTATCTCCATTTTTATTAGACATACATGCAGACCAATGTACACTTTTTTGATCTGACGTATGAAGATTTGTTATAAAATTTATAGTTGGAACTTTGTTCCGGGAACTGAAGGTTCCTGTTGGCTTATTTTTTAGGAATTGTAATTCGTCTCTCATCAATATGTGAAAATTCTTTATTCCCAATTGATTTGCGATTTTCTTTAGATCAAAATTCGTTGTTGTTTGTGTTCCATATAATTTTAAAAACTGATTTATGTTGCTCATTTTATAATAAAAAAATTTCTTATAAGGACCCCTAGATTAAAAAAACTGTTCCATAATGATGACTTTCCTTACTACTTATTCGATTTTGAAATTATTATATTATAATTATTCTAATCTATATTGTTTTACATATTTCCATTTTCTTCATGAACTTCATTTGTTAATATGTTTCATCGTTAAAATGATTGTTTAAAATTGCCATAACAACTAACCCGCATATCGGCGTTTATGCGTTCTGAGTTCACAAGAAGAATTTTATTGTCATTTGCTTTTATTGTCAATGCACTCTTATGTGCTTCATCTATTCATGTCTTCACAATGGGAAGTACTTTACTACCCGTATGTTTTTGGCAAACGCTAAATGAATTTTGCAAATCGATTTCTAAAACTGAATTTGAAAACAAACTTTGAAAACAGACTTTGAAAATAGATTTTGAAAACAGATTCTGAAAATAATTTACGTAGGGGTAAATTGAAATGTCAAAACTTTTACGCACGCGTAAGTTGAAATGTCAAAAGTTTACCGATGGGTAAATTGAAATGACAAGAGTTTCCACGATAATTTTAAGGGAAAGCTGCTAGATGTTTCCGTTGCTAAAACAATAAATCTCTTTCTCTCTTGAATTATCAGCCAGTGTACGGGTTCATTGAATAATTTTGAGTTTATGAGTTACAATGATCTTCTAGTTCACACAATTAGTACTTTAAATAATGTTGAGAATACAATAACGAAGAATGTCTAAGTAATAATTGCGTCTTCTTAATTTATCATAATGCTCTAATCTTAATAATAATTGAGATCCATTTCACTTGTTTTTAATTGAGATAACGAAGGATATATTCTTGCGGTTTCTTCCATTTATGAGGTTTCTTCCATTTTCGTCGTCGCCGTTGCCGTCGCCGTCCCCGTTGAGGTTTCCATTTTTAAAGAAATATTTTGAATAAATATTTTGAATACAATCTTCTGGTATATTGAGACTACGTGATATTTTGAGACAACTTAAATTTTCGATTACGTGATATTTTGAGACAACTTAAATTTTCGCCCTTCGGCCTTCGGCCACATGAACTTTGAAGTCTACCTAAATTTTTGAAATTTTGATTTTTTTGAAAATTTTGAAAAAAACCCGCAAAAGTGTGACATCCGGCGCAAGCGAAGCGTCGCGCCGGATGTCACACTATATACTACTTAGGTCTTGTTGCATGAATAGGTGATTTGATGAGGCGAACTGCATCATCTAATCCTCGTCCCGCTAATGTCACTATTGCAAATGATAATAGAATGATCAATCTTAACATGACTTCGTCCATTTCTTATGAATGTTTTGCTTAAACGAGAAGACTAAGCAAGCGTTTTGATGTGTCTAAAACTAACCATGATTGCCAAGCTCTCTTCTCAGTGTCATGTTACATGGAAGGCTCGACGCATTACCTTTTACGATACTCATCGATACGTTAAAATAAGTTTATCACCTTTTCAAATGGATAACCTGCACGATGCTTTACATATCATGCATCATCCAATGTACTATATCCCTCTAGGTGGACGTCTATTCATTATTCGACGAGATTTTAATTGCTCTTCATGATCAATATGGTGTTATACATTTTACATCCTCAAGTTGGAACAAGTACAGAGAACGTATACATCCTCGCATCATGACTTACCTTAAACAAACCAACACTCATAAGCATGAATGTGACAAGTGAACAATGTCTTCTTATCTCTACCTATTCATGTTTGATGACTAAATACAACCTATTCAATCACATCATTTACTTTTCCATTGAAGTATAATAGAGAAAACAAATTTTAATCGTACATATTTATTGAAGGCTTTTATGAAAGTTACGAATGCGCTTTTCATTGACAAGGGTATCATGTGAAAAATGTTTACAAATGTCATGTAAAGAGTCATAATGTAGTCGTTGCATTACAAAGTAGAGGGCATAGGCTCCACATGTTGAAGACAAGGGATGTTGATAGGCCAAAGCATTGCGAATCCATTTTCGTGAATGACGGTTCATGAAACGTGTGACATAATCACAATTTGGTAAGGCCAATGAATCAAAGATTTCACCGCAATATTTTTTTATCAATAAACAAAACTTTCCAGTGTTTGCCGGGTAAGTGTGCTGTATCAGTATTCATGATCATGAATGAGGGTGGTTTTGGTAAAACTGTGGGCATATTATTAATGGAAAACACACCTCGAAATGCTGCAACAGTGCGTTCATCACCATGTTCTTGAACGAATCTCTCTAGCTCTGCATCAGATAACCAACTCATTAACTTGTATAAGAAGCGGAAACGTCACGTAGTCTGTTAATTCGAATGGTGGAATCGAACACAGCATAGATGAGTACATTGACTGTTTTCGTCAAATCTTTTTCAAAGAAGAATTCTAGTTTTAGACCCTTCGTGGCAGTGCCCGGACGATAAGAAGCACCTGCTTCATTGTTTTCTGTCAAATCAAATGCATAAAGTGTATAACCTTTAGCAAATTCATCATAGGTCAAACCATTGGTGTCATCAGTATTCCAGTATTTAAAGGTCTCCATAGCATTTTGATATGAGCGAGAATAATGTTCATTAGCAAAGTCTGGGCAAAAAGGAGTACCAGGAATGCAATCCGTATCGCGATACAATCCGATTTGATTTAAACCAAAGTGTTCAAAGTTGAGGGGATTCTTCGATATATTACCATTGTATGCATCATTTGCAATCAATCCCACAATGATCATTTTTGGTGATTGTATAGGAAACAAACTATCTTTAACAAAGCTCTTTTGCGCACGAGGAATGGTGAAACTATGGATCTCAGTATGATTTACATCATAAAGAGCATCATACCTCTTCAAACCCATCTCGTGACCATTAATCACCGAAGGATTCAGTGTCATTCGTCGCACATAAAGTCTAATACTTTCAAACACAATCTTAATTTCAGTCTTTGCTCCATAAGAATTCAATACAAATTTAGGATCGTTCGGTAAGAGATAAACTCGCATGTCTACTTTTGACATTAAGAAATGTGATTGACGGAAAAAGTCCAAGTATAGGGGACCATATAATTCACACACCCTACTTTCTGCAGTCCACTTTTCACGAGTGACAAATCCCTTGTTTTTGTCACTATCAAATTTACCAGCTTCATCTTTACACCAACCCATAACAGCCATGTGACTCTTTTGTGCTTGTGGCTGGAACTGCATGACTGTTGAAAAATAACGGAGATAGGGATAACTGTGTTGACCACCTTCAACCCGAGTTTCACCAATGGTCAATGATACATCCTTGAAGAGCGTTGCTATTGCCAAGTTATTCACGGCTACTTTGTCCTTATCATCAAGGTTGGTACCGTCCTTATTTACTATCTTAAACTTAACATGTAGATTGATGTCATTTACATCGATATACTCAGCATCATTTCCTGGTATTAAAAATTCAATGACACTACCAGAATCAATACTTGTCTGTGGATAGCGAATGGATACATAATTTCTAATGATATCCGTCTGTATAGGTGTTCTATCAAATAAGCAAAGGGATGTGGTTTTACATTCCATAATTAAAACAGTCCACGTCGTCTGCGTTTGCTAGGAGGTATACGAGATGCTCTTCGCTTACGTTTGCCTGAAGTAGAGAGTGGATTGATATGACTGATGACAGACCTGATACCAGCCTTACCGACATTCTTCAAACGCTGTATTCCATGACGCTTAAGCGATTCACGAATCGGCAATCTTCCTGAAAGCGCATCACTTGCTACATCTGCTGCTAATCCTACAGCTTCCTTTAAAGCTGATTTTCCCACATTTGCGATAGTGGGGAGCATCATACCTTTGACAGCACCCAATAGACTACCCCCTTTTTGACGTCTCGATCCAGCATAAACGGGAAAGCCAGGTCCATGGCTAGCATAGGAGGGGGCAGAATAAAACGTAGCAGTTTGATCCATAGGTATTTATTTATATTTACACAATTCATTACTTTGCTTAGGAACGTTGACTAACACGATAAAGGTCAGAATGACGAATCCAACTGTTCATTGAATTTGGATAGCCAGCCCATTTCACCAGGCTCCACTTTTCCCCTTGTCGCATTTGGTGACGAAGTATCTTTTCAACCATGTAGTCATCATCTTCTTTGGTGATCGGTGTTATCTCATGACGATAAAAACTCCCTTCAATCTCTTCACCATGATAATCACGAAGCTTGTAGGTAGTGGACTTGAATTTCTTGTTAACCTCAGAGACACTAAATATTTCTTCCGTCCAATTGGGAAGATATCCTTTCGCAAACTCGCTTTTCACCTTGGAAATGCGAACTTTGTCACCAACCTGAATGTCACGTTTACCTTGTGATGGTTGCTTGCGTTTAGCATTGATTTCACGGATTGTATCCACCATGTCTGGAGGTTTGTCAGCAGGTTTGTGACCAATCATACGATGGACAGAATGATTGTAAGCGTCTACAGTATCTTGTAATACATCTGTCCACTTTCGTGTTACTTTTGCAGTGAAATAGCGCCATAGGCGAGTTTTCAGTGTACGGTTAAAGCGCTCGACCACTGCAGCCTTGTATGCACTTTTCACACTAAACAGCTCAATGTTGTGTTTGCGAAATAAAGCACGCACATGTCTGTTTTCAAACTCTTTCCCTTGATCAGTCTGAATACGTGTGGGAATGCGTCCTTCACTGAAAATATTTTGGAAAGTCTCGGCCACTTCTTCACCACGCTTTGTCTTGAGTGGTTGAACCCAAGCATAACGAGAAAATAAGTCAATGACAGTTAGGAGAAAGCGATAGCCTTTATTCTTTTAAGCTAATAAAGAAACATCAGCCAAATCTGCTTGCCATTGTTCATCAATATCATGAACGATATAAGAACGGGTAGGATAACGTTTTCGAGCTTGTGTGTGCAATGTATATGCAGGTTGAGCTTTTAACCATCTCTTCACTTGTTTCTGTGAATAACCACTTGCTTGTGACAACTTTTTCACTGAAGCATAACCTGCATAATGCTTTGGGTTATAGTAAATTGATTTCAGATGTTCATCCATCGTCTATTAAGAGGGATCGTTTATTTGCCTCAAAGTATCAGTCTTTTTCTCCGCCAGGGTTTGCGTCTGTGTTTGAGTCCTGCTTTTGCTACTTTTTTGAGCTGTCTTGTATGAATCACTTTTACAACATGTACTTAAGCAGTTCAATGACACATGAATGTTTGGTAACTCTGAACATGGGATGAAACATAGCTTATTCATTAAAAGTCTGTGATAAAATCAAATGGTGGATAACGTGTTGAAGGTTTTGGTATACGCTTCGGCAACTTCTCGGGTGTTTTCAAAGTTTGCTTGGTTCTCTTTTTAGGTCTCTCTGCACTTTGCAACTTTCTCTTCCTAGGTGTAGAATTATTTTCCATTTCCTGTAAGGTATCACGACCAAGAATTGCTTTTGGGACATTGAATTTCTTCATACTTTTTAAAAATAACTCCCATCCTGTAGGTGTAAAGTGACAACGACGATCACGAACAGAATGATTAATTAAATCTTCCACTCTTGAGTCCCTAATGACTGTACCATCATCACCTACCACTTCACCTCGTTGTGTGATTTTCAAGTTGGGTTCGAGACTTCGATATAAGCTCAGTGCGCGATTGGGATAGGGTTTGGGTGAACCAAGCGAAAGATCATTGCGTATTTTTTCTTTAAATTGTTTCATTTCTTCTAAGGTAGAACTCTGCTTTATCAAACGATCATATGGATTTTTACTTTGTACAGCTTCTTGTTCATATTGCTGATTAAGTTGTGACATTTGATTTGCCCAATGTTGATGAACACTCTGCCTTGTAGTCAGATGTATATATTCTTCTTGTGGAGTAGCAATCATGCGTTGAAAACCACTCATAACAATTTATATATGATCATGGGTTTCTCAAAGAGATGACTGCGTAAGCGATAATCTTCAGGACACTCCTGGGTGAAGTCCAAAAATAAATAATTATAGGGCTTTTTCGTAGCAGCCTCAAATACTTCAATCAATGCTTTTGACTTGCGAGGAAGAACTTGTCGAGATAGGAATTCAACTTGACTTTTATCGCGAGGATTTTTAAAGATGATGTAGTAATGTGTGTTTAAACTTCGAGTCCGTGCTTCCTTTCCACTTGGAAAAAGATTTTGCATAATAAAAATGATAAAGCATAGTTTATGATGAGCAGCCTTGGTAAACATAGCAGTTACTTCTTGTGAGTTCTTAGTCTCATTAAGTAAATCATCAAGAATGATAATATCATAGGGTTGAATATCAGCAGTGCTGATAATCCCCGGTTGAACCAAGTAACCCTTACCAATTCACGATGTAAGTTATGTTGATAAATTCCATAGGACCAAACAACACGATTCGGTATGCAGTCAAAAATCTCATTACGACGCTCCAACAATTGCAGTGTTAAATGTGTCTTCCCACTATGAGAGGGTCCTACGATACACATAGTGCGATTACAACGTAAGCGGAAATCCATGTTGATTTTGATGAAAAGTCATACCATTTAACTTAGTATCTATTCATTAATGGCTTTATTTGCGAGAGCACCAGCTAAACCTCCCAAAGCAGGACCGGCAGCTGCCATGATGATAGGCGCTAAAAGTGGTAAGAAGCCACCACGTTGTGATAATAGTTTGCGCTTTGTAGGAATTGATGTTTTTGGATTGCTCAAGGTGCGAAGAACTTCACCATGTCTGGCAATTGCATTGGCCTTTTTGCTATTTAATGTCATATAACGCACTTTTCGTATTTCCGTACACATTTTACGAATGAAGGCATTGTTTGCCAGCTTCATTGCCTCGCATCGATGAGATGGCTTTAATTTTAATAAGCGACGAAGCGTGAGACAGAATTTTTTGTTTGCATTTGATTGACAATTTTGTCTGCGTGAACGGTGAGATGAACGACGTCTAGCCATTTTTTACAGGTGGATGTTACAGAGTTCTTTGCTCAAACACGACAGCAGCGTCGAAACATCACCGTCGTAAACGCAATGAAATAGAGGAAGACATTGAGTACAGCACTAGTAAAAAGCAATACACTGAGAACAGCCACAGTACCAGTAGGATAGTCAGAAGCAGATACATGTGTGGGTAGCTGCAATGTATCATTCAGTGAGGTACTATAGTTCAATGGAAACAGTTCAGCAGTGTCGTTTGCTGATATGTTATGAGCCAGACATGAACAATCTGTTTGTATGACGATGTTTGTAAAGTTGAATGCCTTTGCATCAATTGTGCTTAAATGGAAAAGGCTTCCCATAAGCAACGTGTAGAATACATAACTCCAAGCAAGGTAATGAAAGAATACCATGATGTAACAGTGATGAAAGTGTATTCGTAAACTGATTTGGTTTAAAATTATAAGATAGCATATAGTCAACATCTTCACAGTTTGCGTGAATGATGATTGCATTACTCAAACGATGTATCATCTCTCTACGATCACTGGATGATAATAGTTTTTCCAACACAAGAATCCAATGCCTTGTATAATCATGCTTTCTCTTTTCGATGAGACGATGATACAGTGGTGTCATGGTCATAGATGACTGTTTTAAATTCGACTAGGATTGCATCAACATCATTTATATACATTGACTGCTGAAATTATTTCTTGATCACAGATGGGACACAACATAGTTTCCAAAGGTACATAGCACGTAGAACACATGCCAGAATGACAACATGGTAAAAAGAGAAGGGATCGCTCTCTTTTAAAACACTCAACGCAGTTCCGTTCACATGATAATTTAAACGTCTCTTCTTCCAATTTCTTTCTAAAGTCACTTTCATTGGTAGAGTTACTTGACAAATCAGTTGCAAATGTCACTTTTTTCTTTTTCACTCCAGATCGCACCAATTTCATCCCATTTTCACTATCATTACATTGCAGCATGGAAAAATCCTCTATCCATCTTCAATCCAAATGATGATTCATAGCATGCTCATCTAAATCCATTAGTCTTTCAACTAAAGCACCAGCTTTGATATTTTCATTTACATTTGTAACACTCTCTATAGCCTTCAACGAATAGCCAAGCTCTCTTGCTACAGACCATGAAGTTGGGAAACGAATGCAACTTTTCATCTTCAAATAATTTCAAATGATCATGAGTGTCAGGAATGGACACTCAGTTGAATATGCTTGATATGACTTGTACACCTTTGACAGTATTGATGACTCTGTGTAATCTAATACTTTACTTTCACAAACATGAGTTGTAGTAAAAACTATTTAACTACACCAACGCTCATCCCTTCATCATTTTTCTTCCCCTCTGCATTCCATATCCGTAGATATGTGGCGGGCTTGGGACCGCTTTAGCTGCATTAGAAGGTAGCCCTTAAGAGGACTCATGAGGCGTTCCCGACGAAGGGTGATGAAAGAATGTGTTGCATGTATGAAAGTTGATCTTATGTTTTTAAAAAGACTACCGTCTAACTTGGGTGGGAGTGGCCGATCCTGCTGAGAGAGACTGTTAGTCTCTCTATGTCAGCGGCATCAACCTCCTCTACTACCACCCGACTGTCAGAGGGCGGTATATAACCCCACTCTGTTGAATCGGTATCATCATCAACAGCCGATGAACCAATTCGAGCAAGATTGTTATAAATCCTTTCTCGCTCTTCAGCCCGCTGAAACTCTTCAAATAGATTTCTTGGCTTCAACCGAGGCTTGTCAGGAGAGCTGACCAGAGTGTTCGGCGTCTGCATGACTGAAATGAAATTAAATGAGAGTCAGCGGTTTATATACCCAGCGAGCACAAAGCCATGATTCAGACCTTCCTTATTTGGCCATGCTTTTAACTTGACAACAGCAGTTTTACCATGTATGGGCATCGGCAGTCACCGTGCTTTCCGTTACCAACTCCCAACACAAAGACGGATTCCCCTATGACGCGAAAAGGTTTGACGTCAATACCTGCAGTAACCATCTCATTTTTACCAAGTTACAATGACAAACGATAGACGTTGCCAACCCTGAGTTACTGAGGCTAGACGAAAAAGGACTGATAGCAAGTCAGCAACCGTTTGGGTGTTAAGCTCTTGAATCCGTTACAGGCATTACTCAGAGGGGATCTTATCCCAGCTCCAAGGCCTCGACCCACAAATCCAACCTCGGACGGACAGAGCGTGCGTCATGTCACTGTGTTGGTATCCGGGCCCCGATTTTGACATAAAAATCGGTGGAGTTATTTACAAGAGGAAACATCCCAAGTCGTTGCTTTGATCAGCTTGATAGCAAGCCGTAGAGAGCTTGATTCACCAGCGTTTTGCAATGGAGATGTTTAGAGGCCACCCATGACAAGATAGCTAAGACTCAACCGATTGGCGTTCAAAGTGCTACGTTGAGAACTGTGTCAAATGCCCAACATGAGACATGAGTTGCCCCAGCGGTTTTGGTCTAAACTATGACACACTCCCTTGCCACACTTATCACTACGGCATCGTCCGCCGTCCCGAAGGAACACCCTGTCAGTGGAATATTACAGCAAAACTCTCCGTGTCTTGCTCGCTTTCAGTGAAAAGCTGCTTGTAACATGAGAAGACTGGCTCAGACATCACTAAAAATCCTTTCATTGACTTCAGCAGGGTCGAAAACCCCAGAAAACCTCCAAAACTAGTGAATTTAAATTTTTCAACTTTTTAGCACTGCTTATGAAATTTTATAAGTACTCTATCACTTAGGGCAGTTCAACAGCGACCGAACCTTTTTTGAATCAAGTCAAACGGACTTGTAGAAGCAAAGTTACAAGCCTTTAAAGTTTTGGAGTCTTTTATGGCCTGGAGACGAAGGCCATCTCCTGGCGAACCTCTAAGTCTGACGCCTTAGCTGATATCAGCAATGAAATTTTCTAAGTCGGTTTCTTACAGAAACCCGGAATTTGGAATGTCCGAAGCTATCATCGGAGCTCAGAGAGACGACCTACCTTTGACAATCGCTCTCCTCTAAATGAAAAGTCTCTGTCGGTTCCCGCTTATATAGTGTGTGGCGATCAGCTGATGACGTAATACCCATCATTCAAATCTTTAAATACGTCTATCTCCGGTTCTACTGCTCCGATTGAGCTGGAAATTCACCATTTTCATGTAGAATTTGACGCTGAATCCGAATCTGCCCTCCATTTTCCCATCCAATGCTTCGGTTTGGCTCTACAGCCCACAGTCATCGCAAAAGTTCTAACTCGTTTTTTCGGAAAAATGATGAAAAATTTTTTCTCTCCGATGGCTTTCAAATTGACCATGCCGAAGCAGAATTTGACGCTGATTCCAAATCTGGTCTCTGATTTTCCGTCCGAGGCTTGCTTCACCCGCTAGAGCGATTTTCATAAACATTCTCTGTCGTTTTTTATTTCGTCAATGTCTCAAATTTTCAATAACGTCTCACCTCTCAACGAAGGCAGATACGAACAAGCCATGTTTTTCACTGAATTTGTCTCACTCCCAGCTTTCAAACGAGCTATTGCACGACTTTCTACGATGTCTACAACCAAAGTTGGAAGATCGTTGCCGAGGGGGGGGGACGTCATAACTTTTTCTCTTCGATTGAGTTGGGAAGAAGTTCCTAGACCCAACATTGACCGAAACGTCCGAATTTGCACTCCGTTTTCCCATCCGAGACCTCCTTCTGTCCGAAAAACGACTTTTCTCATCCCAAAACCTCCAAAACCTGACTTTTTCAACTCTGACGTTTTCCTGCCATTTTCCTCCCTAAACCCAAGAAAATTAGTCCAAACTGAGCTTTCCACTGCATTTTTCTCATTCTCAGCTTTCAAATGAGCTATTGCACGACTTTCTACGATCTCTACAACCAAAGGGACCCGTTTCCTCCTCTCGGACCAATCCTTCCATCACATCCTTGGCAAATTCTCTTCCTAAGGTCATCCCCTAAGGTCACGCGAGGTCATCCCCTAAGGTCACGGAAGGTCATCCCCTAAGATCATGTGAGGTCAGCAGTTCACGTGAGGTCAACAGGTCACGCACGGTCAAGGTCATGCAAGGTCAAGGTCACGGGGATGAGTCAGCGTGATGACTCAGCATTTCACATTTTGTCCTTGATTTTGCCACGGGGTTACTACTCACGGCCGCTGACTGGTCGATAATAAACGGCGACAACGCGAACCAGATGCAAGCAATTTTATAGTAAGCACGCGTGAAGAGAAAACGGATCGTTCCTGAGATTATTATCCACCGAGTTTCACCAACAGCTATGAGCTAATTAAGTAACGATGTTGTCATTAACACACGTATTTCAATACCAAGCCGAATGATGGATTTTTTTGCGCTGTATTTTGACATTGAAACGGCAATTGATTAATGCATGTGTATTGATCCTTTTACAACAATTCAACACCTTGCTAAATTCAATTGCATTGCGTCAATAGTTCTAAAAACAGACAAGCGGGTAGATAAATGTTTCTTAACCCTAGTATATCCGACAGTACTCTGAGTACTGTCCGAATAATAACAAAGTCGAGCTGTACAAAATTTCTTAGCCATCAGCTTGATTAACGCGAATATGAGGATCAAATGGACTACACTCAGGCTCATGATCCAGCAAATCTTAAAAAAAAACACATTCGAACATTTCTTTACAATGTCAATAATAAAACGTTCCAATTCGAAATTTGTTGGTGGTTTTTTCGAATTGCATAAAACTTTCTTCAGGAAATAATGACAATATTTCACGACTTGAACAACTGATTTGCTGGGCAATAACAAACCTCCCCTATGCTTTATTTTAAAAAGCAATGATTGCGAAGACTATTCATTAGTACAAAATAAGCTGTCTCTGCATTTTTGACATTTGATTGCAGATTACACTTTCCGTGAGGCCCAGCCGGCCATGTAAAACAAGACATTATCTTCGAAATCACTAAAGCTATCATCACAGAATTAGATTCATCTGCGCGCGTTCAGTTTTCTAGAAAGGAAGAATTGTATGCAACCTTAATGTCGAAATGGCACATTAACTTGCTCCTTCTCGAATGGATAATTCATGTATGGCTTGCTATTGGAAATGGCAAACAATAAGCTGTCAGCAGAGGACAGTAGAGCCAGTGAGAGATGCGTGCGTGCTGTGATATCACTTCGTACACACCAAAACACACATCCCTGTCTTGGCTTCGATTCAATGTATGCACTATACAGTAAGCAATGCCGAAGAGAGAATGTGAAATCATCAAGTGAACTAATTTTCGTACGCCTGCTACTTTCTTTAATAATGATCGGAAGGGTCAACATTATGGAGAAAACTTGTGGGCAATAATCTGAAGTCTTCGAATCTGAAGGAATTTTGGCGATCGAGGCACTTTGCTGGAACTCACATTAATCCGCAAGCGACGCACGACTTTTTTCCTATCTCTGTAAGTTATTAGGAATTCCTTCTTGCCCACTTAATAGGTTCCTCTATGTGCCGTCAGTTTCGTATTAATCACACTTCTAGCAAACCGAAGCAGATAAACAAGATACTTAATTCTGTGGCTATCATAGTTAAAATAGTCAACTTCCGAATGCGTTTATGTTTGCTATTTAATTAGAAATTATGTTTGCTATTTTTGATTAAAGAGATAATTTGAGTGCCGTCATCATCACTGCAGTATATTTATTCAACTCTTCACAATGACATCATCTGCATCAAAAGCAACCGACAATTCTTAAGAACCTGTAGCTGAGTGACAATCTATTCATATTTACTAAATTCATTCTTTTACAAAATAACTTGAATAACTTGGATACAAAGCCAATTGATAACTGCGAATGTGAATTTTCTGTTAATTATCAAAGCGGAGTCAAATGAAAGACCAATTTTCTCAAATTTTGATGCAATTCCCGACGTGTCTCAGACCTGCTGCTTCCTCAGTCGAGTTAGTATTGTCTTCAGTTAATTGTTCATGTCATCATGTTTATTCACAGAATTAGATTGTTTAATCGTATCACTTTGCTAGAAGTGCAAACTGATTCAAACAGATGGCACATGCAGGAACTTAATAAGTGGGCAAAAAGAAATTTTTAATACCTTACAGAGATAGGAAAAATAGTCGTGCGTCGCCTGCGGATTGCTCCGAATTCCTTCAAAATGCTCCGATCGCCACGACTCCTTCAGATTCGAAGAATTCAGATCATTGCGCAAAAGTTTTCTCGATAATGTTGGGTCCTCCGATTATTTCAAAAAAAGTTAGCAGGCGTATGAAAAAACGTTCACAAACTTCTCTGTAGAACTTGACATCGTTTGTGTCTCTTTGCTGTGTGATCCGGTTGATAACAGTCACTGAAACTTTGCACAATTTGGCGTGTTTAATGTTGAACTGGCTGCTCATTGTTCGATTGCTATGGCATTTAGTCATCAGATTGTGCCATTTCATTTACGTTACATGTTCCAAGGTTTCCCTTCTAGTCAAACGGAAGAAGAGACGAGCTGTCTAATTCTGTGTGTTTATTTCTGATTGTAAATCGGAATTAAATTTAATCGAATGTAACTTAACTACCTCCTCAATGAAAGTCTTAGATGTAGAGACTGTTTTGCGTTCTTACATCGTCGCCCCCGATTATCGATCGCTGATGTATTTCCTTATTTAGAAACATGAAGCGGCTTCACTTTCCCGACACTGCGAGATGGACACGTGCGCACTCTATCCATTGTTCTAGTCAGTGGGCATAACCTACAAGGCAGTAGGTGGCTTGAGATCGGAGTTTTCCTTCTCCTATCTCATGCTGTGATCTCATGTGCTGGCTAGGCTAGGAGACATGAGCAACCCCTCACTCCACTGGAGGACCAGAACTGCCAGTAGGGGCATATCCGGAGCCAACGGGCCCTTTGCTGAGGTAAGGTGCTATCTCTCAGTAGAACGACGGATGCAGTTTAACGTCATACCCAGGACACTGCAAATGCTATAGGCCTAATGTTAGATACTGTCAATCATTTCAGCAGCATTTTGATGCTGTGGATTAAATAACATTGCTATGGTACCTATCATATGAGGATCACAATGATGCGAAATTATATTTTGAATAAAATAGTTAATATATGATTATTTATTTCTTTTGCGTCTTATCAAGCACATTTATATTCAAGTCTCTATTGATTTTTTATCATCATATTGTTAAAAAAAATCGCTAACAATTTCAATTTCGTCGGCAGAGATTTGATGAGTTTTATACGTTGAATGCTTTGTAGGCCTGTCAGGTATTACGACTCCGCCTTATAAAGCAATCACACTAAAACCGATCCATGAGACATAGGCTAAAGACAAACCTTGAAACAAACCCAAAATCCAACCATATAGCAGCCGAAAAATTCTCATAAACCAACCGTAAATTAATACTGTAAACCAACAACCCAAAATTCATTTCATTCAAAATTAATTTTCGTGTAAGCGATAAAAAGGTAGCACTTCGAAGTCGATGTGGCATAAATGGATCCTATCTACATCCTAGTCATAGCACTTGTTCATGGATGTCCTATACTCATCCTAAAATAAAAATTGCATAAACCTATAATTTTAAAACTCAAACTTCAAAAATATAACTGTCAAAATAATCTTACTGTCTACGACTACTTGATAAGTCGATGAAATTAGATAAACGATAGATCAAATTGTCACACAAAAGATGTGCGGCTGGTATGATTCGAACCTACGACCAAGGTTCACTAGACCTGTGCTCTTGCCAACTGAGCTACGAGCCACTTGGGCATTATAAATTCATTATCAAACATAAATACATGCACAAATGCCAGTATAAATCTACGTGAAGGATGATACCATTAGAGACAGTTGTGTACCCTGTATTTGACATTCAAACTAACCTGGCTAATTATTTCAAGTAGGCCTATTTTAGGCCTACTCCAATTCATGATGTTGTAATGTGAATATAAGAGAATAACCATAAGTATGTAAGTAAATGCATTCATGCTGTTCTCAGCTACTAGCTCTTGTTATAGAATCAATATGATAGCTGGAAACAGTTTCGAAATTTGAATATAGAATCGTGTCTGTTGCAGGCTATGTAGGCCTACTTGCATTGCAGCTTAGGTCTAGATTGTCAGCCTACTGAATTCATCATGAGTACTGTGAGATGTCAAATTGTGATTACATGTCCTCAGTAGACTATTGATGCAATTAACTTCCGGTCATCACACTGGCTCACTTCTGAGCCAACAACAGAAGATAAATTGGACTCAATGTTGCATAAATTGGACAACATAACAACTATTTTGCATCAGATGAATAACTTTCTGATCAACTCATTTTCACAGCAAACGGAAACTACCTTCAGAACATGCTTATTGGATGTTAATAAAGAATTAAAAGATAGCATGACAATAATGAAGAATGATATCAAAAAGGTAACTACTTCAACAATTACAAATGAAATGGAATAAAAAACTAACAAAAAGGAAATTTTTGTATTACGAGGCAATTCGCATGAATGGCATAGCAGACATTTATCAAAAAGCATTAGATGGGGAAGAGACAAAAATTCCAAAAAAGTTTTTCAAAAATTCATCACTTGAACAGGAGGAGATTGATAGAGTGATGATGAAGGAATTGATGGTCAATGAAACAGGACACGAAATTCAGAGGTTGCGGATGAATGCCGAATTCAAGCTCAGCTATGTGAGTAAAATAGATTCGCAAGTGTATACCACTTATGAAGAATATCTCGATATGCATTCAGCCCAATTACAGAAACAGAAATGGTGTGAACTTACTGAGACAGAAGAAAGCAATAGTCGTAAAATTTGGGAGGAAAAGTCGAAATTTTTGTCCTCTGATAAACATCTTATTCTTCTAAATAGTCAATCGAAAAGTAGAAGTGTGAAATTTAGGTCCTCGGAAGAAAGAAACATAGATTCGAATGTGAGGCCGTTTAAAAATAATCAAATAAGTAATCGTCAGTATGTCTGGAACGATGGAAATGTGAGAAATAATAGATTCAGAAATAATAGAAATATGAATACTGATAGAGACTTTACTTTTAGAGGTCGAAATAATTTTAGAGGACGAAATAATTTCAGAGGACGAAATAATTTCAGAGGACGAAATAATTTTAGAAGTTGGAATAGAAATAATATTAATCACTATAATGAAAATCTGGAGGATAATGACTCCAATGGTCAATACTTTGAAAATCATAATCGTAATTATTTTTTAGATTAAACTGTATCTCTACACTAAATGTGTCATCTACTGAACTAGACGAAAATGCTCGGATGTTATTATCTAGAGGTTGTAAGTTTACTCCTATGCCGAATAAAAGCAATTATATTGTTGATAATGAAATACATGAGTAGCATCGTAAATTACGTTTAATTGATCACTTTAAGGATAATGAATATGTTGATGATGATTCCCTTGAGCTTAATTATAAAAATAACAATTTCGACCCTTCCAAAAATAACAAAGAACTAGAAATGATGATTCATTCAATGAACTTATCTGCTAAGAAAGAGCAAAATGAAGGCAATAATAAAGCGAAAAAGCATAACTTATCACTTGACGAAAATATAACTTTGAATGATTTAAGAAATAACAAAAATATTCACATAACTAAAGCTGACAAAGGAGGAGCGTTCGTTGTTTTAGACGATAGCTTCTATTTGCAAAGAATCATGACAGATCATTTGTCAGATACTACAACTTACGAAAAAATAGAGAAGTATAATGTTTATTCCACTCTGAATAAGATAAAACAGTTTTGTGAATTGAATAAGAATTCACTAACACAAAAAGAATCCTCTTAAATTCATTAGCAAATCGATATACTTCGCAATCGTTCAGCAGACAAATATGGTTACATGGAATGCAAAATTCCCACAATCAGTTTTAGGCCGATTATAAGCAACGTGAACTCTCCCACCAGTCGTTTAAGTGAATTCATAGACATTATTCTTCAGTCTCTGGCGGCATCGAACCCGAGCTTTTGTATATACTTTTGACTTTCTTCGTAAATTGCCAACGTCTATAAATGATGAAATTCTTGCTACATTTGATGTCCAGTCTTTATATACGAGCATACCTCATACCTTGGGATTAGAGGCATTTAAATATTGGTTGACAGAAAAAAGGCACATGATTCCGAATAGAATTACAAATGATTGCATTTTGGAAGGAATCAGTCTAATCCTCAATAACAATATTTTTACATTTAATGACGCTATATACAAACAAATATTCGGAACAGCTATGGATACGAAATGTGCTCCATCCTATGCAAATTTGGTTATGGGCTATTTAGAAGTGATACTATACGAGAAATTGAGAGAAAGACTAACAGATATTCAATGTGACTACTTCAGAGGAAAATGGATTCGTTATCTTGACGATTGTTTCGTGATTTGGCCGTGTGAATTTGGCGACATTAATATCTTATACCTTTCCTTAAATACATTGCATAACAATATAAAATTTACAATGGAAGAAAGTTCAACCAGGATAAATTTCCTAGACGTAAACATATACAAGAAGAATAACAGAATTGAAACTGACATTTACCACAAACCAACTGATAGTCATTTATATGTACCTTATAAATCTTGTCATCCTAAACACATTTTGAGAAATGTCCCATTCAACTTGGCAAACCGATTAAAGATGATAATATCGGAAAGAGACAGACTTCACATACGAATTTCGGAATTAAAAGAGAATCTGAGAAGACTAAATTATCCAGTAAAATTAATTGAAGGTTCGATTACAAGAGCACTGACCTCAAACTCGAAAACTAAAAACAAAACTCAAAATGTCAAGATAATTCGGTTTATTCATACGTATAATCCAAATAACCCTAAGTGTTTTGCAAACGTCATAAAGCCGTCATTTGACAATTTAAAAGTGATGATACCTTTTGACAGATATGTGATTCAGGCCGCATATAAACAACCAAGGACATTATTGTCACTACTCAGAAGAAATAAGAAAGAAGAAAATAAAGGGGTGACAAAATGTAATGATGGTAAATGTAAATGCTGTCTTCATCTCATAGAGGGTACATCTTTCGATTTCGAGCACACTACTTTCGAAATTAAACGAAATATGAACTGCAATTAATCCAATGTCATCTACGTGCTCCAATGTTTGGGCTGTCAACAACTATACATTGGACAGACTGGGGACCAACTAAAGAATCATCCCTCACAAGTCCCATTACCTGTCAGCAAGCATATAGCTATTTGTGCAAAGAATTCTCCGATAAAGTTCAAAGCTATGCCGTTTTTTCAGCTTTCTTGGGATGCCAATAAGAGCATAAGAGAGGCCAAAGAAAGCTATTTTATTTCTAAATTCAAACCTCTGTTAAACTCCATATGTCTTGTATAATTTCTACATGTCTTTTGATGATTTAATCATTAGTTGTTATGATTTCGTGATATCCTGTGTGCATGAGTAGGTGTTAAAAATACATCGAAACCGGTCGCACATCACAGGGTTTTTGGTTTTTATTTTTTAATTCTATATATATATATATATATATATATATATAAATAAATGAAATCAGACACGCGAATATCAGAAAAAACTTGCAAATTTATCGCCCCACCAGTTTTCAAGGGCATTCATTTAATGAAGAAATATCATATTTACATGCATTTCACAAAATTAAATCAAAGAAATCATGCACTGAAATGAAATATCAATAATTATGAAAGAATGCAATGAAAGAAGCAGAGAATTAACATGTCTATGTACATATCAAACATATATATCTATATACAGCTGCCGCCAAAAGTCTCTTGACCGAAGTAAAAATACATAAATTTTAATATAACATATCATAATTTCACTATTTGAATTAACCATAAAAAATCTTTCATGTTATATCAATTAATCTCTCTAGAAGTCGGCTTTTTATGGCCTGATCATCTCATGCATTCTAGCGCAGCCTTGTTGAATGTGAATACGTCTCACGGGGGTCCGTTATGTTTCAATGGCTGTCAATACGTTCTTCACTTCTTGCACTGCCAGCGATTACGCAACAACCCAACTGAGGAATGGAGCTTGCCGAGACAAAGCGCGCACAAATAGTCGCTCTCTTTCAATCTGGCATGAGTCAGGTTGATGTGGCCAGACAAATGGGTATTTCCAAACAAAGTGTGAATTACACAATAAAAAGATTTCAAGAGACTGATGAGTTTCGATCTCGCACTCGAAGTGGCCGCCCGCGAGTGACATCACCTGCTACTGACAGAAGCATACGACGTGCATGTGTGGCGAATCCAACTATTTCTGCTGCTGAAATTCGCGCCGGTTTGACTGCAAACACATCCGCACCGTCAACACGAACAATTCAAAGGAGACTAAGCACAGAATTCAATTTAAAGGCCTATCGACCAGCAAAAAAAACCGGCATTATCTCCAAAGAATATCCGCGATCGACTTGCTTTCTGCAATCGAGTGAAAGACTGGACTCCTGAAATGTGGGCGAAAGTGCTTTTCAGTGACGAAACGATTGTCCAACAGTTCTCAAATCGTGGATCAAATAAAATTCGTAGACCACCTAATAGCCGTTATAACAAACGCTACATTGTCCCAACGGTCAAGCACTCTCCGCAAGTTATGATTTGGGGGAGTTTTTCCAGCAGTGGGCGAGGGAATCTGTATTTTTTGCCTCCTAGGACCACATTGAGAGCCAGCAACTACCTCGAACTGTTGAAAGATCGTCTCCCAACAATGATGCAAGTTCGACAGACAAACATCTTTATGCATGATGGTGCTCCATGCCACAAAGCGAGATGAGTCAGTGAATGGTTATCCAGCGAAGGCATTGAAGTCCTTGGGCCATGGCCTGGCAACAGCCCAGATTTAAACCCAATTGAAAACTTATGGAACTTTATGAAGAAAAAGATTTCCGTACACAAGCCAACCAGCTTGAATGATTTGAAGGAAACTATCAGGAGAGTTTGGTGCATGGAAATCACGCCTACACGATGCCAAGATTTGGTAGATCGCATGCCACGTCGGGTTGCCACTGTGCTTGAAAACGGTGGTGAACACTCAAAATACTGATTTTTCTTAACTTTTAACACGTCTTTGTTTAGGGGGAAATCTGGAAGAGATCCCAGTGATTGGCTCAGAAACTCCAGTAATCCATCCGAGGTGCTCAATACGATCAATGACTATTACTGTAGCATTGCCAACAACTCCAGTTTTGACTTCGTCGACGGGTCTCCAGACGACTGCTGGTTACCTGAGTTAAGTGTTGAGGGCATCTGGAGCATTCTTTTACGACTCCCACCAAAGGCAACTGGAAGTGATTCTGTGCCTACTGCAGTTTACAAGAAGTGCTCTCTGGTCCTCGCTGAGCCGATCCATCACCTCATCAGTGAATGCCTGCGCCAAAGACGTTTTCCACTGATCTGGAAAATTGGTGACATAATCCCGATCCCCAAAACCTCGGAGAATGTAATAGAAAAATCCAGACCGATTAGCCTCTTGCCAATTCCAGCCAAGATTGCCGAGCGTGTCATCCTATCAAGCATCCGTCCCCAGCTAACAGCTCACCTTGGTGCTAATCAATACGGGATTAGGAAGAAATCATCAACAACTCACGCTGTCATCTATGCTCACGATGCCCTAACCAGATTTGCCGATGACCCACATACGGGAGCCGCTATTCTGATCAGCTTTGACCTCTCCAAGGCCTTTGACAGAGTTTGTCACTCAAAGCTGCTTTCCAAAGCCAGTCAGATGAATCTTCCTGCGGGATTTCTGTTGTTATTGAAGAGCTACTTATCGGACAGGCAACGGAGAGTACGCATTGATGGACAGAAGAGTGAATTGATGAAGGTCACAGGAGGAGTGCCACAGGGGTCCCTCCTAGGACCTTATTTGTTCGGCATTTATATTTCATCGCTTCAGACTATTTTCCCCTCGAACCACATAATCAAGTATGTTGACGACATTTGTTTCTTATCAAGAGTCCGAAAGTCCAGCATTCCAAAGGATCTTGCTGAGATCGAAAGTGATCTTGACAATATTTCAGATTGGGTTGCGTCAAATGAATTGACCTTGAATACGGAGAAAACCACTGGTCTAGTTAATTACCGCGGTGGATTCAAGAGCATTTGCAGTATCGAGGGTGCCATCCCAACTGTCAAGTTCCAAGACAGCATTCGGTTTCTTGGGGTTCATTTGGATGCGAACCTTGGATGGAGAGGCCATGTAAAGTTCATCGAGAAAAAGTGTGCTCAACGCATGTACATTCTGAGGCGGGTCAGATCTGTCACTAGTATTGATGACTTCACTACCATTTATCAAGCATTGGTTCGGTCGCTGATAGAGTACTGCTGCCCAGCGTTTGTGGGAATCTCCTCAACAGACTCAAACCGACTGGAGAAGATTCAGAGGCGCTGTCTGAAAATCAAATCGCGTGATCTGAAGCTGGATGACATTGAAGCTAGAAGATGGTCGCAAGCTATCAACACCTTCAACAGCCTGGAAAGATTAGAGACTTCCATCAGAGAATTGTTCCCCAGCTATTTACCAAGTGGGCGTCTCGCCGTACCATTCTGTAGAACTTTGCGTCGTCAAAATTCTTTTTTTCCACGCATTTGTAGCACCCTTTCAAGGTCATCTACGAGACACTAAACGCACGTGACTATTAGTTTTATACTTGCTTTTGTACGCGTATACGAATGTGTTCTTAGTTTCGACTAAACAAAACTGTCATTCTGCTACTTTTATCTGTGTATTTTATTTCTGATTTCTATTCGACGATACAATATAAACATTTCTCTCTCTCTCTCTCTCTCTCTCTCTCTCTCTGGCTGTCCATTAGTTTGACTTTTTAAGATGCAAGATAAATATATCGTCATATATTTTGTTTTGACTTAATTTCTTGCCGGTCAAGAGACTTTTGGCGGCAGCTGTATATATATAGTATTGGACAGATTGGATGCATTACCCTAAGTACATATTCTATACATGCGTAGTTCAGCAACTACCAAAAATAATTGGAATGATGGTTCCTATTTTGCAGCATAAAGTAAGCCTTGGATCCCAAGAGGCATGGATGTGCAAAGACTGTGCGACAGTTATGTTCAAATGTCTTTGGCTCTTCGCCGATCAAGGTACTCATCAATTCCGCAAAAGACAGTGAGTTATGCTCGGACGGCCTCTTTGTTCAATAGGCTCACTCAACAACCATTGGACTGATTCTGGATTGGGTTAATGTCAAGACAAAATTCAGGCAAGAATTAAGCAATTGGACAGTTTAATGATGGACCAGGATAGCACTGCTTCCATGAGCGGACATAGTGCATCGTCATTTCGGAAAAACGTACAGCTTCAGGCAGTTTTACGATCATGATGTCCAAGTAGACCTAAAAACCAAGCTGTTCTTTTATCATCAGCTGACTGCAGCGTCTTGATGTGAAAAATGTGCTTCATGTCATAACTTTTGTGGCGTTCCTCACTCATCTTGCGCAGTATTTCTGGCTGTTCCTGTTTAATCGCTGGCTTTCTCACGGGTCGGGCATGTGAAAATGATAATGGATCAAGAGTGTGCCATTCAACTTCCAAACAAATCACAACGTTAACAAAGCAGATTTGGTACCTGAACACAAAACAGGTTATTACTTCTTGTTTCCTGCCTTTTGGAATTCAAACTTATATCTTTTGGCTTCTTGTATGTAATTCTTCTAATATTGAATCGCAAATATATTCTTCAAAACAATTATCTTCAACAGTTTTAGACAACAGTTTTAGATTAGGTACTCGCCAGACATGGAAAAATCTCAGGGTGATGCATCCATTCTGTCCAATGCTGTATATTATATATCATGTCATGCCACTTATCTGCTACAATAGCATTTGATTGGAATATACTTACCTTCAAGTACTTACATGTAGCATTATCTCTGTGCAGAATACGAATGAATTTAAAACAACAGATTAAAGATGGAATTCAGACTATTTACTTGGTGTGTGCACAATTGAGTTGAAATTATGGTTTGAAGAAACATATTTTATGAATGCCTCAAAAACCTATCAGATGAATCCACAACCTCTTGTCGAATTTTTATATCAATGTCCAGAAGCAGCATTATTTCTTGGTAGGGTGAGCAAAAATGCTGTTTTGCTACAATAAAATATTCATCAATCCGACTTTATCACTACTCTTCAAGAGGACATCATGTAAGTAGATTAAGCATTATAGCAGCATTTGTTGCTTCAATATTGGAATGGATTTCTTTAGACATGTTATTCATGAACACAGAAAATAAGGTAGGAGAAAAGCTATCAACTTAAGGGAAACCATCTTGTAACCCAGATTCAACACCATTAAGTAGCCTTATATTTTGCATTTCTATTCAGTTATCTATTTCACTAGTGCTTATGTGAAGAAAGTTGCTGTTTGTAACAAAGAAAAGCTATTTATTTACCACAATTTCTTAGGAACTGAATCAAAAACTTCAAAAAATCTAAAAGTCGTATGCAAAGAATGTTTATAGATCATATAGATATATTTTTCATAGTCTTGATACATTCCCAGAGCATTTACGGTAGAATTTTGAACATCGGCTTTGCTATTACATGCATCAACATTTATTTTCAATAGTCATCACATATTCATTCGCATTCTAGTACTAGTACTAGTACTAGTAGTAGTACTAGTACGCAGCTATTTAACACAGTTTCTCATGTTTGAAGAACAATTCACGAGTTTTAGAATTACAGTTATCATTCAAATATTTAAATTCACTCATCTAGACCTATTTTAGTCCGGCAGCCAGATCGAGTAATTGCAGGGAAGGAGTCCGAATGTGGGACTTTCACAAGTCACCCTATGCCTACCACGAATTCGCGCGTCTGCCGAATTTTACCTGGTTCCTCTTCTTGTCAGACACGATCAAAGAAAAAAACATGTCAATTTAATGGAACGCACATCGAAGGTTTCCATAGCAACGAAATTTCCGGTGTTTTCTCTGATAAAGCGAAAAAGACTAAGCCCAAAGTCATGATTTTTGACATAGAATGTCATCAGGCCATTTCCTATTATGTTCAGGCACACGTGTCTGTGAAGCTAAGCGCATTCAGATTTGGCAAGTCTCCTAATGTCGGCAAACACAAGCATTTTGAGCAATCTAATCCACATGTAACTACATTCTCGAATACATTGCTGATCAGAAGTACAATAATACACGCTGAATTGATTGCTAATTTCCTCGGACTCCGAATTCGACTATTGGTTAGCCAATCAGAGGCCAGCCCATGTGCCTTGAACGTCAATGTTATGTGCAGCCAGAGATTGCTTCACTGTGATAGACTTAGTGCTGTAATAGTCTTGTATAACGGAACAAGTCTGACCTGAGGAGGAAAATCGAAAGAGAAGAGTCATGTCAAGTTATCGACGGCCTAAATATTCAATTGGGTCGATGAGAGCCCGACCGATTACGATGTCTCGTGCCCAACTTGTTGCTTCAATTTATAGCGCTCCAAGTCACTCAACCTATCAAACTAAATCCTTATCTGATCTAAACTATGATCCAGAATACTATGTCAGCTCCACCAAGAGACAACGTCAAATGCGAAGATGTTTTCAATGGCTCCATAATTCTGAAACAGGCGAAGTGATGGGTCGCAACGGACTTCAATGGTTTCAACTTATCATTTTCTACTTTCTATTTTACACAGTATTAGCGGGTTTCTTTGCAGCTGCTCTTGGAGTGTTTATGTATGCAGTTATCATGGCCGATTTTCCGTATCTTACTGGAATGCAGTCAGCTTTAAAATTAAGTCCAGGATTAGGAATAGTACCACAACCAGATTATTGGACGTCTGTCATTGGTTTCCGAATGCAGAGAGACAGCTACGGGAAATATGTTGATGACATTGTTGCTTTCTCGCAATGGTATGAGGATTATGGCCAGGGAGCTGTCACCACAATGAATAAAAAGCTGCAACGGGATGCAAGTGATGGAGGATTTGCAGCGTGCCCAAGATCTCTTGAAGATTCTGTGAAAGACACTCGAAGATCTTGTCGTCAACAGCTGAATTTCGGAGGGAGATGTAATATGTTTCAGGTAAGATTTGATCAGCATGGATTCTCGTGAATGGATTCTATAAGAAAATGTTTTGACATTTCAATAGCCCACTTAACATGCACTGCGACTTTCCTTCTTAGAAATAGCATGTAATACTCAATAATGAGATGGGTACATGATCAGATTGAATGTGCATGGAAAATGGGTCGCTTACACTGTGAGCAATAATTTAATGCACGCTAATGTGTGCAACAGTAAAAACAAACTATATAATTATATCACTTGATCATATTTTGTGAGGAATGAGCTTGTTGACCTTCATTCGATCACCTATTAATGTTGCGTACAATTCACCAGTTAGTAATGTATATCATTTATCTATTATTTTTCGTCCTTCTTCACATGTAGCCTATCTAATAACCTTGCATCTTCTGCTCGCTATGTGAAAGGCTTTCGTCAATCAAATATTCAAATTTTACGCGAAGAGGCTGAACATTTTGACTGGTCTGATTTCTATAATGCTTCTGATGTCGGTGATAAGTCGACTTTCTTTCACGTACATTTAACAACATATGTAAATAAGTATATTCCGATGAAACGTGTCTTTAAGAGCCGTTAACCCACCTAACCAAACTTTTGATAAACGAACGGTGTAGAGCTTGAAGGGAACGAAGCTGCCCGAAATATCAGCATTTGAAATTGAAAGTAACAGCCGAACTTGCCAACTGCAAGACAGTCTGGGTGAATATGGTTTTGGAGAAATCACAAGGACAATGGGGTTGGCTTAATTTCTTTACTGGTACCGGTAAGCAAAAGAAACCATTGCTGCATTTATTAATTCAAATGGTGGCATAGCCAACACAGTTGTCATGACTGCAGATGAATTTTGATTTTGTTCTGCACAACATCTTCTGACAATGACTCAGACCGACCCTGTAACTGTCACATCTACTGTGAAGCTTTGACATCTACCAAGGCAAATGTATCTTCTGGCGATGACTGTATTCCCTCAATAATATACAAAAGTCTATCCAACTCTATAGTTGCTCCATTGACTGACATTTCCATACATCTGCAAAGGCAGGAGGGTTCCCAAAAGAATGGAAAAGAGCCACTATAACACCGTCCTGTTCAACGTCAATAAGCTACGACCTATTTGTTAAACCAACTTGTGCTCCGAGACGCTCGAACGATTTGTTTTCAATTAAATGCATGAACGTCTCCTGATGCTCTACGGAAAGCGGCTCCACAACAACTGCCCTCATCACTACCTTGAACGAACTGTATATGAACTTTGAAAACTCATCATGTTGCGGTTCTCCTGTTAACATACGATTTTGAGAAAGCATTCGACAGGTTAAACCACACTTTGTTATTAGAAAGGATTCTGAATAAAAGTTTACCTGCCGGATTCATCTTATGTCTCATTGCTCAAACACTATCTCCGTGACAGAACCTCTTGTGCACGCTTTAGCGGAATTTGCTCTGATCAATTCGATATCGTTTCAGGAATCCCACAGGGAAAAGTGTTGCTCCATTTATTTTTGCGTCCTTCTTTGGAGACTATGATTGCTGTCTATATCCGAACGAACGTTGCACTAAATACGCAGATGACCTGACTTTGATTGCACCTGTAATGGTTCTGTTGACGAAAGGGAAAACAAGGCGTTCGTTCTTTTCAAATGTCTGTAATTGCGACAACAATAGCCCGGTATTTATACTCCATAGGCGATCTCAGTAATTCTAATCATTCTCACATAGATGAGGATCATGACGTCACAGTTAGAGTCTCAGCAAAGTCTTGTTCCTATGACGTCACTCTTCAAAAGAATCAGATGAAATGCCCTGGAGATGACAGATGAAGTGCTGCTACGATTATACACTCAAATACCAAACCAACCAACATGCAGGATTAACAGCTCACGTCTCCACAGGATCCTGATATTTTTTCTGTTAATTAAGTGTTAAATCAAGTCATCGATAATTTGGACGCTTGGTACCTGTTGCAACGATTAGTACTTTGTATTTAAATGTTGCTAAGTGTAAAGCTGTTCTTTATTTGAAAAATCCTCGTTTGAGAAATCCAACTTTGTATGATTCCCCTTAAAGATTGTACAATCCGTAAAATTTTGGGAGTCTGTATTACAGAAGATCTGAATTGGAATATGCACATTGAACATACTTTAAAAACAGTCAACAGGCGTTTTTATGTTTTGAAATGCCATCGACCATATTTAAATGTTCATGATTTACATTTGATATACGAGTATACAGCCTATATTAGTTCTGTAATTCAATACTCGCATCCTGCTTTTGCTCTTTTGAATAAATCGCTGTCTCTGAGTTTAATGAAGATAGACAAGAGAGCTCATTATATCCTTTTCGGAAGTGATACCAAAACCAACATTTGAAAAACGGTGACAAAATCTCAGCAAAGATTCATAATAAAGAGCCGAGAGATATTCAAGTTGCTGACTTCATGTCATGATCCCGAGAAAGTTATTGCATACTGATGGTGTGCCCCTCATTCCCTTCTGCAGGACCGACGTGCTTCAGAAATCTTTCATTCCTTTCAATGCAACTTCATTAACTCATCGTACATCATATACTTTCTTTGCTTCATGCTTTATTTATTCGCTCTTCTGTATGTGTGGCAAACTATGATTCTCATTTTTGAATATAACACTTCTATTCTCTTCTACTTATCAAGTAAGAAAGACACCCCCCAAAAAAGTCGGACAATTTATGAAAGTGCAACAAGACTTTTCTGACAGATTAAATTTATTTTCGTTAAGTTTGTTCTCGATGATTTTTCTTCTGCGTAATTGTTCGATGGCCCTGTGATTATAGTGTATGTTTGCATTACTTCTTGCTCCAACGTCGCACTCGCAAGTTCGCGTCTACCCACGACTGATGAGGCCCAACAGGGCGAAGTATGTTTGGTGGTGGTTGCAGTGTTGAGATATGATGAATCTGTCAACATCCAGATTAATTGAGAATGCGTAAACAACATTCATCTTTATTTTCAGACATTTGGATACGACGAAGGAATGCCGTGTATGCTTTTGAAATTGAATCGTATTTATGGATGGGTACCGGATCCACTGGATAACCACACAGGTGTGATCGTCAAATGTTATGGACAAAACGAAGTCGACAAGGATTTGTTGGGACCAGTTTGCTATCACGATTTGGATGATTTTGAGGGGAAAGATTTATGCAACAAACCTCATGGAGAATTTAAATCATATTTCTTCCCTTATCTGAGACAGATCAATTATCAGTCACCTCTAGTGATCGTTGAGTTTACAAAGCCAGTCAGGAATACGATTATCATGATTGAATGCAGAGCGTATGCGAAGAACATTCCATATAATCCAAATACTGGAGAAGGAATAATACGCTTCGAATTACTTATTGATTGATTGAAAAGTTTGCCATTTTTTACCACTTTTGTGCATCAAACGTGTATTACTGCCGAATACTCTTATCACATGTCAGTCTACTTTACTTCTAAAGCTACAATGTTTGTGCAAAGGATTTTATATATATTTATATTATAGAAACAGAATATAACTGAAAACTGAGCATGTATTTTGATTGAAAAGTGCGGGGAAATAGAATTGGTGTCGTTTTCTTCTATGAACCTACTGTGACACCTTCGATATTGTGAATTTTCAGCGTCGATGTGATGATGGAAACTTAAGTCGCCCTTTAATCTACATTGCTTGACATGATATCCTTGATCTTGGACGATACTTTTTGCACCAACGACGCAAATGTCTTATGAGTGTACGGACTGGAAAAGTAAGGCGCCGATTGCCCCAGCTTTTTCTACACCTACACCTTGCAAACAGTTCCTATGGATCAATCGAGTTGCATCAATCAACGACTCGCTTCTTTCAATGGTGAGAGTGACAAAAGAAGGATACGGATTGAGAGAGAGAAGCGCATATAATTGAAAAAATTAAAAATCGAGATCAGTACGAAAGATATGTCACATACACAAATGAAAGGAAAAAATGGCAAAGTAATACGACGATCATACAATAATCGAGAGTGTCATAGTCACTTATCATACGTAGATTATTGATCACAAACTCCGGTACCGATTCTGAAGATTTTTTACAAATGATCTAAATGTGGTATCACGCATCAGAGTCTGAGAATGTTATAGCAAGATGAGGATAGCCGAAAGCACAGGAGAGAACAGAAACGGTCATGGCAGCAGCAGTCTTGATGACTAAACTATACGAATGTGGCATTCGAGGTTTTAAGTACCAAATTTATTTTAATAGATTGTAATAGAAACATAAAGATCGATATTCTATAAAAAGAGTATCGTAAATTGCGAGACATGGAGATAATTGATGAAAATAAAAAAAGGAGAGAACCAAAAGATGGCTTTAGTGTTATCGGGTTCCGTGTTTATTGAAATACACTTCGTCAGACGCCAAGAAATTATAACAAACTGAAATGCAACTATGCATGATGATCCAATCTCCGATAATGTCTTTACTGAAAAGCATACCATTACCAAGTGAGGAACAATAAAAGATGGAATTATTGAACAAAATTAAAATTTTTATCAAGCGACTTAGTTGGAAAACTCTTTATTTTGATGATGAATCAAGAGATGATACTTTGATCAGGAACACTTTTGGTTTGATTTCCTCAAAATGCCCACCTCCTCACAAGGACTTGACGAACTTCGAAAAGGAATTATTTGATCTTGTAACTAGACTAAAGTTTCGAAATATTCAATGCAGCTTCCAAAGTGAAAATGCAAAACGATTTAAAGTGCATCAGGAAATCTAATGACGTTTTTGTTTCCGTGACAAGACATCGAACTTGCATAAGATGAGTCTTGATGAATACAAGCGTTTACTTCACAGTTCCGTTACAAAGTCATATAAGAAATCAGATGCAAAGATCCCGAAAGAAGTCGCAAAGGAAGGAAAACACATTGCTACAGAATTCAATGTGGTGGATCGGATGGATTTGAATGGTCAGAACGAGTGCTTCATCATGCTAAAAGATCATGTGGAACATTTTGTAAATAATCCCACAACCAGATTAATTAGCCCTTCAAAAAATGAAATTGGCCGCATAAACAAAACTGGAAAAGTTGAATTCTAAATTGCGCGAGATAACATATGTCCGGCGATGGAAGAATACAAAAGAAGTATATATATATATATATTCGTTTGAAATGTACAGTGATAAAGAGAAAGAAAGTTAAACACAAAGATCAGTTTCACGAAGCCACGTGCGTAAGTCACGATCGACGGTCTTCAGGTCACCACACATTCCAATTACAGGACACATCAGGACGTGTTCACTAGTTTGAACGTCTCCGCATCTGCAGGAATCACTTGAGGACAGACCGATCTTATGCATGAATGCAGCGAATCTGCCGTGTCCAGATCGGAGGCGATTCAGGAGGACCCACTGTCCTCTGGGGAGATCGGAGCCGGGAGGATGGTAAGCCGGTTCGGATATGAAGCGCCGAAGTCCGTGACTCGCCTGTGTCCATTTTCGTCTCCATTCATCTGCAGCCCATGAGTTGGAATAGGTTGTTGATAGTGGGATAAGGCCGTTGTGTCGTCTGGATAGAGGGTTGCGTGACTTAAGTCTTCTTGATGGTCGGTCGTTGGCGAAGAGCTTCTTATGCAGCAGGTGGTCACTGTCCGAAGCTCTTTGGTGAAGTCGTATCGCGAGTCTTTCGCGGCGGATGTCAGGAGGTTCAATGCCACTCAGAATGGGCAGGATGTCAATTGGTGTACTGCGTATACAACCAGAGATTAGTCGCATAGTGTCATTTAGAGCGCAGTCTATCTTCTTGGAGTGGGTACTCTACATCCAGATTGGCGAGAAATACTCCGCGCTGGAGTAGCAGAGAGCAAGGGCGGAGGTTCGAAGCACAGAGAACTCGGCGCCCCAACGGCAACTAGCGAGAGTGCGTAGTATTGAATTACGGGCGTTGATCTTGGCTGCGACTTGTTTAAGGTGTTGCCCGTACGTAAGTGATCGGTCTAGCGTTATGCCGAGGTACTTCGGAGAGATAACAGGTGAGATGACTTTCCTCCGTAGATGGACGTTTAACTGTTTGTTGGCCTGACAGTTCTTGAGATGAAAAACACTGCAAACTGTTTTTTCGGCATTTAGTCTTAGTCTCCATCGATGAAAGTAACAAGTCAGTTTGTCAAGGTCATTGTTAAGTGTCCGCTCGATTTCGGTAGTAACGTTTCCTTTAGTTAGTAGGGCTATGTCGTCAGCGTAGATATACTTATGGCTAGACGTAACAAGTAGGTCGTGAGTGTAGATGTTGAACAGCAATGGTGCAAGTACAGAGCCTTGTGGTAAGCCATTGCGAAGAAAACGACGTCGAGATGACTGCCCACGGAGATTGACCACAAAGCTTCGTTGACTAACCAGTTCGTTGACAAAAGAAGTAATTGGTTGGTTCAATGAATTGGAACAAAAACCATCGGGTAAATTTATGGTCTTTGACGTCAAATATTTTTACGCATCGATAACGGGGGATTTATTGAACCGTTCATTAAATTTAGCCACTCAATTTATTTCTATTGACGAAAGGGATTTATTGGCTATCAGACATTCGAGGAAATGGCTACTTTTCAAGGATGGAGAGCCAGAAATTCCATGACATTTTTGGTCGATTTGGACTACGGTTGGAGATACAGTGTAATTTAAAAGTGGTCAATTTCCTAGACGTTACGCTAAATCTCATGGATGGAGCACATACCACATCGAAAACAAGATTAGGAAACTCTGTACATAAATACAAAATCAAACCATCCTCAATCGATTATTAAGCAATTGCCAATGACAATCGAAAGGAAAATAAGCGAGTTATCTTCGAATGAGACGATATTCAAGCAATCGGTCAATCATCACCAAGAATAAAAATGGGTACAAGCACAAGCTTAAATATCAAAGTCAAGACAAACGATGTTAGTGAGTTAGTGATGAAAGGAATAGAAATTCAAGATCTGTTATATGGTTTAATCCCCCGTACAGCAGGACCGTATCAATGAACGTTGGCAAGTATTTTTTTATGCTCGTTGACAAACATTTTGGGAGTGGTAATCGGCTCAGCAAAATTTTCAATAGGAATACATTGAAAGTCAGTTATAGCTGTATGCCAAACATCAAATCTCTAATTAATGCGCACAACAGAAAATTATTAAAAAGTGAGGAGAAGAATGGAAAAGAATGCAACTGCCAAATTAGAGGAAAATGTCCAAAGGATGAAAAATGTCTCTTTAGCAATTTTGTGTATGAGGCCATCATAACCAATGAAAAAAGCAAAGATCAAGAAAAAGTATATTTTGGGATTTGTGAAGGAACTTTTAAGCTGCGGCATGCCAACCATAAAAAGACGTTTAATCACAGCAAGTATTCAGACTTGTCAAAGGAATACTGGAGGATAAAAGAAAGTGGTGGCAACCCGATAGTAAAGTGGAACAGTAAAAGATTCTGCAAGCCATTCAATCCTACTAGCAAGAGATGCGACCTTTGCATCAGTGAAAAGTATTTCATTTTGAACTACAAAAGAGACAATCTGTTGAACATCGCTTTCTTCGCATGCTTGATATTTATTCACTGCGTAGTTTAAGAAAGAATACATGCCATGTTCTGTGACAGTTGGCTGACGATTGTGGGGAGATATACTGTACATGAAACTTCGGAGTACCAAAGCTAAAGTAGTTTTCTCCATAAATTTGGTATATAACATGGTCCTATCTTAGTCGAGGACTATCTTTGAGTTTGGACATAATTGCCGGACATGGAAAAATATTTAGGTGTTACGCCACTCATCTGCTACAGTAGCATTTGATCAGAATCTATCTGCCTTTATCTCCATCCAGAATACGAATGAATTTAAAACAACATATTAAAGATGGAATTCAGACTATTTACTTGGTGTGTGCACAATTGAGTTGAAATTATGGTTTGAAGAAACATATTTTATGAATGCCTCAAAAACCTATCAGATGAATCGACAACCTCTGTTTTCGAAATGTGAAACAGGGCAATGTTGATCAAATAATATTCTTAAGTTTACTATGTCGAATGTTTATATCAATGTCCAGAAGCAATTCTATTTCTTGATAGTCTAATAAGCTTTCGCATCCGTGTCTCTAGCAATTCATAGATAGACACCAAATGACTGGTTCTTTTGCACTTATTTAATTAATCTCTACTTAGAGTTGTGAATAAAAAATCCAAGCACTTAGCAAGTCTATACTATACTCATCAAATACTGAGATCTCAAATTGGAATGAAGAGAGATGGATTATCTTAAAACCATTGAAAATATGATTTGTTAGAAATGTGCAATTAAAGCACTGGTTTGAAAACAATCTTAAATAGCTACATGATTTTAGAATGCACGGAATTTTTAATATGTTAAAACACAGTTCAAATTATTGACCACAAATTTTGTTTTTGTAAACATATGAAAAAATGTTGTTTTACAGCAGAGTGTTAAGACATAGTTTGCTATTTTTTGTTCATTTGAAAGCTGAGCACAATCCAATTTTCTGTAGTTTTCATTAGATAATCTAATTTCATGTAAATGCTTGAACATTGATGAAAGTGTGAAATCTTTATAAAGTCGATTCTTTTCAAGATAATCGCCCAAGGATTCACTCAGGTGAAAGCTTATGACTTATTGCTTACGGCTTATTCTGTCTGCCAGCTCTCATTGAAGCTTAAGTGTTGGAACCACAGAATTGGATTCATCTGCGTGTGCTTCGGAAGCAGATAAACAAAATATTTAATTCTGTGGTTGGAGCTCTATTTGCGGTTTATAGACTAACGGTGGGGCAATTTTTTGTGATATGTCATATTTTTACATATTTTTGTCATATTATTTTTATTATGTCATATTTATTCATAATTCCAAATTTTCTTATTTTCATATATAAATTACTAGTTTTACAACATTGATAATGACAGCTGATGAAAAATAAATGTGTAAAAATAAATTGAGGCCCTGACCTATCAAATCACTAATGTTATGTATCTAATACAAAGCTTGATTTTTTAATTTTATTTCTACAAATCTACATCGCACCACGCAACGCCGTGAGCGATGCTGTATGACATTATGGCTTCAATACTCACCATCACACACCAAACACAATCCTACTGCAGCAGTCACTTGTGAATGTAAAGCGATCATACGCAAACGTCCCACATTTGATATCGAAGCTGGACAGTGCAAAGTTGACTGTGCTTGCAGCACAGAGTGAGTTGTCGAAGCTACAAGAAGTTTTATCCAATGATATCGTTGGCATTCGCGGTTGTATACAGAAGCCCTTCCAAAAGACAAGGATTTTGCATCATCATCAACATGTAAAGGGAAGCCATCAGCCCATCTTTCTACGCTATGTTACAGAGCTGTCAACTAACAACTTCATCGGTTTAGTGATCATTCTCTGTGTTAGGAAAGCTATTGGCAAAAGATCGACACTTTCGGCCTGACAATATCGAAAAATACTTCATAATGAAAAACAGCAAAAATAAATTGATGTTAGGTTATACACGATGTTTCGTGAAGCATCATCTTGTTGATTCTTGGTTTTGTTGGGAATTATACTTAAAGTCATCTAAGAGCATATTTTCGCATGCTTAAAGTCATACATTATTTCAAAATTTTTTATGTCATAAAAAATTGCCCTACTTATCGTGTATATGCCTCCGGCCTCAGTTACCTCGTGTACTAGATGTTAAATTACACACGTATGCACATTAGGATGAAAATCCATTCCGTCGCTTCTGTTGTACCCCGCATTGTTAGTCATAATTGTTGAAGTCTCGTATGTAGAAGATTATGTATAGAATTGCTCGGGTGATTGCACAGTACCGATTTAGATGTTTGACATTTCCGAACATCCAATCGCTTCATGGATACTAACAAAATGTTTGGCATTCTTTGATCAAGTTGTGACATGGCTAAATGCTATATCATTTGAATGATGAGTGAGCCTTGAAGTTGTTTTACAACAGGAAGCGTTTTAATGACGAATCTACGTCCACCACGGGCGCTTTCTGTCCGCTCTCATGTCAGCACCGTCTCACGACATGCCCCATCGTTCTACAGCTTGGGTACAGGAACCACAAATGCCGCTACATCATTCGTATCTGAACAAGAAGCTGAGTATTACATCAGTACAAGCAAAAGGCGAAGACGATTTGACAAATTTCGTTGGTGGATATATAATCCTGAAACCAGAGAAGTAATGAATCGATCTGGAAAAAGTTGGCTCCAAATTTCCGCTTTTTTCTGTGTCTTTTACGGACTTCTTGCTGCCTTTTTTGTTGCATGCTTTTCCATCTTCATGTACACGTGCGTTATGCTTGATTATCCTTATTTAACAGGCATGCAATCGACTTTGAAGCTAAGTCCTGGGTTAGGACTCATTCCTCAGCCGGATTATTGGACTTCATTGATAGCCTTTCGCACTAGGAAATACAGTTTTGCGAGATATGTTGACGACATCATTGCATTTACACAGTGGTACGAAAACTATGGACAAGCGGCCGCAAGAACCGGCAGCAAACTGGTCAGTACGGACACAAATGATAACGGATTTGCTAAATGTCCCCGTCCTGCCGTTGAAGCCGTTACAGACACCCGTCGATCGTGCCGACAAAATCTTAACTTTGGTGGACGATGCAACATTCGACGAGTAAGTGGAGGAGCATTGGATAAGTCCCATAAAGAGTCATTATTTGGATTTTATATTCTCAAAGTTTAAAAATCATGCTTAATCCTAACTGTATGCGAACCTACATGCAGCGTTCATATCATCAAATGCAACGTTAAGATCCAGTTATCAGTTTCAACTATCTTCTACTGTGAGGTGGGCATATGTCTCTTCAAAGCATTTTGAACATTTTCAAAAGTATCTTCTGATTTAGCACGGTTAATTTACATGCACGTAGTAGGCTACCTCGACTCCGTATCCTTCCTTGAATGCAGCAATAAGGGCATTTAAAATTCAATTGAAAATTTTGATAAATAATCTTGTCTGCCTTTATGAAATGTGGGAAAATTACGAATCTCTAGAGCAGACAATTTAAACAGTTCTTTTAAAATGACCGAATGCATATTTACTGAACATTTTGCGCATAACGTGCAATGCATTACGTCTAAAAATTACTGATTTTATATGATTCAGACTAGTAGCAATTACACTTCTTTTTTGTCCAAGGTTGCTGAAGCGGAGACGACGTTTTTGAGGGAAGGGGAGATGCTCTGATTCTGGTCACATCCGCTCTGATGTTTTGTAACTGCTTTGAAGATTCCTACCCTTAATATTTGATTTTGAAAGATGGAATTCAGGACACAGTAGTTATAGGGTAATGAATTCATGCCTTTAGTTTGGACTTGCAGCTGCAGAATACGACTAGTAGACATAAGACATGAAGCAGGTAATGAAGCACATCAGAACAATTGACTTTTGAAGTTTCCTTTAGCTTTCCAAATGAACATCCCCATTATTTTGATTTGAGTCTTCCATTTTCTGCTTAGTTAACAATAGAAGAAATGGAGAATTCATCAATTACAGTAAAGAAAGACTTGATCATTTAATTAATGAGAACTTCATATATTTACAATGGCTTTAGCCAAGGCTTGTAAGCTCATGCTGAATGAAAATGTCAAAAGTTACACACGAAAATATTAATAAAACCTTCACTAAGCTATCTATTTTGAAGCTGGATGTATGCTGAACTTTCTATGTCTACCTGGTGAGCTTAGTTATAGGCCTAGCTGATAAACGAAAAGGATCAAGGCGGTCTAGCTAGAAGTCGCTGACTCAGACGGTTCTTCTTTCAGTACGATGCGGAAGTCAGAGCATTTATTCTAATCACATCTTGAATTTCACATCATTATCAAAGATCAAACTATCAAAAAATGCGAATTTCTGACACAGATAAGAGACGTAGACGGCTTATCCAACAGAGCGGCTGAAATTGCTGAATTTATAGACAAACTTACCTTTTGTAGAGCTTACATATTTAAATTCAATTCGAAGCAAAGTGAAATGAATTATGCTAACAACTCGGTTATGTTTTTCATCGAACCAAAAATTATCAAAGCGAATAGAAATGATAGATGATAGTTTGTAAGCTGACAGTAGACGAGTAAAACTCAAGCATCAGCAGAAAAAGTATAGAATATCTGATGCGACAATCAAGCATACATTTACATATAGCCTACATGTGTAAGTTAGATGCCAAAATGGTCCTTAGTCCTTCTACATGGACTAAATAAGGACCGTTTTAGTGAAACAAGTAGGCTATAGCTTCATAAACAAGTAGATACTTATAAGAAGTTGAATTTTCACTTCAATAATCCCCTGATTTTGAATGTAGAGTCAGAATCGAGATTGTAATGACAAAAATGCGACAGATAGGAAATTATGCCGAAAGCATGCAGAACATCACGGTTGCTGGTAAAAACGGCTTTAGAAGTTTGAGCATTTTCCTATAGTGGACTTTGGTATCCCGGAGTCGGAGTAAGCAACGCTTTTGCGTTTCCGACTTCCACTCCGAACGCAGCAATTTTTTTTCGGCTACGACGGGCTTATCATCTTTATGACTCCGACTCCTGGCGTGGCTTTTTTCCGACCGGATTTCATTTTCCAAATGTCAACAAGATTTTTTTGCAAGTCCCCAATGTGGAAGTGATTTAAGAGCCAAAAAGTCAAGTCAAGTATAAAAGTGTCCAATTGTCATCTATTAATAAGCAGAACAATTTAATGGACACAGCGTCACTTGCGGTTGTTAAGATATATAATAAGATCGGTTTATAAGCGGGCATTTTTCTTATCAAACATATATTTCAGTCTTGTTTTTGAAGATATGATAAAAGCTGCTTCTTTACTTGTTTCAGCGTTATGGATATTATTGGGGAATGCCTTGCGTGATCTTGAAATTGAACAGAATATATGGCTGGTTGCCAGATCCAATTGCAAATCACACAGGAGTTATTGTCAAATGTTATGGACGAAATGCACATGATGCTGAAAATTTGGGTAAAATCTGCTACCACGATGACAATGATCCAGAGGGCAACAATTTGTGCAAAAATGATTACGGAGAGTTCAAATCTTATTATTTTCCATATCTAAAACAATTGAACTACCAATCCCCGTTGATTATGTTGGAATTTTTGGCTCCCATGAGAAACACCATCATCATGATAGAGTGCCGTGCCTATGCAAAGAATATCAATTATGATCCATACACTGGAGAAGGCCTTGTTCGATTTGAATTACTTGTTGAGTAAATCACAAAATATTCTTCCCATCGCGTCTATCAAAACTGCTAGCTGGTTTATTTTTCCATATACCGGACAAGTGATCATTTTTTTTATTTTGACTGCTTTTTCATGATTATGCATTTTTATACTGATGATGTAGTCGAATTATGTAACGGCCATACTGCTTTATTGCCATGAATTCAATCATTGCAGTTGTAATTGCTTTATTTCAAGTAATAGCTTATACAAACACAGTTGGACATTGTATTGGAATAATCTACGGTGTTTTCCTTTATATCTCACCAACAGACTGTGAAGCGCATGTCCCTGAAAGCCAATCCGACCACTTAGCCATTTGTTCTAAAGCAAATTGCGTCATCATCAAATTGCATACATCAGATTGCATCAAAGATGCGTGAAGTCAGAGTTATTCATATTTGATGTGAATATTCTTTTTAAAGCGGTTACTATAGATTTTTGTAACTATCTTAACTTCCTATAAAAAAGCATTTCAAAATTTTGAATTCTCCTTTTCCACCATCTTTTGAAAATTTTGAAACTGCACAAAAATTTGTCTATGAGTACGGAATTGCAAACGACATGGTTAAATTGGAAACTTTCAGTTTGTCAGTCATATAGCAGCATCCGGTGCCGGAAATCAGGGGACATGATTGAGTGTTATTCCAATACTTATTTTACTGAGAAATAATCAGAATCTTGCTCCCATCACCTATAAAGAACTCAATAATATGTCTGCATATATATGTTTTCAATATAACTTCAATTTTGAAACGTTGACGGTGAAACATCGATTGTTAGCTTTAATCGATAATACATGCTATATTCTCTAGTATAACTTAAACATTCATATAATGCGAAGAATCTTGATGAATTTTGGAAAATTATCAGAAAGCTGTCAACTGTCTCAATTTTTCAAAATAACCGATACAGCTCATACTTTTATTTAACAAAAGTTTTGCGGATTTGATGGCTATACTGAGCATAATATTTCCAATGCTATTATAATAATTACGGTACATCATAATCATATACCGGTATTTTCTGAGGAAATGACTTTTAAATATCTTCGTAAATGAATGGATAATGAATAATAATATATACCGCTCCCGGTAATGAATTTATATGAAAATATAATGAGTATGAATATATATGAATTGAAATGAATATATGATAATATAATGAATGAATGAAAATTATTGATAATATTATATTAATTGATAAGCAATTCTTTAGATTGTCATGCGTTTTTAGAATTTTGACACTGTTTGTATGTAATCCATATTTGAGACATTTATGCACGCAAGCTCTTGAAAGGCGAATTCGAAATTCGAGGCAGCTGATAGCGTCTCTAGGCGATTTTAAAAGTATAAGACAGGAGCTCTGTTCAGTTTGAATGCAACCTGAAGTACCCTAGCATGAAATTATAAAAACTGTTCGACTTTGATTTTCCGATTTCTTGTGAAAATTGAGTAAAAATTGAGTGAGAATTGAAGTACCTACATTTTGCCATGACAATTTCTGCCAAGTGTTTCAATATCTTCAAGCTATCGTAGCGAATAAAAGTCTGAATTAAATCCGGAAAAACGGGACTCTATTTGATAAGAAAACATTTGACAAAATCTGCTCGAATTAGATTCTCGAAACTACAAAAACCGAAACAGTTATTTCATGAAATGCTAAGTAAATATCATGTCAAAGTGAATTTTAATTTTCATTTCACGATCTTGTTTAAGACGACAAAGCATGTTGTGGAATCGCGCAAGTTATTTTGCGCGGTAGGTCAACGTTATGTATCAAGAATTCATCCGCTCCACGTGCATGTTAATAAAGCATGTGTAAAAAAGCAAGCAGTATACAGGTACGGCGGAACCGGGGGGGGGCACTGGGGGCACGTGTCCCCCCAAAAAATATCAATCCTTCATGTCCTCTCCAACAATTTAATTGATGTTCAAAATTTTCAGGCATCTCATTCATTTGACAGAGCCAAAGATTGCCGATGAGTTATCAAGTTATCATTTTCTACTTTCTGTTAAGTACAATCCCATTCAAGTCAAAGCGATGCCGCAAAGCGTGTGATGGAGGTGATTATGTCATACTTGACAGGCAATGGATAAAGCGAACAAATAAAAAACAGAATTAGCTCATTTGTTAATGATAACGGATATGTCTATGACATGTCAAGCGACTATGTGAATTACCTACCTGCTTAGAGATAACTCAAAAAATGTTGGGATGCAATTTCCAGCGATTGTTTTCGTGGCAAGTTTGTAATTTTATCAGCCCTTTATCAGTTTTAAGGGACCTACAGTATTAAAAGTCCACTGTTGCCCTAGGAAAACCCTATCACTAGCATCAGGTGCATCTCAAAGCTTTGAGCTGGTCCCTTTAATCAGTATTACACGTATGTTGGGTCTTCCGTATGGCAGCATGGAGGGTCCCTTCTATAAGGAGCCCTGTGTTGGGCATTAATATTTCTTTTACAGTAGGCCATCTTTACATCTAAATGACCGATTGACTCAAATAGAATGCACTCATTAAAGCGAGTCTCACAGATTTTATATCAATCAGCTTGCAGTCCAGCGAAGACTAAAGACTGGGATGAGAAGGCGAATGTCACAGAAAAGATACAACAATTTACTTCTACTAAACATCCACAAACAAAGAGCAGACAATCTCAATTCAAGAGACATTATGAAATAATTCATTCAAAACCAACCACGATGACGACTATTTTTTTTGGAAAATTTTGGCTGACTGTATTCTGATTGGTCTATGAACTACTCGTATATTCAATGGCACTTTCAACGTGTGCTTTTATTTGATCATGGCTCAGCTTCGAAGTCGGAATACATGCTTGATAAATGAAAGCTCAATAATTTTCAAGAAAACGTCTAATTGATTTAAATGTGCGGAATATTCAAATGGCTGCACTTCACGTGCTTGAATTTGCTTATAAACTTTACGATTAATTTGATTAATGAATAAATTAGAAGTTTTAATGGAAATTCCTGGAAAATTATGCCGCTTCTTAAAGCTTATTCGACTGATACCCTCCTGATATGGCACATGAAATAGATCTTAGAATATATTCCATTACTGTAATCTGGTCGAAAATCTCAGGCCTAAAAAAGTGCCCTTCTGACTTGGTGCCTCTGCCCCTGTCAACGTCTTCCACCGTCCCCGGCAGTACATCTACAAATTTGACAGTGAGACAGTATATGACAAATCTTATTTTTTGTTAACGAGGCTTTTTAGATCAATTATGATTGAGTTGCTGATTCGTGAAGAAGTTATACAATCACCACGTCGCAAACAGCGTGTGATTTATTATGATTATTTTCTGACGATGAAATAATATAGCTACAAAAACAGTTATCATAAATTTGTTGATTCTATATATGTTGCCGATTTAAAGTACATCTGATTTTCATTTTTGATTAATTGCATGGATTATTTTACCGCTAGGCTATGTTTCTGAATTTTCCAAAGTTGCTTCCTGCAAAAATTGATTTTCCTGCTCGATGTTTGCCATTTTCGATGCCGCAGTCAACAATATATATGCTGTGTGCATGCATTTTTTATTCGAATTTGGCTTGTAAACCCTGCAGCAATTTCATAACCTAAAGCCTGCAGAATCAGTGTCGGCAGGCCTGTTTGATAGGCCATAATTCAATTTTAGATTACAGCCACGGTTGGAACAATTACATAATTTTTTCTTATTAGGCCTACAATCGAACTCTTACAATTACTCTGAAATCAAAATCTTTAATTACAATTACACGACTTTTATTCAATTACAAATTAATGTGTGACTTTGCAATTACATCATAAAAATTCAATTAGAATTGAACTTTCCCAATTACAATTACTTTAAAATCAAAATCTTCAATTGCTTCAAAACTTGTAAATAATTACACAATTACTGTAATTGTTCCTTCCACCCCTGGTTACAGCAAAATTAATGCATCAAGCAGATCTTGTTCATAAACATGTACAGTAGCTCTCGCGAAACATGCAAATTTACATTTTTCGTGACAGATGCTGAATATGTTGTCGATGCTTGTTAATCGTGCAGTCGAGGCCTATGTTTGAGGTAGGTCTAGCCAAATGCGTTCCACGCTTAATTGTACCAGATTTCATGATGCTCCCGACCATGGGCCTATAGTTATCAATTCTCGGATCATAGCTGATAAAATGTTTTCTTTCGCTCTGCGCCTAATTTTGAATTTATCTGGTCGCATATGGAATGCGCGTCCATATGAACTCGACGGATCACCCATCGAACGACAAGACAAATTCGCTACATAAATCCGTTATCTGCAGAATGATATCAGTTCGCCGTGTTGTTTATTGATCATGGCAAAAAATGAAGATTTTGTGGGGTTAATTAATCGTGTTCGGTGCGCGAAGTTTATCCTTGCATTCCATCCATCGATAGGCTATATTCCATAGTGATTTCCAGATAGTGATTAAGTACTTTTAAAGGCATAATTCCCCATCATAGGCCTGCGCTTAACAATCAAATAAAGCTAACTAAGCTGCCATTTTCGCATCTTTGGTGTAACTGTAAGCTCCTATGCGGCACGTCAAATGGTCAAAATCTAAGGACCGCTTAAAATCAGTTTCCGGAGTCTGAGGAGAAAATTGAAATGAAAAACAGCACATTGAAATAGACGATGTTTATCTCAAAGCCATGATGCTCATAAAATGTCAAAATAATCATTCCATTCATAATCGGCCAGAAACGGACTTCACAATTTCATTGAGTATTCATTTTACTTTCGCGTTTCACACGACCCCTAGAGTCTTCATTTTCTTCTGCAGCCACTCTGGCTCAGGTCGGCCCTTTAGTTTCCGCTTCCGACTTTGTCCTTGCCTCTCAACGATTCTCTGCACTGTCGGAGATGCTAAACACTTCTCTGCTTCTTCTACACACAGTAGAACTGCTTTCATCGCCTGAGGCAAATTACTCTCAACTTCTTGCTGTTGAGGAATCGGTGCCGCAACGGTCAATGCCTGGAGGGTAAGCTCAGCTTGAGAACGAACCTGAGGTGAGATATGACGCTTTAAAGTGAGAAGTTCCCAAAGAGCAGCACTCGAAGCATTAGAGAATTCAGGTTCAGTGGCATCAGGGTCATAAGAGCCTTGGCCTTTATCACAGTCAGCGTCCAGCAGTATGGCAGCAGCTCGAGGCTCCTGTCGTAGTAAACGGTGCAGAAAGAGAAGAATAGCAGATGCAGCGACACTTGAGGTAGCATGGAGAGCACAAGTTGCCAACCGTTTAATAAAAGCCAGTGTCCGATCAATGGATACCTGCAAATAGTAAATCAGGAACTCAGCAGTTTTATCCGATATTTATAGATCGAACAACATCAAATTTTGAAGATGAGATTAGAAGTAATGTGATCCGCTTAATTCACAAGCATCTACGGAAGAGAGTCTGGTGTGTTGAGGTGAATAGAATAATTAAATATTGAGTTGCATCCTCAGTTGAAAAACAGCTACCATTTCATCCAATATCAGGAATCATCAGAAGGCCCAGTTCACATCTCTCAGCATCGATACAGCTTCATATTTGAGCATGTAAATTTGAGATGCGCAATTGGCACATTATCAAGTTAGCTTCTGTGGATATTCAACAAATACTATTATGAAGATTTTTTATATTGCAATAGTACTTGTGTGTCTACATTTGCTGCTGGGATGACTAGCATTTGAAAGAGAAAAGGCAACTTCATCAAATAGTAAATCCAACCTTTCTATTACTAAATCAATTATTGACTTAGCACATTTTCCCCACTATAGGAACACCCAGAAAGGCTCGTCTTGATTCAAGAGAAATATCGATTACTTTTCCATAACCATTCTTGCAAGCTTCCATAGTTCAAGAAATTCAATACTAATGCAATTATACAATAATGTTGCATAAAGGAAGGTGAGTCTTGTAATTATGTTACTCGTACATAATTATATTAACCAATCAGTGAACTTAAATGACATCTTATTGAAGACAATTTCCCGATAGAAATCAAGATCAAAACTAAATGCCATTTTGATCAATCTGCCACTATTTACGACTGTTGGCGTCGGGGGAACAGTGGGAACGAACACCTGAGTGACTGTACAAACTAGGCATCGTATATAACTGAGTTGACAGCAACGACGCATCTAAAACTTCTTCAACGGACAAAGCTGACAGTTGCTCATCTTCTAGATTTGATGGACTGATGGTACCCTGAAAAATATTTGATTGTCAAAATGGACCCTATCCACTGTATGAAATCCGATTGTAAGGGATGTTATTCTTTATAATTAGTTTCTTCATGCATTTTCCAATTTTCTTAAAATGCATTTGCTTGCAGAGAATATTGAGGCACGAGTGACAGCTCCCTAGCGCAGGGATCTCCTTCACCATAACGTCTACTGGCGCTCTTCATCTCGCGAGCGCCCCCAAAAGTCTTTATGAAACTAACGCACCATCAGCTATTTCATGGCACCCTTGCAGACGGATTCAAGATAACAACAGGGTCCTTATCAATCTCGCATGCAACCCTCAGATCTCACTCAATCCCTTACGGGCCTCCTTGACGCCTTTGGCATTCTCATCGAGCTCACAAACGCCTTCTTTAATCTTAGGTGCCTATGTCAACCCCAAAATCCTCAGTAACTCCACTACACTACATGGAAGGTTGCGTACCTAATGTGCTTCCGAGTGCAAATAAGATTAATTCACATTCATATATTTACAACATTTTCCTGGATTCTTGCTGTCTCAGTTTTCTAAGAGAAATCTACAAAAAATCTATGCCTCCTGCGAGAGAAATTCTACAAAACATTAAAAGCTTATGAGAGTCTTACAATATTTCATGTCAATCTGTGCCAGCCAACCCAATGCAAAATCATCATTTATACCGTAAAAAATTGCCTGTGAATCAAGCAAGCAGTTATGAGACATGACTTTGTAAAATATGGATATAGATAACCATGTCTCAGTTACCTCATCGGACATCTCATCCATTCAAAAAGAAGACTTCTTCGAGTTGGATTTCGGCGAAATCAGGTTCGATCTCGTCATGTGTTAGAAAACGGTTTCTAAACAATCATATTGAACTGCAAGCTATTTTAGAAAACAAGCGAGCAAGACAGTGTAAATCTACATCAGGCTTAACAGTGGCATTTGATTGTGATCTCCAGCTTCTTTCTTTTCTAAAATTGTCAATGGTTGAATGCAATTTTCATGATGACTTTCATGCCACTTCCAATGGTGGGAGCATCCTATATCACAAAATTTGAAAATTGATATTTCAATATCAAATGTTTTTCAAATTCTCACACATCCGGTGACATTACTCGAATTAGAAACTTAACTCGACTGCTAATTAATGTAGCGGGTAAAAGAGGGTTAATGAATATGTAGAGCAATTGTAGGAGTTCAACAATAAATGCGACACTAACTCTGTATCACTCAATGAAAATAATGAAATATTTCAAACCTAATTAAAAACTGAGAATATCCGGAACTAAAAAAATACAAGGTTAACCAAATATCTTCATGGACAGGGATGGGACCAGCATTGCTGGCGCCAGCACGGTGTTGGCAACTGGGCCAGCTGGCCATGGCCAGCACTTATCTTTTTCCTAAGTTTCATGCTATATTTTCTTGATCTGCCAACAGAAGTAATTTGCAATATGTATGGTATGTTTTGTAATCATTAAAGTTGTGTAGAATATAGTGAATCCATTGGATACCACATGTATTCATGCAAAGATTCTCCTTCGCTCTGCAAAGATGTCTATTACCTAAAAGAATTGGTATTCGAAAATCTCAACATCTTGCGCGAAAATTATTTGTCGATCGTTGGTTTCAATGACTGGGCAAAAGCCGTGTTGTTGAATGGGAAACATATTGAGTTTGAAAAAGAATAAGAACACCTTGAACTACACTTAGTGATGTCATAAAAATTAGATTACTGTCTCGGAAGCGATTGATGAAAGATAATTTTCAATGGACCGTCTGCTCCACAACAGGTTGCGTGCAAATCTATCTGCTGGAAATTTGACCAGTTGTTCATTCGCTACAACTTCGTGCGAATAATGAACGGTGAATTAGTACTTGGAAGCAGCATTGAAAGTGAAATCGAAGAGGAAATCGCAGTGCTTGATCGCTAATTGGTGGATGTTTAAATGTAGATGTTACGAGTAATAAAATTTCATATAATATGTAGAATTATAGGGCCTCCATGTTATACACAAACAAGAATTTGTGTTGTTTTCATTTTCTCACCCATCGAGCCACTAAAACTTCAGTTTGATTTTCAGTAGTTGGATAGGAACTCTATAACGTTTCCATGTCAAATTAGTAGGCATGAGTAGAATTGAGGTATTAGTAAAAATGAATTAATGCTAAAGCATTAAGATAAATACCCGTTCGCTGTTCATCATAGCAAGATACATAAATCTGAGTCGTAGAAATATTGCTGGTTCTAAATCGAGTTGCTTGAGAAACTTAAGCTATCTACTATACTACATTATAATTTAAACAATTAGCTATTATTGAACTCACATCTCATCACAAGCGAAGAAATTGTATGAAATGAAAGTAAGCAAGTTTACTACTATTCAAGAAAATAAATAAATGAAGCTCTGAAAAAGGCTTCTTCCATTCATCACTCGGATTTGAATCATTATAGCGAGAGACGTCGTTTTTCAAGCTCAAAATGTCAAATTCATAAAATCAAGCAACAGAAGGATTCCTAATCCAATCTCACGTTTTCAGATATCGCTCATTGAAAATGTTTGTTGAACGGAAAAGGAAAGAATTATAAGTAGCAATCGTTCCGAAGGCATGAGTTAGAAGAATTCTGATTTCGTATCTTAGCTCGAATGCAGTACGGCTTCTACATGCATGTCTACTGCAGAAAAAGGGAGATTTCCCGAAACGTCTTCCTACCCTTGCTACTTGTGATTTCATACTTTTATCGCACATCCTAAATCAGTAAGATACAATTGTTCAATTGTAGACGTCATTCAAAATTCGCGTATGTTTTCCCGGTAGATTTGTGCCTACCCGTATTATCGCTTATCTGCATCAATTCCTCAGCTTTGAATGATCCTCGAAATCTATTGAGTGCAGGAGTCAACATCGAACACTTTATTTAGGCGTCAATTTCATATTTCTAAAATTCACCATTCAATCAATAAAATGAATTCCGAGAAATGGGTACCATCAAAACTGACTTAAAATTTTGGGCATTGACTGAAAAGGGAATGATTGTTTCCCTTGGTTAAGTATATCATTTTTGAATCTGTATGAAAGCATTATAGATGCAAAATTTTTAGAAATTTTTTCCCGTGTTCTTATTATATTTTTAGGATATCATCCATGTAAACATTCTTATTACGAAACATGATTTGTGAGGAAAACGTACTTGACGTCGGCGTTTCACAAGCATTATTTCCAGGCAATCAAGGATTTGTTGGATTGGAGCACCGGATCCATGCATCACTGCAGGTAATAACTGACAATAAAGATGATTGTAGAAACGTCTAGGATCAATTTCTAGAGCCTCTCCCTGTCCAGACATCACTGTCATAGCCGTATGAACACATGCTACGCTGTCACTTGCAGTTAATGTCTGCAATAAGAAAGAATACCGATGTGATCATGATTGCACGAATGAAACATTTCTGCTGTATGCAGAAGCAATATTCTCAACACAAAATCTTCATTTGAAAGGGAAGAGATGCAATAATCCATTTCTAAGTGCTGATTTTGTGTATTGTTCCACTAACAAAACAAATAAAGTGCACCATTGCCTTCACAGGAATCGATCGACTCCATGAGAATGAGGAAAATATACAGATCATACTTGTGACATGAATCGATTCAAGAATATTTGAATGTTTCCATATACATTCATATATAATTTCATAAACAGAACTTATTTGGTAGTAATTGAGAACAACCGGGACACAGATTTTCCAACTCATAAAACTCAGTTTTCACAATATTATTATCGACGCGATGGAGCTACAAATGTCAATGGGTAACTTAATGACTTCTCAAGAAATGCTCGTCTACAGGGTAATATAACTTCTGTTGACAGTAAGATTAGTTTTGAACCATTATAACAACGCGCCAAAAAAACGTAGAAAAGAAGAAAATTTACCACCGATTGTTATTTCATTTCCCGTCGGAATCCCGTCAACAGAAATGAGAATTCGTAGGTGACAACGAAATTATGACATGTTACGTGTACTTGTTCTTGGCTAAGATACTGAGCCACAAAGTCCTAATTCGCACCAGTTGCCGACACTTCACAATTTACAGTAAAATAATCGATCACTATATACACATATGCATCTAAAATAGTTCTTTTTCATTATTTTACATTTTTAACATTCCACTAAGTCTATACTAACAAAAATACATATATATGAACATATATGAGCAAAGGCAGCCAAACACATAAAGGTAAACAAATTTGCGCACAGGCAGAAACTGCTTAACAAATTTTTGATGCACTTCATCATCATTAAGTAAATTTTGTTGAGTCGAATAAAATATTGATTATACTTGAACTAAAAAATAATCGGCCTCTTCACTAATGCTGCATCTGATTACTACAATACTACATTCAGTTACCGCAGCGGCCATCATGACATTTAACAGGCTTATGATTACCATCCGTGAGTTTTGTGGGATTATAGTGTGGATTTTGTGGGATATTTAATTTGAGAACTACACTTACAAAGAACTATTATCTATCTATTGATACATGTTTTCTAACTAAAAATGATGATCTGAAATATGCTTTGTCGAGTATTGCCTTGATTAAATGAAATAGCTTCAACTATGAGTTCCACAAGCGAAATATTTCTCCGACAGTTTAGACAAGGAATAGTGTCTATCGAACGTACAAAACACTCATCGGATTCATGAAGGCATCCCATCACCTTGACAGATCATTTTTGAGTATTGAAATAATCAGTCATTTTTCCATGAGAGATTCGATTTTTAAGCCACGAATAATCCAATGTAATTCATTTATATAGAAAAGAATGCATTAACACGATAGTAACATTTGTAAATGCGCAAGATTACAAAAAATGGATTCCCTTCATCTAGAAATTGTATTGCAACAAAAATATGACATAACAGCTCACAACATTAACATGATATTCGATATCAATTTGTGATAAAGACGTGATGATATAAAAGTCTATAGAAAACAAACCAAAAACCATATAAAATCCTCATTGTCCAAAATAACTAACAAATTCTTCATATGAATAAATGCCATTATTTGTCTTAAAGACAACTAAAAATAATAGCAATAATCTCCCTCTATGAAAACTTTGCTGTCTAATGTCTTGCTTAAAAACATAAAAATGATGACAGCAGTTGAAGCGACTGCACAAGAACCAGCTATGTATTGTAATCTCGTGATTCGGAGAGATCTGCTCTAGAAGAGATGAAAGATTTAGTTGAAAATTCAAACGAATCTTTATCTAGTGCATATTTGGATCCATAACAATTGATGGGATTATCATACTTGTTTGGAGGCTTCAACTGATAATCAAATGGAAATATACTATACAAAACTATCACTTCTTGAATAAAATTTGATTGTCCACAGAATACATTTTCTCATCGATTTCTTTAACCAATCGATTAGAACTGTCAATCATAGCCGAAGCAGTAGAGACTTCTACCGTGTCCGAACAACGCATAGCGACCTGTAAGCGAGAATTGGCTTCTTCCAATGTTTCATGCACCTTCTTCATTTGACTGTCTAATTGCTTCTTTTCACATTCGAGTGATTCCAATTCAACACATTTGCGCTTTCTTTGTTCATCCATTCATTTTGATTATTCGGAGAGGGCTTTCTGTCTGTCTTCCTCTTCTAATGAGCTTCTATAAATTCTGGAAGCTTCACGAAATCGCTGAAGCATTGATCTTGTAATAATTACTTTCAAAGGATCACGGTGATCCGATCACCATCATTGAGATCCAAGACAATCTTAACGGTTCTAAGAACTATGATGGAATCATGAGACAAGAGAGAATGCTCATTTATAAGAATGTGCTGGCTCTCGCTAAACCCACGCTAAGGATCAGCATTCCCATGCGATATCATTCTAAGACATTTTGCAAAGTTGCTCAAAAGAGGATATTTTGAATGTCCAAGGGAATTCTTCATTTCTTGAATACGATTCCAATGTTCATCCAAATCATGGGTGCCGTGTAACAAAAGACATTTCCGTGGCATGCATCCATTAATCTTTCAGACTATCAACTTCGGATGGTGAAATCAGGTGTGTGATCAATTGCGACAACCGAGACAGTGACGACAAAAGATTGTTCAGCCAGTAATCTATGTATCAGGATGCAACAGTTGGAGATCGTAGTATATTTTATTGTTCAGTGACAATTTCTTCAACAGATATTTAGCGACAGTTTTGTAGAAACCGAGAATATCTCTTGAAAAGTGCTCTTTTTCAGTTTCATTGAAGATAACGAAGAGGGAGTTCGGATTCTCCTCAGATTGTTGGATCATTCCAGCTGAAAGTCGGTAATTGTCTTCACAATTCAAATTCAACTCATTGAAGTTGGTCAAGTTTGTTAGAGTCTCTTGTTTGACGAATATTTGTAGTAATTTAACGTGCAATTCTTTCAATGGTGAATGCATAGCATGAATAAGTGACTTTTTAGTCTGGAACTTTGACAGAAATTCATTCAATATTAGACCAACAGATTTCAGAAAGTGCATGCGAACTGAACTCCACTTGGATTTAAGAAATCGGGAAATGCGTTTGTATCTGGTTGATCTGATTGCATTTGAATCCGCTAGACTTTCAAAATATTGTTTAAGGGCTGGAAATTGCTCAAGATACACTTTTAAGACAGTGCTTGATGTGGTCCATCGAGATTCAATAAATCTAGCAAAGGTCTTTGATTCCAGATCCAACATTCCTGAACATGTTGGTAGCGGAGAATTTGAACCAATGAAACACGTCATGTACAAATTCTTCAACACACCAATCTTCAACATCTGATAACCCTTTTCTGAATCCGCCATGCGCAACATGGAGATTGCAGAATCCTAACGGAAGCAGTTTAGGCGAAGCAGTCGTTTCTTCCACTAATGTATTCACCTTTTCCCAAATAAAATTGTTCCCACTCAGTCCATCGCTACTTACAAAAAGCAGGAGACTTTGAGGTAATTGCCTGGCCCTCAAAGACTTTACTAGTCCATCCGAGCAGTAGCATGCCCCAAGAAAAGCAAAGTCAGATAGCGAACAGTAACTTGATGCTTCAAAGCATCACAAAATCGGACATAAATGTCTAAGTGTTTAACAACTTGAACAGATGTTGTTTCATCAAAACAAAATCCACATGAAGCACCCGACATTTATCTTTGCATAACTCTGACTGAAAAAAGGGTCCTAATCCATGCGAAATTGAATACGACAGTTTGCTTCTGGACAGCTTCAGACCTTTTGAAATTTCACAATCGAACATCTCAGAAATATTGTCACTACTCGAAAAAGAAAAATCCGACTTTACACATTTAAACGTCCACAAAATTTCGGCTTTTGTAATCCGATCAGCTTGATTCCATTTTCTACAAACATTACCATCTGCAGATGATGAACCACTTTCCTGACAACAAAACATCAATCGCTTCTGACTTCTTTGACGAGATTAGCATGCTTGCTTGACTTTGAACGTGACAATATGTGAGATACAAAGATGTGAGAATTGAACATGTTGTCCTAATATTTATCTAATCATTCATTTGTACGTCAAAAAGTACATAATCGGAGTCGGAGATTATTGGTTATCCTAACATTTGTGGGATTCATGAAATTCGTGGGATTTTTGTGGGATCTGTGGGCAATCTTTAAATTTGTGGGGATTGTGGGCCAATCATATGCCTGCATTAAATGCTTCGTAGGGTCCGCTATTATAATGGTTCACAGGAGCTATCATTAAATAAAATGCTTCACAAGGCTCATCATTATATCAAATGCTCTGACAGCTATAAATCTCATGCCCCTAAACAGACATCACCATTATTACTATATAGAATTCTTGATAACTGTATATATAATTACTCACATCTGTTGACAGAAGATGATTGAATGAAGCGAACATGTCATCGAAGAATTCAACACTTAACAGGTGAGCGTGTCTGCAATCAAATGATGTCCCATTTACACGTGTGACGACTTTATGAATAAAATTCTTACTTTGACAATCCTGATAATACTGCAGATAATGTTTTAGGTTCAACAAATTCTCCAAGTTGTAGAATTTTGAAGTATAAGAGGAAAACTTGAGATATGATTTTCGAGTTCTGAAGGAAAATGACATAATTCATTTACAATCATTTGAAAAACACACAGGAGACAAATATCATTATGAATATTTATATGAATAATGCTCCATTTTGCGCTTGCAGCATTGACCAAACCGTGACCTTTTAAGTGCTAACCCACAGCAGAATTCTCTTTACTTAAATGTTCCTTAACACGAGAATGCATTGTACGTGCTGATTCACTGATATCAAATGTACTACATATCAGACAAGTAATTTTATAGACACAGAACTAAACATTGTACATATTGGGAAATTATGCACACGTGCAAGTTTCACAATCTTTGTAAAAACAGTTACTTTACTGCTTACGTAAATCATAATGTAAAGACTTATGTTTGTAAGAAATGTGAACATGTTCTGTTATATTGGTCCTGCGAAGCAACTCAAAAGTTTAGCGTTTCATTTTCTCTCGGTGAAAAGGTAAAATCAAGCGTAGTCTATCATTACTTTCAGTAACATTAGTTTTCCTCTCCAAAATACGTTTATAATTGTTGATAAATTTGAGAGGATAACCATTATTCAGAAAACGATTCTTTACAAGATTTATGCTATTGAACATATGGACATCATCACAGCTATTTTATACAGCTCGATTAAATTCATTAATAACCGTGTTGCGTTCAGATTAGTACTACACGCATTAGTACGACGCATTAATTACGCATTAGCAAAATTAATAAATTCCATGGCGAGCATAACCGGTAAAGAAGTGTAATAGAAAGCACTGGTAATTTGATTTATAGAGCTCTAAGAAGTATCTATTGGACTTCTCTTTCGTTTTGAATTTATGAAGGACATTTATCGTCGAAAATTCGGGCGAAATTTCGTAAGTATGGCTTGGAGTTGTCTTCATTAAGTTCTTTGACGACCTTACAATTCTGAACTCAGTTAACATTTTTATTCAGTAATGGTAGCAAAGCACTTTAAGAAAATGATTAAATTAATGCTCGCATATATTTTTGAAATGTGAAAATCACATTAATCACTGAAACTTTGCCGATAGAAAGTTCAAGTTTTCACTTTATTGAAGGAGTGATTAATTCAGATACGTCATTCATGTCCTAAGTATTGAATGTTGGTCGAAAATCACATACTAGCAAGACATTGTCTGTTAACGCATTATTGCACTTGAAAGGTGAATGTCGTAACTTCCACAATTTACATCGATGATCGCATTTTATTATGTCGGTCTGATAATCCGTTATTGTATAGTCCAACTTTTCAATACTCTAATCGGATTTTAGTATTCAGCCTCTAAACACATCAATATTAGCAGCAGCTGTAGGGTTTCTCTAAACCCACATGAACGATAGAATAAGTCGAAGGCTGCCCCTGAGGAGAATAATTACCTACTGAAATGCTGAAGGAAACTATGACGAAAATCATTCTATACAAAGTAGATTTTATGAGGTGTGTTCAAATGAAACCCGTTCGACTTATCTTAGCGGGTTCATGCATGACCAATTAATCAAAGCAGACCTGTGGAGTACTATTCAGTGCTTTATAACAGCGTGACAATGTGTTTGTTCATCAAGTGTATCTGTTGTTCACGATTAATGACGAGTGAAATGTCGTTCATGATAGAAAGTCCGTCCAAAGAAGACCAGAGAGCGGTTATTCAATTCCTGACCGCAGAAGGATGCATGCCAGCAGAGATCCATCGCAGAATGGCATCAGTATACGGAGATCGAGCTGTTTCAAAGACCACAGTGACAGAGTGGTCCAGGAAGTTTCGAGAGGGGCGAACTGAAACATCTGATTTGCCACGTCCTGGACAGGCGCACAAAGTGGTGACTGAAAGTCTGACGGAGACCATCGATACCGCAGTCAGAGCCGATCGTCGACGAAGCATTCCAGATCTGGCAGATGACTTCAATGTCTCAATTGGCTCAATGCATACCATCGTGAAGGAAAAGTTGTAGTATCACAAAGTTTGCTCTCAATGGGTGACTCGAATGCTTACTGAAGACCACAAGGAAAGACGGAGAACACTCAGTTTGGAACACCTGACTCGCTTCAATACCGAGAATGAGCAGTTCTTGCGTCGCATTTTGGCTGGAGACGAGACGTGGTGCCATCATTTAGAGCCGGAAGGGAAGCAGTGCAGTATGCAGTGGAAGCATCCAAGTTCACCCAAGCCGAAGAAGTTCCGAGTGCAACAATCTGCAGGGAAGGTGATGCTCACGGTGTTCTTCGATATTCAGGGCCCGCTGCTCCTCGAGTTTCTTGAACCCAACGAAACAATCAATTCGCAGCGGTATATCCAGACTTTGGACAAGCTTCACCAAGCGACAAAGAGCAAGCGACCCGGTATGTTGTCTTCAGGTGTCATTCTTCTTCACGACAACGCAAGACCACACGTTTCGATGGCGACATCTGACGCATTGACAAGGAAGCGTTGGGAAGTTTTGGAACACCCTGCATTCAGTCCAGACCTGTCACCTTGTGATTTTCACATTTTTGGTCCCCTGAAGAGGTTTCTCAAGGGACAACGATTCCGATCAGACGAGGAAGTGAAGACAGCTGTTAGGGATTGGTTCAAAGGACAGCCGAAGTCCTTCTTTGCCGACGGAATTCAACGCCTGCCGAAGCAATGGGACAAGTGCCGGGAAGTCAACCGAGACTTTTTTTGATTGTTGCTTCTGTTTTTATGTTAATAATGCACAGTTGTTACTAATTGATTGTGCTTTTACTTTGTCTGCTTACTATTCTACAAATACAGAATAGCGAACGGGTTTCATTTGAAAACGCCTCGTATAAAAAAATCAAACCAGAACAGCCTGCATATCTTGCAAGAATTGACTACTCTCTACTTACTCCTTAAATACTACTTACTACTTAACAAAAGGCGCACTATTCATTAGTAGCATAAATATATTCATTTCTTAATTTCGTAGATTCACAGGTGGATGACGAAAGTATACATTGATAAAATGGCATATCTACAATGCATACTGCACATATTCTCACGACAACTTACTATTCGTAGCCGCGTCTCTCGACTTTGAGACATTTTCAACTCTTCCATCTCTTTCTTGAATTTGAAATTCTTCTTGTCATCCTGAAAGAAAAGTGATGGTAGCAATAGTAATGTGTTAATTGATAGGAACATGAATCGTAGAAGTTGTGAATGAACATAGCAAATGATATGCATTTAGAACTGGGTTTTTTTACATGCCATAGCATGTCGGTTATGAAATTGGCATGTCGATTTTGAGATTTACATGCCAGCTGGCATGTCAGTTTTTCACATGTTTTAGAGAATAGTTTTGTGTGCTGAACTTTCTTGCCTTTTAAAAAAATTTGCCTTACATTTATTATTCATCCAAAACTCCAAAAAGAACAAGTTCCGAAAAACATCAAAATCACATATTTTATTCATCAAAAACACACTTATAAAAAAACAAGTCAAACTTCTTGTTCCCACATTAAGCGCGCTCCTTCTTCGTCGCCGACATCCGCAAGTGAGCTGATGCGGGTGGAAGCTTGCAAAATGGATCGGCGCTGTGTTTTACCTCTTCACCATTTTTCAAATGCACTTTGATAGTCGTATTGATTCCACTTTTTAGTGTTCAATCGCAAACGCATCAATGTGTCTACGGTCACGACCGATAATTTGTTGCGCACTTTCGTTTTCAGGCGCGTCATAAGCGAAAAGCCGCGCTCAACAGTCGCATTTTCAGCACAAAATAGCAATACTGCGTTTCCGATAATCGAAATATTGGGGTAATCCTCTGCACGGCTCAGTAATTTCGCCACCGTACTGCGCCAGTTTTCGTCTTTTTCATGCTTCAGAAATGTGTATTTGAATGGTCCATTCACGTCCATTCCACGTCCATTCAGTGGTCAAGTTCTCAGCACTAGGCAGTTTACATGTTGAGTATTATGTTGAGTTAGATGTTGTTGAGTATTACATGTAGATCTGTTACAGCAAAAATAGTGAAAACTGCTCATATTGCTCTGATACTCATATTCCTCCGGCCTCCTCCATAAGCCGATTTGAGTTAAGAGCGTACTTATTGCGTAAGTAAAAGAAGCCAAGTTTGTACTTTTATAAGAGAAATTGCAATACTTTGTGCTGGCAATGGCATCTTAATTTTGGGCCCAACATGCCAAAGTGCATGTGGTCTGAAAAATTTTAAAAAAACCCAGATTTAGAATGAGACATTACCTATACCAGGAGTGGGCAACCCAAACCAACCCGCGGGCCACTGAACCCTGAAGTAATTAATCAATGCGAAAAGGAATCCTTGATGTTATTTTTATCAATATTTCGCGAAGCATGACATGCATATTGAATTGCAATAGAAATAAAGTGGAAAATCCTCTTTGCAATTACGTTAATGAAGAAGACATTCAGTGGCTCATAACTAATTAACTATTTAATATAAAATTAGCATCATGGTATATCATAGCTTACACATGGACTAAGTTCAATAGAGATGTAAACTACAAGACAATTACAAAATGCACTGGTAGCGTTGAACCCAACAAAATTTATCAAGTAATCAAAAGAAGATTACAAACAATACAAGAATTAAGAAGCGTCAACATTACACAGAAGAAGCAACTTGCAGTAATAGATAGCAGCAAAAACAATAATGAAGGTAATAAAAACAAGATCAAGGCATGGTTACAAGAATCAAAAAAGACGTTTAACTGCATTTCCTCTAATAAACGACGCGGCGTTTATTCTACTTCGTATACTTGCAGATGCGGCGTTTATTAGAGAGCGGCGTTTATAAAAATATATAAACGGTACACCATGTTAAGACTGTTCTCACAATCATTAATTTAATAATAGCATAGCCGACAAGCTGAAGAGACGAAAAATCTGTTTTCACACGCGTGATATTGATTACTTAAGCATCTGAGCCTTTGCTTTTCTTGGAAACTTGTTTCCGTGCACGAGTTTATTGAGTGGTGAGTGATGAATCAGCTGTTTGAGAGTTCGACTCTGCTGAACAACGCTGGTTATTTTTAGACATTGCAGCATCTCTACCAGTCAGAACTGTTCTGATTTATTCATCCCATACAAAATAGAGAGATACATGATGATGGCTCTCATTGATCTTCATGCGTTTGATAACGCAGTACCTAAATCAGGATGGCAAGCAAGCGGTCATACGACATGGCATTTAAACTTAAAGGTATTGCAAAGGCTGAAAGTATTGGAAACCGACCTTCTGCTAGGCATTATATGTAGATGAACGACGAATACGTGAATGGCGAAAAAAGAGGAGTGATATTGAAAGTGTGACAGTAAAACGCAGCACGTTTGTTTTATGCTTTTTCTACTTCTAAGAGGTGCGGCGCTTATTAAAAAAATAGCTACTCTGCTGTGGCGTTTATTGGAGGACAGCGTCTATTAGAGGAAATACGGTAATACACAAAATGCACATTGCTCAGACCATGCGATAGATGAAATAATACCACGTCAGGGAGGCCCTGGTCCTCTTATTGACTAGCCAATATCTAAATTGGTGATTTGTTCCGCCAGACGAGTCAATGTCAGGCTTGATTGAAAAGGAGGCTCGAAGGCGGACGTCTTGAAGGTGAGCCTCTCCGATTTGAGCTCTTATTCACTTTTGGCAAGTTTCATGTAGCTCGGCAGTTGTTCACATACATGAGAACGTGGTCCCGATTAATGATCATTGTGTAAATCAGATTTTCAAGAAACTGCTTTAGTAGACATGTGACAGAATTTTGAAAAGGACCCGCGGGCCGCAAGTTGCAGACCCATGCAAACATTAGAAAATTAACGATGTTATTTATTAATCGTGTAGTAGATGTTAGCGCGGCCTCAGTTCCACAAACGGAAGTTGATGGCAGATTAGAAGGATGAAGTTGCGAATGATTTTGAGAAGCTGATTTGTCATTTTCACCATTTCTGCACAATTCTATCATGAGCTGTACAAGGCTTTGTATTCTCTCAATGGCAATTCATCTTATCGGGAAAGACTTATCTTTTCATGTGTGATGCTACAGATTCACTACTTTTCATTATTTAACATTAATTTATGTGTAGATTATCATCATTAATTATACATTAATTAATACATTAATCATTAGTACAGATTAATAACTTCGGAATACTAGCAATTTTTGCCACATTTTTAAATATGGCAATTGATGTATTGAACACTTATAAAACATTTTATTATCCTGTAGAAATCATTTTTTTGCTGAATATACACTAAAATTCATTTATGCCTTCTCTGTGTTCTGGATATTTGACTGGACATGTCTACATTTGCATGCAATGCAGTAGCATGACACGTCGGTGCACTATTCTGATAATTGGTTGGAGTATTGGACTGTCAGATTTTGGCAACTTCTTGATTCAAAAGGATACATGGGTAGAAAAACTATTAACTGTGGAGAGAATTACTTACGAGAAAAGAAAAATAAATTCGTTTTTTTCGCTCGACAAGCAAAACAAGCTTGAATAATTTATTTTAATTTCATTTGTTCATTGCTTCAGTGACAAAATCTCAAGTTTACTCAGTAACTTATCCCATATCACATCAACAAAGGATGTAATCACTATTATATGTTATTTATCAGTAATTCATTATCTTTAATTGAACATAGGTGAATATAAATCATGAGGATCCTTTTACCGATGAGATCGATATGCTGCTCTCCGCTCTCTTCTTCAAAGAGTGTTGATCCAAGCACGAACATTTCGCTGAAACATTTGTTGTAGGTCTACCTAACTCGACGAGAACAAATATAACTTATAATTCAATACTACTTTGATCAGTTACACCACTTGAATTCATAAACAGCAAAATAAAGTGCAGTAGGACGGACGATGCAACATGCATAATGCTATATTAAAGTGGTACGTAAAATATAAGAGTTTAGAGTTAAGATCCAACTCGAATATTCTTTCAATAATAGAAGATACAAACCCACGAGTTGCGTGTCGTGTGAATTCAGCTATATCGGAACTATTGAAAAGCAAGCAATGGTAATATAAGGGATGAAGCTTCTCTCTAAAGTTTCTCGTTGAACGTGATTGATCACGGTATGTGTCGTAACCCACACACTTCATACAGTCGGAGAAAATGAGAAATCAGACAATAATAAAAGTGAGGGCACGGCAGTTGATTCATCAGCAGAGTCACTGCAGTGAAGACGCGCATACTTTGCACAGATGTACCTTGACACCCATATAACAATGTGAAGAACGCATCACTGATCTAAAAGTCGTGCTTTGTATGTGCAATAGCTAATGATTTCAATTCATTCTAGACACACACAACTTGACAGATGAGTCGGACGGCATGTGCGCACATATACAGGGTACTGCAAGAACACGCTTCATTTTCAAACGAGTGTAACAGAGTAGAGATTCAATCTTGAATTCATATTTTATGCTTCTAATGAAAGTAAAGCAACCAACTTAGAAGTGGTACACAATTTTGAATATTTGGCATTTGACGAAGTTTAAAAAACAACGAAGAAAATCCTGTATTCATAAGTCACTACAGCATTCCATTATTCGCTCTTAAGAACATGATTGCGTCGACAACATCAGCCTAAAGTTGAAATCGTATGTCACCTATCAGAAGCTTTACGCCAGCAGGGTGTCAACTCGAAATAATCCAGAAAATATAGGAATATAGGATCGGAGAAACAAAAAATATAGGATCAAATTTCAGTACACAATATTATAAAATAGCCAATTTTTCTTGTTTTTGATTTGGTATAATGTAAAATATCCTACGTATTTCACCTCAAATTCGATTTAATAAGTCAATGATCATAAATTGTAGAGTATTTCATCAAGTTGTCAAGACTAAATCGGTTACCATTTCAAGAAAATAACACACATCATTGTACACAAATGTTTTATTCATTTTTTTGATGGCCTCCACCATACCCCTCACAGCCATCCCGTTCCTCCACAAACATATTTTTCATACAATTAGTTAACAAATAAATGTAAATAAAATTTCAACAATGGAACGATAAAAAAATCTTTACAAAATGTCACAACTAACAAATCTTGAATAAAAATTTCGAATGGTGTGACCACATAACTACGAGTATATAACAAATATGGTGACCACAGGATACTCTCCTCAGCTAAAAAACTATTATAAAAACGATTACATGCAAAATTGAGGTTTTCAAAATGTAGGACGTCCCCAGGTAGTTAAACCAATAACAAAATTGAGAAAAATAGTCATAGAAAGTCAAGAAAGTCACTATAAAATACACTATCAAAAGAAAACGTTATTTCACTAATCTGTGTTTCAAACAATCAAATCCATTATTCAGCATTACCGGGTTTGAAGTTTTTGCCCGATTCCAGCAGACTGAGATTCTTATCGAAGAGTTTGCGCTTTTTGTTAGTTAAGCTTCTCTGCTTATGTCTCACTTCCTCGAGAGTAGTAGTCAATTCTCTTGTTTTTTGAGTTCCAGTGTCTATCATCAAGTGTGCAGTTGCCGCATACTGTAGATTTCCATTCTTCAATGCATCTCTCAATTTATTGTTTCCATCACTCAAAAGTTCATGTGCCGCTGCAAGCGCATCATTCGTTTTCTTTTCTTTAAAATAAGTTTTTCTTCTTTTTCCTGGAGGCTTGATTGTTTTTCTTTCAATTGTTGCCGCTCTTTCTCAATTACCTCTATCTCAGCTTTCTGTTTTTGTTTTCTTTGCTTCTCTTCTTCTTCTTCCCTCTTGCGATCAGCTTCCAGCCTCATGACGTATTCCGAATGAGCTCCTCTTGCGGCGGTGATTATTTTCTTTGTCAAGGGCAATTTTTCTGGTCGATTCAATTCAGGGTCACAAAACTGTACCACGTCTTTCGTTGCTCTGACACCGTTTATGACTGTCTCACTGAGCAGAGATCGCCCTGCGGTTACAAATGAATTATTTACTGATAATCCCCTTTCCACATCTGCATTGCCATGTGGAATAACCAAGGCAGCTTTGACTACATCAGTCAGACAAGGATATTTGGGCTGACCATCGGACCGCTTTAACATAAAAATTTCTCGCCAGAAATGGTCCACGCGATTAATGGATGAGAATAATTTCATGTCATCACCCAAGCATAATACTTTCCATTCATCCTTGACTGTCACGATGTTTGAGTCAGACAAGTGAAATTTTCGAGCCACGTGAGCGATGTCTTCAACATTAAAATTCTGTTGTCGAGGGGAAGCCTGGTTTTCGGATATGATGCTATTGCACAAAAACAATCCCGCATACCGAGCAATGACTTGGCTTGCTGGTCCATTGTTAGCTTTACTAGAGCTTTTCTGGCGGGTTCTCCGATTGAAATATCATCATCAGAAAGTTGGTGAGACCTAGAAAGATCGACAGAAGCTAAATCAACTCCATCTTTTCCATTCAGCTTTTCAGGTTTGATGAATCGAAGTAACAAAGTTTTCAGAAGTGCGCACATATCATCATATAATCGATGAACCATTGGCTCTTTTGACTTAAAAGAACTCAAAAATTCTTCGAAGATCTTCACAGTACAATCCAAAAAGTGCAACTGAACACGTGTTGCCTGCTTCAGTGGTCCAAGGGCCGTGGCTGTTCTTCTAAAGGCAATACTCTTCGGAGTGCTTTTCGAATCTTTCTGCAATGAATCAATGAATTGACATATTCCAGTCCATTGATCGAGGATCCGTCGAATACTTGGACCGATTGACAACCAGCGTGTGTTAGTATGTTGATGGAACATCTGAATTTCGAGTTCCAAATCGAGTTGGATTTCTTTGAAATCTTCTCTTCTTGGTGCAGAGTATTTGAACAAGCTGAACAAGTCCACGGCTAGCTGCTCAACATCGCCGCCATACTCGGATAGTCCCTTAGCAAAGGCATATTTACAGCTTACGATGTTATGACATCTTCAATATTTGCATACAAACATCGATTAGAATAATTTTTATAATATCATTCATCCTACAAGTACGAGTATGTGAGCAATTATACATCAAGGCTCAATTCATTCATTAATACTTACATAAATCGTGAAAAAATGCCTTAACTCCATTATGATTGGTTTTCAATTTAGAAATATAGGATAATATAGGACCTTTCAACGAAATATAGGATAAATATAGGATATATAGGATAAATGAAAAAATATAGGAATATAGGATCGAGTTGACACCCTGCGGCAGAGAAAAAATTTGATCGTTTTCGGAAGTATTGAAGCACTTTTCTTCTGAATTCATCACAGCATCGGGATCGGAAGCCGTTTGCCGCTCTTGTGTTGATATCATAATAAATTACGCCTGTGGATTCAAATATACACCACACTGTCACATCATCATGATCTTGATGCATCGTATCTTGCATATGTGGATTCCTTTCGCCATGCCGTTTGCATGTTAGGTAGTAAAAACTACTTCGTCAGACAAGTGTGTGGAAGGTAACGTTTGCTCAAGATTATCAGTTAATAATTTAGTGAAATAACAGATTTTCCAACAAGAATGCTTGAATCTGCCTATATCTCATTCTTGAAACGATGCTGTGACTGCATCGAGATAAACGTTGGTCAAATTAAAAGTCTGAAAGTTTAGCAATGTAACTTAGCTGATTTTGTAGCAGTTAGCATTAGAGGTCGGCAGTCGTCTGAAATTTGCCCTCAACACGCTACGAAGTTTTTAAGCCAAAACACGAAACACGACTGCGCTCATCAACACGGCTTGTAAGTGTATTGAGGGGGAAAATCTATAAGTGTATGTGAATTTTATGGGATTGGCAGGATTCCATCCCACTTCTGGAACTCAAAAGACCAATCTATGAAAATGATAGATTATCTGCATGTAGATGGCAAGACAAGGTTCCACTTCCATCAGAAAAATACTTGTGATACCTCGAATATGAAATACGTACTTCGACTACTCGATTTTGAGATAATTAATGACATCATTATTTCTCTCCTGAACCATCTCATGAAAAAAGTTCATAAAATGAAGGCCTTCCTCGTGTCTTATTCACTATCAGACTCACATGCTTTCTTATCAAAAAAGGTTGCGACTTTTAGACTGAGAGCTTTCGGTATTATTTCACCAAAATGTCCAGCAAACGAGATTACGATACTTGAAAGCACATAATTAATTGTATAACGATATTGCAAGCACATAATTTGATAGCTGATTTGAAAGCTGGTGGTGAAAGCTTTCGGATGATGCAATGCGCAACACGTTTGGAAAGCACAGGGATCGACTGGATTTCGAGTTTTTGACAACTGATGCGGTCTGTATTTAACATCTCGAAAATTGCATACGTTTTCCACCGCGCTTTACTTGCAACTTTAACAAAGAGGCGGGGCGATATTCTGTTTCGACCGAATTAATTTGGCATCTACAATTTCTACTGCATCGTCATTGCACAGGGCTTGATATTCATCAATGACTTGTGGGACACAACAGGATTGTAGATTTCTTTTCATTGTGCAAGAAACTCAAGTTTAAATGAGATATCATTTACTCATCGATAGAAAAATGAAATGCAGAGCTGAGCTTGTGATGCTGAATTTTACAGTTCTGATGTTCCCACAAAGTTCTTGCCCGTGATGCTGCATTATCAAGTGAGAAGTACATATTTCAAGAAGATTATCTGTCTAACAATTACATCAAAGCTTTTAGATTCGGTAGCTTGGCTTTATATTTCACTTGCTATCAATTTGTCAATAGTGCTGCATGAACCTATTCATTTAATCAATTACCTTTCTTTGCTTCCTTGACCACTTCGCTCGCTTCTCCGTGCGTGTGAGACGCCGAGATTCCTGCTTGTTATTTCTTGTTACTTCTTTTACATTCAAGTAGAGTAAAACATTCAAAACAGGTGGTTCGATGTGATATGATTGACATTTCGCAAATTGGACAATTCCGCGGACTAGATTCAAAGTTGCTTCTCCACTTCGATCTTCTCGGAAAAAACGACGGAAAAACTCCTCAGTCAAGTTGTGACTACTCCATCTCGTCTAAAAGGAGACAATGATAATAATGAACATTTTATTGGCTTGCAAATTCCGGTATGCACATGACAGACGTTTTTTTAAAAAAAATTACAAGTAAAAAAATCATCAGAAGTCATCGGCAAAATCCAATTAAAGAGTTAGTAAGTCAATTGGTTGAGATAAGTCACATGCTGCTTATCTTCCTCTTGTATCACGTCTTTACAATTACAAATGTGACAAATTACTATTTTATTATATGGTAGTTATCTATCCAGTGATACATCTTTTATCCTTTTCAACGTAGAGGTTTTCGTTTGATTTGTTTACATAAAAGCTGCACTGATTTTCATCTCGACAATGTGGCACGGTGACAAAGTGTGTGACCACTTGTGTGCACTGAGTTTGTATCAACACAGCCTGAATATGTTTCCCTTTAATATTTAACATTATTATAATATATTTAATATTATATAATTTGTTGTCATACTGCGTTGCATCAAAGCATGATGATTTAACTGTGAATTTCAAGTAATTTCATTGAAATCACAACCAATCGCATAAAATCAAAAATGTTAGACTGACACCTTCATTCAACGAACTTACTTTGTTTCTCAGCATCTTTTCATTGTGGTTCAGTATTGGGATCATCATTTTGATCAAATCATCCGAGTGATTGAAAGATGGATGACTAGATAGCAATGTTCCAGCACATTTTACGCTTGACTTTTCATCATATTCGAATGTATGGACACTATCTTTCCCTTTGAGAAGTGTAAGAGGTTGACCTGAAAAAATAAAATAAATCTAGGAGTTATAAGACTAATACACTACATAAATTTCTGACATAAAAATGTCTAAGTAATACACATATACCGATGTTTCTCAGCCCTGATCCATTTGTCCCCAGTGCGCAATGAGCTGGTCCATATACATAAAAATGGCAACGGTAGGCGGGCTTGCAGATTTAGTTACACAGCAATGATACGATGCTATTATTTAGAGAGAGCACTTTAGAAATCGCTCCTTTTGAGTCGCCCAGGTCGCAGATCAGAAGCAAGAAAGACACCGGCCCTTCGGGAATTGAGAGATCTCAGGGATCTAGAGTTGCGGGACACGAGCAGCTTTGGCAGTGTTGTGATTACGGATTTTTAGATTTTTCGCGCTGGAAGAATTTTTCTTTCCGATTAGTTGATCCTAGAAACACATTAGACGATATTGTGGAAATTTTTGCTTAGGTGATGAATGGAAGGGTCAATTTAATGAAAACGTTGAAATATTTTTTCTTGTAGATAGGCTGATATTTAAAGGGGAAATGAAGCACTTTTGCATGTTATCATCAAATCACCAGTTTAGTCCTCAGAAATCACCAGAACATTCATGATGAGCGATAGTGAAGAATATGATAGAATTACTAAAAGTGAGATATCTCAAAATGCGATGCCGTACTTGTTTGAGCCGGTCAGACCATTATCGATTGATAGTTTTGAGGCGATCGAACGAAATGAACAGAGGGAGTACCATTATCAGTGTCAGAAATGACCTGCAGCCAGTTCTGCTACGTATCCCGGAGCCTATTGTTAGCTACAAAGTTAGCTCATCAAACGAAAATTGGACTCTACGTGTAATTGTATTACTAACACGTCGACTTTTCGTGTTCTTTGTTTAAATGAAGTGGTATTGAAAGTTAGTTTTCAGCGAATGCTTGCAATCCGGAAGAAAAGACGAAAACTATCACGAGAAGACTTCGATTATAGCGCTCGACGATGGAGTACATACTCTAAATTAGTATTTTGGATTCATGAGGGACCTATAGGTGAAGAAGTTAGGAAACTTCTTCCTAGTTGCGTCTGCGATACAATACGCAAGGAGTTTCCATCTGTAGATGGTATCTACACTGACTTTCAACCTCATGATAGCGACCGTATTCTGATTGACTAAACACCTTTACCAGATACTGTAGTTATTACAAGCCCATTAAAAAATCTGCTCGTCAATATCTGTGTTTTTACTTCAGCTACAATGACCGCGTGATAACCAATGGTATATGTATTTGAATACACCTGTATATACATGTAGGCCTACATACTTTCGCTGAAAAAATACGTACTTTTTTATTTAACTGCTACCCGCTATCCTTAGCACATTATCTTTCCTCTTATTTATATACAGCTACGTACTTAGGCATGTTTGATAATCGTTATCATCATTTCATTTCTTCAAATCACTTAAAACACCGCTGTTGTTTATTAATTATTGATATCCCTCTTAAAATGTAGACATATGTAATTGAATTCCTAATTAGTACCGTTATGTTTCATGATTACCTAAGAATATTGCAATTCAAATTAAAAAAACATGTATGATGCATATATAGAAAATGATATCTAATATTACAGAAATTGCTTGCCCAACAGAACTAGTGAATACGCCTCGTATTTTCTCTGAGTGAAGTGAGTAACTGTTCTTTCTCAGGCATAGGTAGCGGAGCAATATTTTTTGGTATATGAATGTCAGAAAAGGGTGGATCACAATCGGGTGGATGAATTCCAAATTGTCGCAACATTACGGCGTCTTGCAGAAGTTCTTTCCTTCATGTGTAATCCTTTGTAACGTACTGCTGTCGCACAATCCAATTTCCCGTTGCCTTTGAATACTGGTATTTGAAGGCATTTGCTTTCTTTTCCCTGAGGATGTTCCTGTTGTGATCTAGGTAAGCTAGACAAGTCCGGAGGCTCATTGACGTGAAAGAGAAATGCAGTCGTTTCGGCGCGTATTTTAACATAAAACTATGGACGCTTTCCAATTCAGAAGTAGAGAGGGCGAGCGTACAATGATGCAGTGCAGACAGGATAGGCCTCGAAGTAATGATATCACGCAACACAGAGAAGGCCTCAGAATCCGAACGGAAGTAGGCTTTTCAATGCCCTCTGATGCTAGCTCTGCATCAATGTCGTCATGAAAGCAGGAGAGCACACAGTGGAATCTCGGTCCTGCCTCCCAGCAATGAATTCCACGAATATGGTTTAAAAGTGAAAGCCACTTATCGACATCTCCGTTACATGTTTGTGCACAGAAGTATAGATGATTGATGATACTACGCAGCCAGTCAACTAAGATGCATGTAGATTTTCTTTTGCTAGCAATCATAATCCTTTTCTTTAGCGATTTTGGCAAATGCCAACTATGTCATATTGATGATTGATCTGGGGATAATTGGACTTCATGAATTTGATTACAGAGTGACTGCGGTCAGTAGCGAGAACAGTCACTAGAAAAGTGCAGATAACATCATTCAAGCAGGATTGCAAGCCTACTTTTTCCATGCCAACACTGGAAGTCGACTCTTGACCCAGCTGAACTACGCGACCACTGACGATATATTTAGTATCGTATTCCATCAAAGTACAAGTAGAATATTTGGCTGAAAATCCCGGTGAATCACACCTAGCGTCTCCTGCTAATCAAACTTCTGATTTGTTCTTCAACTCTTCGTGGATATGCTTTCGCTGAAGAGACCATGCACTAAAAACCACTGGTGAAGTAAAATGGCGCTGAATTTTGTAGAAAGTAGAATTCGATATAGTTGACAAATCCATTGTTTCAGAAATGGATTCCAAAAATGAATATGTTCCACCACAAAGTACTATGGAAACAGCCAATTCGAAATCTCCAGACCCACTTCGAAATCGATGTCGACTAACAGAAGATTGCGATGTCCAAGTATAGTGGCATCCACTCAAGCATTCTATCTGAACACATAACATTCCGCCGACAATGTTGCTATGACTAGATCGGGAGTCGACAGGCGATCCACATAAGGGACAGAATTTCAACAGAGTTTCAATACTATCCATCGAAGCGACGAAATATCTTGGCTTACGTCGATCAGCTGTCGTGACAGAGTTTTCGTCTGTAGAATCATCTTCTGCAATATCGATGTTTGGTTTAGAATCGGAGGGGAAGAATACGTCGTCGGTCGACTGCTCAGATGAAGTCGAGCTAGATTCAAACTCGACCTCATCGCAATGTGTGTCAGTTTGAACACAAACAGATCTGGTAACAGTCTGAGAACTACATTGTATCCAGGCATCACTAGTGTGACGCTTAGTCTGCATCTTCTTGTCACACATAGACGGTCTGACATCAGCAGAAGTCGGTGGTCGAGCATTCTTGCGTAGAAATATCGATAGAAGAGTTTAGAATACACTGCAACTCATTTTCGGCATCAGCTGTTTCACGTTGAGCAACATAACTCGAGATACGTCGCTCAGAATCTGTTGAAATGTCCGATACAGCAGCACTCCGCTTCTCTCCTCGAAGAAACTGAGATTGCGCCCTTCTTTAATCGTCGACGACTTGTGTGTCCTTCACCCATTATTTTCGAGTACATATCTGTCTCAAAGTCCTCATGACGGAAATGAGCGGAACACACAACGGCGTTGCGTGATGGAGTCCAGATTTTCTACTCAATTTTAAAATCCATGAACGTCGCATACGTGGGTCAGATGGAAATCGGTGATGAGATATAGGTCTGCTTTGTTCCTGACAATCTCCATTCACATTGTGGCACCCATAAGCACTGCACTGCGGCATGGTTGCTCAGTCAGAAGTCGGCGAAATGCAACGAAATAAATGTATCCACTGTGTGGCGCTGCTGCCTGCCTCGTGGAGTCAAAGTCAATTCAACGAGTAGATCGATATATACAGGTCTCACAGCCCATTGATTGACAAAAATAGGAGGACAAAATTCGTAGTAGGGATTTGTTTAAAAGTGTGATGTTTGGCTTGATAGTCTTGCATACTTTGCCGCTAGTATTTTATAATTTTGTGAGATGTCTCTATACAATCATTATCAGAATTACATGCTATTATCTTGCATAAATGAAAATTGAGATTAAAAACGTATTGTCGACAATTATATAGATTTGTAATTGCAATTCAATAGATAGTCAAGGCAAGACGGTGTTAATGCTAAATTACTTTAAAATCAATAATTCAAAACAAAACGACTGTAAAACAAATCTCTATTAGTATTGTAAAACAACAATCTCCATTAATATCGTAAAACAACAATCTCTATTAATATCGTAAAACAATAGAATGAAAAACAATCTCAATCTAAAAATCTAACAAAATCTTTGGTCATACAGTATGAGCACTTCAGTCAGTCTTGTCAAACTTCTCCGGGTTATCTTTTCGCTCCTGAAGCAGATTCAACTTGGATTTTAACTGTAATTCTCTATCGATCCCTAGCTGGATTTTTGTCTGCGCTGTCACAATCTTCTTTCGGTCAATTATCAAGGTCTTTAAGGCTGCTTGAAGATTTTCGTTCCCTTCTTTAATTAAGGCTTGGGCAGTCTCAATACCTTCCTTAATACTCTGAAAAGGAGAAATGTAGAGGTACTATTACACAGTAATCACATTAGTTCCTAAAGAAATCTAGTCTTGAAGAAACTAGACTTCTAGCACAATCACGGTGATAAAATGACAATACTTGTCTAGTCCCTTCTACGCAACTTTACTTATCAGAAAACTATAAAACGGTTTTCTTGTAAGAAACCCGTTGAATTAGAAAGTGTAAATTAGGAAATGCTATTTTAAACACGACGATAAAATAGAATGAATGTTGATGTTCAGCCCATATAATATAATAAACCACATTTAAAACGTTTTGTCTTGATCGTGACTAATGGTAGGTCTGCACTACAAAAATCAAACATAAAATTTAAGGTTGAAATAGAAATGTTGCAAAAATGGTAGATATGTTGCCTCGATGACGTTATGCAGAAGATTAATTTTGGGCTATAAGAGATCATGTATGTTCTCGATTTCACTTTGTTTCACTTTTCGATTTTTAGATTACAAATGCAATGTTTATAAGTGAAAGGAACAAAAATGTTAACGATTGAAATGGTTATATTAATTAGGAATTAGATTATTTCGCCGAGAAGGAGATGAACCATGTAATCAAATACATGTACAATCAAAATGCCGATAGACATTAATTGAAATGTACCAAGATTAACATAGTTTATCATTGGAAAAGAAGACATCTTTAAAGTTAAGTAACCATGTCGTAAATATATTCTGAGTGCCATTTTTAATTTCAGTCAATATGTAGATTATTTTAAAAATATTCCAGTTTAGAAAGGTTTTAGTTATGTCCCTGGACTTCGAGAATAAACACACTTAACTCCTAAAACAAATTCATAGAAAGCTAAGCGAAGTCAAAACAGACCTCAAATTATTGATGTAAACACACCGATCATGATTCTCCCTTACCTTGATTTCTAATTCAATAGCATCAATTTCTGCTCTTCTCTTTCGTTTGGAGTATTTCTCAATTTTAGACTTTGTGTCTGTATTTGTGACCTTGATTTTCTTCGATTCGGCCATGTACGAAGTGTATGCCAGATGTGAATTTTGAACATATCGCAGCAGACCGGGAGTGATGCTTATGTTTGATGCTCCTTTACATCGAATAATATTATCTTTTACGCGACGAATCGCCATGAGACAGCTTTCAGACAAAGACGTGCCGTGAGCATCCAATATGTGTTTGTTGATGGAGAAACCTCTTTCGGGGGCGGAATTGCCGTGCGAAATAGACAAACAACATTTTATCAAAGCAAATAGTTGCGGGTACTTCACATTTCCATTTTCTTTCATAGCTCCAACTTTGGACCAAAATTGGTCAATGGGTACCATTGTTGTGACATCTGTGGTACTTGCATCTTCAGTAATCCACTCAGTTTCAACTTTATTCCAATATGAGTCAGTATTGTTCGTAGGTTTTGGAGTTTCCATCACTGCCCACTCTTTGGGAATATTATCTGATTGGTAACAAATCCATTGAGTACGTATGGTATCACAAATGTCAGTCAAAGTCATTTCTGGATTTACATTGAAATATCTATGGATCTGCTTTCCTAAAACATTTCCAATATTCAGAGCTAATCTTGAAATAGCAGAAAGAGATTGAGATTCTCTTCGCTTTTGGTAGAGAAGGTACTGCAGATCTCGCAAAGTAGAATTTCCAACCGGCAAGTGTGTTTGCAAATATGTGACTGCAGTGATGTAAAACTTTTGACATTCCTCTTGTAAGGCCTTTACCGCCTCTTCTTCAACATTTGGATCTAGTACTAACGCTTTTGCTCGAGTTCCAATATCCACTTTCTTTAGTTTCATTCGGCTACTTTTGATTTTGCAATCAATTTGTGATAAACTTCTGGCATCCAAAGGATCATTTGATTTTACATCATGTAGAACGTCTTTCTTGATGAATCGTGACATGAGCTTGAATAACAACGATCCAATCGCTAAATACAAATCACATATCTTTGAATGATTGCTTTGAAACCTGATCAAGAATTCTTCGAATGTGTGAGCAGTAAATGTAAAGAAACTAAGGCTTACTTTATTGATGTCACTTTCAAGTATAGATCTAATTCGTTTGTATCTTTCCGTGCTCTGAATGTGATACTTGAAGTTGCTTTGTCGAGGCAAAAAATTTACGAAATATTCATGTAAATTCTGCCACTGTTCAAGAAGTCGAAGGCATTTTCGCCCTTTTCATAGTGACCCATCGAGTTGAAGTATGACGCACCGACATTCTGGCTTCAATATCAGTTATCTCTTCGGAAAGTTTGTAGTCTTCTCTTCGAGCAGCAGAATACTTAAAGAAGAAAGATACGTCATTTACAAATGAATCAATATCGAAGTCCTTCAATTCCTTCAGTCCTGCTCGAAAAGCGTTGTGAATGTGGTGCAAATTACATGTTCCCAGTTTCAAAATTTCACTATCCATATTTTCTTCTAAACGCCAAATTAACACGTGGACCATCGTGTCCTAAATGCAAGAGAAGATCAGTATTCCAATTCATCATTTTTCCAAATTCTTCGAAGTGTTGCGAACTTTCTTCAGCTGTACAATGTCCAACGAAAACCGATCCGATGTAAGCAGTAACCACACCGTTCTCATTATTAGACCAATATTGGACATAGCCATCAAATTGCTTCTTTACTTGTATCGTAGTAGTTTCGTCATACTTGAAAGTGAAAGCTGCCCCTTCGAAATCTTTCTTTAGTTGATCATGAAGATAGGGTGCTATGCCATGCTCGATAACATATTTTATCTTCGATGCTCCTTGACTATCTGTTTACGCTATTTTCGAATCAGGAAATTGCCGGCGAAATCTATCTGAATCGTCTGCAGACTGATGGAAACTTTGGTTAGATTCAACAACATGTAGCGCTTGTATGACTTCAGCATTAACAACCTTTTGTTTTGGAGTGAGAACTATTAGTTTTCGTGGATTCAGAGTCAACAACTTTTGATCATCTTGAGTGGAAAAAAGTCATTTGTGATGAAGTTCCACATTGGATCTTTGCCTTTTCTACATGAATTGCTTCGGTAGAATGTTGTTTTACTTGACAAATTCCACTATTATCGATTCGAAAATCCTTTCCACAAATCTTACAGTGAGCTTGGTGTTTACCTGTGGTCGAGGGTGACAACCAAGAGAAATCCTTCTCCCATTCTGTTCTATACTTCACTTTATGAAATGGCATAATTGCTGAAGTTTCTGAAACGAAAGAACTTCATCTAAAGCGTACATGCGACACAGAAAGAAGGAGCGATCGAAAAAATACAAGGATCACATACGATAATATTCGATTATCAGACCTAAGAAATCTACATGGTTGAATTGGCTGAGAGCGTCTTCCACTCTTTCACAAAAGAATTAATTCCATTGATTTCACAATAATTTAATTCTTGTAAGTGTTCCTGTATGAAATAATGATATACCGGTACATCCGTATATATTTAATGCATGCAAGACCGAAGAAACCAGAAGAGAATTCAGCGTAACACCATGTATTTGTACAGTTGTTCAGCAGGATGAAAACGCCATGAAAACTCGTGATGTAGAATTGTAGACAGGCAGCAAAACCAAAGTCGCTCTCAGTTTACTTAATTGCTCGCGCAATCGAAGAAGCAAAACGACTACTTTCACGAAAAGCTAAACTTTTCTTTCTGCAATAGAAAAAATAGGAGGCTCATAGTGAAATAGGAGTTATTAGTCAAAAAATAGGAAAAATAGGAGGACTGTGAGGCCTGCATTAGCTGCTTCACACGACACGAGAAAGAAACGGGATTCCCGGCACAGTGACGCTATTGTCTCCCTCGCGATTTCATTGGCTGATCTATTGGGAAGACATTTCTCGCTGTAATTCGTAGACGGTGTCGAATCTGACCTCGTGAATAGTAGCACTGCTGTAAGTTATGATCAATGAATCAACCAAGATCAAGTTGTAAAAGTGCTTCACTTCCCCTTTAAATATATTATATCTGATATTCTTTAGATATGACAGTCTTTTTCTTGTATGAAGAATAGCTGTGGGACATAGACAAATGAATTCACAAAAAAATTATTTGACCATCAACTTTCATCATCTCAAAAAATAGTGATTATAGGTCAAGGCCTTTTCAAAAAAGCCATCTTATGGTTAAAGGGGAATTATGATATTCCTGATTTCGACGCACATAACTTACAGCCACGTATGATAGATATGGTAAATTACAACGCTTTACTTGTAACTCTTATAAAAAAATCGAGACAACACATGTAATTATAGCAGCTACGCCAACTTGAAAACAAATATATGTCCTTCTATTATTTAAAAACTTTTCAGTCTTGATCCATCACATCAATTTTTCAAAACTTCTTGACACGCCGGATTCAATCCTGTTTCTTTTCTCCTGGATCTCAGCTTACGGCTGATTGTGCGTTTATAGTTTCGCAGCCTTCTGAAGGTAAAAGCTATTATTACCATTTTAAATATCATCCATGAGCTCCTTTAAAAATTCTCGAAACATTCTTAAAATAAGATTTGTGAATTTTCGCGCCGTAATCACACCACTGAGCTTTGACATCACACGAATAATAGATACGTGAAAAGCAGCTGTGGCACTATCTGCAACAGAGTCAGCAATAGATAATATCTATTATCAAAAGGATACCTGAAGTGATCCATTAACAAGCAAATAGCGGAGGAGCATCTAAAGCCTACTTACAAAGGCAAGGAAGCTCCTCTTCCCGTCCCCCACATTGCATTTCGTAGAAGGCAATTTCTGCGAAATTCCTCAAAAAAAGCTCAGCAATCTTGATACAGCCGAGGCGACTTGCGTTTGAAGCTGACGCAGCGGAACACAAGCCTCGAATGAGGTGAGAATTTGTAAATTTTCTTCACGTCTCGAATGAAATTTTCTTCAATATCTTAATTTGGCTTTGAAATCAACAGTTGGAAACTAGAAACATGCTTGTACAGATGCAATACATGCAATCTAAAACTGAATCAATGTCATCATGACCTCAAGTTCAAAAATGCACGATACTTCCATGACGTCTTTATTTCAATCAGACCTATTACTTTTGTGAAAACTACATACAGAAGGACATAAACGTTGCTGCGGAAATCAGACGGGATTCTAGCCCAGGAAGCTTGTGTGGACTAAATTGTGTCATTCACTGATTTTCAAAGGAGCGTCTGATTATGTTCCAAAACCATCGAACTACTTCAAAATCTGACGACTGCAGTTGCTGAGTTTAAGACCGTTTTATACACCATCTGCATAAAAATACAAAGATAACTTTCGAAAACGCAGGCATCTGCTTTATTCATATATTTATTCGGACAAATTTACACAGCGCTGTACCAAAAAATGTAAATCACAAAATACATAAACATTAAAGAAAAATCATTAATGAACAAAAATTTCTTCAGGCGACGATTGAGCGTTAACAAATTCCTCGAATTTCTTATATCATGGGGGATGCAGTTCCATGCAGATGGTTCATAGAAAGAAAAAGCACGACCTCTCCTTGATATTCTATTAACGAGAGGCAACGGTAAGCAACGGTCTTCAGAAGATCGAAGAGAACGGGAAGGAATACATACATTCATTAACTGATTAACGTACACAGGTGAATTCAAGTAAAGTCCTTGATAGCATAAGCATCTGATCTTGAGTGTTATGCGTTCACTTATCGGAAGCCAGTTCAGTTGCTTAAGTTATGGAGTAATGTGCTCTCGACGGCGGATTCGAAAAATCAGACGAACGCATGAATTTTTTACTTTTCGCATTTTCCTTATCAACTTATTTGCAGCGTTGCCGGGCCACGAGACCCCATCCTTGCAGGACGATGTCATCCGCACAGGCAGTGAATCGATCCAGAGGAATATAAATGAAGGTCTAAAATCAAGCCTATGATATACTAAGAAATTGTTTCCGTGAGGAAAATATATTCGCTGTTCCTGGGAACTATCTACTAGGCAGTGGATTGGTATGTTTGATGAAAAATGCTTACGAAAGGAAAGTTTCTGTTGCTGGAAACTTATTTCTAGCCTGGTATAGGTTTTATGAATATCCAGTATTCTTGACCGTACTTAAATATATCGTTTAATTGTGAGCGATTTTAATGACATTTTCGATTTTTATTTATTTGCAAAGATTTGATTTTTAATACACTAATCAAACTGTACATCAAATATCAAATTGTTGAACAGTTTCCGGTGTACTAAAATATTCAGCAAAGCCACAAAACTTAGTGTCATAACGATAGATAGTAACGCATTAATCATCCGTAAAACTAACACTATAATACAAAACACTAGTTATGGTGATAGTCAGGCTGATAATCAGGGCTGAACTCTATCAACGAATACAATGAAATATCAAACTGCTAAAAGTACATGTTATAGAAATAAAAAGCAAATTTGCTTCAGTAGTAACACATTTTGCGGATAATATCATCTTATTATAAAAATATCACTATGTAAATTACCTCGTATATGCAAGGTAAATTTCACGCGCTTTGGAATATTCATGTGTCAAATAAGAACTCAATACTATGATTAGTTACAAATAATAAAGCGTCTATAATTGTGATACTCTATACGATGATTAAAGCATAGGAAATGATATAAAACATCGTAACAGTCACTGAACCTGACTTCTACGTACGTGAGACAATTTAGAAATATATCAACCTATTTGTTTCTTTTGAGTTCATTGATACGAATGACCATTTTAGCTCAACCACATCGACAACAGGCTCCGCGCCAATTATGTGTTGAGCTTAAAGTAGGTTTTTATTATTATTATTATTATTATAATGAGTAAATGAAAACATGTTATTTCGACATCTTTCAACCTTATCAGAAATCTATGTTGCTATCACTAGCATCCTGAACTGGCATATACATCAACAAAAGAATGAAGATTGTTTATGATTTTAGCTTTCTGACATTTCTATCTAATCCTCGTTCAAGTTTAGGTACATGTATTTGCTTGTCACGAGCGCACGCTATTCGGACAATGAAAAAATTGAGATTTTGAATTTTGCATTTTCTATCAAACTAAAGAGGTTGATATGAAAATTCTTGTTCTCCAAAATCAGCAACTTACACGGGAACCCAAAAACTACAAACACTAGAATTCTTCATACAGTAATACTCATATATTGATTTTAAGGCACTGTTACGAACGTACGAAACTTTTCGTTACGAACGTACGAATTTGTCCATGTAGTTTCATCACAGTATTACATTACTTTGTCGTTTTCTGGGCTTCGTTGCGCCTTGTTTCGTATCCTTTGCAACGAAAAATGTGACAATCCGCACAATCTGATGCAATTTTGTCTGTAGTATGTTCATTCCATTGATCATCAGTAATATGGTTAATTCTTTGAAGTTTTTATATGTCAAATTAGGATTATCTAGTGAGAATGACAGCGGTTAAGTCAATAAAGGACACCAACGCCCTTACACTAGGCCACTCTGGCGGGTGAAGAAGGTGCGAGCTCGTCTCCACCGCGGACTTCGGTTCGATTCCTGGGTCAGGCGAGTGTGGTCGGGGAATCATGGTTGTCTTTTATTGACTTAATCGCTGTCATTCTCATTAGATATTCTATACTACGGCAGACTATATGACTTTTAGAGTATAAGACTTTTATGACATTATATTATTTATGTTATCATATTATTTATGACTATATGAAATTTAAAATATCTGTATATTTAGAGATACCGTCACAGTCAAATAGAATTTTTTTCTCTTTGATCCAGGATTCGTTGTTCATGACAAAGCGAAACGTTTTGTCCTGATTCTGTATATGATCTTCATGTGGAGGCCACTTTACCTTTCATGAATATCAATTCTTTCTCGTTCATAGCGATTGCACCTTCTACAGTGATCAATTGATCAGAAGATTATTATTCATTGGCAAGAGCAAGCGCAAAGAATCCCTGTCTCAACGAACCAAAAGCCATGGAATTAATTGATTGTATTCTTGAGGGTTGAATCTCAATGAAAAACGGTATTGCGTCACTTCCTGTTGACCGATTTTCAAGGTTCTCTTTTTCTGTGAAAACTTTTGGCTTTGACCAGATTTTGTGAAGACAGGAGAAAATGTTATATGTTACTTGGAAATGTTACTTATCAAATGCATTTCAAATACAAAAATTTACAGGTTAATCTGATATGTTTGATCTACAGGATGAAAACGGGAAAGATTTATTATCCAAAATTTTATATAATGAAAGAATAAACTAAATTTGATATATACTCCAAATTTCAGAGAAAAATTTGCAAAATCAAAAAAGTTACAAAAGTTTGAATTTCATTCCATGTTTAAAGGTGATTCCGTCTTCTATAAATCAATCTGTACGAGCTTCACTAACTCTTTTCTATCAGAATTACATGTTATATCAATCATAAATCTATCAATTTTTGCTTCCATTATCATTTTCGCTTTGAAATAATCCTCACAAATCATTGAAATAGCTGGTGATTGATCAGTCATCAATTTATCTGGATATATCACCCATTTCATAAATATGCACTTGCATGCTCAGCAATATTCTCATCCTTCAATTTATGACGAGCATCTTAAAGTCATATCATGTCATGAGTCATATGCATGCAGCTTAGAAGATTTGAAGTTGAATTGAGAGCTTTAACAGCTTTGATGCGTACAACTTAAGAAAAAGAGTAGCTTTTAGCAGTTATGAACGACTGCCTAGGTTCAACGAAATTCCTTGTCGATTCCATGCATGATGATTCCAGGGTTTCCCTATGGATTAGCAGTCGCCTAGCTAGTGGCAAGAACTTTAGACTTTCAACTGATTATTCTAGTAACTTTCGCTACACTGTACTCAACAATTTTATTAGTAGCTTCAGTATGATAGTGAAATGTTCAATAATATCACAAAATCGTATTTAGGTAGTTGAAAAAAAATAGTTAATTAGCCATAAATAAATAAATTATTACTGCAAAGAAAACCTCTTAATACCAACCCAAATTACGAGTATCTTAATATTAAAAAAGTTATTAATAATTCACAAGACTGGAATTGTCTGCTTACCTGACAAGGGTCTGAAGTCCTAATGACTTGATAATTCAAGCAGAATCGTTAATAAACGTTATTATGCAATTGTGACTAGAGGGATAATTCGAGGCGCTATCCTAAACCTTAATCTAAACATCGTGATGACACTCAAGCCTTTCCCATCTGGACCCTATCAGCGTCACGTAACGTTTATCTATATATAATCATAACAAAAGGGAGATTAAACTGAACATGTGAAACATCTGTTGTTGTCTCAAATAGCTTAGTTTTAAGTTAGACGTTAAACCCCTAGATGAAAATTAAATTTAATAAAGCTTACAAATGTATAAAATATGATAAAAATCAAATCAAATCATATGAAAATTAAATTCAAGAAATGAAATGATGAACTCTTAAATGAAATAAATACTAAAACGAAACGTTAAAAAAGGAGTATAAATGAAAGAAAACATTTTTTGTGACTTTTAAGATTTATAATAGTTTTTTGGAATGTTTTTTGAGAGAATTTAAGTCCTTAGAAGGACTGATTATCCGTTCCCCGTGGGTAGCTGAGGTCATCAGCAGGTAACTCGGACAGGATTCGCGTTTCGGCCCCTCAACCTGAACGCTCAAACCCATCCGAGCGGGGCCCTGCACATAGAGAGCAGCCTCGACCACACTTTAAAAATTCCTTGTTCGGCATTGTTCATAGAAAAGAAAATGAGGAGATTCAGGAAGAACACAGATCAAATAGCTGTCGTGCAGCAAATAGTCCAAACTTGTGCAGTAAGGAGCTATGCTTATAAAGTGCTTTTTCTGTTTCTAGTCGTAATAATTTCTCGTCATAACCTCTTGATTCTAGAATGTGCAATGTTTTACTCGTTTTATTAATGAAATCTTTTATGTGTGAGCATATTCCACCATACCGTATTACTTGCCCTGCGAACACACGAATCCCTAATTTGTAAGGCATGTTGTTATCAGGAAATGTCAACAGGGTTACTGGAAAATCAAAATCATCGATTTTATGATATACCGAGGTCTCAATCATATGCTCTCCAATTTTAAGTTTTACATCTAAATAATCCACTAGTTTGTTATCATAGCCACTTCTACTGGCTTCAAGACTTTTTGGGTAAATATCTAAAATTAAGTTATTAAAATGACTACAGTTTATGATACACAAATCATCTATATACCTAGTCGTATTAGATAAAATTTTTGCCAGTCCGAACTTTTTACTATGCATTAGTGCTTGCATGTACTGAAATTCACAATGCGCTAAGAATAAATCTGCTAGCAGTGGGCTGCAATTACCACCCATCGGAATACCACTAGTCTGCTGAAAGGTGAAGTCTGCGAACATAACGAAGACTTCATCTAATATGAAAGCAATAGCCTCCTTGAACTTATTTTTCGTAAAATTATTATAACCACCGTATTTTTTCGATGCTAGGAAACTTTTGTCTTGGCCTATGCAGAGATATTTGCGGTTCGTGTCGTTAAAATTTAATTCGAGTAGACTGTAAATATGTAACTTAACGTCTTCTTGATCTAGATTAGTATATAAGGTTGAGAAATCGAATACCTGAAGGTTATGTATTTTTACATTATCTATTCTTTTAAGAAATTCAACTGTCGACACGATGCTCCAAAAACAATTAACACCGCTGTTCTTATATATTGCATTACAGTAGATTTTGAACTGGTCTCTAATGACAGACAGACCTTTATTGACTTTAAGTGACAGTTGTTTGGTTGTACACTTCCTTGCCCCGGCTATAAATCGAAATTTGTAGGGAGACTTATGAAGTTTTGGAAGCCAAAATAGTTTAGGAAGCTTTAAATTATCTTCTCGGCATTTAATATTGAATTTTAAAATCAAGTCGTTTTGGTGACGACTAATAACGTCAACTGAATTAAGTTTAGTAGGAACATAAGTATCATTTCCTACGGGTAACAGGGAACTGAGATCAAATCCCAACTCTTTCAATAGAATTATAATGTAAATTTTTTTACATATGAAAGAATAAGTACTACTTGCCTTATCCACAGATGCTATTATAAAATGATTTTGCAAGTCTTTAATAACTTTCATCAAATAGTTAATTTTGCTTTTCTAGATTTCGGTAAGAACAACTTATACAATCGGTCTCTTATAATTTTCAATATTCTCAACTTCCAATCGTCAAATTTATTAATGCTTATACAATTAAGCTTCCTAACACGCTTGACATGTTGGTCTAAAGCCGTTTCAATATCTATTAGAATTTGCTTTTTACTTATGTTTTCCAAAATTCTATGTTTAGTCACTGTTCTATGTTTCCAAAGTCACTGTTTTAGCCCCAAAATCCAATTGCCGTTGCCTTAATTCTCGATGCCATATTTCCGTACCCACAAACCTACAGTCGTGTACAGTAGAGAGTGACCACCCAAAGAAAGTGGTTAGTATTTCAACGTGATAAATGCGATCAGAAATGCATTTCAGAAAGTAAAGCGGACAAGTCTAAACAAACAATCTTACACAAATATATGAATATCATAAAATAGGCATGTGATTTGATATTCTATAATATCTCGTGTCACCAAAGAATTTCATCAGACAGCATTAATTACCTCTGATCATCTTAGCGAGAATTGTAGTGAACTTTTTGTAATATGCTACCAATTTGTCTTCATAGGACTGAAGTTTCTTCGTCTCTTTCCTCGCCTGAAAAAAAACAATAAAATCTCCAAAAGCACACAATCACAACATTCAAAGTTGAGTTGTCCATATTCGCAAATATGCATACACAGAAATCGAAATGTGCTAGCAAGGCGTAATTGCTTTTCAAACTGTAGGTATGACTAGTATTAGCAAAGGAAATAGCCATGTGATCAACAAATTATCCTGCCAATAAAATACTTCAACAATTATCATATCTCTCAGAAATCACTTTTCATGACTAGTTCAATACAGAACGCGTTAGCCTTAGCAAATTGGTCAATTTCAGTATCCAATTTTATCTCTAAATATTAAAGTATTGGATCACTTCGACGATTTATGTCACTTTCCCACTTGTCTGTTCATTTGTTTGCCTGCAAAGTCATGTCAAAGATTTCTGATGACGTCACAGCTGCCAATTCCGCTTGTTGAGAAGCAGAACGCCGTACACTAGACAGGAGGCTCGCTCTGGTTGGCTGATAGAGGAATCCTAAATATAGATAAGCAAAAAGATGACCATAAATATACATGTAGATAAGCAAGCAAGCAAGCAAATCTCTGAATGTACCTCGGGTAACTAGGTTATTCTTGAATCAGATACGAGTATATCGAAAGATAACAAAATGAAATACAAGTGGCTGATCACGATGCAACACATTCAAGTCAACGAAAGGCAAAATGCAACAACTGATTGTTCGTTGTTTATTAGCTGTCAGATTGTAAAATGTACGTTTGTTACATTTACAGTACTGCAAGCATGAGAAATATACGATAACTACAAGAAATATACCAGGACTGCGCTTCAACATAAAACGTTTTACAAAATCAGGAAAATCAAGCGCTACATGAACTGGAGCTGCTTGACTCTCATCACTTTCTGAAGAGTCGTACATCACATACACGCATAAACTATCAAAATCCATATCCATTACATCGGAAAAAAACTCAAGTTTCACTCGAGAATTAGTTGATAGATCCATCTCTAATTTGGTCCGACTTTCATCCAGTTTTCCTCGAACAGTATGGGTGAGATTCTGGCAAGACGCCATTTCCGGAAACTCAGAAAACTGATTCTTATACACGTACTACTTACTGATATTTGTCGGTCTACTGATGACGCTTGTAAAATACTGTTTGTAAAATACTCAACTACACAATAGATTTTAATGACAGTTTTCACCCTCAAACCAAGGAAGTTTTGAATTACATAAAAACATTTGCATATTGTCCCTGTTTCTCTTATCGCCATCATCCAGCTCTACAACTGTATAAATGCTGTTTGTTTTTTAAACATGCTTTAGAGATATGGAAAACAAGTAGTCTCAGAAAAACAAATAGTACTAACAACAGAAAGATGCTAGTATTGGAGATCTTGGGGGGGGGGAAAGAGACGTATAACAAATTATTAACAATAAAATTAAATAATCGAGAGATCAAATTGCCATGCAAGAAATGACAGAAATGTGGTTATAATGACGTTTATATTTTCTAATGTGTTTAAGGAAATTTCTCTAACTGTCATGCTACCAACTGCTAAATTAGCCTAAACCTATGTATATCTCTTTCATCTGAATAAGGGCGGCGGAACGAATTTTTGATTGGGGGGTCCAATGTACAAGTACACCAGAATGTTGTATTCGGCCGTAGATCTACTGCATGTGTTATTGCGGAATTGAATGAATTCTTGGATGTTAGTTTATCTTTTAATTATCAAAGTGCTTTCGTTTTCGGCTATGCAACTGTAGTTACCTATTGTATGGTATCTTCAACAAGTTTACCATTTGAATATTCTTTTATTTTCTGATAACTTTTCTAGATGAGTGTTATTTCAGCTCTGTGGGGCACTACTGACAAAACATGAAAGTCTGACCTTCCAAATTTAGTTTTTGGATGGGACCACCGATAGATTTTTTCCTAATTATCAAAATTTCTTGTAATTGATCACTGATCTATTTTCATTTTTCTTAGATGCTTTGATATCAGAAAACATCATCAAAAAGTGTCAGTCATTGATACCTTCGTTCAAAATTGCTTGGATAATTCAAAACGAGTTTCTTCTGTATTATAATAGCAATAAAGTAGATGATGACGCGTATTCTGTATTTAGCGCTATATTTTCTACAGATAGATAGTAGAATTTATCTCATCTGAGATTTAAGATCTACGAGTATATGTAAATAATTATGTATTGGGTAATTACCCCTATGTAGGAGATATGCCCTGAGAATTGACGAGTGTTAGCGAAGCGGAGATGAATCGATTGTCTATGCGCATATCTCCGCCATAGAGGTCGCATCTGATATATCCAACGATTCTCAATTATATCAATTGCAACATCGACATGAGCGATTCTGATCATTTTCAAGTGGCCCATCTATCTTTCACCGGAGATTTTTGATAATCATTATCCAAGCAAATCTAGATACACATGTATACCTGGAAAGGAGGGTCAAAGATATAACCGCCATAAAAATATTAGCAGATTTTTTGTATTTCAATTTGCAATGGAAGTTACCGTGTGAAATTGGTAAATCAGGAAATAAAAATGTAGAGTGAAAGTTACGGACACGAGAGCTATGAAAGTTCAGCTACTCATAGAACCGTGCTAGCAATGTGTGAAGATCGAGGATGCAAGCAATAATAAGGCAGTCTGAAAACAAAAAAGAATTACAGGCACATTGATTGTGTTAAACTTTATTATTGGTTGAAATTCATAACGCACGCGTCCGCATGGTCTACTGAATTTCGATGAGTTGATACCTTGGTTGATGAGGCTAGCAGCCGTTTCGTCAAGGGGCTCTTGCAATATAACAGCGGGATCTAGACTCAGAAGGTTTGGATACTGAGATGTTATGAACAACTTCCTATAGAATTGTCGTCCGCTTCTTGATTTTATATCTTAACAATACTGGACTGATATTATAAACGATGGTACCATGGCGCTTTATTTGACAGGTCTAATAAACATTCCAGTTTTAATAGTTCAAGGAATTGATTTATGCACTTGAGTTTCCAAAGATGACAGGTGTTGATTGAAACTGTGGATTGAAAGTACACCGCTATCTTAGAGCAAGAACTTCGGCGGAACTATTTCGAATGAATCACCAAGTTGTCACTCAACTAAGTTTGAGACATGAGAAGATCCGGAAACGATTAGCCTATGCAACATTTGAAGCTAACAGTATATGATCAATTGTACAGACACATTTCAACATTCATATTGTAGTTCAAATGATTGAGGGGTCCTGATATTGATTGGACCCCCTAAAAATATTGGGGGTCTCGACCCCTCGGACCCCCCTGTTCCGCCGCCCATACATCTGAATATTCCAAAAGAATATTGATGTTTTCAAGTATGTATATTAGATAGGGGTCTGTCAGCTAAAGTCATGCGAAATGGATCATAAGACGAATTAAGGATTCTTATTAAGGTTTTACATCAATATGGCAATTATTTTATACAGGGATAAAATCTGCCCTCCAAAGGCAAAACAACTTAAGTCGTGTTTTCCAAATTTTACAGGAGAGCCATTTTTCTGAAATGTTCTCCCAATTCACTAATTTTGCGAATTTCAAATTGAAACTTCACTTGAGTAAAGACTATGTGGTAACTCATTCTGACATGAAAGTTGTGCTAAAAGTGATGACGTCATCAAGGTCATATATGATTTAAGTTGTTTTGCTTTTGGGAACAGCCATTCCCATGCATATGGACTTAAGTTGTTTTGCCATCTCTTTGATAAACGTATCACATACTACTTATTAATTGCCGATAGTCTTAATTGCATTCTTCTATAATTTAGAAGGTATTCTTAATCAAAACCCATAGAAAATAACCTAGACTCAAAAAAGAAATTGATCTTGCATCACAAATACTTGTATTGAACTCTTACAAAAGACTCTGCAAAAAACTGTCATTCATCGGAGTTTATCAAGTCTACACTCAAACTGGATTCCGGCATATCAGTCCAGTAGCTTCGCCGGTGTTGCGGCATCAGAGGCACCAACTTCCCGATGATGTCCCGCTTTTTGCAGGTGTTGATGCCTCTGTTGATTCCCCGGCGGACGAAGGGCAGAGAGAAGGTTTCAGGAGACCGGTACCTCTTCTTCAACAAAAAAAACCATCTTGTACTTGGTGAATTCGACTTGGTCGAATGACGTCTTGAGGTACATTGCCGCTGAACTGCGCCGAAATTCAGCCACCACGACATCACTCAGCATCGGTTTTAGGGGATTCGTTGAAGCCGTCAGATTGTTCAACCGATACTGAGAGATATAATCGTGGTCCTTTTCAGTGACGAAGTCCGAGGAGACCATTTTCTTGCTACCAACTCTGTTGGTTTGGCAGCAAGCTGCGAAGTCCTCGATGTCCAACACGGTCTTCATTGCCTTGAGGTTTTTCTCTATTCTGGAATGGTCGCAGTCCGCTGCCATGAAGGTATGGCCAGTCTCTAGGTACTTCAGGCGCAATGTCTGAATCGCGACATTCGGTTGCTGCACACATTGCAGGCAGATTCAATACAGGAACCAGTTTTTTCTGCGCCGCGCAGTTGTCCATGTAGATTGTGAACTCCATTACGGAAGTGATGGATGAATTGCAAGAAGCAGCTGGCGATATCCTCTTTGTTCCTTCCAGCTGTTGACTCGTCCCACACGAATGCTAGCCCCCTTTTTTTAATGGATCCCACAGGTGAGAATGCTTGGTTGAAGGCTATCACTCTTGGTGTGAATATACACACCTTGTGTGGCATTTGTGGCAGCATTGTCACCTTCATTAGGTCAGTTGACACAACCATGTGGTTGATGTCTTGGTTTTCCCTGTCTCTCTGGTATTCCTCTCTCGCACGGGTGTACCGGTTCTTGTGCCGCGTATAACGTTGACAAACTTCACACGTGGAACAGTCGTGGGAGATGGCTGGTTTGTGATGAAAGTATAACTCGCAAACTTCACATTCTTCTCCACTCAATTTTGTGAAGGCAATTTTCATTTCTTTGACTTTCTTCCGGCAAGTCTCGTCTGAAACTGGTCTCATGGGTCTCGTTGAAACCCTTCGCCATTTGCGTAATTTTTATCGAGGACGGAAGGTAGCGCCAATTGGGTGCATGTGCTCTTCTATAATGCGGAAGACATGGCGAATGGCTTTCGATGTGTTCACATATTTGTGAAAGAACTTCGTCGCTGATTTTGTTCGCTGGTTCATGCCGTCCTCTCCTATCGACTCCATCGGCTGTTTGTCCAATTTCCAGGTCTGTCAGAATTTCCTGTTTCAATACATAACGACATCCCAAAGGCAAAACAACTTATGTGTAGAGTTAAGCTGTCCGTCAGAATTTCATGTTTCAGTGCATCCGACATCCCAAAGGCAAAACAACTTATGTGTCGACTTAAGTGGTTTTGCCTTTGGAAAACTCTCGCTTCATTACTTAGCAAGTTCCAAAGGTAAAACAACTTATGTGTCGACTTAAGTAGTTTTGCCTTTGGAAGTCGAAGATAAGTTGTTTTGCCTTTGGAAAACTGCTGAAAATATTTGACCTTTGCGACCATTCAAATTTCAAATTGCTCTAGCTTCTTTTCTATTGAGAGTTGGGCTTTAAAATTTATATGGGAGATGTATGACAACAGGCCCCAAAAAACTGCGTTAAAACATGGAAACAGAAACTAACCCGACTTAAGTTATTTTGCCTTTGGAGGGCAGAAATGTACACAAAAGGTTTACATCAATATGGCAATTATTTTATACAGGGATAGAATGTATACAAAAGGTTTCATCTGATAATCATTGTAGTTTTCTTCAGAACTCGTAAGCCTAATATTATGCTAATAAATTGCTTACTAGGATGCATTTTTGTAAAGGAAGATGATGCTCATGATTAAGCTATATTATTGAAGCAAAATGATTTTATTAGATGGTCGATACCGCATTGCTCAGTACACACAAGCTATGAAAATACATGTAGGCTATATAGCGGGTGAAGTATGACGTAATCAGCATGACTGCACTAATGTAAACGGTAGTCAAATTATTTACAAAATAGTGCATAAATGCCTACTGGTACATCTATTCTTCAATCAATAACTCTGAAAGTTTCATAAACATCACGTACTTCACGAAAATCACAGTGAAAGTGACATAAATAAATAGCCTAATATAATACCTGGCAAAATTCAACAGAAAATATTCCATTGTGTATATCATCATCTCAATTTCTTAGGCCTATTTATCAACATTATGCAATGCATCTCACTCATTCGCATTAACTGATCCACTTGTTTCACTAATCCAACATCAATCTTTTAAGAAAACTCGATAGCAGGTCTCCCGTGTGTCTCTGGCAAGCCAGCATGGATTGATGTCTCGAATTCCTTGACTGATAAATTCGATGACATTCATTTGTATCATGTAACCCGCGTGTACTTTCAACATGCATCAATTCAGACTCGTGTAAAAGCCATAGCATCATGGCCTCAAAGTTACTGTAAAAAAATTGTGCATTCACCGATACGCAGTACGACAAGGCTCTGACTTCAAGAATTACCACAACATGACTTTTTTGCTAATAAGGGCACATTCTCCAATTTCCCTATATAATATAGTTATTACATAAGATTATGCAATCGTCAAGATATGCATTCAATTGTCAACATATGAATGATAGCATGACTAAAGAAAAGGGCAGCATGACAAAAAGTCACGTTGCGTTGTAAAAAAACCCTGTACTACGAAACACTTTTTTCCTGCTCCACCAAAAAAGCGAAAAAAACGAATGCCACCCGATAAAAGCGAAAATTCGGGCATATTTTCGAAAAAGCGAATAAAATCGAAAAAAGCGAATGTCTGGGTGGTCTGTTAATACTGTGAAGCGGTGTGACTTTCGTCAAATATGGGTAAAATGAGACAAGGAAATTTTAGGACATTGAACGCTTATATTCTACGTGTAATAGATTCTGCGCCCATAATTCGAAATTATCGATTACTTAATCACTTGGAAGATATTTGACGAAAATCTGAAAATGCCATTTCCAACTATGAAAACAACCACAAAATGAAGACTATTCCTCAATTTGGAAACAAAATGATAGACTTGCACACGAAATTACAGAGTTTATCACAGTTTATTGAGCATCGATCACGTAAGGGTATATAGCGAACGATAATATAAATAAGTTGTACATCAAAACTGGCGTGACGCTCGTCGAATATACACACGTGAGAAATGAAATAAGATGTAGAAATTTTGGGAACTTCTAAATTAGATTCTACGATTTTTCAATTTTTCACAATTCAAAATTACTTGTTCAAAGTATGACCTTCAAACTTCAACGTAAGGAGCCATATATTCAAATGGCTCTATGGTTCTATGACTCTTCAAGGGGTCCATGCTGAAGCTTTGTTGTTTCTTTCTAACACTTCTGCTGTTGATTGTATCATTATCACATTTCCAACTATTATCTGCAATATGTAGATTGTAAATTCGTAGGCATATATGTTGATATATTACTTTCTAAGTTGAAATAATTACAAATACATATATATTTAAATATAGGCCTAACAGCCTAAAAATATATTTGACGAAAATAGGAAAACATCTAAACAACAAGATGATGAGAACTCCTCACTTAGGCTACAAAATTGTGCGCACGAAATTACTGTTTATCACAGATTAATACTTTGATAGTACCGGTCTTATCAACTATATCTACTTCGTTTCGAAGGATTACGGGCATGAAGATCATATTTCTTTGTGACCAAAGATTCCAATAACTTCTTCTCTTTCGCTGCTTCAACCTTATCTCCCCATTTTCTTTTGCTGTCTTAAAGAGTAGAACCTTTTGGAGATGCTCTAATTTTTCTTGTTCCTTGGCTTTCAAATGTATTGTGTATGCGCTGTGGGATTGTTGCATGTTCTTTATAAGCTGCATGTCTGGCTGCGTCATAGAGATACTTTCATGCATGAGCTTGTCCGACTTCGATTGGTATTTCAGTCAATTAGGCTGAGATATTGAGACGTTTGAAGACTACACCTTCCTTTCCCAACTATGGCATCGACCCAATTGAAAGTCCCCTCTACTAAGAGACCATGAAACACCGTTAGGACTGCCTTGACTAGCTTACCAAGTAAGGAGCGTCGAATAATTCCATCTCCTGTCGTCAGTGCGAATACACGATTCCAAAATGAGTCTAAGCGTTCTCCTAGAACAAAGTGGATGTCCAGGTCAACGGAATACAGTCGAATTTCATAAAACAGATCACAGTCACTTCTTCTTTTCTGATAACATTGGGTAACTCTTCGGCAATGTCCAGTAGTTGGTTTTGAATACCTTCATACTTTCTTTTCAGGGGATCTAATCCTCCCAGTCGATGAAGAGACGAATTGTTCAATGGCAATTTTCCTGACATTGCTGTTCGGCTTGCCTTGTGGAAACGTTCTTTTCCCATGGCATCATTAACTTCTTTCAACAACTCTCGAGCTCTTTCACACACGTACAACCGTCGATATTCCGATCTGCCGGTAACATCTTGACAAGTCGAAGGCTGATCCCCAATGCATTCTGACTTTATGAACATCGAAGACAATTCTACTATTAGTTGTAGAAGGCTGTGATGGGTCATATGAATTTTGGGCTCTTCTGATTCAAGCAATTTCACAAACTTTTGAAGTATTCCAAATACCGGCATGCAATCGGACACCTTTAGAGCCAAGTGCGTTTTAAGAAACTCATGGAAAAGCAAATGTGAAATGAAAGATCTTCGAGATTGTACTTCCTTGTTTGACTCTCTATTGGCCTTTCTGGCTTCATTGTGAATCATTCAGGAGATTCCTCAAAGATGAAGCAAAATACAGTCAAATAAAGATGACTGTCATCATCAATCTTAATTTTTTTGTTTCTCAAAACATACTCAAAAATTCAACAACTGTATAGAAAAAACACCCTATCCCTCCCCCCCCGGAATTCAGGAAATTTCCGGAAGAATCTAACCAACGAAGAATCACCTTTTTGCAAGAGAAAATTGTAAAAATTTGCGTCCCACTTTCAAGCATGGTACAGTCTCCATAGTCAAGTGGAATACAGACTGATTTTTCAGTATTCCTTCAACATCATATATCTTAGATCTTTTATTTTATCATTTTCTTTGAAATATTCAGAACATGCCTCGTCGGTTTAAAACAAGCTCGTCTAATGCTATTGCACACAAATGTTTTCAGTCTTTTGTCTTTCGGAAAGCTGTAGAAGGCAAGGTCCTTAGGATCGTCCGATTTATTAGAACACTTGTATGCGCAGAGATTTTTAATTTGTTCAGAGAACACAAAAAGTCACTTCCTGTCAATGAAGCATATTGCTTCCGGTTCATTTTCTTCGTGCTTTGATCCTCTTACGCATAGCTGAATCGTCATGAAGCATGATAACGATGACATATCAGACTATTGGCAGATGTGACGCCATCTCGTTCGCTAAGGTTGATGATTGCGGTTAACTGAGGGATCAGAAGTGCGTCAAAATTAGCAGGATTGACTAGTCATTCAATGAAGAATTTATTGAGACAAGGTTGAAAATTTGACCGAACTGCACCTTTACATCCATTAATAGAATCATTCTTCAGAAGAAGATTGTGCGTGTATATCGGGGAAGTTCATGAGTCATATCCCAGCCATCAGCGTCCAATATTATTACCATTCGTCATGATAGACATGACAAACTAAACCTAACAAACTGAACTCGATTGTGCATCAACGAGTTTAAGATGCGATACCAAATTTTTGCTTGCGAAAAAATGCGGAATTTCGTGACTAAGGTTGCAAGAATACGAAAAACACAAGGCCATCAGAAATTGATGGCATTTGGTAGGATCATTGGGCTGCGATCACAAAATGAAGACACATTTGATCTAACGCATCTGGCATAGGCCTAGTCTTACAATGTGTATTTTTGTAGAGTGGTGCGATGAATTTTATTCTAAATTGTACATATATCATGACTAGGGTTTAACACGGGATTTCTCTAGAATTTCCGATAATTTCGAGTTTCGATTCCAGGAAAATTTCACGGAAAATTGAACTGATGAATTAGTTAAAAAACGATTTGAGCACATCATTCTCATACAATAGTTCACATATTAACAGCATTTGTCGTATAGATAATCCTCTCAACTACAAATAGGAATTGTGATTATTGCTGTTCTTCAATAAGAAGACGAAGTGATACGTTTAGGTTATCTTCTCCAAGACCTTGAGATTCGTGCATGACCCGTAAATTTTAATTAAGCGCCCAAAGAAATTCACATGTCTATAAGCGTATTTTGCATGTAGTATTTGTAGTATGCATACAGTATTTCACAGTTTGGATTAGAGAGGCACTGAAGCAGAGTAGAGTGAAGTGCTAGCGATCTCCGTCAAGCTTTGAAAAGTCTTAAATTACATTTGTATTTGAAATACATCTATATACTTTTTCCAGCATTTGAATTTTGGACTTTCTGAGTATCTGTATTTTCGAATTTCTTAAATACGGTCTTTGTATTAATGCACTGGTATTTTGACATTTTAAATGAGAAATATTTGTATTTGAATTTCAAAAATGTATTTGTCCCCAACTTGATCTCTGCTGGTCATTTCTAACCTGAGTAAAGTGGTAGTCTATTCTCTTCAACATGTTACGACGATTTCGAAAATAGCAAGACCCAAGATTGACTAAGCTTCATTGAATCAGTTGATCAAAAAAATTGACGCAAAAAGTGAGTGAATGTGTCCTGAGACATTGAGGAATAATGTCCAATGGAACTGATGAAAGAATAGATAAAACAGCTTAAATGCATGCACACACGCTGAAGCGTGGAAAGATACATGTATTCAGATACACGGACATAACCTACGCTTCTAACTACCGCTTCTAATTCACAAAGTACCGGTTCTTATACAAATTGCATTACATTTTATTTCCCAATAGAAAATACCATTAGCTATGTCCATCTGGAACATAAATCTTGTACATAATTGTATGATAGCAACAAGTTTCAGACAAATTCGAAAAGGTGGAGGATATTTTCTAAAATTCCTTGAAACAGTCAGGTTATGAACTGCTCACTCATTGGAAGTTCGGTGCAAAGGATAGCTCGTTCGCTGACTATTTCTATACCTCATCTAGGTTGATCTAGGTTTTATACTTATTTCATGTTGTTGCGCTTAGATATTATGATGTCGAAATATCGAGGTGAATGCTTTTCTCAATAGCCGGAGAAGAAAATACCATGTACAGTCACTACAAGAAAATACTTTCCACGATGGGATGTTCCATGGTCAACAAACGGCACTTTCATTAAAAACATTATGTGCAAACACTTCAATGAAAAGTTATGTGAAAGTCCAAGAATTCTTGTCAATATCCACAAACAATCATTTAGCCGATCTGCTTCGGCGTCCTCAATGATTTTTTAGACTTTTCTACATCCTGGCGCGACAGTGTCGAGGGTCGCATTAACTGCATAGTTTAGGATCTCAAACTCAGAAAATAGTCGATAAAAAATTCCCGGAAAATTACCAAAAACACATTTCCCGCAAAACCATAGTCATGACTCAATCGTATCTCTAATAATAATACTATGCTCAATGTGTGAGCAATATAAATAACAGCATTACATAAAATAACCTCACACAATAACCATTTGAACAATAAAAATCCAGTAGAATTTGAAATCTGGTGCATGCATAGTTCAAAATGTATGTATACTGGTACATATCTTGCACGCTTTGATACGTGGGAGGGAACGCATTTGCTGTTCAAAATAGCATGGAGCAACGTAAGATTGAAAGATTGATTCTTACCTGTTGAGATTTCTCTTTCTCAGTCAGTGGTCGAATCCGATACGAAGGCAAAACATCACAGAACACTTCGCATAAAGATAATGCAGTCAGCCGTCTTATTTCTTTCACTGAGCACGTTTCCTTTGTTTCAAATAACTTGAGAATTTCGGCAATACGATCGACCTGCAAAAGGAACATTCCGTGATCAAATCCACAATCACGTAAAGCTGAAATCGGAGAAAATTTTGCAAATGCAAAAGAATGGGGGGGAGAGAAGTCGTTATTTTTTTTATAAGACGCATTTTCAGTGGATTCGTTGCAGACATAACTTGCTGACATTATATTAGAATAACCTCTTTACAGAAGAAATGACGATTAAATTTTAAATGTCACCCAAAGTAAGATCTGATCAAGATGTTAGGAAAATTCATGCTTACATTTGCCTCTGGATTTTCTAGAATTTGGTGACAAAGATTTGCAACCTTGATCTTCGTATTTTTTATCAAGCAAGCCTCTTCGTAGAGCTGTTGGGCTGCCGTTTCTTGAGGCATCACCTAAAATGAAAACGATGAAATTGTACAGCATTAAAACTGTGGTTTCAATTCATCAGCAACATCTTACATAATCAGGCTTCAAAAGAAGATAGTGAGAAAAAAGGATGAAAAAATAGTAGCATAAAATTAACCGATAGGATGGTGAAACCGTTTTTATGCATACATTAGTTTTTCATAATGTTTACATTTTGTAAGGCGTTCATTAGAAAAAAGTTTAATTAATATTGTTCAATCAGCTTTTTTTCAGGCGACATTTGGCATGTCGAGTGAAAAATGAAATTCAAGTTACTTCTGAAAAGATCTAATTCTCTAGTTCCCAGAACATGTCTCATTTTGTCCTATCTTCTGTGACAGTTCAATAGTAGTCGATGTTTGAAGTTTGGCGAAAAAATAAGTTTTTGTCGTCGCGTTTGTCACTTATCAGGCCTAATATTCAAACTCTTGATTTTCATATGTGTGGGAATCTATTTATCTGTGAATATATAATCAATTGGTAATGCATAGTAATTATATGACAGGTGATACAGTCATAAAATCTTTGAAACCCCCATTTTTCTAGGTAAATTAACTGAACTTTTTCACACCCTCGGAGACCTGAGGGAGGTCCGGTGGACCCCTTTTACAAATTCTTTGTTTACCTGCTTAAATCTATATCAAATCATTAGGAAAGTTGATTTCAAGTGAAACAATGATGTTTGCGTGTAGCAGGTCGATATAACTAATCCCTTGAATGTCTTTCAGCCTTCTCAGTAAACACATGTGAAAATGTGGTGTTTTTGTATTCAACGATATTCACCAAAGTATCAGGTGCACTAAGAGTCGGTTTTACGATTTGCAGTCGCTATGTAACCTTAGATAGCTTGATTTTAATGAAATTGATCCATTCCATGCAGCATAACCCTTCAATTTGGCAACTTTTTCAAATTTATCCATACCAATCGGAAATAGGTCTAAGCTGAGCCATAACTGCTGCATTTTGACCCTTAAAACAGCTGTGAAGATCTCAAAATCATCACTTACTGCTTTGAAAACTTTGTCATCAGTCTGTTTTTAGTGTTGAACTATGAATATAATGATAGCTTTCACTTTGAACATTGATTTATGCTGATTTGTTCATGTAGGCCAACCAGTCATGCACGATCATGTGCGAAAACAAAATATTCACATTTTACGACCTTCTAACATAACGCACATGCACGAGCATGATGTAAACATTGAATAAATGAATTTCACTTATTATGCACCATCGTGAACATGCACAAATTCATTTTTCATTTGATAGTAAGAATTTTGTTATGGGAATTTCTACACCCTCTGAGACCTGAGGGGGATACAGTGAACCCCCTCGGCCTTCAACCATACTTCAACTGATCCAATTGAAATGAAATAACACATACAGATTTACTGTCAAAAATGATGATTTTACATGGCTATGAGCGGTTGATATATCCTCAGCACAAAAAGTAAAATAGTAAAAAAAGTAGAAACCCGTATCGGAATTTCAAATGTTCATCAAGTCATGAAATCACATAAGAGCTTCTCTTACGCTGGTTTCTACCCCGATGACAATACCAGGGGTCTCACCCTAAAAACCATAAATTCAAGGAAGGAAATGAAAAAAATCAAGGAAATATAAATCAATATATTTTTATAAAAAAATCTGAATAAATCTGTAAAGCAAGATTAACAATGAAGTATCTTTGATAGAATGCTGATTCAAATGAAATGGACTATGAAGTCTTTCGTCTCTTCAATAACTGCACAAACAACAACGAAATGTCTTTGGAAGAACGATAAAACAACAAAACATCTTTGATAGAATGCTGGTTGTTCAAGAACAAGAGATTGGGAAAATCAGCAACAATAATAACAAATAAAAAGTCTAACAATAACAAGCACTATGATGATTCGCTTCTTTTGGGTTTCTTTTCGCAGTGAGCATTCAAGTTTTGCACCAGTTTTTCCAATGACTGTTCCGCACTTCTTTTCGATGCCTGTGCAACTAGGGCCGCGTGGATCAGATTATTTTTCTGTTCGTTTTTGGTGCTGAGCAAACTCTCTTTCATGGCGTGTTCGGAAGCATCATTTTGATATTTTATCACTGTCTTTTCCTTTCTGATAGAGGCTTCTAGATTTTCCTTTTCATTCTGCCAACTGACTAGCTGACCTTGATATCTCTTTAATTTTTCATTTTCCTTTTGTTTGGCTTCAGCAAGCTTTTTCGTCTTTTCTTTCTTTTCTTCTTAAATCTTGAGGGCTTCAAAGTAAACAGAGCGAGCCTTTCGACAGCGCGCCAGCAAGTCGTGAGTGATAACGACGAATTCTACCCCACCACTTCTTGTTATTTCTTCTTTGGCGATCTTCATGGCCGCAACCGTAGAGTACTTCAAACTGTCTATCATTTAAAATAGCTTTAGTGGTTGAGAAACCACGTTCGACAAACGCATTGCTATGAGCTAGCGAGTATGCCATTTTTATCAGTTTTTTAAGAGCAGTCGTATCGTCGCCCTTTTCCTTCAAAATTGAAAATATAGCGGTCCAATATGCATCTACTCGCACTTGCACAGAGGTGTTCGGAATTTCGTCATCGGTTAGACAGCGATATTGCTCAAGGATGTGCATGCTGTAATGATTTCATCATCGTCGAACCTCTTCATTATTTTCATGACAGTTTGAGCCACTTCAATCAACCGAGCGCTGGATTTTGCTTTTGGTGAAATGAATGTTAACGACGCTAGTAGTTCATTTTTCAGTGGAAGGTGTAATTGCAGATATGAAACACCACTTACGATGGCATCTGTCAGCTAACGCTTAGTATCTTTCCGATTTTGTTTAAGTCTTATCTTCTTCATGTCATCAAGAAGTTCTTCCATAAATGGAAAATGACTGGATCTCACAGTTACGTCATCGACTTTGAAACTGGCCAGGTGATCGGCATTGTGATCAGGCAGCTGAATGCTTGGAATTATCAATGGACATAATTGAACGACGAGATCCACTGAGTCCGCATGTAAATCTCCAACCAAAAGCATCGTTGCTTGCAATTTTCTCAAGAGAGTTTGGTAAACTTAGCTGACTATGAACAGAAACTTGATCAGAACATATGTCTTAGGAGCTTCTTCCTTGGAGAGGTAACTCATAGTAAGGCGATAGTGTACCGGCGTTGAAACCGGTCGCATATAGAATGATTCCATATTCTCTTCAAAAACGAGGGTGAATCGAATGCAGACCATTGGCATAGTAACTGTGAATAACAAGTCAAATGTATTAACTTTCGAGGACCAAGGTTTTCGATATTTTTATATGCGATGCGAAGAACGATAGGCATGCTTTTTATACAACTTAGGCGAAAATATTATTGCCCAGTAACATACATGTACCTTGAAGCAGTGTCCGGATTCTAGAATTTCGAAATTTTCGTGCATCCCGAAAATTTTCGTGCATGATATATACAGGGTGATTCCGATCTTCCCGTCACTTTTCAAGTAAGGACTACAGCTGTATCACATGTCTGGTTGTAGTGATGGTTCATGATTTATATACTACGTTTCATGGCCTTTCAAATCGTATATTATTTATTTTCTTGTGATCTGCATTTCTGCTGATACGAGCAATTGAAATTGTTTACCCATATTACAACTTTTTAAATCAATTTTAAGTACTTTTTTAATTTTTTTATTCCTAGTCTACTATTTATTTATTTTATTTTACTATTTAAGTTTTTTTTTCATTTGATTTCGAAAAACATTTCAGATCCAAAAAACTTCATTATAAGTGACAGGTATGCAGTAACGCAAAATTAACTCACGAGAACTGTTCAAAGTGACCACCACCACTCTCAGAGCACAACTCGCATCGGCGCAAGAATGACCTGTACGAAGATCGCATCATCTCGACCTCCACGCTATCGAGTAAGCTCGTAAGTCTTTCTTGCAAAGCTACAAGAGTACGAGGACGTGGATCTCTGTATAGTTTGTCACGAATATAGCCCCAAAGCCAGAAATCGTTTACTGCTAAATCAGGGCTTCTTGGTGGCCAGTGTATCGGTCCACCACGACCAATCCATCGGTTCTTCAGCTTGACGTTCAGCAGAAAACGAACAGAATTGGCATAATGTGCAGGTGCACCATCCTGCTGATAAAATTGACGTCGATTTCGTCTATCACTTAGTAGCGGCACAACTTTGTCTTCAAGGATAGACTGGTAGCGCTGTCCATTCATTATTTCTTTTTACACATGGTAAGTGATGCCGTGGTGTGGTGATATCATTGCCCAGCAAGTGATGGAAGCAGACTTTAATGGTTTCACGATAACAGCGTGAGGATTTTCTTCCGCGTAGATGAAGGCGTTGTGAAGGTTCACAGATCCATTCAAGTGAAACGTTGCTTCATCGGAGAAAACGATATTTCCAACGAAATTACTGTCGCGTTGTTGATGTTGAAGGATAAGGTTAGAAAACTGGAGTCTTTGAACTTTATCGTCGTCCGAGATCTCTTGCACGCGGGTAAACTTCCAAGCTCTCAAACCTTCATCTTTCAACACTCTGTTCACCGACGATTGTGAAACGCTGCAGAGCTGAGCTGGCTTTCGTTGCGAAAGTGTTGGATCATCACCATAGGCCTCGACTATTTCGTCTCGTTTGTCGTCGGAAAGCCGTCGATCTGAATGGTCACCGACTCTTGCATTTTTGGTGAGAGATAGCGAGGTTTTATAACGCCTTGCCCACCCAATTAAGGTTGTGCGTGGTGGAGCTTCTTTCTTAAAATCTACACGAAATCGTCGCCTTGCATCTTCAGGATATGAAGAGATGGTATAGGCCACGGCCGTCGCAATTTCTTCATTCGTGAAGCCAAGATAGTTAATTGCTGCCAAGTGTTGATAGTAAATAAATTTCAGCCAGTTTAATACCGTCTACACTGAAAAGTCAATCTCAATTAACTTTGCATGGTGTCGCTCAAAGCAAGCAATTATTAGATATCTATGCTGAATGCGGCTGATGATATTGATTGTTGCGATGTTCCTGTCATAGATATTGATTTAAAAAGTTGTAATATGGGTAAACAATTTCAATTGCTCGTATCAGCAGAAATGCAGATCACAAGAAAATAAATAATATACGATTTGAAAGGCCATGAAACGTAGTATATAAATCATGAACCATCACTACAACCAGACATGTGATACAGCTGTAGTCCTTACTTGAAAAGTGACGGGAAGATCGGAATCACCCTGTATATATATACATATATATATATAGAAAAAAAGTCACCTTTTCTGAATAGTATGATCCCAGACAGCACTATTTCGTTGCAAAGCCGCTTCAGAGCTATTTTACACATTCATACTGAATTCCTCATCATTGCATAAGAACCTAAGGTTAGACTGACATGCATTACTGTAATGCACTAAAATGTACATCTGAGTGAATGCACGTAAAATTGATGTAAGCTACCCAGGGTAACAAGAATCCTGCTCACATATTAACTTGCAAATTACATGCGAACATTCAACTACCAGATACAATTAAAGATAGAGTAAACGAAACTGCCACTGAGTATAGAGTTTCGATTTAACTTACAGATTGTTTCATAAAAAATGGATCACCCTTAAACATCGCCTTAACTTCAACTTTGTCTAACTCCGCCAAACTTGAACGAATTTCTCTGAAATTTGGAAGATATGTCAGTTGTGCTTACTAATATCATTGTTGGAAATTTCAAGCATGAATATTGAGTTGTTTTCCTGTTATAGATAAAAAAGTAGTAGATAATTTGATCTTCATTTAGCAATGTTACACAAAATCATACCTCACTCTTATAAAATTACATTTGTTTCCTTTGCTATGTAATATGTTGTTCTACAAGCCAAAAGCTATCAAGCAAAACAAAAATAAAGAAAATCGGTCAATCAGAGCCAGTATAGCACCATTATTCATCAACAATAATGTAACTGCTACATGTGATTAACTGGACTTCATGTTCCATAGCTTCCTGACTTCGTTGCGGTGGTGTTGGCAGCACTCCTGATTGCTTTCAGCTAGAAATCTGTCTCTTACCGGTTGAAAACAATACAAAGCACAAATGAACAATAACGAGATCGCATTCACAAAAGGCAAAGTGTCAGCTTTGCTCGAACTAGGGTTTTCTTTGCGAGCTACAAGCAAGCGACTAAATGTCCCTTACACAAATGTGCATCGATGGCATAATGATGATTTTCGACTCTGTCGTAAAGAGGGCTCTGGCCGTCCACGCAAAACATCCAAACGTAGAGACCGCCTAATTTTGAGATTTGTTAAAGTTGATCCAAGTCTCTCGTTAACTGAGATGGCTGCACTATTCCACTATTCGTAGAAGACTTATTGAGTCGAATTTCAAGAGCTGTAAGAGGCCTTCTGAGATCGAATTATCAGATCAGCATACAAAAAGACGTCTCAGATGGGCAATGAGTCATTGTCACTGGCGAAATCAACGGGATCGGGTTGTCTGGTCTGATGAGGCATCAGTCCGTCTGAAGGATAGTGATGGTCGATTGAGATTATGGATAAAATCTGATCAGGAAATTCCGAGACATTTACATCGTCCCCGGGTACAAGGTGGTGCGACTACTTTACTGATTTGGGCTGGCATTTGGACCAATGGCCGCTCTGAACTTCACATGCAGCAAGGAACCATGAATTCTGAACGCTATGTGAATGTTTTACGAATGAACATTGGCCAAATGACAGATCAACTTGGTGATCCATCGACTTGGTTATTTATGGATGATAATGCTACGTGTCACAGGAGCAGTAGAGTCAACTTATGCAAGTCTCAATTAGGGCTTAGGACATTATCTTGGCCAGCTCGTTCTCCTGATCTGAATCCCATAGAAAATTCTAAAACGTAACGTTCGTCGTTCACTGCTACCTACAGATGGCGTATCACAACTTACGTCACTGTTAAAAAGAGAGTGGAGAAAGTTAGATCAGTCAAAAATCAACGATATGTCATTGACAATAAGGGTAGGGCCAATAAGGACATTTAAATATATAAGGGACATGAAATAACATGAAAAATGCTTTCTGTATCATACTTATGTTTTATTAAGTCAAATTTTAGGATGATCCACTTTTTATGAAACGGACTGTATTTTAAGGGTTGATGGAGGTATTTCAAAAAAGTATGCCTATCCAATTATCATGAAAGTAATTACTTTGGTAGGAAGGGCGTATGCTTATTTTGTTAACAGATAGAACGAGTATACAGTATAATAAATCGTATACTTATGTATCACTAAACAAATTGAAACAACAAATTTAGTACGGTAAGAGCATATTGCTATTTGCAAAGATTACTAATCAGCTGACGCTGTCCATTATCTTTGGCCATTGTTCTGAAAGTCTACATGGAAGTTCACCAGATAAGTCACTTTGGTATTTTTGGTATCTTTGGAAGGGAGGAGATCTTGGGGAGGAGCTCGGCTGCCTTCCGTTTCAAAACAGTCTCTACGGCACGTTCGCATTCTTTTTCCTTCTTCTTTGTGAGACAATTCAGAACGATTAAAGAAAACTGCAGCGTGCCTCAATGGAGTTGTAATAATCAGACTTTCAAGGTTACAGTGGAGCACAGATAACTATAACACGTCGGGAGCAAAAAAATCACTCGAGCAAAAAGGGATTTTGAGTATTAAAATGTTAGAGTTATCTCCAGTGTGTATCTTCGACAAAATTGTTCACGTCATCCTTCACAGAATCACATATGAATAAGTGTCAATTTCGAATGTTCTTGAAGTTTCCATTAAAGAGCACAAAGCTGAGAAACTGAGACAAGTTAACGTAAAATACCTTTTAACTCCAGCAATAATATTGAGTATATGATCTGAAATATGAGAATAAGTTTTCAACCTAAGAAATGTGCACAGCCTTTATTTACCTTCAATAAATATTTGCCATATTTGAATCCTGATTCTTATCAAAAGATAATTATATAATCATGTCGTTCTTTAGAATATCGTATCTTGTTATCTGTAAAATGTATCTTTCTCTGAGACAGAATGTATCTTAAATGTGGCAGACAGCTTACAGTTTCCACTCATTTCACCAAGTGCTGTACTCTACCCACTTGGTAGAGTACAGTAACACCGGTAATCTATAAAAATCTATCAAAAATGATGTATACTGAAAAAACTGAACGATGCAAAATTCGTGCAATCCACATCACGATTTTCGTGCATCGACTGAAATTTTCGTGCATTCGTGCATGCACGAATTTCGTGCGTGAATCCGGACACTGCCTTGAAGTCTCAATGGAGTTGCATTCGTATGTCACTCGTATCATCATATCTGATGAAGCAAGTGTACATATCCATCATGAAGGACAAGTGAATTAGTGAATTAGTATTTTGGTAGACGTCAGGCTATACAACTGCTGATCTGGTTTATCTGTATTTAATTCCTAACTGGTAAGCCAATATTTACAAGGTTTCGTTGACTGTGTCTCTAACACGTTAAATTTCTGTAGGTCATCGACGTATTCTGAAATGATAAACACATGCAATCATGACATCTAAATTGAATGATCGAGTTTTTTGTGAATAACATAATTTTGATGTGAATTGGCAAAACTCTAAAAACACTCAGAATAGTGAGACTACACTGGCAATTGAAAAGCAGAAAATTTAGCAAAAATCATGTGTAGGTAGGAAGCCTTCTAAAGTGTAGGTCGTTAAATTTTGAAATTCAAGGAATTCAAGAACATAAATCAAGGAAATTCAAGGAAGAAAATTGCCCATTCAAGGAATTCAAGGAAGAGTGAGACCCCTGCAATACCCATTTGACATGCCATTTTTCTACGAGTATTTTCGTTTATTATCAGAACTTATAATTTTATTGATTGATTGAAATTGCAAAACAATAGTGTCACCTAGATATAAGCCTACTGAGTCAATGCTTTTGTTGATTCAAGAAAGCAAAATCATTAAACTATTTGAGGTAAAAATAAACAAATAAATATAAATGATAAAACTCTATGATTAAGGATGCATTGCTGTCTGTGTGACTATACATAACGTAGGTACACAGCCTCCTACTGAATAATGTCTGATGTTAGTCATCGGTGGAAATAAATGATTTGCAGATTGTCAAGATAAAAATAATTGTGCAGGGTGAGGTGGAAATCTTCAGGTGTCCCTCACATTTTTCATGAATGCTGATTGATCAATTAGTTATCGTTATTAATGATCGCTGATTAATCAATTAGCTAATTAGTCAAATTAACTACTAGCTCATTGTTACACTCATCTTGGCAAATATTGATGGTTGTGAAGGCACATTCCATAGTCCACCATTAAATGCTACCTATACATGCCTAGTTGATTATGCTGATGATAATACGATGATCATAATTTCATAGGTTGCTGTAAGAGGAATGAATTCATTTTGTTCCACCATTGGGCAACATGAAATGAAAAAAAATGATGTTATCAATCAATACCTTCGATTGTTTTCCACGAATTCTCGAGTGCTGGGAATCCCTGGAACATTTCTATTAATGCATGTGGCTATAATGTAATTATGGGCTGTGATGTGGTTTGAAAGTCAAATGGGTGTGGTAATAAGGAGTAAGGATAGAAATTAGCAAACGGAACTTATATCTGGTTATAGGACGGAATGAACATTTGAAATTCCGTTGCCATGTAGCACCAATTATTTTTTTATTTTATTAATGGAATAATTATCACAACTAGGACAATATTTGGTGATAATACTGTCTACAAACCCTAGAACGATGTGGCATTCACCATATATGCATTTTCATAATGGAACAGCATGTTCTGAGACATTTACTATTAGGGATGGCACGAAATATTTTGAGTTTATTTTTTATTTCCTCAGAAGTTTATCGAAGTTTACTTTTCGAGCGCGATGTCGTTTTTCTTGTGAACTGATATCATATCGAAGTTCTTATGACATGTATACTTTGATTTATCATTCAAGAATTAATTACTACTTTAATGGCTGTGATAAGTATGTGTTCATCAGTAGGCTAACTGATTTTTCTTCACGAGCCAATCAAATCAAGAGACAAGCATATCCCGGTTACCATAAATGCGGTTGCGGAAACAGGACTGCTGCAACGCTCGTCATTGTTTTATTCCTCGTTCAAGGAACTTATGATTCGATGAGTAAACAATTCAACATATGATTGTTACGCTCTTTAATGTACAGTGCTTAGCCTATATAGCAGAGGACCGTTATTATTTGGAACTCAAAAATTTTCGGTAAAGAACTTATCCTACAGTAATCTAATCTGAGTCACAATCACAATGTGCTTCAAGCGCTTGTAATCATAGTATCTGCGTACAAAGATGTAGAACATTTGCATTCGATAATGTGGTGTGGCGTGTGGTACTGCAATAGCTGGTACCCTCAAAGGGGGATGGGGTACGGCAACAGACCAGGAAGAGCAAAATTTTCAGGTTGTAACTAATGATAGGGAGGTGGAACTGAGTTTTATGAAATTTCAATGTTCTAAATAAAAGTAAATAGTCAGCCTGTTAATTAACGATAGGTTATTTATCTATTGAGAACCCACAATGCTCGTCATTCTCAGCTTTAGAGTTACTGTCAACACGTGACTTACACTAACAGATAACTATTTTGAATAATTTTAACTTAAATATATAGCGTACACTTTCTAGAATGCATTTTAGCCATATATAGTCATAGGCCTACATAGTTCAATAATTACAACGGATGCGTAGACTTACATGTAAAAATGGTGTATTGTCAGGTAGCCTATTGTTTTCGTGATATACAAATCTGGTCAGCTATGTATGTTATGACTGATGAGCATAAAAGCTATAGTCAGAATTGGTGCATTTGGGAGAGTGATGAATATGGGGCAACGGTAGAGGGGAACAGGAGAATGGCGATGACTTTTAAAGCGCTGATGTTGTTATCGAATGCCAATTTTGTTGTTGATTAACATCAATGTCGTGGAATTAACACAATTGTCGATAAGCTAAATCGTTGCCCCGCCCATATAATCTGAACATATTCTGTACAAACGCTGATGAATGACAATGATAAATGTTGACATAGCGTTGAAAATGATAAATTCTAAATCTTCTAGCTCGCATCAAAATTTACAATGCTATAAATTGAACTCAAAAAATCACCTGTTGTCAATTTGAAAGCGCTCTTCGGCTAGTCATCGCAACATAATGACTTTGAAATGTTATGACAGCTGGAAATTTCTTTCGTTCACACAATAAAATCATTCTTAGTGTAAACTCAGTTTAGTGGCGGCAGCCCGTTGAAACAATGCATATGTTTTCACTACGGGTAATTTGGCCCCACCAATTCCAAGAAACATTTTTCCAGAATTGAAATCTGAAATAACAACTTTGGGGCATTTCCCAAAGGCAGTCAAGATTTCGTGACTGTGCTCGAACAGGAAGTGTCTCTAAATTCAAGAAAGAAAGGAGTTAGAAAATGCACGGCCATGTTTTATGGCCAACTGTATATTCGAAAAATTATGCCCAATATTGACTGATTCTAGGTTACATGTCATCTAGAACAACCGGCAAAATAAACTTCGAACAGTTCTTGATCATGCACTAAGGGAACTCTTTTGTATTCATCCAAAAATTATAACTTCGATAAACTTCGCGAAGTATTTGATTTTTTTATTTCCGCCGAAGCAAAAAATAAACTTCAGAGTTTTGCCAACCCTATGTGCTATACACCTGCAAAAGTGATGTTAACTTTTTGAATTTCCTTCACCTTATGACACATTTCAAAAGGAAAATAGATCTTCATTGATTGAGTAGCAGTCATGTTAACAGTGAAAATGAAATTCCGTTGGCGCTTGGCCAGCCCCACTAGCATATCACTTCAAATCATACAAGTTTCAAATCCTTGAAATTTGCATTGTGACTCTCGTCTTCCGGAAACGATTTCCCGTCGATGTTAGTGTGCACTTCTTTGGTAGACAAATAACGGACACATAGATCGAATTGATTGAAATAGACCAGTGATTCACAAAATGTGGTACTCGGAGATGTTTCAAGTGGTACGCGTGAAACATTCTGTATGTGGCAATTTTTCGTAAATTTGCTAGTACTAATTCACTATTGAAATAACTTTCTGCTGTTTTGGAAAACTGAAACCTCAATTAAACCGTTTCTGGCAGTAACTCATCTGTTTTTCATAGTGAGCCACCTTCTGGCTCAGCATGAAATCCTCAATAAACGACTTTATCAAAGGGCTGCGCCAACTCTTCGTGTTTCCCTCTACCTGGGAGTGCGAGCAGGGCTTTTTCCACACACTTGAGCATCAAATCCAAGAGCCAGAATCGCCTGACTAAAAAAACACGACTTCCAAAGTGCTGTGTCACCCCGCATTGATGAACTTGTTCAGGAGAAACAACTACATCCATACACTGAGAATGGCTATTTTCCTACTCGTGCTAATCAAAATACAGTTTCTTCCTCCCTGCCGAATTCATGATTATTATGCGTGTTTATCTATTATTCATATTTTCAAGCTTTTTAGATATATTAATATAATTTACATATAGATATAAATTAACTATTATTCTTTCATAATCAGTAAAATTGCATATTATAGAAATATCTATCTAGCTTTGCCGAGTGGCTGAAAATTAGTTATCCACTTTTGATTTTATTATGTCGGATGATGTAATCAATGAAATTGAATGACTAAAAAATTAAAATTACAAATTGTCAAATGTTACATTGACATCTACAGTAGTAAGTTTGAGCAAACAAACTAATTTCGGACATTAAGGACCTATACCAAAATTTCGGACCAATTCGGGCTGGTGGCTCGACCGAGTCATTCATCTCCTGCCCCTTCCTTGTCTTTGTCAGGGCATTTAGCTGCCTAGTGAAATATACAGTCGCATGTGGTACCAGGGTGACCACTCTCGAAAAAAAAGACCTGGCATATAAGTAGTATATTAAGCATTGTTAGTCCACATTTTGATATTTCATTGTAGATTCACGAATTCATGCACCATTGATTGGAAATTATGACACCAATTTTGTTGTGAAGGAAATCACACGAAGTTCAATTTTCTTGATATTGAAACTGAACGCTCCTGAATGATCGGCACATATGCGTGTGTATATACAATAGCTACTCCTCCAAATGACGCGCTCACCTTTAGACCTAAGGAAGTGCAAGGTATCAGGAGCAAGTCCACAACTTAAATCCTTGGCCATTCTAACAACTAGAAGTTATATGATAACAGCCGGAATTAAAAAGCGTAGATGATCATAAAATATATTAAATTCCGACAATATCTAAACAGTACGGGATCTGCAAAACCAGAAGAGAATCTCATAAACAATCCTCAATCGATAGGACTCCATAACAATCCAATAAAAAATACGTGATCTATAAAACCATAATAGAACCTCAAACAATCAGCAATCGATAGAACTCCATAACAATCCTATAGAAGTACGTGATCTATAAAACCACAATATCTAAATGCAAAAAGCTCACTGTCAATTTCACCTTTAGATTACACCTACCTCGCATATGACTCTTCCCCCAATATTTGGTTTCTGTCACCACGTATTCGCTCGTATGATGATAATCAAAATATTTTTAAACGCATTTAATACCACATCATGAAAACAAATTTAACATGTACAAGCATCATTCGAATACATGCTTGCTGTTCATTAGAATGATATTTCAGATAAAATGATGCACTAGACAGCCTGATTACCAAACTGATTGACATATTTCTACTCACTTATAGATAAAAACTAGACTCCTTTAAAAATGAATAAAAACAGACTGGTATGTTTAAAAAGACCGAGTGGTCACCATGTGGCAATCTGATAAGGCGACCGTCAGCACCAGGACGATTTAGTAGTTTATCGGAGCGATGATTGTAAGAACCTGAAGATTGTTGATCGAAATCACTAAAATATTCCTCAATCGGAGTACAAGGACATCGTCGCAGGGTCTCAAACAGTACAGCGTATTGGCATTCATCTTTGGCTAAAAGGTCATCTATCTTGCTTATATTCAGGTCTATGGTGTTTCTTTTGAAAGTTCTTTCACGTCTAACTTAAGTGCCGCTTCAAAAAAAGAAAACTATTTAAGTAACGTCGATATACTTGACCTATACATATTTTAACACTAAAGCCATTGATCGTCAAGGATGGGGCCTGTACCTGGAGCGATCCGCCCTCTCCCCTTGGGAGAAAAGCGTATCCCTCGTATACCTTCATATCTGCCTCTCAAGATGCACGTGGAGCCGTCGGGCTTTTAGTGGGCCGGCCGACCGCTCCCGCATGGTGGCTGGCGCTCCTCATTCTCCTGGCGAAACACATGGAGCGTAACACCGATCCTTCCACCACATGCAACAAACAAATCACGAGAAGAAAACCTCCATACGATGCAACATCACAGACAACCACTGGCTTCATCTCAAATGCACAAACATCACATCCCCGCATTGCAGCAACAATTGGATTTGTATCAAAAAAGGACACAAAAAACAACTATCTACGACACACTAACAAAGCAAATCTCTCAACAACTTCCAGACTAGCTCCTTATCAAAGAACTCACACAACTCATTCTTCTCATGCGGTCTCCTCACCTACATACGCAACAAAACTCCATCCACGGTTTGTGCGAATCAAAAACCCACATGGGATTTTGGATTGGGTTTTTGGGATTTTTAATCTGAGGACACTTATCTTACTCTCGATATAGAATGTCATACCATTCAGTTCTACTAATTGCATGATTATACTTCACAGTCCCTGTATTATAAATCACTACTCATGTAGTCATTTGAGCAACTAAATCTTCTACACCAGTTCTTTTCGTCGAGATCAATTGAAAGATAGAGGTGCATCGACTGATACGCTGTAAATATGTTTAGTATGTAGGGCATTTAAGATTAGGCCACTATTTAATCTGTGGCCAGTATTTTTGACTTTGAAAATGCATATATTTGAAGCCATAGATTCAAGTTTCTTGACATGGAGATAAATCCAATAGCAGACTTGCACGATCATTTCTCGCGATCATCTATTTTTCGATACAAACTCGAAAACCAACATGGTACCACAAATGCACATGGACATGGAACCGTCATAACAGCTTGGATTAAAAACAAAAAAAGCATTATGAATGTCAAAATATCTCTAAAGTGGTGGAAAATCGAAGCAATATGACATCCGAGAAATTCTTAGGAAAAACCATAGAAGCCAGATAGGCTTTTCAGGGTGTCCGTGCAAATTTGAATGAAAATTTCCAGGTGTTTTCCAGGATTTCCAGGGTAAAATTCCATTTCCAGGTTTTCCAGGAAAATTTACCAAAAAAAGGGGTCAAATTTGAACGAAAATTTCCAGACTTTCTGCATGGAAATTTTGCTCAAATGCACGCGTCAAATTAAAAAAAAATTCCGGGAAAAATCTACCCAAAGTTCTGTGACTGAGGAGCTTACGCACCATAAAATTAATATTATTGAAGACAAAAATTTGAAAAGTGGCGTGAAATTGGTTGAATTTTTACGGCGCAGGTGATTCTAAGTAAAAAATGCCAATATATGCATCAGACGACTACATTATATTTATAAAACAATGAAAATATAATCGATCGCAACAAATTTAAAGCTTGCGGATTGAGGAGAACAAAATAGAGAAAGAGTATAACAACAAATAGCGAAAAATGTAAGACTTAACAATGAAATGTAACATTAACGGAATATCTGTAAAGTCACATTTCATTGTTAAGTCTTATATTTTTCGTTATTTATTGTTATACTTTTTCTCTATTTTGTTCTCCTATTTGAACTGAAGCATTGCAGCGTGAATCCGTGGAAGGTGGAAGACCAAGAGCCAGAAAGAGGAACATAATGGTTGATGTGCTGCATATGCATGAGAGTAATCACTATCAGTTTAAGAGAATGACACAGAGAAGAATTGACCGAGGAAAGCTCATTGGCTCACGACGTGTCAAGAATAATGTATCTACATTTTGAAAACCCACTTGAAATATGTTTGAAAATATTCGATATTAGCCTAGGATCATTCGGAACAAGCCTGGTGCCTAAATAGTTTATATGTTCCGTACCATTTTGAGTCAGTAGATTCTGCCACACGGCAACCAAATGTGTAATAGCATTAATCCTAGATTACGGCTCCTAGTTCCCCATACCACACGACGTTAATGAGGGAGTCTACGACTCATAGTCCACCATTCCACACGGCGTCAATGAGGGACTTTACAGCTCATAGTTCGCCATTCCGCACGACATTAATAAAGGAGTTTACGGCTCCTAGTTCCCCATACCACACGACGTTCATGAGGGAATTTACAACTTCTAGTTCAACATACCGCGCAGCGTTTGTGAGGGAATTCACAGCTACTAATTCAACATACTGTACAACGATTTGGAGTTCGACAACAGTTCATAGTTAACCATACCACGCAGTTCAGTCTCATTCATGTTGTATACGTCATGACAGGAGATAACAGTCACTGAAATATTCTAAAAACAAAAAATTGTATGCGAGTAAAGGCTAAAATTTTAACAAATAAGTAGAGAGATGAAGAATAAAATCTCGAAAAATAGAAAACACTTCAACCACTGAGTATGACTTAAACAACTTGCAAATAATTAGTCTCAAAATTTCCAGGACTTTTCCAGGATTTCCAAGTTTTCCAGGGTAAAATTTGATTTTTCAGGATTTCCAGGATAAATTTTATTTTCCAGATGTTTTCCAGGGGGCGAGGACACCTTGGCTTTTAGAATTTTTTAGACCCGGAATTTCGGAAAAAATTCCATCAAGTTCCAAATACTCGAGGTCGCGGAATCAACCACTCTCACATATCACACAACCAACGCAACAAATCTAATTGCGCAAACGAAAATGCACTTACACACATGCTTCTCTGCACACACGGCAGCAGACAACAATGCCGATTTCTTAGTCACAACCAACTGCATTCCGCTCAACATCAACACATACACGTCCTCCTCAGAGGCAGAGCTAACTTGCAACACGCAAATAATGTATAATCCTCAACATCGTCAAAGCAATGATGGGAGAGACGATGCATTTTTTTTCATTTGTAAATTGGAGTTTCCAATAGCTACGAAACATGAGGTGTGGTAATACACTTGAAAAAATATTCTACCGGCTCAGTCGGCAATCGGAAGCTATGTAATGGCTACTGCCATGGTCAACTGCTTTGATGCAGTACTCTTGTTAATTTCTAAGTTAGTGAGAGTCCCACGCCCTAAGACCACGTTTTGTAACGAAAATCTGATTCAAATATTACTGAATCAAACAAAACATTATAACAGATGAGGTTCTTCATTAACAAAAATTATCCCAGCAGAAAATTAAACAGATTTAATTATTCTGCTGGCAGAATAATTGAATCGGTTGAATTTTCAAACGGTAGAACTTTAGTCAGTAATCAAACCAAATAGCGTTAGCAAAATCTTGACAAAAAATTGATCTTAGATGTAAATATTCAAGCGAGGAATATTTCAATAGAGGAATACAAGAGTAGCTAATAAAACTCCATGACCTGCGGGAAATTGATGCAAACAAAGCTTCCTTCGTTGTGAGCACTTTAAAATCTGAAAATGGGATTCGATTTTCCATCTTTTCATCATTCTTGCCCTATGCTTTGGGTTTTACTCATAGACATCGAATATCAACAACTGGTACTGATTTATGATGTCCATGGTCTATAACTGTCTACAATGGTCAATGTAAATATCATAGACATCGGATAACATTGTTAGGAATTATTGAATCCTAATAATGTAATCCGATGTCTATGGCAAATATTTACCTGAAGCACCTCACAATTACTCGAAAGATCTCGTGGATTCATCAGTTTATGTTCCCATAATCAAAATGAAACCACTAGAGTTTCGCAAATTTCCTATCCACTCTTCAACATTGAGCAGCGAGGTTGCATTGCAATGGCACATTTTTTCTTGGCAAGTTTTTGTTTTTCCGCACCAAACCATAGAAACAGAATTTTCAAATGTAACTTACAGTTTAGGCAAGAAACAAAATTTTCTCATCGAAGTTGTTGATAAGTCAAAACATGGTGAGAAATTGTTGTAAAAATGCATAATTGGATGAGATTACTGATTTCAATATATTTTCCAAAAATTTAGGAAGATTCTGATTGTGTTTCAATTTATGGCAGTGGCATGTATCTCTCAAATAAAATTGATCACATGAGTTTTATTTATGTCTTGATCAGGATCAATTGCACATCCCTGTGATTTGTTTTGGAAAAAAATGAAGTTAGTCTTTGACATGGAAGCTAACTTCACACAAAGAATTTAGGCCTATTATTGGAAAGGAGTTGCTATGGTTATAGTGTTTTCTTTTGTTTAGCACTGTAAGTTTGCTTTATTTACTTTTTTTAGTCAATTGCACACTGATTGAGTGGATCAGGATTTAAGAGGTTCTTGTACAATGCGACAGAAAAATGTTGTGCATCTGTACAAAAAGAATGAGGATCTAGACTTATAGAGTGACCGCATTACATCCTTTGTAGCCGCTTCATTACGATTTCCGATGTTTTTTTCAGAACTGAAAGGACACGTCTAAGCAGGATGTCAACTGAGCTGTGCAGAGCATGATGTTTGTGCACTTATGAGGTTCATATGCGTATACAACCCGATATCGTTGCACAACCCGAAAATTTCTACTATCTTTTGCTTTTTCACTTCAAGTTTATTCGCGAGCTCGTATCGTTATTGACCAGGGTACGGGAGATCATGATGATTTTCCACAAAAAAAGCGTAGCAAAACTGTCCAAAGTTGACGGTCGTCGATATAGTGAAGTTAAATTGGCAAACGATAGATCTTCGGCGTCCAGCGCCTTCGGTGGTCGCTCTTACAGTAAAAAGCGTTTTATTACTATTTATGTAGTATATTAGATAATTGTGTAATAATTGTCATCAACGTAATTTCTTTTATTGTAATTTCTTACAATAAAATACGATTTTTATTGTAAGATCGACCACCGAAGGCGCTGGACGCCGAAGATCTGTCGTTTACCAATTTAACTTTATTGAAACGACGACCGTAAACTGTGGGGAGTTCTTGTTGCGTTTTTTTCATGAGCTTTTAATTGACTGATTAGAAAAGAAGATTCTTCAAATAGGCTCAAATTGCTGTGTCTGAGGAAGGTTAAATCTCCTGAAAGCTCGCAAATGAAATTATCGGCGAGAACTTTTGCATTTAAAGAACTTTCCTTGAGAAAATTCTCAGCGCTCATAATTGATTGATTACGGGTACTTAACTTTTTCACTTTTCCAGTCGAGACACCAGTCTTCGCATGCAGTGTGGCTTGCCTAATCAAATGAAGTAATCAGTGGTTGGCTCTGGTCTCTCCTGTCATCATGGATTAAGTTTCTAAAATTCTTGTCGATCGACTTTGTCGGATGGTCAGCAACTACATCATGAGAAATTTCTATTGGTTGTCCACAACCGGTTCAGGCAAGCCGACGGGGTTTTCTGAACTGATGCTCGAAAAAACCTTATGACCTCAACCTAGGAAGACAATAGGTGTGGGAATAATATCAATTTGAAGCTCGCAGTGAATGGATTGTCAGATCTTGATAAAACTTATAATTTCTTCGAGCTCATAACACCAGCCTTTCTTTGAACCCAAAGTTGAAAATCCCAGTGCAAAATGAGTTTCAATCTACATGTATGGAGGGAATATTTCGTGTCCTGCTTAGCGTTCTTAAATTTCTGGTTTCTAAAAGAAACCTCGATCTGATGCTCCTCCACGATCATTTTGTTCAACACTGCAGCAACTTGTTCCGATTTTCTGTGCATGAAGATAGAAGATCCTGACTAGTTTACAACAATCAAGGAAATATAAATCGGTGAAGGCGCACGAAAAACATATCGGAGCAAGAAATTGAATCCATCGCTTTCTTACGGATGTTGTCCGGTCAGTTTTTTCAGCACCGTTGGGTTAGACGACTTTATTCTCGGAATGTGTCCCGGTTGAGTCTATTTGAGACTCCATTGCCGACAGTCTATGAGCAGCTACTTCCAGGATCTATTTTGGCGACCGCCTGGAGAATGTTGGTTAAGGATCACCTCAAAATTGAGGAGATCACTGTTGTCTCTTCCAAAAGGATATTGGGGACGATTGTTCATGGCCATTCTCCATCCCATGATTTGTACCCACTTTGCCACTTAGCTTCTCAGGGAACTCATCGTTCTCCATCCTCCAGTTTTCATCCATACACAGAGCAGGTCTTGATGATATTCATCCTCTCACTCCTAAAAAGCCTATCAATTTTTCGAAAGATTCCTGAAAATCTAAATTGTTCTTCTGAAATGATATGTAACGTGTTCAGGAAAGGTGCTCATTCGATTGATTTTGACATTGACGGATTTGTTTTAGGTGTCCAATACATCAGCATGTCGGACCAAAGAGTACGTGACCGCTGAAGTGATTGCAGATGGCTGATTCGCTTTGCGTCATGTAACATCTTGTTGATTGTCACTGAATAAAGCATGTTTGCGACTTGAGCAGTGGATTAATTTGGAGGAAGTTCTCGTCGTGTTAGAAGATTTTCAAGCGGGAGATCGAAGAAACCTTGAGATAAAACGAAAAATGTCCAAAACCCTCGAAGATCATTCTTCAAAAGTGAAAATCTGCTTCACTATTTTTGCGCCGAGGGATTTCGAAGATTATTTGCTTAATTTGCAGTGGGAAGAACCTTTGATTCATAGAGTATATAATACAAGCGTGACGGTACTGCTACGAAGTTTCATATGAAAATTTATGAAAAAGGATGTTATTGCTTCAAACAAGGAATCACTTCTCAACGCTAGAATCTCGTTACAATCAATGTTGCGAGAGGATGTGACATTTGAACCATGGAAAAATAATTTGTTGTTTTCAGAACTCATTCCTGAAGGTAAGGAAACGGCATCCCACAAGAGCGGATAACACTTCTCTACGAAATCAAATTAATTCTGAAGAATAGCCTTTCGAGAGATGTGCTGTAGCATTTACATCTCCAAAAGCGACTTGAAGTCCAGTCTCTACCAGCTGCATCAATGATTACACTAGCAACGACTCATTGTCTGACGAATCATCTCCAAAAAGTGCGTAATATTAATGTCCGTGCCACATCTAAAGAAAGTTTGTGATCTAATACGCACCTTGTGGGGTCAATATCAGATGGAATCGATTATTGGAGATGGCATGATTCTGATACCAGCATCAAGCCAAGAAATCACCCTGAAGCATCATATTGGAGGTCTAGTTAAGTTCGGAAAACTTTACGTGACTTTACCTCTTTGACAGCACTTTAAAATCATCGACAACAATCAGGACATTGACAGAGGAAGTCATCGATTGCATGTCGTCAGAACCGGAGTTGATGTTTGCCAAAATTCGGGATAATGGGCGTTCATCGTCTGTAGAAGTTTTATGAATTACACCTTGGTCGAGGCTGAATATTTGAGGTAGTATTGGTGGGGAAGAACACAAGCTAAGTGCTTGCAAGCTTCACATTCATTCAAATTACTAGAAAAGAAAACTTTGTACCTATATACATGTACAGAGTGTTAAAAAAGTAAAGCAAAATTTAATTGTTAAAAGTTTTATTCAATTCATAGATCATAATGAGGAGTGAGAACGTAGAAGACGATCAAAGAAGATGTTCAAAGTGTCTCCTCATTGAAAGTGTCAAAGATCATCTTCATTGATGGCATGAAATAATCGAGGAATGTACGGCTAATATCCTAATTCTTTCAAGGTATTTAACACAGTCACGTGAGATACATTGTATTCTGAAGTATTGGATATTTGACATGCAATACGACGTGTTGACGTTGGAGTATTCGGTTCAATTTCTTGCAACACAACTCTTTGAAACTCTTGAGATTTGCATACAGATGGCCGACCAGAACGACCCTAATCAGCAACAGACCCGCTTTCTTCAAACTTGTGAATGAGTCTAATTATTGTTGAAACATGGGGAGGGCTCTCACCAGCCTGTCTTGCAACTTCAGATGCATTACATCCAGATGAATAATAATTTTTCACCAGATTTATTCTCTCTTTGATTGTGAAACGTCGAGCCATTAACGTAGAGCTATAGTTAATACGCAAAGCTGATTGACTGAACACGAGGAGTGACATTAGTAGATGAGTACAATTCAATGCTGGACAATCAATTTTGAAACTATGGCAGCGACTCGTGAAGTGGACGATTCTAAACATAAATGTGCTGCAAGTCTGGTAGTTTTGCAATATTTCTATGGTCGCTAGCTTTCTATGGTATCAGTTCCATTCAGTCGTTCTCGATTCAGTTGTTTGCTGACTATGATGAAAATTTTGCGTTACTTTTTGAACACCCGGTATATAACAACTTCATCTAGCGCGCTGCTGTGCGGTCGTATTCATGTATCGGTGCGTTGATGATTCAGTCGTGGTGTAGACAATCGGCGTTTTATTTTGTACTACCCTCGCAACTGCTGGTAATTTTGACATCATTCGATTCGTCTTGAGCTGGGCTTGGATTCTGTGGTCTTCAAATCTGACCGGGTGACTCGGTTGACATTAATTGCCTGCTCCTAACAATATTGAGCTGATCACGAATTCTTTATTGTCCTCGCATGCATCAAGTGGCGCACGCGCATGCATGGCTGCGTGTTTTAGTCTGAAATCTCGTCTCGACCATGTCTGCAGTGTGGGTTACAGTCTGCTAGCTTCGGCCATCGAGCACACATTATTCATACTTTTTCGAACCTTCCGTCACACACAGTGTATCATACACACTCACTGTCACGGCTACGGTGACTCTGCAATGACGTCTCGCCTGACCTACACACGTGATTTCCTTCTCTCGAAGAAGCCGGTTGTTAATGAGGATGCATACCATCCATCTCTTACTCGTAAGACGAGGCGTGCGCTCTGGTTCTTCGGTTTGCTGCGTCAGACCATTTCCATCACTTCGACAGTAACATCTCGGACAGACATTCATTTACCGAGGACTGTGAAAACCGGTTCTAAGCCGCGTCGGCTCGTGAATGTCGGCTGGTTGAATGCACAGTCCCTGAGCAACAAAGCTGAGGCAGTCAAGGCCACAATTTCAGATTATGATCTCGCCGTCTTGGCGCTGACGGATACATGGCTATCAGCGTACAATGATATCCGACTACGCTTGGCCACACCTGATGGTTTTTCGTCGTTAGCTGTTTATCGTTCAACTGGTCGCGGAGGTGGAGTTGCAGTTATATATCGTAGTCATCTCAAATGCACCCAGCTGGCCTTACCTCCGTTATCTGCATTCGAGGCCGTCTGTGTCCGCCTGGCCATCGATGCCGGCCTGATCGTTCTACTTTTTGTTTACCTTCTGGTTCTGTTAGACCACAACCAACATTCTTCGATGAATTGTCTTCTGTCCTTGAAGAGCTTGTGATTTTTTCTGGCCCTGTACTAATCGATGGCGATTTCAATATACAAGTGCAGGACACCGAAAACGTGGATACGCAGCATCTCAACGAGTTATTGACTAACTTTGACATGATACAGCACGTCAGCTGACCTAGTCATCGGCATGGTAATACTCGCGATCTCATAATGACTTTTGCCGACTGGCACTTGGAGGGTGTTCTCGTTGATCCTCTCGGAATCATATCTGACTACTCACTCGTTCGCTGTAGCCTACCTGTTCCTGTTGTTCCAGCATCTACTATGACGCGCTCTGTCAGAGCATGGTGACGTGTTCACCTTGGCATTCTGAGAGCAGTCATTGATGACAGCCCTGTGCCAGTCTTCTGATCCTGATGCAGTCGTTAATTCTCTGGTTGACACGTACAACAGTGTTTTACAAGACATTTCAGATCGGCTGGCTCCGCTCCACTCAGTGAGCTGCCGAACGAATGTCGTCTTCTGCGCCGTGAATGTCGACGAAAGGAGCGCTGTTACCGCCGGAGTGGAAGCAGTGATGACAGGATCAGTGGTTGGCTGCAATGAAAGGTCGGTTCCGGATGTACGAGCTAAAGAAAAGGTCCTATTGGTGTGATCGTTTGAAGCGTGATGGTCGATCCCCAGCTCACCTATGGAGATCACTGACTACTATCTTAGGTCGTGACCGTCCATTACCTAATTCTGACAATACTGCTGAAGAGTTCGCTTCATTTTTTGCACAGAAAATAGATGACATCAGAAATGACACTGTTTCGGCTTCGTCATAGCTTCAACAGCAGCTGGTGAGGATACAACATCAGTGAAGGTCTCATTATCTACGTTCCATCCCGTTACGCGGGAAGATATCCGTCAAATCATCATGACATCACCACCGAAGTCGTGTATCTTGGATCCGATTCCGGCTTATCTCGTGCGCTTTCTGATCGACCTGCTTATCCCATTCATCGCTGCCATCGTCAACTCTTCTTTAGCGTCAGGCCGCCTATCGGAATGACAATTAAATAGCTATCTGATACAGCACAACTTGTTACCGACCAATCAATCGGTATATAGACAGCATCATTCCACAGAGACTGTTATGCTTAGCGTGATGTCAGATGCCCTGATTGCTGTTGATAATCGACTGGTAACGTTGCTGGGACTCCTTGACATGTCAGCGGCATTCGACTGTGTTGACCACCTGTTGATACTACGTCGACTAATATTTGTTTTTGGATTGACTTCCATCGTTCTCGAGTGGATATCATCATTCTTAACATCTCGCACTGGTCAGTTCTGCAATTCCGATTCCATGTCGTCGATACAGGTTTCAGGTATGGTGTTCCTCAGAGATCAGTGCTTGGGTCGTTGTTATTTATCATGTACACGGCGCAGCTAAACAAGATTGTAGCGGCTCATCAGTGTCAGTTTCACCGGTATGCAGACGATTGTCACATATATCAGTGTGCCAGTCGATCAAGTTTCATCAGCTAAGAAGCAGCTCTCTCCATGTGTTTCTGATATTGGTAAATGGCTGAACTCGAGTAGGCTACGATTGAATCCTGGCAAGACTGTTTTCATATGGCTGGGCTCTCGTCAGCAGGTCGCGAGGATTGATACTGGTACGGTTGACATCCTATCAACTTGCGTTACCCCATCGGAAGCTGTGCGTGACCTTGGCGTATAATGATAGATAGCCGTCTGTCGCTGTCTGTCAATGTTTCTGCTTTGTGTCGCGCTGCTTTTCACTCCAGAGGATGCTGTAAAGACTTTGATTCTGGCGTTTGTATAATCTCGATTGGACTACTGCTGCTCTATACATTATGGTATCTCAAATAAGCTCCTTCGTCGCCTCCAGGCTGTACAGAATGCTGCTGCGCGTATGGCGACAGGAGCTCGCAAACGTGAGTACATAGCTCCAATTCTGTATCAGCTCCCAGTGTGCCACAGGATCACTTTCCGGATGGCGGTACAGGCCTTCAAAGCCATAAAGGGAATGGCACCACGATATTTGATGGATAAATGTCACCGTAAGGAGGGTCACAGCTCTCGCGACATTGGATCGAGTGATCTGAGAACATGCGAAGTGCCACGAACACCTACTCGCCTGGGTGACAGAGCTTTCGTCGTTGCTGGACTACGACTGCTGAACAGCCTCCCTTTACATCTCAGGGACAACAACTTGGCACTCTCCAGCTTTCGTCGGTTGTTGAAAACCTATCTGTTGGAACAGAGCGCCTTGTAGCATTGTATTGTGCGCTCTACAAGTACTTTTATAATTAAATAAATAAATGTACTGTCCGTATTTAAAAGGTGAAATCTAGCAATGGTCACGGAAAAAGTGGTCGCAATTCGCAGGTGGCAGGTTACCTGAGAAAAGGGGCTACTTCCCTGTTTGCTGTATGTAATTTTTTTCAAGGGACTATTTAAAACTGGCGCAATTTGCAGGTAGTCGCATTTGTCAGGTGCCCGCGGGGACAGGTTTTGCTGTACATCATTACAAAACATTGTTTCATTACAAAACATTGTTTCAATTCTGTTTCGTGTATGGTCGGTTACTATACACTTTTTCCAAAAACAAAACTTTAATTTTGTCAAAATCAGAGTTCAAACCGTTAAGTGCGAATTTATGTGAATCTTAAGTAATCTTTTTGTCATTTTTAATCGAATTTTGCTGTTTTGACTGGCGAGTCAAACTTCCTAGGAATCTAAGGAAGGGTATATACTGAGTTATTTTATGGTCTTCAAGCATTGTTTCATCAATGGTTTTGATCAACTTCGATCCATGCTCATTGAAAAGAAAGTTGAAAAAAGGACAGGCATTTTCAGAGATTCTATGAAATTCCTCTTTTCTATTCAAAATAAAGACAAATTCTAGATAAAAAATATCATCCTAAGTTCCTAAAAGAATAATTTCTGTAACGGTGGGAGTCCTGCATTGCTAATCTGAAGCGCAAAAGGGTGGCATTGGAGTTAGATGCTGTGATAGAAGTCTCCAGAGGGCATGCGCTCTTAGATAAGCATGTTTATAGATGCCCCTGAATGCTTGACCCATCGTGAGTTAGATGCTCTTTTATTCGCACATGTAAATTTCAAGAATTTAGAGTATTTCGCTTTAAATTTATATCACAATTCATCAATCAATAATCTAGGCACTTACATTATCTTGAATAAGCTGATATGCCTTCTATATTTTGTTAAAGTGAACGAACAAACGAGCGTGAATTCAAACACAAAATCGAACCTACTTGTGCAATCAGACAATCTAGTATTCCCTGTGTTTAGGATTTTGATGTGTACTCTTCACCTTTTACAGACTTCCTATAGAAAAGGCAATGTTGGTGGTGCAGCCAAGAAGAAAACTGGGGCCAAATTAGAATTGTCGGAAGAACAAAAGCAAGAAATACGAGAGGCATTTGATCTTTTCGATGCTGATGGTTCAGGAACTATTGATATCAAAGAACTAAAGGTAAATATCGATATGTTCTATTGAAAAATAAACTGCTAATAATACATTGCAGTGCAGTCAATTTGGTTTGCTTGATATTGTTGAATTGTCAAATGAACTACAGTACTACACGGGTGCGGCTGTTGTGTCATGAACAATTCCATTTTTCCAGACTTCAATGCAAGTATTCTTTGGATATGATGATTACCTGAGAGTAGGCCGAAATTAATAAAGCACACTTATAAAATTTATCGTCGAACTTCGAAATGCGCGAAATAATTCATGGGATTTTGAGGCATGAGTTCAAAATTTGATGACAAATTATTGAATTATTGAATGGTCAGCTTTGTCATGGGCATTTTTCATTCACAATACATTTCGTGTGGATACAAAATTCTTGCTTTTGAACAATTATACTTTCAGTAATACTAAGATTTAAATGTTCTGACAAGCGAACGAACGTGAATTCAAACGGACGCGAAATCGAATCTACTTGTGCAATCAGACAACCTAATATTCTGTGTGTTGAGGATTTTGACTTGTGCTCTTTACTTTTTACAGACTTCCTATTGAAGATGATTTGTTAGTTTTATTACAAAACCACCGCCATTGGAGTGCGACAGCATCTACATCAGACGTATATTATATGTTGTTTTACAATGGTTGTCAATAATTTTGATTGTTCAACAGTTGGCTCAACTATAATATCTTCATTTCTAAATAATCAACATAAATTAGATCATTAGGCCTATTATTTACCTGCCCCCAGTGTTTCCTTCAAAAATCATTGAATATTTCTGTTCGTTTAAGAAATCTGCATAAATTGTCATCTTCAACATCTCTTAGCAAAATAATAGAATCGACAATCTCTCGAGTGATTCTTATAGAAATCGACAAAAGCGATCAATAAAGACAAGATGGTCAATACCGTATCGTCACTAGACATAAGCTTCTGATTCTATGTCCTACAAATCTTGTATCTCGAGCTCGTCGTCACTGTCATTTACGTTTTTATTGGATTTCTCCCCTTTAGTATTCAGCCTCGTCATCAACACAGTGTCTGTATTAAATCACTAATAAATCGGGAGTTTTATTAAACTTAAAAATTTATTCATGCGACCCAACCCGCCCTCATATACAACGCTCCCTCGAATAGATGCCGCACTTTTAGCTGCACAACGTCATATAACCCGCGGGTTATATTCTAGGAAATATGGTGCACGTTTCTATCTGTAATCTACGTATACCGATCATAAATCTCTTGTTGAAAAATCCGTTCTAGTACGGCTTTAAATTATTTATTTCTGCGGCAACGATGGAGATCTTCACATTTTTTGTCTCGGGCTGTTTCCGGATTTTTCATCCTCTTCCATTTTCATCCCTGTATCAGAACTATTTGCATTCTCTACTGGCTCAAGTTTGAACTTTTACACTTCAGTAATCATATTTTTTCACATTTCAAGAGCTAATTATCTAGGAACGCTTTTAGAACGTTTTCTAGAAACTTATGTCACAAGTAAAACATCAAAAATAGAAATTGATCCAGGTTGTTGTCGCCCGATCTTGCAAACGAAATTTAAATTGATATTGAAGAATAGGGAACTTTTCACCGTGTGTTCGTGATCATTGCCTCAAAAACTGGTGGTCGAAACTAGACAAGTGCATTGAAGCAATCGCATTTGTGAATTGCATTTGTGCGTAGCGGCATTGCTTTATTGAGTATATACAACGCTCTAAGTAGACCCATTTGCAAACTCTGATGATGAACAGTCGAATTTCGAGTTTCGTGACTTTTGCTCATGCCAGATCCTAAAAATGATTGTTACCATTCTATTTTACTTTCGTGTATTACAGGTTGCTATGCGGGCACTTGGGTTTGAACCACGAAAAGATGAAATTAAGAAGACGGTTGCTGAAATCGATAAGGAAGGCACTGGAACCATCGACTTCAATGACTTTCTTTCGTTAATGACAGCAAAGATGACAGAGAAGGATTCGAAAGAAGAAATTCTTAAGGCATTTAAATTGTTCGATGATGATGAAACTGGTAAAATTTCCTTTCGAAACTTGAAACGTGTCGCAAAAGAGCTAGGCGAAAATTTGACAGATGAAGAGCTGCAAGTAAGCATTGGGTTTTTTTGGAACGTTGAATCAAACAGGGTGGCCACCTTGATAATTCTTTCGATATGTGCTAGCATCATATTACTTATGCAAGAGCTTTCGATGTTCGGCTTTCTTTATTTGCCAAATTTACGATTTTCAAATACTGCACTACGGTATTAAATGCAAAATCTGGTAATTGCCGCTGTTTAAATATCATTCATGTTTTACTAATGCAATTACGACATAATGGCATTTACAATTCGAAATATATGTTTTATCGGATGCAACTTTAATTGCAAAGACGTCTTTTTAGTTTTAGAAAAATGTAATTTGACTTGTCAATATTATGGCTTCATCCGGATACGTGAAAAAATAATCCCCGGACATACATGCTTGCTAAATCGAATAAGTCTATACGTTGGCGAAATTCAGCAAGCTAGGACGCTGAGGCTTCACACTTCTGATGATGGCCTAAGAGGAGGCCGAAATTAATAAAGCATATAACAAAAAAAAGAATTACTACCATGTAATCTACTTGGTTTCCCAACATCAACTTAATGAAAATGATTAACCAAGGTCTTTTCAAGTTGCTGCAAGATATCTTTCCTCTTAAATATCAATAGCAAGGCAATCGAGCCGGCCGACCAGACCGGCCGGTTTTGAATGCGCCAGTCGACGGCCCTCATCATCAACAAGACATCCATCTAAAAAGCCATTTGTTTAGGAAGTTTGTAACCGCTTAGTGTGAAAGCGGGATATAAATATATGAATTGTTATGATTATCTTCTTCAATACTGTTCCGATCTGTAGTAATATGCATGTATAACATTTCCCTTGATTCATTCGATATTACTTTATCCTTCATTTTCAGGAAATGATCGATGAAGCTGATCGGGATGGTGATGGAGAGATAAATGAAGCCGAATTCTTACGGATAATGAAGAAAACGAATCTCTACTAGGATTGTATTACTTTGTTCTACAACTTGTATGTTAATACTGTGTCTCATGTTGATCATGGGGTATTTCCATCCGCGATTGGAGTAATCAATTCAGTATGATTTTGATCAAGGGTGTTCAGCTGTACTGACAGGACTGACTTACTCCTTCAAACCTCCGTGTCGATCTTTGCCATCCATTGTTGAATGGTGATCCAATAGCAGCTTTTGTCTCTTGAAATGTGAAAGTGGCCTTTGTCTTACTCACCATTCTGTATCAAGTTGGTCAGAGGATGATAGATCCTCTGTAGGCGAAATGAAGCTATCGAATGATCAATGTCCGGTTCATGTGATATATAAATTTCTTATAACTTGCATAATACGGTCAGTGCTTGTTAAATTGCCAAATTCTGTAACTACTCCAAAAGTTAGTCATTCCTTAAAATGCTGATTATTTGCATTCGTCAAAACGACTAAGATGCGTTATTACTCGTCGGGTCTTCCGCGCATTCCTGGCTGAATACTGAATCATCGGGTAAATTCATTTTCAGTGCATCTTGAGATTGTTTATATTTTCCATGAGAAATATTTTGAATAGAGGATGTATTGTAATTTCATCATAGACATAAGGTTTGACGACTCGTGGGAGCGTAAATTTTTATTTGTTTCCGTGACCAAATTTGACTGCTTGTGTGCTGGTCATCGTTGTAAAGTCCCGTAAAGCATGTGAATTTTTGAAATATTTGAGACGTTATGCAAATACATGTATATTTGAATACAACGCGTCTTTTGTGTCATTATGATCGCCTTGTCAAATTTCAAATAGGCCTACATGATTGATTCACATCATTATTGTTGTCATGCAAAACTCAACTAATCAGCTTTCCGATAATAAATATTTGCAACGTTGCTTTGAGGTCAATTTGCCTTTCGGATTTTTGAACAATTGAACTGCACATTTCAAGTTTGTGTGTCGGTTAGGGGACATTTTGTGGTATAGTAAATCGGGTCTCAGTGCATTTTTTCTATAGAAAAGCTCATTATCATGCTTCGATCATATTGCTATTTAGGATAGGCCAATTCTACTATTTTGCGATCATATCATCGGGATCCTTATAAGATTGGCACCATAGCAATGTCATTAAATCCACAGCATCAAAATGCAGCTGAAGTGACTGAAAAAGATCTAACATTAATAGCTATATTTGAGTGTAGCATTAGACATATATTCGCAGGCGTGGCTTACGGGAGATGAGAGAGCTCCCATTGTTAAGTCTTGATGTATGAGGCGAAGTTTGTGTGAAGGCGGATTACATATTTATCACACAGCGATTACATCTTTATGGGATTCGAGGATGAACAGGATATCCCTATCAACCAGAGCGGTCGCCGCGACCGCCATGGTCAGTCGCCCTCAGCGTCGCCGGGGATTCCTCCCGGTGTAAAAAATGCTAGCACAATGCCAGTATAATGCTAGCATAGAGCATTTTCCAAGCATTTTTTTATATTTCCTCCTCCTAAGGTCTTCATCTCATCAGTTTTCTTTAAGATAAAGTCAAAAATAATAGTTGTCAACGATAGAAGAAGAGAAAACGCCAATAATTACCTAGCATAAATACAGCATTACAATAGCATATTTCATGCTAGCATAAAAATGAAATATATGCTAGGAAAATGCTAGAATAATGCCGGTATCAAAGTATGTGGAAAAACGTTGAAAAAAATGCCAGAATTATGCTAGCAAGTACAAGCAGTAGTTAAATCATTTTTCACATTTTTGCGGTAGTTTCATTCACTGGTTTTTCTAGTAATGTTCTTCAAACGTTTCAAGATACCCCCGAACACGAAACTATCTGTATAATTTAGATCAAATGTTATCTGCTAATAGAGGGATCAACAAATCTAAAGCGAATGAAGTATCGCCGTAATTGGTTAAACTCCATATACAATATATCAAACGTAAATGTGCGCTAATGTACGTAAATGTCTGCTATTTATAATTCAGAAATTTTTCAGAAAGGTCTTAATGATTCTTATATTACTTTAATTTTAAACTATTACTCTTTGTACAAATAGTTTACATGCAGTTTAGTTGAATACTTTTCTTCAGTTTTTAAAACATCTGCTATGACAATAGGTATGACTACATTCAATAGGCATGACTGCAAAAATAGTAGTACATGCTGATCGATGCAAACTTTATAGCGAAAAAAAATCCACAGTCACTTGCTGCAAAAGCTATAACAATAAAACTGTAAACATTTATTTATTATTATTATCTTGATGAATGTGATGAGTCTGATGAGGAAAGTATTTAGTATAATGATTGTAATAAAATATAAAATGACATAATTACCAGTATTTGCTTGATGAAGTTTTGCCGATCAGTGTCTTTGCTGAAGTAAGCGTAACGTATAATCATTTTGTTACAGAATCACACAGGGACGTATGAGCCGTAGGATTATGCTCATTTTGCTTATTACGGGATTTGATGCTCATAGCTTTCTGGGCTCAATTCAAAACTTTTTTGAGAAAATGAGGCAAAAAATGAAGTATCATTTATAGAAAAGCTGACACACTGATATTGCGCTACCTTCATCATGAAAAAATATCAATGAGCTTTTTCCGGAAACCTATGCGAACGTAGTGGCGCGCAAGTTTACCGGTTTGAATTTTTCACACCAGGTTTCGATTTTACATTACACATGCCATCTAATCTATGCGCATGCCGTGAAATCATTTGATTCAAACCAAAACCTGCTCATAGGAGTTAATTTGCTTACCTGTTTAACTTTTACTTATCTAAGCGATATTTATACTTCAATCATCATTATCTGTAAGCCGATATATCTTTTGAGTGATGATCTGTCATAGACTTGTATTGATTTTCTATGAAAAAAGACACGATAGCTTTCTATACAGACAAAATTAAAGCAAGAGATATACTCAAGTAGTCCTCTGCAAATTTAAATCTATGAAGAGTTTGAATACTGATGCGATAGAACTAATATCAGTTGGACTTAGTTTTAAACGTTGAGAAAAAGCATAGATCTACTTGCAATTGCAGTCATCGCCCCATTTTGTAAAAATGATTTCATGAGGACACTTACAACAAGAAAAACAAGGGAATGATTGTTTTAGAAAAGTTTATTAAAAAAATGAGGATATGAAAGAAATCTGTAGAAGCAAACAAGTCTTTTTATAGTATCCACTATTAATGGATTGTCCATGGTCATTGCTTTCTTCTTTAGAGAGCCATGATCTCATTTCGAACCTGAAATAGAATAAGCAATTAAGTAGGACGACCATACAAAATATATGTAAAAGAATGTTATGAAATTTTCTGTGCACGTATTATCATCTCCAACATACATGCGCAGCATCTTTAAGTCAAAATTATATAATTCATCATGAAAAAATTATAAAACATAAATTAACCAGCATAATCAGTCATACAGCTTATTTGCTCATGCTCAAACTGTACAGTACACGTCATATTTATTATATATTTACGGCATCACCATGTGTCACCATGCTGTTGTTATCGTTATTGCTACTAATGAACTCTTCATAAAGATCATTAGTTCAACAGATGTGATACATGATCCATACGATGTGCTCCATACGCTGATCCATGCTCAATTACTTACAATCAAGTTAGTAAGATATCGTATACTACGGCATTTAGAAGAATAATCATAAAATTCATCCATACCACAGAGATGTGGACCTTAATATCGATGAGAAGAAATTGTTCCAAGCAGCCAACTGATCTGGCTTAACTGAGAAGTATGCAATGTCAGACTCAAGCATTCCAACTTAACACACCAAGTCGGAAGACTGTGCTCAAATAGAGAATATGAGGTAACAATGTCTTGACTGCAATGTCAGACAGATGGACAGATGATAGCTGCATACAATGTGCTCTTCACGGTCATCTATGCTCAATCACTAACAATCAAGTCACTGAGATGCCGATTGACGATTGCAGGATTGTCTACCTTAATTTTCGATGAGAAGAAACAGATAAATTATCATAGTAACCAAATTACGCCAGTTTAACTGAAAACTATGCAATGTCAGACTCAAGCATTCCAACTGAACACACCAAGTCGGAAGACTGTGCTCAAATAGAGAATATGAGGTAACAATGTCTTGACTGCAATGTCAGACAGATGGACAGATGATGGCTGCATACAATGTGCTCTTCACGGTCATCTATGCTCAATTACTAACAATCAATGTCTTGACTGCAATGTCAGACAGATGGACAGATGATAGCTGCATACAATGTGCTCTTCACGGCCATCTATGCTCAATCACTAACAATCAAGTCACTGAGATGCCGATTGACGATTACAGGAATGTCTACCTTAATTTTCGATTAGAAGAAACAGATAAATTATCATAGTAACAAAATTATGCTAGTTCAACTGAGAAGTATGCAATGTCACACTCAAGCATTCCAACTTAACACACCAAGTCGGAAGACTGTGCTCAAATAGAGAATATGAGGTAACAATGTCTTGACTGCAATGTCAGACAGATGGACAGATGATAGCTGCATACAATGTGCTCTTCACGGCCATCTATGCTCAATCACTAACAATCAAGTCACTGAGATGCCGATTGACGATTGCAGGATTGTCTACTTTAATTTTCGATTAGAAGAAGCGGATAAATTATCATAGTAACCAAATTACGTTAGTTTAAATGAGAAGTATGCAATGTCACACTCAAGCATTCCAACTTAACACACCAAGTCGGAAGTCTGTGCTCAAATAGAGAATATGAGGTAACAATGTCTTGACTGCAATGTCAGACAGATGGACAGATGATAGCTGCATACAATGTGCTCTTCACGGCCATCTATGCTCAATCACTAACAATCAAGTCACTGAGATGCCGATTGACGATTGCAGGAATGTCTACTTTAATTTTCGATGAGAAGAAACAGATAAATTATCATAGTAACCAAATTACGTTGGTTTAACTGAGAAGTATGCAATGTCAGACTCAAGCATTCCAACTTAACACACCAAGTCGGAAGACTGTGCTCAAATAGAGAATATGAGGTAACAATGTCTTGACTGCAATGTCAGACAGATGGACAGATGATAGCTGCATACAATGTGCTCTTCATGGCCATCTATGCTCAATCACTAACAATCAAGTCACTGACATGCCGATTGACGATTGCAGGAATGTCTACTTTAATTTTCGATTAGAAGAAGCGGATAAATTATCATAGTAACCAATTTACGCTAGTTTAACTGAAAAGTATGCAATGTCAGACTCAAGCATTCCAACTTAACACACCAAGTCGGAAGACTGTGCTAAAATAGAGAATATGAGGTAACAATGTCTTGACTGCAATGTCAGACAGATGGACAGATGATAGCTGCATACAATGTGCTCTTCACGGCCAGCTATGATCAATCACTAACAATCAATGTCTTGACTGCAATGTCAGACAGATGGACAGATGATAGCTGCATACAATGTGCTCTTCACGGCCATCTATGCTCAATCACTAACAATCAAGTCACTGACATGCCGATTGACGATTGCAGGAATGTCTACCTTAATTTTCGATGAGAAGAAACAGATAAATTATCATAGTAACCAAATTACGTTGGTTTAAATGAGAAGTATGCAATGTCAGACTCAAGCATTCCAACTGAACACACCAAGTCGGTAGACTGTGCTCAAATAGAGAATATGAGGTAACAATGTCTTGACTGCAATGTCAGACAGATGGACAGATGATAGCTTCATACAATGTGCTCTTCACGGCCATCTATGCTCAATCACTAACAATCAAGTCACTGAGATGCCGATTGACGATTGCAGGAATGTCTACTTTAATGTTCGATGAGAAGAAACAGATAAATTATCATAGTAACCAAATTACGCCAGTTTAACTGAAAACTATGCAATATCAGACTCAAGCATTCCAACTTAACACACCAAGTCGGAAGACTGTGCTCAAATAGAGAATATGAGGTAACAATGTCTTGACTGCAATGTCAGACAGATGGACAGATGATGGCTGCATACAATGTGCTCTTCACGGCCAGCTATGATCAATCACTAACAATCAATGTCTTGACTGCAATGTCAGACAGATGGACAGATGATAGCTGCATACAATGTGCTCTTCACGGCCATCTATGCCCAATCACTAACAATCAAGTCACTGAGATGCCGATTGACGATTGCAGGAATGTCTACTTTAATGTTCGATGAGAAGAAACAGATAAATTATCATAGTAACCAAATTACGCCAGTTTAACTGAAAACTATGCAATGTCAGACTCAAGCATTCCAACTTAACACACCAAGTCGGAAGACTGTGCTCAAATAGAGAATATGAGGTAACAATGTCTTGACTGCAATGTCAGACAGATGGACAGATGATAGTTGCATACAATGTGCTCTTCACGGCCATCTATGCTCAATCACTAACAATCAAGTCACTGAGATGCCGATTGACGATTGCAGGAATGTCCACCTTAATTTTCGATTAGAAGAAACGGATAAATTATCATAGTAACCAAATTACGCTAGTTTAAATGAAAAGTATGCAATGTCAGACTCAAGCATTCCAACTTAACACACCAAGTCGGAAGACTGTGCTCAAATACTGGACGTGAGATATTCATGTCACAAAAAATGATTATGTGATGTGATGCATGGACTTTGCTCACTATTTATCAATGAATCACTGTTTGATTACTATGCACTTGTTGATTACTATGTCTCCTTGTTGTTGTTTTATATCATTGTTAATGATCGAATTTCGTCATTTACTCAGTCAGGTAAATGAGTTGGCCCACAAGTGACTTACCATTTCTGACGTGTCCTCCTAATCTGAGTCAGATAAACGTAATCTTCCGTCTTTGGAGGTCGCAGATTAGTGTTGTCATCGTCATGGCCATCAGTGTTCTGTTGATGCAGGAATGGAAAAGAAACTCATTAATTCAAGAGCGAGAGCGTTGCTCATAATTCGCCGACCACCTGCGATTTCTAGATATTTCTACTGCAAATCTTAATATGACTTGTCCTTGCATAAAGGTTACACTTAACGCTTTTATCGATATCAACTACCAATGTCGATTCTACTAACTGAAGGCAGCCAGTAATAATTGACCAATCGTATAGCAATGAGCAATGACACCTGATTGGTCGGTTAACAAGGTGAATGTCATCCATCTGTAAATGCCTCATTCGTGAGGAAAATGACAAACCATTCGCCGGTACGTTGAGCAAGTATCATTCTCTTGAGTAAGGAAAGGTATTCTCAGCGCGAGATTGCTGCGAGACTGGCTATCTCTAAAACCTCTGTTCAAGAAACAATAGCAAGAAAGAAGAGAACTGGCGATGAAAACCCAAAGAAGAGACCAGGTTATCCACGAAAGACTTCAAAGCGTACTGATAAGTTAATCCGACGGCTTGTGGTGATAAATCCAAAGGAGTCAAACAACTTTATAAATACACAGTTACCTGAGTGTTGATATTGGCGCATCCACAATTCGCCGACGACTGCAAAGACTTTAATCTCCGTTCTTACAAGCCGGCCAGAAAGCCATTATTGAATGCGCGAAATATTCGAGATAGACTCACATTCTGCAGAACTTTTCAAAATTGGACAGAAAGTTATTGGAGCAATGTTCTTTTTACAATCGAATGCTGTCTATGTCAGTTCAATCCGACAGTCCAACGCATTTGTAGACCACCAAATCAGCGATATGATATGAAGTACGTTCAACCAACGGTAAAATATTCATTATCATTGATGGTTTGGGGAGGCATCTGCTCCCAGGGTCGAGCTCCGGGTGCTACGGTTAATTCCGATCGATACATTGATATCTTGCATGAAAAGCTGCACACTTGGTTCACGGTCAGAAACTGCAACATCCTGATGTACGACGGTGCCCTATGTCACCAATCAAAGAAAGTCAAGAAGTGGCTTCAGGATAATGTTCATGTCCTCAGTCCTTGGCCAGGCTTCTCCCCGGACCTCAATCCTATTGAAAATTGTTGGAGCCTGGTCAAGCAGAAAGTATCCCTACGGAATCCCATCTCTTTGAATGATTTGCGCCGCGAAATAATTCACGTTGGGACAACTGAATCACGCAGGAATATTGTGAAAACATGATTCGAAGTACTGTATGCCAAGACGGATCAAGGCTGTTCTGGCAGCTAATGGACAAGTAACAAAATATTAAACTGAAAAACAAAAATTAAAGCTTTTTTGTTTAATATATTTTTTGGAATGATAACTAGCTTTATGTTTACCTTTAAACATCGTTCTAGAATTCATTATGATGATATAAAAGCTGTAATGATAATTCAAGTCCAATTTGATAGAAAAATCGTTAAATCAAGAGATGGTCGGTGAATTATGAGCAACGCTGTAGATGTGACGGATGATATGTACAATGTGCTCTTTACGGTCATCTATGCTTAATCACAATTACTCACTACTTATACTTATTTAGAAGAGCATTAAATTACATTCATAAGATTCATCTATACTTAGATTCATCTATACTTCAGAAATATCTACCTTCACTTTTGAAGAGAAAAAACGGACACATTATCTTAGTAGCCAAATGATAATGGGTTAACTTTAATGTACTGTGCAATATGTATATAGTATTATTGTGAATAATCTGAATTCGGCATTGACTCAGACAAGTAAATAATGAGGCCCACAAATGACTTACCTTTTCTGACGCTTCCTCTCTATCTGAGTCTGGTGTACTCTAGTTTTGTATCCGCAGCTAGTCTTGTCATTGTCATCAGTGCCATCGTTCATGTCCCACTTTACGGATATCTATGCATGTGACTCTAATAGAAGTTGATATAAGATATCCATATTTAGCACACTTTAACAAGTCCATGAACTTCACACAGCAAGCATAGGTATACCTCATAAGCAAAATCCATTTCTTTCAATGAAAATGAAATATCCGATGAGAGTAAATAAACTTTTTAGACTCTCACATGTATTTTCTCTCAATATTGACAAAAACATTGACATTTTGCTATGATTTGAGCATGTCGATAACTATGCGCGCATAGATTTATGTGCGCATAGACCTGCCTTAAATATTATGTAAATCGCATAGATTTACGGCTCCTACGTCCACACTTAAATTAGCAAAAGCATCATAAGAAAACCACATTATATCCTTCGTAACATGCATTCTTTTGCAGGCTGTTGATAGTGCCATAGTAACGCGATAATTCAAAAACAAACTTCTTACAGCAAAAATATTATTTATATATTAAAACGTGATATTCTTGTTTTTTTGTGATGCTTTATTCTCCAGTTTATTTGCGTTCATTTAGATCTTAATGAGGAAATTAGCTTGATATTGTATATTGTTAACCATAATATTTCCCATGATAATTCCAATGTTAACCGGAGGCTCTCAATATATTTTGCCCGCTTGGGGAAATAGGAGCGGCATGACTATCAGTAATGACCCTGTTCGATAATCTTAAACAGTGAAACTAATGAAGCGAATATGTATGTTGTTTCATATTATTCTTTTCATTCGTATTACATCTGAATTGAAATTTACAAAAGAAATATTTGCCAATTTAGTTTGTTGTTCGCTTGTTGAGGGACATCCCTCCCAAAACTGTCCCAGGCCTACATTTTTCTGAAAAATCTCCTGATAATGTTGCTGTAATTGACGGTAAAATCGTATTAATCAACAAAGTTTTTCATAATGATGCTGTCCAAGGTACAGAAATGACTTTCAGACATGACTTGTTTTCATATCCTTATCCCTCCCGCACTCTTGGGATAGGATTCTATTCTTTGACGAGACGAATTGTTACAGGAAAGCCAAGTAATAAAGCTTTCGGTTTCCCAGTGGAGGACGAACTTGTTGTTTTCCCATTGATATGAAATGCATTTCATTTTATCGTGTACATATCTTAGTCGTATTCTGTATATATTTTATAATCCATTTATCTAGTTTTTGGTACATGTATGATATTTTGAAATGTGGTTAATATTCTTCAGACGAAAATTTACTACAGAAATTAACAGATGATTTGCTGCTTCTCGAGCTTTCTCGAAGCCTATTTTACAAGCCATCAAAGAGGGAAGCAAGTTGAATACATATTTCTACTAAATTTCTGCATTTCCTCCGCATTGTCCTCAAATTCAGTACTTAAATTACTTTATCTGAAGAAAACTGACCCTATTATATAATAGTAATAATAAATAATACTAAAAGCCTTGCGGCAACCAAATCCTATCTATTGTAAAAAATACTCCTAAACATTCTGTTACAGAAATTATACAATTAATTATTCTATGAACTTTTTGTAAATATATCTATGTTGGTGTCGCTATCTTTGATTCACAATTGGTCTTCTAAGTATGTAACTTTGGTCTAGTTGTATTATTTTTCCTTTGCGTAGTATATGTCAAGTTTGTACTCATACAGGATGGTCGCCAACAGGAGGTTCTTCATACTTGAGTTGATGCTTAAAAACAGCTTTCGTCTCTCCTTGAAATTTATTGACCAGATTAAAATAATTAATTAAAAGATATGTACAACCCCTACGCGTTTCGAGCGTTCGCTCTTCCTCAGGGGGTAATTCGCTAAAACCGTTTTAGCGAATTACCCCCTGAGGAAGAGCGAACGCTCGAAACGCGTAGGGGTTGTACATATCTTTTAATTAATTATTTTAATCTGGTCAATAAATTTCAAGGAGAGACGAAAGCTGTTTTTAAGCATCAACTCAAGTTTGTACTCATTTAAACATGAACTGTTATGATAACATTTACTGATTATGTTTTACTTCACAATTGTTATGATGGACGGCATATACGTAGTATATGTCAACTTTGTACTCATTTAACATAAGTTGTTACGATATTATATACTGATATGTTTTACTTCTGCTGTTTTGATTGGCGGCATATACTTTCAAACCGGGATATATTTGGTTGGGCAAGCATATTAGAGGCATCATGTGCTAGCATTGTAAACGCACCACGATGCTAGCATTATGTCGGCATTGTTATGCTGAAGAATTAAGGTGGGCACAATGCCAGCATTATGCTAGCATCAAATGCTAGTAAAATGCTAGCACAAAGCATATTTTTTTTCACTGGGCTATTTGTCCACCGCCCTGACTGCCTGGGGCGGTCGCCTTAAGAGCCGGGGCGCAGTCGCCCGGAGGTCTAGCAGATGAGGTGCGGTCGCCTGTAGGTAGCTGCGGTCGCCGATTCTACCGATTTGCCCCTACCCTTCAGTTGAAATTTCCCATTGCGCTATTAATTAGTAAAACACTAGCTATCTCCTTAAGATGCAGGTACATCAGTATTGCTCCACTGAAAACCAATAAGCTTCCTAGCTATGAGGAGTAGTAGAATTAAAACGAAATTACACAGAATACGATATTTTGGAATACACCTGCACCGATTCAATGAAAATTTAATGTGCACACATGAAAATTGTATTTATAAGCACTGAAGATACAAAAGTAGAAATTAACGATCGAAAAATACAATTGTTCTATGGAGGTTACAAAATGTTCTATGAAAGGCATCGAAAGACATCTGTAGTACAATCTAAATAACAGGAACTTTCTTAATAACATTGAAATTTGATGACTCCAAATTGTCAGAAAAAAGCATTGATTTTCCAGTTAAAATTTTGACAGAAACATGCGGGTTTGATGTTGTTAATAAAGTTCCTGCTATTTAGATTATATGCACAATAACAGCTACACAGATAACCAGGATATAACACCAAATACAAGAGATGAAAAATTGAGTCACCTATTGAGAAAAGGGGTATCAGGCACAGTTACTCAGCTGCAGGGGAGCGTTGGTGTCTCCTTCCATCAGATCTATCTTTTGCGTGCTTTAGTACGCTCTGCAAAGAGGCCTCTATTAACCTTCTCAGTCACATGAGGTCTAGGAAGTTTGATACCACACGATAAATTCGGGAATTCTTGAATGGAAATTTATTGTTCCTGCCGTGAAATGAATACTTCATCGAAATATCCGCAGCCAAAATCCTTTAAAATATTCGACGGAATAAATTGTTTAGTCCGTTGCCTCCGATCAGTGAGAACTGCTTTGCCTGAAAAATCATATTTTCACTAGATATTCCATCTATGTGCATTTAAGATGGTGAAGCTTCTCCACGTACGTCAGTACATTTCCACTTCATTGTGGTGTACCTAAATCAAACAGAGCAAATAATTTCAAAACGATGTGAGTGGCTTTGTGATTCCAGTAAATCATTTGTGTCTGCAAAAGTCATTTGAATGATTCAGTTGATAATCAGGTCGTGGGTAGCACCGCTCTTTTAATGCCGACAATCATTGAGCGATGCAAATGACAGTGACAGCTTCTGCCTTCATTTTGAATTGAAAATCTCACGTGTGCCTAATATTGAAAGTAGTCAACCAGTCATCCAGGTCAATATAAACTTTAATTATGCATTAAAGCAAGTCTACATTAAGTTCGACGTAGAAACACTGTTTAGACCCCAGGTCAATATAAACCTTAATTATGCATAAAAGCAAGTCTGCATCAAGTTCGATGTAGAAACACTGTTTAGACCAGCTCTATCTGCTCAGCCACAGGAATTACAACCAATTTCAATAACCAGACAGAAAGCAGTCACTGCCAAATTCTGAACGTTATAGCGAGCTAGTGAGTGAGTGAAATGCCATTTCGGTGCTCTGGCTCAGATTTGCGCGACTCATCTTTCTCTCTATTCATGCAACGAAACCGTTGAATGACAGTCGTAAGTCAAGGAATAAGTGGACCGGTCTCTTGAAAGAATTAGTCAATATCATGCGCTCCTGCAGGATAGGAATAAAAAACATCACTATAGGCTGTGAAGTTTATCAGATAGAATTGGAGGTCTGAAACAACTCATCCAATATTTTCGAAAATCACCCGGTAATTTCTTCAATTTCCTGTTGATAGAATGAGATGTTACGAAGATTGATACGCAACCGGAAATACATTCATTCTCTGGACTGTGATCAATTGCAGCGCTCGCATCTTGAAACAGCTATCAGATTATTTGTTAGAAAATGTTAACATGCAAAAAGTCTAATACAGCTCTTCTATTTCTTCTGAGATCTATCTAATAGAATTGATGACATGGCCACAGGAGAAATTGTGACTAGACATGGCCAAAGTCGTGCGAACGGTTTACGGCTAGACGAGGCTTCAGATAGAAAATATCAGCTCAGCTAAAATTCTGGCCGTTGTAGCCGATAAGATATGTGAAACAAGAATTTTGAAGATTTCTGCCACGATTGAAAAATCCAATTAACTGTGCATAGCTCTCATTATTTATATCTGTTTAAATTTGCACTCTGAAGGCTACACATTCGCACATAAAACTTAAACATATTCAAAACGATTAAACCTAATAGTGTGGCACTCTTGTGTTAGTATATGGCCCTTTTATATTCGCAGTTCAAGGAATGGGATATTCACGAGCCTGGATGAAGTACTTCCGAAGATTAGACACATTTTATAAACCGGCATAGACGCTTTAATTCCAATCGGCTTAAGACAGGCTTTCTCGATCTGACGAAATCATTTGCTTCAAGCAACAATATCAATTAATCTATATTGACAAGCTATCGTCTCATCAATTTCACAGATATCCCTGAAAATTGCAAAATATTTTTTGTAAAACATTAAAATCTCCTTTCAAAGAGAAAGAAGATCAAATGAGACTCATTAAGCTTGCTAAAAATAATTCAGACTAATTAGCCGATGAAGTTGAGCAAACGTAAAGCACGCTAATTTAAGAAAATTCAGCAATAGCTTCGTCTATGTTCAGCTATACAGAGGTACGCCTATCGCGATGATGCATAAATGTAGTGGTAACATGTAAAAATGAGATAACTTAGTGAAATCTCTATGGGAATGAGGTTGGTTAATTGAAATATTTTAAACGTTGCAGTTTACTCGAAAATGTTTACCCCTTCTGTCTAGTGTCCGTCTAATTCACGCCCATCTAATGTCACGTTACCAGAATTGACTTTATCTCATTGCAGCGAACCATCAATTAGCGCCAACGCTGTGCAAAGTATCTTGCAGTCAAAGCTCGATAATTAAGAGTATAAATACCAGGTTTACTATCTCTTAATTATTGAAAGTCTGAATTCAAAAGCAACTTATATAAGCCGCCAAATATACAAAAAATGCCGCGGCCGTATGATCTTAATTGACCGAAGTCTTTTGTCCGTGTCCGAATTAACGAGCTTCGACTGGATTTACTGTATTCATGCGAAGCGATTCGTTAACGATGTCAGTCTGTCCGCACGATTCTATTTGAATGGTCGTGAAAAATTGGCTTGCTTTACCTATAGTCAAACATTTATAACCAGAGGAACACTTTTTACATCACATCTAATTCAAACGTTATCTGTTGAAATATTTCAGTCAATTCAGTGCTTGGTATAATGTGTAGTGGGCAGGTAAACCGCTATTATTTACTTAATTTATCTATTATCACTTCATTCGACTTACCTGATACGAATTTCGTTTGATAAGTAATCCGTTCTATCAATATTTTTGGCTCAAGATATTCCTCGCATTTTCTATTTTGTAATTTGGTTGATAATCCATTAATAAGATCAATCAATTTACATACGATGTCCACAGGTGTCAGTCAAGCAACTTCCAAAAGTAGAGACACGAATGATTGCAATTTATCAGTTTTGCGAAGCAGGAATATTGCCCTTCTGACATCATGGAGGCTAGTTAAAAGCTAAAACCAGACATATGATGAAGGTCGCCGTTGACACTCAAGGCAACTGCTGACAGCGGTCGCCGGCAACGGTCGCCCACTTACAGTCGACGAGTCGAGGCGACCGCCACCAGGAGTCGCCGGGCGGCGGCGACTTCGGCGACGCCGAGGGTTGTCGCGGCGACCGCTGGGCGACTTTTGTGGTTGATAGGGATGTTTACTTGTGGGAATCGAAAAGGCAAAGATTGATGTACAGGATTTGTTTACATGTGCGGATCGCAAAAAGCATACTGTATTTATTGACAGGATCAGTTTACATGTGGGAAACGCAACAATTGAATGATGTCTGATTCATCTTTGTGACATATCTTTCAAAACATATCATTACCTATTCAGTATTTTGTCAGCCACTATGTGTGGGACCCCGCTCGTCTGGGTTTGAGTGTTCAGGTTAGGGGTCGAAACACAACTAGACGAGTACCTGCTGATGACTGACGGACTGCGTATTATGTTTTATATCCCTTAATCGGTAGCTGAAGTAGTAGTCGATGTATTGTAATTCAAATGAAGGAATGTGGAATTACATGAAGTACTATAGACGGATGAAGAAACTGGCGATAACAAATTCAAGTGAAGAAATATTATTTTCCATGTGTAGTCTTAGGTATAGTGTGTATAATTTCATTGCTTTCGGTGTAGTAGAGTGTCATTGTAGTTCTATTGTTTACCTCCATTATCCACTTTCCACCTTACCATTATCCACTTTGTGTAGTGTCAGATATAGTTCACTTGTAATCGGTGTAGTAGTATCGTTGTATTTCCATATTTTACCTCCACTTTTCCAATTTTTATTCATCGGTTTCCTGTTGTTTTATGATATCCATTTTTAATTTCCTTAACCTATGGTGACCATTGTCCTATTCTATTTCCACTATCAGCATCTGTAGTCGGTACAGTATATTAGACGTCTGTTTTGAACGTGTATACGGCAGTGTTTGGAATCCATGGTATTAGTACATTAACAGCAAGAATGAGTAGTAGTACGTAGATTTCCATTTTTACCAGATACGGGGCCAAAGCTGATCAATTTTAATTCGTTGCCACGAGAAAGCTACATTGAGTTCTTTTAAGAACTGATTAATCCAGTGGTTACAGTAGCATTGCCTTTGTATACTTGCGGATTGGAGAACGCCATCAGTCCTCATTAGGACTACTTTAACTAATAATTTAAATTGGTAAGCATTATATTCTATTATAAATGGCTACTGGGATGACTTTCATCATCGTATGAGAACGTATGTTGTGTTCTTTATTAAATTTCAATGAAGATTTGACAAAGTTAGATTCATCTAGGTTTAGGCCTACTTTCATGCTTGAAGAGGTTCCTGCGGTCTAGACTTGATATAGGCTGTGAACCTCTTGTGATTGTTTATACACATATGTGATGAAGCTTATGTCTTCGAATAAAGATTCAAAATCGTTTTTGACTCCATGTGAACTTGTTCTTAATTCTTATGCATGCACGTTCATGCAGTTAGGCCATGTGAGACTTATCTTCATATTAATATCAGTTACAGGTATTAGTAAGATAAATTAGGTAGCCTACCAAAAAACTAGAATGCCACAATATAAGATACTCTTTTAGTTTAGTCATGAATATCAGAGCAATTATTTCAATTTTACATTATATATACTTCTCTCTCAATCCGGTTCCTTCTTTAGTCACTTTTTCCTCTGAAAGAAGAGATCGATTGTTGATCGAAAGATAGAAAGAGGGACACTACTCGATTGATGCACAGAACTGTTTGCTAGGTGCAGATGTAGAAACAGCTGGGGCAATCGGCGCCTTACTTTTCCAGTCGGTACACTCATGAGATGAGATATTTGCGTCGTTGGTGCATCAAGATCGTCGAAGGATGTCATGTCAAGCAATGTATATTAAAGGGCGACTCAAGTTTCCATGCATCATCACATCGACGCTGAAAATTCATAATATGACGTCGATAATCAATGAAGACCAGCTAAACTAAACATTCTACATCCCGAGTAAAAAAATTATGTTTTGCTTGCTAAGCGTCATGGTACGCGCGCGGTAAACTTAGTGGGCGACATAATAACACCCAAAACCACGATATGCCTACTAGGCACATATCAAGCACCTACTAAATTGATTAAGCAAAGCATGATTACCATATGCCTAGTAGGCCTATATCAAACGCCTACTAAATTGATTAGGCAAAGTTTGCTATGGCATGATTACCATATGCCTACTGGGCACATCAAGCACCTACTAAATTGGCTAAGCAAGGAATATTTTTTCTGTTCTTATCAAGCGTCATCAGCTTGAAGGACTTCTCACGGCGTTAAATGGTCAGACAAGGTTTCCTAAGCGGCATAATAATTTTGAACAGCTAATAGGCTCATGCTGCTTTAATTGCTTGATTCGTTTGGAATGAGGCAGATTAGTAGATAAACAAAGCCAATCTGGGCCATTGTCATAAAAATGTTAAATGCTTCATTACTTATCCCAGTCAATTAAATATTTTTGTCACACGTAACTTTGGTGTATTTTAATGTACACCAGATCAATGCATATTAAACGCGAGAATAGTTGATAGCCCACGATTACAGTTGTGTTGTTGTAAAAGGCCTACACCAAGTATAGACACACGTGATAGCGTAGGAAAAGTGATGTTTAAATAGCCAGTTGATGCATGTGTTTCATCAAAATAATTTTAGTACTATTTAAAGCTCTGGTATAAACATTAAAATGTTCATGCGTAGAGCTTAGTATTCGGAATGATATTACACTTGTGAAAGCAGCTTATCGAAAGCTTATAGTCCATGTAGTACCGATGATTTTCCTCGTACTGTAGAAATTAGTTGTGTACTTTCTTGATTGACAATCGACTATCATGGCAGTTGTCAATTTAGGTATCAAGACAAGAAGTCAAGATCCATCCCTCTTCAGTCCGGGTTTCATTGTATTTCATAATTTCACCAACAATGTTATTGTTAAACCATCTGAGTTTTCTGAAGTCTGGCATATGCGTACAATATAGGAGGATAGGAGGTGAGTGAGTCAGCAGTCGTGACGCAGAAGTCTATTCATGCAAAGTTGCTATGCTACCATGGATCGATCAACGACGTCTGTTCTTACTGCAGTCTTGGCCAAACGTATTAATGCGCCACGCTTTAAGCTGATAGCACTTGGGTGTCGAGTCGAAACTCGGAATTCGGCATTAGCAGCGTGAAACAAAGTCATTTTCTGATGGACTGTTTCGGTTAATATTCGCTTTGCAGTTACTCAATGACTTTTCAACGGAAAGCCAATGCGAACTTAATTTACAATTGCTGTCTTCAAGTTTCATCTGACTTTGTAGCGTCGTGAAGGATTGCATTTCCGTCAAACAAGTGAGGAAGAGATCATATCCTATAAATCCTGTCAAACAAGATGCGGAATCGAGCCTTCTTTATCACGTGCGCGGAAAAGGGACGGCTATCAAGATCGAATTCTCTTTTACATGACAAGATTCCAGACCAAGGTGAGAAAATATAATCAATCTCAATCATTTTATGCAATAAAAATATTACGATGAGTGAAAATGTAGGATTCAAAAAATTTAGGAAAATTGCATGTTTTGAAAGTTGCTGATAACCTGTTAAATTTAATCAAAAGCACGAAAACTTGAAGTGCTATTAGTTAAGTGATTGTGTGACTTATTCATCTGTTTACTGACATTCATTCAGATTTGATAAGTCTTATCCCTGTTAAGAAATAGCAGCATTATGTTTGAACTGTATGCTGTCTCTGCAGGCCAGATATTAAGCGCACGATGAGGTCAACAAAGTCATTCCCCGACAACTCGTGAAGCGATGATGACCACGCCAGATCCCTTACACTAACATTTTTTCAACTAAAAAAGGTTGTGGCAAGACAGTGGTCATGTGAAGATTTTAAATGGCAGTAGTGGATGAGATGAAGAGGAAGATGGAGAGAGAACAATGTACACACGATCAACAATAATGCGTCGAATAGACGAAGTTAAATGAAGCGGTTGACATCGCTGCGCTTCACGTTATCATCTAAAATGCAAAAAGTACTTGTCCGATCTGCATAAAGTTTTGATGTAGGTAGAAAATATGCTTAAGTAGGCCTACGTCTACCCGAAGCTTGGTGACGATTGATATATTTTTGCAGATTTTAGACGAATTTGAAAACCTGGGGATAATCGAGTTTCCGCACTCATCAGATAGTGAATAACAATTTTATGGATTAACATCTTTCAAACAGAAATTATCGAACAAATATGAAAATGTGGTAAAATGTCTTATAACATTATTTCCTTTCTGACATGATCAAATTGAAAAATGACAAAATGAAAAAAGCATTAAAAATTTCGCAAAATCAAGAGTTTTTTAAACATCATTTTCTCAAATTATATCGTGGTAAAATATCAAGTTTCAAAGTCTTTTGAATTATTTTTAAGAATACTCGAGAGCTCAATATGCTGATGCTTAATAATCCACCTTTTATTCCTTACCTGATCATTCTTGTAATTGATGATTTATATCAAGAATAACTAATTATGAAGTAAGCGCTGAATAGAATGGTGATTTAGGTTTGACCGATCAAGAAGCTAATCATATTAAGTATAGACATGTCAACTGCAGAATGACACGACCATTCGAGTTCATCGCTGACACTCCAACAGCATAGTTACCGAAATGAGCTGAAGTGTGCCCGTTTCAAATGCCAACAATCATATCCTGCAATTGCATTATGCTTCCCCTAGGCAGGGAGTCTTTTGAGTATAGGATTCGCTATTCTTTCAGTCATAGTCAAACTTGAGATCATTTTTTCATTTCCTTCAGAAAATTATTTGTTATGTAATAACATCTGCACATGCACATCTGTATGTCGCATGTTTAATTTCAATTTTTCCAAATTTCTTTCTCTGTATTTTCCTTAAGACAGTAGGACATTATGCATTCTCTTGAAATAGTGCATGTGAGCTTAACTTAGGCCGTGCGTAGTGAAGCCATCTAGATAAATGTGTAAATGCGATTATAGCATTAAACGCTCGGTACCTGAGTTTTGCTCCCGCAATTGGCGCAGAATGTTGCTGATGCGCCATGAGAGATAAGCTACCAACGGAACTCAATGAACTCCTCGATCCTCTCTCACTAATGAATATTTGGAGATTATAATTTGTTAGTGATATTTATTCGACAAAATTTGATCAGATCTTGAAAAACTGCAGATAAAACTCTTATAACTCTTAATAAGAGAGGTGCCGACATGATAAACTTTCAATCATTCTTGACTTTTTGTACAAACAACGTTCAATAGCCCTTAATTAATTTCTTATGGCACCGGATTTTACAGTAAGTCCCCCAAATAACAAGCTTCAGGATTTTCGCTTCCGGTAGCTTGCCGCGGAGTAAGCTTTAGGGAGGTATTCATTTGAGTGCGCTTGATCAATCTTTGCTTCACGCTGCTACGTCAGGAAAATTGACACTTCTTCTCTGTTCTTCTTCTCAACCATGAGCCAACATGAACATTAATTTCGAGGGTAAATAGAAATCCTTTCACTAGAATAACATTATCAGCATAATTTCATCTTAAATAAACTCCAACATTTGAAGCAATGCAACTGATTGGCCTCATCTTCGGGATGGACTGAGAGTTTTAGGAGCTTATCATCTTTATAAACCATCGACCAAATCAGATCAGAAATAACTTTTTAGCATGACAAAATTGAGTTTGATACGATGAAAAAATCAGTTTCAAAGCGTCGTAATGATGTTCTCTTTCTCCTGTGATTAAGCATCACCGGGATGGAACAGGCCGAGGGCACGGCCTTCCGATTAATTTTAATGGGCCTATGTTGACCATTAACTATGCATTCCCTCTAGAGGAAATCATTTAGTCAATCAAAAGGAAGACACCATTATAAGAGCATGTATAGTTAGTGTAACATATTTAAAGATACCTACCTAAACATGCTCTATCTGACATAAATGTTGCGAACTGATTCTTAAATAGTAAGAAAATACTAACTTTTGCATGTAATTACACATAGCTTATCTCAAATAAAATTGTCAGAATCCTATATTCTAGCCTACAAGAATTTTTATAGCAGCAAATAAAAAATTAAGCTCCACCATTCTGCTAAGGTCCACATTGTTTCTATCGACTTTTAAAAGCGCGGGACGCCGAAGTGCCGTCAACTTCTGCATAATTTTAGCACCAGTAGAAATCGACCTCAAAAGAAAGGGGATCTTGATTTTTTTCTGTGCTGCTATAATTACTATGATCTCCTGCCGTTTGGTCAACTGTGTGAATTTTGTAAGAATTATGTATTCCTTAGCCTATCTATCCAATGATTATTTCATATCTCGATTAACTGGAAAAAATCTCGAGGAATCAAAATGAATGATTGGATTTCAATGCAAACACATGTACGAGTAATGATAGTTACCTAGTAGCGCCTACTGTCTGCATGTGCTCTTGACAGTCGATGGTAGAGCAGTGTCTGAAGTTAGCGGCATGCGATAAATTTTGATTGACATCGTACGTTGTCAACCCCTGCTGGCTTTGATTACTCCGGCCGGTTTCAGCCCTGACTCATTTATATTATTTATATTGATAGAATTTTCTACCAATGCATTCCCAATTTAATGTGTATTTAACTAACTTTTGTAAAATGCTTTAAAAGTAGGTTTCGTTATAGATCGCAGATTTCCTTTGCTAAGACTGGCCACTTTGGCAATGTTTTCCACGGTTTTTATGCAAGTATTTGAGCATTCCGAAATCTTGCTCCGGTGCAGAGTTGTGGGTACAATTTCTCTGTATGGTTGATATTTCTTAAAACTATATTTATCACTGTTCTAAACTTGCAGAAAACCCCTTAGCATGCTAGTATGTTTCAATGAAAACAGAATATTTTGGAAATCGTAAAAACAACCACAGGTTAAAATTTTGGTTAAGCATCGTTTTTGATAACAAATGTGCACATTCAGCATTTGCTTTTGGTTTCATCTTTTGTTAAAAAAAAGAAGTTGCAGATGCCTGCTCCTCACAGCAGGCCTATTATCATTTCAATGATTCTGATTTCTGTAGTAGCCTATTACCAAAGATATTTAACACTACTTGTTTATATGGAGTATGCCGTTTATATGGAGTTATGCCGCTCTTTGCCTATTACAGAATTAGCTGATCACAAAGCTAATCATATCCATAATGTGGCCCGCTACTAGCACTGTTTTTAACACCTATGAGCTGGATGATTTGCATGCAACATGCAAAACTTGCAAGACATGGCATACATGTACATTTGAAAAATTTCTCTTCTTTGTCCATGACTCGGTCTCCTACGAAATTCGTTTCATGATTAGCTAGACGTTTCTCTACTTAAAGCACATGTACATGTACATGTATTTTTTCTGTCAGAACTGCATGTGCATATATTAGTTTTGCAATTTCCAATTCATACAAGCAGTGGCAGTAGCAACGCTCGCATCACCTTGGCCTCCAGACAAAAAAAGTGCGAACTGAAGTATAGGGCGAACAGATCTCTCCAAATGTGCACCTATAGCGCAATGCAACTAATATTTAAGACTCACAGTTTACGAGCAATCAGAAAGTTCAATCGTTTTGCAAACTTCAATTTTCAACAAATACACTTTGTCATGTCTTAATAGTTGTTTCCTGTAACGTAAGTGATGCAATTGTCATTCATATCTTGACATCCACTCCACTTTCTGCTACGTTTTCGTTAATTCACATGTTTTCCTGACTACAAGTTTTCAACTGCACAAACCAAGAAAAGCAACTGCACATTTGAATTTAGAACTGCAGAAATTGTGTCCAGTTGCACGTTAAAGAACCCTATAGCTAAACAACAGTGCATGAGAGTGACCATGATCTACCATGGACGTTACTCAGAGAACGATCTGCCGCGATGATTGGTGTGGTGCATTCGAATATACTGTACAACAGTATCTATTTCCTAAAACTGAGGATTCGGGTTGTTGTATTTCACTTGGAGAACGCATTAAGTGAATTACATGTGCTTGTATGTCGGCCATCCTTATTAGGTACTAGTCTCAAAAGGGTATTTCGGTCTATCTTTCAGTATTTGTACAAATCTCATGGTTCCTATTTCATCAAAGTATAGAGCCCTAATGATTGTTTAGGTGGAAGTTGCTTTGAAACCTTTGCATCTATCAATTTAGGAGATAATAAGAGACAAAAGGTCTGATCAACTCAAAACATAAATTCATTATGCTGAAATCACATTTTTTGACTTCAATTAAGTTAGATAAAAAAATACAAAAAATATCATGCGAACAGCGATAACTAAAAATACAATCCCAAGTTGCATCAGTAGAGAAAAATGCCTAATATAGTCATTTTGCTTTCTATCTTTGACTGATTTAAATAAACTAGAGCTATAATTGGAAATGTACAGCTCTAATCATCGTATCATAGTATTATACTGAGTGAGTGACAACTGATTTGTCAATAAGGAACATTAACGCCCTTGATTTCCCGACCGCTTCCTATGGTAGGTTCGTATTTGACACACGTGCTGAAGTGACAACAAGCAAGGTTGGACCTAGGGTTTTGGGTCGACCTAGGGTAAGTGATACAAAACTTGGGTTTTCTATTATTGCTGAATATATACAGATCAAGTTACAAAAATTATTATTTTGATTTGAATCTTTGGAGAGCTACAGGATAAGAGCATAAAGTTCTGATATTTTATCAAATTTCCACTGGATTCACAGAATATTTCAAGAGTGAAATGATTGTGATTATTAGCTTCATTCTGGGCTTGACAATACCGCGCATTGAAAGTTCATACATATTGTATCTAGGCCTACAGTAAGTTTACATGTCTTTTGCTGCATTTGTGCATATTGAATTTTTATATATTCCGCATATTTTACATCTTCGCAGTTATCTTCTCACCCTTAACTTTCTGCGATAGCCAACATTTATCCAAAAATTAAAATCATTCCGATTTCGCATTCTAAATATGTTTAACCATTCACTTACTGCGCACCTATAATATTTATCAAGCTTGTTTATATTCCTGAATGATAAAATAAAAAACAATTGCTTTGCTATGAGCAATGTGTAACTCAATCATAACTAAATCAAAGATCTTCAGTTAGTCAGTATATCAGTGTAGGTTAAATTAAAAGAAAACTTTATGACGTAATACATGTACTTAGGCTACTAATTACAGCAATTATTGCAATAATAAATCGTTTCTCACTAATACCACACTTCTTATGGGCCCCATAGGAATCTTGGCCTATAGAAGAATCTTTATGTCAGCACAAAATACGAAGAATGCACTTCGTCTACTTGATTTCATTCATTTATTTAAAAATGGGTTTTGGGTTTTGACCCCAAGATTTTGCCCAACCTTGCAGCAAGCGGCGAGGGTGAGAGTTGTCATCTCAAAGTTCGAGAGATGAGATTTTTGTCTCTAAACTGCAGAGGGAGGGTTTAACTTTTGCTGAGTTTGAGTGTAGCCTACTTTTTAATAATTACTAATTTTTCAATTGTCTGCTTTATAATGCGTTAGTGGAGGTTCCTAAATTTCGTGTGCCTGTGCAAAAAATGAAGCTTTATCGTGTAGTAACCCTATGTTGGATGTTGCTTATCTCAATTTTAGATGCGGATATCCCCATGTTCGGCTCGAGGCTCATGCGACTGATCTTCACAAGACTATATTTCTTATCGAAAAGCCGCTACGTTTGGGAGGAGATTCTCATCGACAAGTGCTGACAAAACAATGTTCAGTGTTAAAGGTATGTAGCCTCTGCCTTCTATAAGGAGACTTCCACTATCAGTGCCTCTCGATATGCACTTGCGGACTGCTAAAATATTGTTGCAAACATTTTTCGATAAGAAGCTTTTAACCGTTGACATGATCTCTTCACTGTATCATCTGTCAAAGTTCACCACTATTTTTTGAAGGCGGCCCAGAAATGTATTCCAATATATTTATGGAAAACGTAAGAGCATAATCTTTTGCTGTACCCTACCTTCTCTCCTTTGTCTTTACATATCCAAATTTTATTCAAACAAATGTAACGAGGCAGACACCATCTTCCTATATTTATGCTTCGTGGCGTCGATATTTTGCTTTCATGTGAGATGATAGACATTATTGTAATTATTAATATTGAATATTGTTATATATTTTTCAAAAACTTTTAATCAGAATGTTGATGAAGTTGTGAAAATATGTTCTCTACATGCGTTGAGTCATTTGTTAGACCAGACAAAAACCTTGCTAAACTGTCCACGACGACGGCGAAACTGCTGTTTTCATAAATAATGCAGCTTGGGGTCCTTTAAAAGACTTCGGAACTGCTTTCTTAAACTTAAGGAAGTATTTCACTGAAGAGACTTAGAGGGCCAGACATTTTTTTATCCAAATTTGAGGAAAGTCCATGCATTCGACTTCTAATTTCTATTCTTTAGCGAGGCCTTTCAGTCACTAGGAGGCTAAGATAGCCGAAGACAGCTTCTTGTAGTGACTAATCGAAAGGCCTCGCAAAAACAATATAAATTGGAAGTCGACAACATCTCTCGCTTTCGGGCTTTCCTCAAATTAAGGAAGTATGTTTCTCTTACCTTTTCTATGAATGTTTACTTTTATCTAGTTATTTATTTCAGCGCATCGTAGAATTGGAACAACTGCATGCATGCTCTTATCTGATGTGAATAAATTTTTTCCACTATCCATTTGTATATTGTGCATGAGTTCTAGCTGTTGCTATGTTAATACATGAAAAGTTCATTATTAATTGTTTTGTAAATTTCATCGGCAGCAACTGCGGGAAGCGCACTGATCTCATGATGTTGTCATATTTAACACACAGCTTGCTGGGTCTAACAGTCCCATTCTAAGCAATCAATATTAAACTTCGCAGTTTATTTATAGTGCTTACGCTAGGCAGAACATTGACAGCCTACGCAGCACCATACTAGGCAATTATCATAAAACTTGGCAGTTTATCTATGGTGCGTACTAGGTAGGACATTGGTTGCCTACGCAGCACCACACTAGGCAATTATTATAAAACTTGGCAGTTTATCTATGGTGCTTACTAAGCAAAACATGGATAGCCTACGCAGCGCCATACTAGGCAGTTATTATAAAACTTGGCAGTTTATCTATGGTGCTTACTAAACTACCTATTAAGCATAGCATATTTTTTTTACTCGGGATGCAAGGTTACGTTTGAATCAGGAATGCGGAGTCGGAGTCCCATCATTTTTGCTGGAGTCGAAGTCCTATCAAATGATGGCTCCGGCCAATAACTAGACCCGAAATATAATACAAACAAATTATTTATCCTCGTGCATAGCTCTAACTGTCTTGATGTCAACTTTCTCCGTCAAACAAAAGTACAGAGACCGCAGTGCATGCAAAACTTGTAATAGTTGAGGGAATGAACCGTGAAAGTGAAGAAAAGGATTGTCTTTTCACTCGGAGATTTGGTAGAGAAGACAAGCCTTCCTAGCATCGATCACACCTACGCACCTGAGGTCACGTCAGAGACAAAAATGAAATAGGACTACTATAGTTTGTTTGAGAACATTGCCTCTTACCCTAACGTTAATCATGTGTGATTTCTCCTCCAAAGCGCATATTGAAATCGAAAACGTACTCATATTTTTTGGAGAAGGATGGAAATTTTCCTGCCTGGTAGAGACTGAAGAAAAACCGTGTGAAGCGTACATCAACAAGATGGGAGGAGCAGAGTCGCATGCACCCAGCTTAAAGTGACATTTCATAAACTTTCATCGAAAATGATTGATAATTGATGCAGAAATGATCACTTAAGATAGGTTCAGGTAGGCCTATAATGATCTATGATGTAGGTTACATATCATATAATAAAGATTGGCCATGTGTGGCATATAGCCTAGGCCTTTGAGTGTGGGAGAAGCCTCGGCAATAGAAGTCGAAATCTGGGATACTTGAGAAAAATATGAAGTGATTAAAAAATCGACGAAGAGCGCTATTCAGTCACGAACTATCGCTGTCGAGCTTCGTAAGCGAACATGCTAAAAAATATTAGCCTACTGCACTGTAGCATGATATCATGTGTGTTTACACATGTAAGCGTTACTGTAGTCAAATAGTTTTTACCACAACACACGTTTGTGAAAGTAAAGTTTGATCATTGAAGTTTTATGACTGACCGAACTCACAACAGCATTAGAAAGTTTTTATCCTTAGTTGAGATCCGGACTGCAGTGTGCAAAATGTTTTATGTGACAGTCTTTTCACAAACGGTGAAGTGTAAATTCAGAGTGAATACATCTGTTAGGTATTTATCAACTTTGGATGTGAAGTAAAGCGTTATATATACAGAATGAATTGAATATTAGACAACGCATGCAAGTTTTTGACGACTTGAGTGTGTCATGAAAAAACCCAAGTCTAAGTTTAACATGTTGGATATAAAAAGTGAGATGGATAGGAATAAGTGTTGAATGTTTTATAAAACCAGGTAAACTCTTGTCACAAACGTTGAGTGAGTGAGGGCTAGTTCCATGACATTTAATCGCGTTGGTCATAGCACAAGTCCTAAAGTCCATGATCCAAGGGCAGGGTCATCTACGGACCTAAGACTCAACCGATTGGCGTTCAAAGTGCTACGTTGAGAACTGTGTCAAATGCCCAACATGAGTTGCCCCAGAGGTTTCGGTCTAAAATATGACACACTCCCTTGCCACACTTATCACTACGGCATCATCCGCCGTCCCGAAGGAACACCCTGTCAGTGGAATATTACAGCAAAACTCTCCGTGCCATGCTCGCTTTCAGTGAAAAGCCGCTTGTATCATGTAAAGACTGGCTCAGACATCATTACAAATCCTTCAGTTGACTTCAACAGAGTCGAAAACCCCAGAAAACCTCCAAAAATAATGAATTCAAATTTTTTAGCATTTAGTACTACTTATGAAATTTTATAAGTAGTCTGTTAATATAGGTCTGATCAATAGCTATCGAATCTTTTTTGAATCAAGTCAAAAGGACTTGTAGAAGCAAAGTTACAAGTCTTTAAAGTTTTGGGGTCTTTTATGGCCTGGAGACTACGGCCATCTCCTGGCTAACCTTTAAGTCTGACGCCCTAGCTGATATCAGCAATGAAATTTTCTAAGTCGGTTTCCTACGTAAACCTGAAATTTAGAGTTTCCGATGGTATCATCGGAGCTTCGGAGAGCAGACCTATCTTTGACATCTCTCTCGTCTTAATGAAATGTCTCATTCGGTTCCCAGCTTATATCGTTTGTGGCGATCAGCTGATGACGAAATCTCAATCATCCAAAACTTTAAACACTTCTATCTCCGGTTTTCTCGCTCTCACCTTTCATTTAAGCCATCCCTCGACTCTCTACGATTACCAGAAGCCGAGTTGTTCTCACTAGAGAACAAAGTGAGGTCTTGGCCCTAAAAGAAACCCGAGCTCTTCATTCACTTCCATTCCTGAGTGAGTCGTCACCAAAGTAGGCCACAATTTAACATTTTCACGAAAAAATCCCGTGTTGAGACCCAGTGTGAAGAAAATTTTCGACTTTTTCTCTCCGATTCACTTGAAACTCACCCTCCAGATGCAGAATTGCACGCTGATTCCAATCAGTTTTCCCATCCGATGCTTCGTTCACCCGCTAGAGCCATTTTCGTAAAAATTCTAACTCTGTCGTTTATTCGGTGATGGGCAAAAATCTTAAAGTCCCTCTCACACCTCAAAGAACGAACGTAGAGACACGCCGTTTCTTCCACTGAATTCGTCTCACTCTTAGCTTTCAAACGCACTATCGCACGACTTTCTACGATCTCTAGAACCACAGTTGGAAGTCTGACAGGAGGGGGGGGGTCAGCACTTTTTCTCTCCGATTGAGCTGGAAACAACCTCCCTAACCCAAAATTTCACGTAGATTCCGAATCTGCCCTCCGTTTGTCCATCCGAGCCCTACTTCATGCCGAAATACGGCGTTTCTCATCCCAAAATGTCCAAAACCCACCTTTTCTAACTCTGTCGTACCTAGATTCCTACCCTTGTCTCACAGGAGAGTTCCTCCTTCCTTCCTTCCAGAGGAGGGAACGATTTCCTCCTCTCGGACCCATTCCTCCCAACACATCCTTGGCCATCTCCTTCCTGCCTGCCAGAGGGGGGGGGGCTGAGTCATCATGATGACTCATCGTTGCACATTTTGCACTTGATTTTGTCAGGGGATCACTACTCCTACTCCATGTACATGTAGTTGCAATTGCTTGTGTAAACTTCTAATTTTCTGAGTTCTATACTATCCATTTTTTATCTCGATTGTATATTAAACTATATATTTGACATGATGTGGCTATAGTGAATGAAATTGCAGCTTTTCATAAAAGCACAATTTTTATCACGCTTAGATTGCTGCAGACGGAAGACATGATGATTAATTATTCCCTATGTGCATGGTGTCGGTGCATATAATAAATAAGTCGACATCTTTCCCCAACAGGTAAGCGGGTTGCCCATATTTTAAAAGGTCACCATTTTTGCGGTATTTCCAGCATGATATTACATTTCTTTGCATTTTTATCAGTGCATTTAAAAGGAGCTCTTACATGCCAATCTATGTTAAGTGAAAAACATGAATGCGAATAGGGAACTAATGCCCAATGAAAGTAAATTCCGATGGACATCATTTGAACACAACAGTATAGTCGTACATCGGCAAACCGGCAATGAAACCCACAACAATGATTCTAGATTATCTGATTTTTATCTTATCAGGAGGTGAAATAGAAAGTAAAAACAAACTTGTCGGGTTGGTCATTTTCAAATTTCTATGTGTTTGTACCTCACGAATGAGTTACACAAATAAGTGGTACAATTTCTTATTTATGCATTCCATCAACAACTCCAGTGATGCACAAAACTCTTGGAGCAACATCCAACGTGTCACGATAGTGTTTTGTTATATGTCACATAAAATTGTTGTAGAATGTAAAAAAGCTGACATTTCAGCTCGTAAGCCGAACAATGAGCGTCACTTTGTACATCGAATAATTTAAAATTCTATGTTTGTAGTGTACATAAGACGATTGCACTTTGAAGAGAATGGATACATATAGGACGCAATGCAGAAAACAATATGAACATATATAATAGTAGCCATTACATAGACTCAATTTCTGTCAAGCATGCATTTACAAAACGGAAAAATGGTCATCTAAGGATTTCAGCAAATCTTTTGTGTCAGCATGATTAGGAAAATTTTGAATTGACCTCTTAGCTGATTGGAAACTAGTTTGTAAATCTCCTAATCTTTCTGCCAATGTTGCGTAATTATAATGCGGTTCGAACATATTTGGGGTAAGCGTCGCAGAAGCTTGAAAAAATGCTCTACCCATCTCAATATTGCCACGTTTTACCTCTAGAACACCGAGGTTATTGTACGCCTCAGAGTGATCGTTATTATGTGATAGCGCGAGACGAAAGTTCTGATATGCCAAATTCATATCACCAACTCCAAGAGCTACATGACCAAGGTTGTAACACACGTCAGCGATGTTTTCTTTTGTTGCCAAAGATAGCGCACGGTCGAAACATGTCATGCACATGTCGTACTGCTGTGAGTAGAAACAACACAGTCCTAGATTGTTAAATATTTCTGAATTTTGCACACCAAGCTGAAGTAAGCGTCTGTAAAACTTAAGAGCGACTTCTGGTTGATCGCTATAAAAGTAATGGGTTGCAATGCATGCGATGGCCTCGACATTCATGCTGTCAACTCTTAGAACCTGTTTATATGTTGATATAGACTCTTCGAGATCATTCATGACTTCATAAACGCGAGCGATTGCTACGAGAAGGCTAACATCTGAAGGAAATTTTTCTAAACCTTGTCTGTAAACTTCAATGGCCGCTAAAGGTTGGTCAAGTCGCTGGTAGATTTGTCCAAGATGTAGATAAATCGTAATGTGATCTTGTTGTTTGAGTGCAGATCGATATTGTTGTTCTGCGTCTCTATAGAGACCCAAGCGGAAGTAACATTTTCCCAATTGAACTTTCCACCAATAATCCTTGTACTGACATGCTTCTGTTGACAAAGCAGCCAACTCCAGAGCATGACGAACATCATTTTCGTGATACAAGATATATTCAAAAAGTGCTTTTGAGAGATTGTGTCGATGTGCATATTTATTGAAATTCAGTCGTGATAGATTCACGAAAGGTCCATCAGGATTTGCAAGCATAGAGGCAGTTCCCAGCCTTACGAATCGACCAGAAGCACTTGTTACAGGACGAGCAGTATGACTTGTGCGAGGTGTTTTTATGGCTTGTTCCATTGTTCCTGGTCTCCCTGATTGTGTGCCCGGTCGAACAAAACCTGAAACTGGACGTCCCGAATTTGAGGTAGGGCGAACAGCTTGATTCAAGCCGCCTTGCGTAGCATTCGGATTTCTCATCGAAGTACCAGGGCGAGCAACATTAGCAATATTATTGTCATCCATGACCATTTCAGCAATCCCCTGTTCATCCATTTCAATGTCATCCACATATACTTGTTCTGTTAATGCTTGCATCTTTAAGGACCATGCAGCTTGATCGTACGCATTCTTCTCCAGTAACTTCGTGCAAATTTCTATACACTTGTCGAAATTTCGACGTCGAAAATGGCTCAGGGCTTGAAACATCGGATCCATTGAGACTGAAATGGAATGAACTCCAAAGTAAATTAAGGAAAAACTTGAAGATTAGAGAATTTGATGTAATAATCATGAAACTGATACAAAATTGATGCATATGAACTTATCAAAAATTAAACACAGTGTGTTGAACAAAGTGTGCAGAAATACAGCGTGCATTTTCTGTTTCCTTTGCGATTAAGAGTAAAAGCTGAGAAAGGAGAGGCAACTATGTTTCTTCAGGTTCACGTTCCTTGTAGATGATCTGTCATTCAATATGCTGTCTAGGTTGTTGAATGATGGTGTACGGGTCCCTGACGCAAAAAAAGAGATGATGGATCGCGAAATACTTTAAATCGGCCGGTGATTATGATCGGATCACTGGCTGTGGTCGGCCGCAGCATGTAAACTTACGTGTGACAGTAGTATATGGGTCTCGAGAGGAAACTTCTGGCATTCCAAATTATTGTGCGCAACCATTTATTGACAATTCAATAATAAACTAATAATAGTATGATTCGAAATGCTGTTGGTGTTATCAGTGCTTTGCTATAATAAGGGCGACTCTCAGTTTCTTTCAGGGTGTCTTTCATAAATTGACGAAAAATTCACGTATTCATGGTCACCACTCACGATCTTGCACAAACAAAACCAGATATCTGACTGAGTTTGCTATATATATATATATATTGATATATACATTTTGATTACTCTGTTTTTGTATTATATACATATATATATATATATATATATATATATATATATACATGTATATATATAAATACACAGGGTGATTCCGATCTTCCCGTCACTTTTCAAGTAAGGACTACAGCTGTATCACATGTCTGGTTGTAGTGATGGTTCATGATTTATATACTACGTTTCATGGCCTTTCAAATCGTATATTATTTATTTTCTTGTGATCTGCATTTCCGCTGATAAGAGCAATTGAAATTGTTTACCCGTATTACAACTTTTTAAATCAATATCTATGACAGGAACATCGCAACAATTAATACAGGTTTTCCTACACGACAACGGCAACTACCGAATCAAGAGCGGCACTTTAATTTCTAAAACGTTAAAAGATAAAATATTACGTCATTTCACAATTGAGAGCGACAACAATAAATAAACTGCAGCAAAATAGTTCAATTGTGTCTCTATCAGATTAGTGAGCGGTATTTCACGTGAAGAATAAATGATATCTATTCAGGTTGATCCAAAGCCCTATATAGATGTCTTCACATCTGCTAAATTAACTTATCAATATGGAGCGCCAGCGAATACCTTCTGATGTTAAACGCAGAATCATTATGGCTCACGAAGCCGGAGATGATTATATTGAAGCCGCTCGAGTTCTCGGTGTAAAACGGGGTACTGCGTATTCAATAGTACATCGTTATATACTTGAAGGAGTCATTGAGCGTCCCAGAGGAGGAAGACGACACCAAAAGATGGACGAAGATATGGCAAATACTGTGGTAGAGATTGTTAAATCCCAACCGGAATTCACGTTAGCCCAAATCAAAGCTGATCTACAAGCGCGGATGCCGGACAAGCCATCTGTCTCAATTCAAACTATCAGCACATGTTTGAGAAATCGTCTTATCTTCTTAAAGAAAATGGGGACTGTTCAAGTCAACCGCAATAGCCATGACGTCAAAGTGGAAAGGGCCGAGTATGCGAACTGGCATCTGCACACGATCAACGCAAACCATCCGCCAACATTTATTTTTGTGGACGAATCCGGCTTTAATTTATGGATCAGTCGCACACGAGGTCGTGTCAGACGGGGAGAGCGAGCTGTCAGGATTGTTCATGGACAGCGCGGGCGGAATTTTACTCTCATCTTGGCGGTCTCTAATGAAGGTGTCGTCCATCATGAATTCTAAGAAGACGGAACCTCCTGTGAGAGATTTAACTCCTGGCTGGAAGAAGCGTCCGTTGCGACTGGGGCTGGACCTCGTGTATTCGTCATGGATAATGCTCCGTGCCACAATAGAGCCCGTGAAGTCAGTTTGCGAGAGGGACACTCTATTAGGTACTTACCGCCCTACTCTCCATTTCTCAATATCGCAGAGAACGCGTTTTCCATGTGGAAAGCGGCTTTCAAGAGAGAAGTAGCTGAGATTCGTGAGCAGTTACACAACTACACTGGACAACAGCGGAATTTGACCTTACTGCAACTCGCCTCCCAAAATATGAGTGCTATCACTGAAAATAAGATGGGAAGGTCTTCCAGACGTATGGGCAGATTGATGCCTAGACTAATTAATCACGAGGATGTCTTACAAAACCATCAATGAATATTACGGTACTTGTTTTGTTTCATAATGGAATAAAAAATTTCAAGATTATCAAAACTTTTTCGTATTGACTTACCTTCTCGTAAAAAAGTTTTTAATGACTTACTGTATTACCTTTATAAATTAAAATAATTATCAACTTCTCCTTTTGACATATTTTGCTTTTTCGAATTAAAAAAATTGTCAAAACTTTTTGTATTGACTTACCTGTTAAATAAAATATAATTGAATATGAAAAGCCGTTTATGATTTCAGGTTGCCGCTCATTAAACTTACAAGTCCATTAATAAACTCACTTATTATCACTACCGATTAAAAACAATATCATTCAATTGAAAACGTTGCTGATTAACAGAAATACCGTTGTTGCATCTTAAAATATATTCTTTAATCTGATAGTCGCATTGTCGAACTGGAAAACCTGTATTATCAGCCGCATTCAGCATAGATATCTAATAATTGCTTGCTTTGAGCGACACCATGCAAAGTTAATTGAGATTGACTTTTCAGTGTAGACGGTATTAAACTGGCTGAAATTTATTTACTATCAACACTTGACAGCAATGAACTATCCTGGCTTCACGAATGAAGAAATTGCGACGGCCGTGGCCTATACCATCTCTTCATATCCTGAAGATGCAAGGCGACGATTTCGTGTAGATTTTAAGAAAGAAGCTCCACCAAACACAACCTTAGTTGGGTGGGCAAAGCGTTTTAAAACCTCGCTATCTCAGATCGACGGCTTTCCGACGACAAACGAGACGAAATAGTCGAGGCCTATGGTGATGATCCAACACTTTCGCAACGAAAGGCAGCTCAGCTCTGCAGCGTTTCAAAATCGTCGGTGAACAGAGTGTTGAAAGATGAAGGTTTGAGAGCTTGGATGTTTACCCGCGTGCAAGAGATCTCGGACGACGATAAAGTTCAAAGACTCCAGTTTTCTAACCTTATCCTTCAACATCAACAGCGCGACAGTAATTTCGTTGGAAATATCGTTTTCTCCGATGAAGCAACGTTTCACTTGAATGGATCTGTGAACCTTCACAACGCCTTCATCTACGCGGAAGAAAATCCTCACGCTGTTATCGTGAAACCATTAAAGTCTGCTTCCATCACTTGCTGGGCAATGATATTACCACACCACGGCATCACTTACCATGTGCAAAAAGAAACAATGAATGGACAGCGCTACCAGTCTATCCTTGAAGACAAAGTTGTGCCGCTACTAAGTGATAGACGAAATCGACGTCAATTTTATCAGCAGGATGGTGCACCTGCACATTATGCCAATTCTGTTCGTTGTCTGCTGAACGTCAAGCTGAAGAACCGATGGATTGTTCGTGGTGGGCCGATACACTGGCCACCAAGAAGCCCTGATTTAGCAGTAAACGATTTCTGGCTTTGGGGCTATATTCGTGATCCACGTCTTCGTACTCTTGAAGCTTTACAAGAAAGACTTACGAGCTTACTCGATAGCGTGGAGGTCGAGATGATGCGATCTTCGTACAGGTCATTCTTGCGCCGATGCGAGTTGTGCTCTGAGAATGGTGGTGGTCACTTTGAACAGTTCTTTTGAGTTAATTTTGCGTTACTGCATACCTGTCACTTATAATGAAGTTTTTTTGGATATGAAATGCTTTTCGAAATCAAATGAAAAAATAACTTAAATAGTAAAATAAAATAAATAAATAGTAGACTAGGAATAAAAAAATTAAAAAAGTACTCAAAATTGATTTAAAAAGTTGTAATACGGGTAAACAATTTCAATTGCTCGTATCAGCAGAAATGCAGATCACAAGAAAATAAATAATATACGATTTGAAAGGCCATAAAACGTAGTATATAAATCATGAACCATCACTACAACCAGACATGTGATACAGCTGTAGTCCTTACTTGAAAAGTGACGGGAAGATCGGAATCACCCTGTATATAAGGGCCTTCCGCAAATTCCGGGCACCGCTTATGAGATCCTTAACTGTATTCAGAAAGAAGCCAAAAAAATTTGAGTGGGTGCATTTCAATGATTTCATACTTGTTTGACAGAGGCCCTGACTTTTCATTTTCAGCTTTGTAGTTGGAAAGAGTCAGGAGTAATTTGTGATGTCATTATTATTGCTCTTACATACACGTACAAAATTTTTCGACTGCTATCAGGCAATCATCTTCAGGTACAAAAGAATTTCTATTGGTGTCAGTAGGAATTTAAATGTACGAGATTAGTTTGAAAATGATGTTTACAATGAGATGTGTACTGTATAATGCAATGTAGGTATAAACACGTTGTACTGGGTTACATAAATTTACCAGTAGCAAAAGAAGAATTGACCGGACATGAAAGATGAAGAATGATGAACTATGTTAGCTGGATAGCAGTCGAAAAATTTTGTACATGTATATAAGAACAATAATACTGTTATAACATCATAAAGCACTCCTCTCCTGACTCTTTCCAACTACAATGCTGATTTTCGGCCGTCTTAAGAAACTTAAGTCCTTCTTAACGATGCTTCTTGTGGGCATAAAATCATTGCGCTTCTCTCAACTATTTAAAGCATGTTTCTCAGTCGGCGCCGATAAATGATTACTTAAGCATCACTCTTCGCCGCAGCAATCAAAAAATTTCCACACTGATAACTATATGATAACCTTGCACAAGATTGCCACCAAACCTGTGACGATTTGGAAATTGGACCCCGTTAATGGGTTCATTGCGGTTACCCTTTTTACTACCTTTGCGCTTTAAACTCCGCTCCACTGGTTTCCTGTTAAACTTAAATCTCTCCTTTTAGCTCTTATCATCGATCGCTAGAAGGCGCGAGACGCCTAGGGCCCTGTCACGCTTCTTACTTTTGTGATTCATTAACCAAACACTTACTTATCGAGAAAGCAATCACTGTTCTTTTGAAAAAAAGGCTGTACCGGAATATCGGCGCGAACTGTTTGCACTTCGCGCCGATATTCCGGTACAGCCTCAGCCCCCAAGGAGCTTCTAGCGACGTTTATGGTCGCGTCTTGTGTTCCTCTTTGCTCCTTCCTGATAGGGGACGCTATGGTGGCAATTTCTGTCAAATGCACGTGTTATGGTTTGCTCAATGTAGCTCTGTAACGTCGACACGGCATAAGAATTGCCTCCGTTCCTACGGACCTTAACCCTGTCGACTTGCTTTCGTGATCAAACAGCTTCAGACCAACACCAGTGGATCTCGGCTCTGTATGAGTGAATCATGCGGATTGGATGCAAAGAACAAGAAATGGTAGGACCGAATTCGCAAGCAGAACCAACAAATATGACACTTCGAGAAATGGCTCGCGACAGTTTCAAGAATAGTCAAGAGTCAAAGTGATCTCATCAACACCGCAGAGTCATCAATCACATTTTCCACGCTTCCTCTGGAGAAATAAATCGTGTACAAGCCTGTGTCAGTGTGATAAATCGATCGTGACTTCCATGCAGCACGGAGCATTTTAGGTCGTACGTAGAGCTAGCGCCAAGTTGTGCAGGAAGCGAGGTGCACCTGCAACCTTCAGGTTTCAGGTTGTGCACCTGAAACCTTCACATAGCATTGTACACCTCTTGACCATTACAACAGAGCGCGTCTGCCGGATCAGATCGATTGTCCTTCAAAAATAGCCACATGTGAAATAAAAACCACATGTATTTCGAATGAAGAAATTGTGACATATTTGTTATAAACACGACTTCATTGAGTTATTGACTGCAGATTAAAGTCCAGAAAGTGCTTCTTTCGATATCCTTAGTATAGAAAGCATCTACAGACTTTAATCTAATAAAATCGCATTGTACCATATATGTCACAATTTCTCCATTGGAAGTACGAAGTTTTTCCAATCACAGCTATTTATGAAAGATAAGCTACCTGATCCTACAGACTTACAGTTTTGTAGCAGTCAAGAGCTGTACAATGCTATGAGAAAGTTTCACGCATGATCTCGTTCCCAGAACAGCATCGTGCTAGCTCCCGTACTACCATGCACACATTGTCAACTGAAAATTTTGTGGATTGTAGTGAACACGTCTTTTGTACGCAGGAAAGCGCTGACGGTGCTCATTAACCTATTATGGTTACAACGTGAAAGCTTCGCAATTTCCTTAAGTTCGATTCTTCTTCAAAACGTGTCATCCGCCTTCGAAGAATGCGGTCGATTCACAGAATTAGATTCATCTGCGCGCGCCTCGGTTTCCTAGAAAGGAAGAATTGTATGTAACCTTAATATCGAAATGGCACATATCACAGAATTAGACAACTTGCTCCTTCTCGAATGGATAATTCGTGTATCGCTTGCTATTGGAAATGGCAAACAATAAGCTGTCAGCAAAGGACACCAGAGACAGTGAGAGATGCGTGCGTGCTGTGATATCACGTCGCACACACCAAAACACACATCGATGCGTGGCTTCGATTCAATGCATGCACTATACAGTGAGCAATGCCGAGGAGAGGATCATCAAGTGAACTAATTTTCGTACGCCTGCTACTTTCTTTAATAATGATCGGAAGGGTCAACGTTATGGAGAAAATTTGTGGGCAATGATCTGAATTCTTCGAATCTGAAGGAATTTTGGCAATCGAAGCACTTTGCTGGAACTCACATTAATCCGCAAGCGACGCACGACTTTTTTCCTATCTCTGTAAGGTATTAGGAATTCCTTTTTGCCCAACTAATAGGTTCCTCAATGTGCCGTCCGTTTCGTATTAATCACACTTCTAGCAAACCGAAGCAGATAAACAAAATATTTAATTCTGTGGGTCGATTAGTAGAAGTTATTAGTAGGATGACGACTGAATTTAGTTTCTAGAAAATTATGAACACTTCCGTTGGATATTAGATCGCGTGAATCACTTTTGGTGCTCCGACGGCGACTGAAAACTTATCGCCTTTTGTGAATGAATATTATCGATGCTGCGTCGTGACACTTGCACTTTGTATGGTCCATTTGTAACCGTATGCTTCTTTTGTGAAGTGCTCCAGAAGCAATTTTTGCACTGCGTCACTATAATCCTGCCAATAAATAAATGAATAAATAAAAATAAATTCTCGCACATTTCCAAACTTTTTCGAAATGCACGTGCAATTCACGTACATGCAAGTCGCCTATAGTAGACACCCTGTTCTTTCTATTAAGAAGTATGCAGAGGTATTTTGCGGTGACGATCGCTCCCAGGCGGTAACATAGAATCCAACCGAGACACATGAGATAACATGACAAACCAATTACAAAATTGTTTCAATAGAGGGAATACACAATACATAATGAAAAAGACGCAAGAAAAGCAGGCATGAGAAAGAAAACAATTAACTACACCAATAGCGCAACAGCAGAAAACTAAACTAAGGACAAATCTTGACGAAATAATAAGAGCACCGTTTAAATCTAAGCTTTGGCCGTCTGAATAGACAACGGTTCATCAATGAGAGATAATTCCTCTCAACAAAGAAAGACCTGGATGATCGTGCTCATTCACAACAGAATGAAAGTCTGTCACGATCACCAACGGAAAACAAGTTCTCGTGAGAGTCATCATACCCCATACTCATGATTTCACAATCACGGAGCTCGACATATAGAGGTTTTCAAAGTAAATAGTCGCATGCATGTCGCTGCTTATCCTGCTTGCGCTTTGAATTTCAGGGAAAATTAGTTTATGAATTACTTAATAAAGCCATTTCAACACAAGTTCTATATGACTTCTTCGTCGATTCGACCTTGTTCCAACCTTCATGCCGCTCGGAGCAGCCTTCATTTCCCTTTGTATTACATCAGCCTTTGTAGTCCTCTGCTCCTTTCTTCCGTCACATGAAAATCTCACACTTTCCTCAGGATGTTTTCCTCTCGTCGTCTCCATACGTGTTCTATCCAACGTATGTAGTCTGGCTTCTCTTGCTTTTCTGACTATACATTCAAACACTTTCTGATTTCCTAACTTGTTCTACGTTCACGCAGCGGTAATCCTCCAATATCGAAGTATCCTTATCTCTGTGCTGTCCAGAACTCTTTCATCGGCTCTCTTCATCGCCTCTACCCCAGGCCCGCACAGCAGTGCCGGTCTGACTATGCACTTATAAACCTTTTGTAAATATATGAACACATAAACGACTCCACTAGCTTCTCTCCATTTCATCCACACCAGGGTTGCGATATTTAAAATATGCTCACCTTGCTGCTCACCTTGTCGACCCTTGTCCCGCGTATCCCAGGGTAGGTCCAGTCCTCTTTTTCCATTCATTCCGGTTGTGGACCAGGGAGGCATCCACTCCTTTTGCCTTCATGTCGGCGGTTATTGTCGCTGTCCAGGTCTTCTTCGGGCGGCCTCTACCTCTTCTTCCTTCCACTTGCAGACGTGATGCTTTCTTAAGGGGATGGCTCTCTCCGCGACGCTGCACATGACCAAACCATGACAGCCTTCTTGCTCTTGCCACTTCTTGAATAGGGGCTATTTCCACATTAGATCTTATTTCTTCATTGGTCTTCCGATCCAAGCGTGTGTAGCCCTGCATCCACCTTAGCATCCGCATCTCCGCCACGTGCAGCTTCTGCTCATCTGTCTTGAGAGGGGCCCAGCACTCAGAACCATAAAGGATTGCTGGCCTGATCATAGAGGAGTATACTTTGCTCTTTATCTTCATTGGCATCCTTCTGTCACACAGCACTGGAGTCAGTCTCTTCCATGTGTTCCAGCCGCAACGTACTCGATGTGCAACATCACCTGCGCTGGTCACCTCAGTATTGACCATGGACCCCAGATATTTAAAGCAGTCCACACTCTTCACCGGCTGACTCTGAATCTCCATAGTTGTTCTTCTTGGGTCGGACGACAGATATTCGGTCTTGGAACGGCTTACCCTCAGGCCCTTACTCTCAAATGCTCTCCTCCATGCTTCCAAACTTCGCTCTACATCTTGATGACTGCTTCCAAATATTACGAGATCGTCGGCGTATAACATATCCCAGGGACCACCTCTTCTGCAGTCCTTGGAAATTTCATCCATTATTACGATGAAGAGAAAAGGGCTTAAAGCTGAGCCTTGATGTAGCCCAACAGAGACAGGAAAGGCACGACTTTCACCTTGTCTACATCTCACTGCAGTTGTGCTGTCCCTGTACATGTCCTGTATTAAACGGATGTAGCACTCCGGTACTTCCCGTGTGCGGAGACAATTCCATATCAGCTTCCTTGGGAATGTATCGTAGGCCTTTTCGAGATCAACGAACACTGCGTGGAAAGGCTTATTTTTCTCTCTGAATGCCTCCATCGCCATTCTCAGACAAAATTGTGGGTCTGTTGTGCCAACTCCTGGTCTGAAACCAAATTGATTGATATCCACCTCAATAAGATCACGAAGACGCTTCTCCAAAATCTTCTCCAGAATCTTCATGGTGTGACTGAGAAGCTTGATACCGCGATAGTTGCCAACATCTTGATGGTCTCCTTTACCCTTGAAGATAGGTGTAATAACACTTTTCCGCCACGCGTCCGGTATCCTTCCCGATGTCAGTATCTCATTGAAGAGGTACACCAGAAGGTCCAAGCCGTAGTCCCCAAGCACCTTGAAAACTTCAATAGGAATGTCATCCGGTCCACAACTTTTACCCGATCTCACTTTTTTCAGTTGCTCAGCCACTTCATCCCTTGTAATCATCTCCACTGGACCCTCAACAGCAGCTCCAGCAGGGAGCTCTTCATGCGGCCTTGTTTGATTCAACAGGGCTTCGTAGTAGTTTGCCCAGCGCTGCCTGTTCCCACTTGCCGTTGTGATAATGCGACCCGACTCATCCTTGACGAAGAAACCTTCATAATTGTCCTTTCTCGCTTTATCTCTCGCAGTTGCAATACGGTACACCATCTTTTCCCCTTCTCGGGTACCCAGCTTCTGGTAAAGATCTTCCGTTGCATCATATTTAGCCTTGGCCACCGCTGCTTTAGCCTGTCTCTTTGCGAGCCTGTAAGCTTCCTTGTCCTCTGATGTACGGGACCTCTGCCATTTCTTAAAGGCCTCTTTCTTGTGCCTGACGGTCTGCTGCACTTCACTCTGCCACCACCAGGTTTCCAAATTTCTAAATTTTCCGCCTCTAGTGGTGCCGCAGGTCGTCTTACCAGCTTCCGTCAAAGCTCTCGCTAGACCATCCCAATCGCTAGTCAGTCTCGTTCCAGACATCCGACCATAGACGGCATCAACAAACTTCTGACTGACATCTTGCTCCTTAAGAGCCCACCATTTCACCTTCTGAATAGCCACTTTGGGGTTTGGATTTCTTCTCCTCCTCATGAGGAAATTCATAATGACAGGTCTGTGTTGACTGGTCACTGCTTCGCCCGGGACAACTTTACAGTTCCTTATCGAGCCTTGGCTGCCACGATTTACCAACACGAAATCAATCTGTGTGCTTCTTCCGTCGCTTTGATAGGTGATAAGATGGGAATCACGTTTCCGGAAAAGAGTGTTGCCCAAGACTAAGTCATAGGCTTGAGCAAACTCAAGAATTCTCACACCATCCTCGTCTCTCTCCCCGAAGCCATAGCCACCATGGCACTCGTATCCATCAGCACCGGTACCCACATGACCGTTAAAATCTCCACCAATGATGAGAGGCTCATTCACCATACTTCGAATAGTATTCTCGAGGGACTCATAGAAACGACTCTTCACCTCTAACGAGTGACCGACTTGCGGAGCATATGTAGACACAATATGTGTACAACTTCCGTCCGAACCCGTCACCAGCGTCATCGTCATGACCCTGTCACTCACCCTTCTTATGTCAACAATAGATGTCCAAAGCTTCTCTTCGAGTATTATACCAACGCCGTTAGCTCTAGTACCGCCACCTGAGTAGAACAACTTGAAGCCGAGACCAAGATCTCTCGCTCCACTACCCCTCCAACGTACCTCCTGGACGCATGCCACGTCTACTCTACGCCGCCTCAATACGTCAGCGACTTCGATGCCTCTGCCCGTCATGGAACCAACATTCCACGTCGCGAAATTCATTGATTGCCACCCTAGCATACTTCTCACTACACCCGGGTTTAGGCGCAGCGCGTCGCTTGCGGGGGACGCCCTAGCATTAATCGGAAATCTATTAGAGGACATTAATCATAAATTGTAACTGGCGAGATTTTTATGGCCGGATGCCCTTCCTGACGCCAACCATTTCTGTCTGGGGTGGTCCCATAGCCCTGTGAACTAAAAAGTTCTACCTACCAGAGCAGTAGGGGGGAGGGGGTTGCTCAGACCCAGTGGATCGATGTCCAACACTGTGTCCTTCTATGAAAGAAAGAAACCAACACTGGGTAAACCATCCAAAACTCGAGCTCATCCGCCCGAGACCGTTTGCTCCTGAGGGGGTTCGGATATACCGCCGAACACTCGGTTGACTGGTTGTTTGGTTACTATCGGCATTAAAGATAGCATCCGGGGGAAACGACCTGCCAGTGCCACCAAGCAGGTTGTCCAAAAGGGGGCCGCCGCCTGGACCTTAAGGACACGTGGACGTACAACCAAAATCCCAAAATATGATATTTTAAATATATATTTAAAATATGTTTTAAATATGGTTAAAAAACAATGTTTTCAGCATGTTTTTTAAGAAGTTTTTGCATTGTTTTTTCCTCTAAAAGGCGTCTTTTCATTTTTCGATACACAATCCACAATTCTTAAGACTATGCATCCCTTCTGTGTATGTAAAATTGCGTACGAAATGTCAGTAAATCTTTTGAAAAATGCACTTTCGCAATGCTAGTAGAGCGAGTGTAGTTTACCGATATACAGTTAGTACATATAGTACATTTATAGGGATAATCGAATTCGAATCCACCGTGGATAGAATTGCAGTGCTATTCCTGATTCTCACCAGCATTAACATAGCAAGGTCACTAAACTCATGAGGATTACATGTAACAGTAGACTTCAGGAAGATATTTTTGTAAATGATTATTTCTTATTTAATTCTGCTGATGAAAGTGACGTTGTCTGTTTTCAGTGATGTTTATTGTGCTGAGTGAGTGACGTGCGTTCAGTGAATATCCCTAATCATCAAGAGTGTTCTTACTGTAATTTGTATCCATTCAAGATGGCTGTTTTGTCAACCTTCTTTTCCTCCTTCATGTTTTCTTTTGCGACATACCACATACGAAATTGACCAGACGACGGGAGATCAGAGTGATTTTCAACAAAAAAGTGCAGAAAAACACCCCGAAGGTAACGGTCGTCGATCTTACAATAAAACACGTTCTTTATTGCAAGATCGACCACCGAAGACGCTGAACGCCGAAGATCTGTCATGTACTAATTTAATTTCAATACATCGACCATCGTAACCTTTGGGGAGTTTTTCCTGCACTTTTTTGTTGAAAGATATACCACATATATGTTTTCAATTGTCACTTTGCATTTTCTATCACTATCTCTAATTTTATTATTTATTTGTTTTTGCTTTTTCTTTTGTTTAGCTTTTATTCTAACTAAATTATTTATTATATCTTAAGTTAAAGAATACATGTGCATTAAAATGAAAGAACCTATCAAAAAGAATACCGTATGTGTATTAAAATGAATTGAGAAAAGAAATAATAAGCATTCCGAAATAAATATAATATAATACCACTTTCAGTGATAATCAAACTTAAAATGCTATTATCAAGCATTCTAACTAAGAGTTTCCTTTATTATGCTTTCGTTCAATTCACCAAATCTTTTAGGAAAGATATTTACTAAATTCACCTTAAGTACTACCGCAATTCTCGTCAAATATATGAAAAACAAAAAACACATAAGAAACATATTTAAAATATATTTAAAACATATCTAAAATATGGTGGATAAAAAAAACATTTTTTGCAACGATAATCTTCACCCGATCTCTCACGTCCTCTGTATAACCTCCTTGTTGTTCGATGATGACTCCCAGATAGCAAAACCTCTTCACTTGCCTGACATCCTCTTTGTGATTATCCTTAGTAAGTTCTGCATGAGGCTTCCTTAGTAAGTTCTGCATGACGCTTGACCACAACTCTAGTCCTGAGCTTCACGAAGTAGCTCACACATCTCGATGCAGCCGCATACATCCAACTAAACTTTTCCAAACTGGATAACATTTAATAATGGGGATGCACACAGGACAGAATCAAATTAAATCAAATTACCCGATTAATTATATACAGGGTGTCCGTAAATTCGCTTGACTTTTAAATTGAATATCTACATGAGAAAGCAATAAACTTTTTCATCACAAGCCATGTTATATTGAGCAACATAAAGGGGAATTTACGAATCTAACCATAAGAAATGAATATTCGATTATTTAGCTGCTTAAATGTTACATTCTGCATGCAGTCAATTTTGTAATGAATATTACATGCACAATTATAGTTTTGGTGAATTCATTTCAGTTTCAGTAAATGTTTAAGTCAATTCGCCATATTGTCAATTATTTCAATTAACCTTACCAAGGAGACATAGCTCAAAATTTTCCCTTTTTCAATTCTATGAAACTTTCATCACCAGTCATGACGACATGCCTAGTCATTGATTGATTCATATCGCATCATCTTCAATTGAGAACGTCAAATTAATCAGCCTTCATGTCATAGAATTGAAATATCCCATATCCATGACGTGATGGTTTTCGCTAACCAATGACAAAGACGTGTGTGTCAACCAATAGGTTTAATCTGCATCATAGAGTTTCCTCATGCTATGCTCGAAATCCCACTGTGAAGTGGTACAATCGCTGCCTATCGTATTCACAATGGATCCTCAGACTCGGATAGAGATAGTTCAGTGCCTCTATGCATGCAATAGAAGTGATACAGCTGCTCTTCGAAAGTTTAAGACTCAAAGACGCATTCAAAAAGATCCTTTTACAACAACATCGATTACAAACATCATCAAAAAGTTTGAAGAAACTGGCAGCGTTCATGATAAACCTCGCAGTGGTTGTCCTACAGTGGATGACTTGACAACTGGAACTGTGAATCGAGTCGTCGAGGAGACTAGTTCAAAATCAATGCTGGGAGTCACGTCAGTTCGTAAAGTGGCCATTTCAAAGACTAGTGTCCATAAAATCCTTCGGCATGAACTAGGACTCTACCCGTACAAATTACAAGTCGTGCAAGCACTTGAGTCGGCCAACTAGACAAAGCGCTGTGAGTTTGCAAGATGGCTTCTCGACAATCAGAATGTAATCTCATGGTAAGCCACAAAACCTGGACCAGTCGAGTGAGAAGATCACTGACATCTGCAATGAAGTCACACGTGAAGAACTTGCCGCTGGTGTTTTCGATATTATTCGGCGATTGACTGCACTGATTGATTGCGACGGCGATCATTTCGAACATTTGATTTGAACATTTTAATCATCAAATATTGGCTTCTTATTGTTAGATTCGTAAAATCCCCTTTATGTTGCATAACATAACATGATTTGTGATGAAAAAGTTTATTGCTTTCTCATGTAGATATTCAATTTAAAAGTCAAGCGAATTTACGGACACCCTGTATATTGTGAGACCAAAAAGTTGAGATAAGAGAAAACTCCTCGGATAATTTTCTGATCGATTTCGCATCTTTTGTGTGACACATGCTCGGGTAATTTGGGCAAACAGATCATTTGAGGCTTACATTCAGATTGGAATAAACAGCAAGTAAACATAGATAAGAGCAGCTCTGAAGGAATTTATAATAGATTAGAGGAGTATATGAGAAATTTATAATTACCGGTTAGGTGTGTAATAAAAGTAATTACCGCAAACAGAGGACTTCTTATGGTTTCAGTTGGTTCGAGTTGGAGTCTCATGGTTCTTGTTGTTGATTTATTAGTTAAAATATTGCGGTAACTGAATGTGCAGCCCAACCTCTTGATACTGTCTGGCTGATTTTACTTGCGTATTTCAGCATCTATTTCCCCTTAATGGTCAACTTTTTATCAAAACGCAAGACAAGAGCAAAATCATTTCTATCACTTCTTATCCAAAGTAACATAGCGACTTTAGATTTTGAATACAACTTCTTCAACGTATTACCTGCTTTAGATCAACTTCAACGATAAACTTATGGTGTTGCGCTTCGTTACAACGGCATAAATGATCAAATGTCATTTAATAGAACACATTGTTCTTGATGTTCATCAATTAACGATCTTTAAGAGGATCTCATTTTCCTCATAGCATCGTGGGTTGTACCATAGCGTTGGGTTCTACGCATCAGTAGAATTAAGAAGCGTCAAACATGATTGTATTGTGATTATGCAGCAGCTTAAGGAATGTATATTCTGAAAAGATATAAGAGAAGCAGTCCTGATGAAAACTGTGAGAAGCATGAAGAATACAGACATATAACGCATTGTGTTAATGCACTTTCGCCACCCTCACCTACTCTACGCATTTGGAAAATAATGGGACTTGCTGAAAAACTGGCACCGATTTCGGCAGCCATTGACTTGGTCCATAAGGACACTATTACTCTGGCAGATACATGCAACATTTTATTCCATCTCATTGATGAGCCAAAGCTAGAATATCATTCCGATGCTGCCATGCATCGTTTTAAACGAATTATTTCACTTTGCCATTTTGCAGCATATATGCTACATCCTAAATTCTGAGCGGAGAGACTGAATCACGAACAATTGGAAAAGGCCGATGATTGGTTGATCAGTAAAGACAACGAGTCAATTAATTTAGCAATTGCCTTCAATACCGAAACACAAACTTTTCCAAAATCATTCTCTAAAAACTCGAAATATTGCAGTTATGAAATGGTGCTGTGGAATCCATTAATGTTATTCTACGAAAAGTTCTCAAAACAATTTTACGAAATTTACATTCTTCATCGGTTTCAATCGAAATTGTTTTCAAGTTTTGGACAAATCCACAACTGATTATAAGTCATTTGGGAGCTCTCAAAGCATACAAGTTACTCTTTTTCTACCATATGCTACTCGGTGAGTAAGAAGAGGATGATCATCGAAGCATTATTGGTGATCAACTCTGAAAAACTAGTCAAGCCCGGTCCCTAGTAATGGTCAAAAGACCGTTCCAGGACACCATAAAATTCAAAAAAAATAGTATCTTTAAAAACGACATAAATTCATGAATTTGAACCCTTTTTCAGGTTTTTAAGACCTAAATACATGAATTTAGTCCATTCAAAAAGTACCATTTTTTCAAAAAATGGCATTTTTAAAAACGACATAAATTCATGAATTTTGGTCATTTTTCAGGTTATGAAGACCTAAATTCATAAATCGGCTAAAGCCAGAGGAGCTTCGCTCCGATTTGGGCGTTTTTAAAAATACCCAATTTTCAAATTTTTCAAAATCTCAAATTTGAGAATTACAATCGGGCGAAGCGCGAAGCCCTAGAACCTTCGGTTCGATTTTCACCCTTAAAATCATGACCGTTCCAGGACACCGAAAATCATAAAAGTTGAGAATCTCAAAATTTGTGATTATGACATTTTGCTCCCAAAATCATGACCGTTCCAGGACACCGAAAATCATAAAAGTTGAGAATTTCAAATTCATGAATTTTATCCATCTTTCAGGTTTTTAAAATATATCATGTGACTGAAAATATTTCTTTAAAAATGGAAGAAACAAAAGTGGAAGGAACCTCAAGAATATATCCTTCGTTATCTCAATTAAAAATAAGTGAATTAAATATTGAAAAACACAAAGATAGAGTACGTTATATGAAAGATAAGGAATCCCAATTATTATTAAGATTAGAGCATTATAAAAAATTAAGAAAGAGATGGAGTAAAGTTAAGAATGTAACACAAGGAATTGGCATATTCTTAACAATAAGTTTAGGTGCTTTAACAATTGTTATATCTTCAGGTGTTTTAGTAATTCCAGTAGTTGCTACAGCTTTAACAGGTACGGGTGTTTTTGCAACTTCACTTGCTACAATGTTAGATAAATCTTTAATAACTAAGAAACGAAAATCATTAAAAACTAAGCATTTACATATTAAAGAAGTCTATGATAAACTACATTACTACTTTCAAAGAGTATGTGATGATAATGTTATTACGTTAGATGAGATTGAAAAATTTGATCAAATAGCTAATGAAGTAAATCAAATATCATTTCAATCACAGACAGAAAAAGTTAATGATAAAAATAAAAAGGATGGTAAAATTTCTAGTGATGGTAAAACTTTTAGTGATGATAAAATTTTTTTAGAAGAGCTAAAAACTTTATTAGACAAAACTTTATTAAACAAAACTTAATACGAGAAAACTTTAAACGAGAAAACTTTAAACGAGAAAACTTTAAACGAAAAGATTACAAACAACAAAGCAATAAAAAAATAATTTGTTCAGTAAAATGTTTTTGCTGTATTCCAATGTTACCACAAAATTCAAATATTATATTTTAAAAAATAGATAAAATTAAAGCTGATAATAACAAAAAAATATTATACCACTATGTTGTATATTTTTTATTACTCAGTAAACAAATCTTCGATAACTCTATCATGAATTTTTTTATCAATATTAATTGTAATGAATCCATAATCTTTTGCCCAAGCATTATTACACGATTGTTTAAATTCATCTTTATCTCTTATACATAAATCTCTTAGCAAATCACTTAAGTTTCTTGCATTTATTTCAAATAGTATAAATATATTTGCATTCTTTCTAATAACACTTCCATCTAATGAATACATACTTTGTGTCAAATAAAATACACTACAGTTATTATGTCTACCTCTTGTAAAATAATTTCTCTGAACTGACTGATTTCTATCATTAACACAATCATCAAAAATTACACAATGTTTCATTGTTTTATCTAGTTTACTAGGATCTTGCATATTACCACTATCATCTATTAATTGTATCTTTATATGGTTATTTTTATTAGATTCTACTAACTGACTATTTTCTACTGCTTCCTCACACCATGAACTTATTTCTTCTTCATATTCAGATTTTTCGTATTCTTCGAATAGGGAAGCAATTGCTGTTTTTTTAAGATTATTTTCAAATCCATATTTTAAAAATTGATAGACAGGTTGTTCTGCTGTTGTTGTATAAATTATAAGATTGTTATAATCCAAAAAATTTGGAGTCGTTAAAATTTTAAATAATAGATACGTTTTTCCACAACCTGATCTTCCGCAAATAACTGACAAAACTTTATTAGATAAATTTGGATGATGATTAAATTTAAGTTTTTTTTATTTAAAGACATTACACTCATTTTTTAATAAAAAAATTTATTTTTATTTTATTTTTATTTTTAAAGATGAAGAAGAAAATTAAACTTTTCTAGCTTCGCGTGGGAGTTTATACCTCTCGAACGGGAGTTTATACATCCCGAACGGGAGTTTATACCTCCCGAACGGGAGTTTATACCTCCCGAACGGGAGTTTATACCTCCCGAACGGGAGTTTATACCTCTCGAACCAAAAGATCTATCATAATCTCTTCGCCTCCAAAATTTATTTCTTGTCCTTTCTCATCAGTGATTCTAATGTTAATGTTGTTAATAGTTTTTCTTGTAATAGGGAAATATATTAATGTTTGTGGAATTACATTTAATCTATAACCAATGGGAACAGTAAAAGCTGGAAAACTGAATATTAAATTTGATAATTTACCATTTATATAACCTCCTTCAATAATGTCACAATGTACAACAATTGAATTTATTTCAGTTATTTTTGGAATCTTCTCACTTAAATGATAACCTTGACTATAAGTTTGTTTATTAAATCCTAATAGCTTTGACAATGATCTATCATGATTAAAATCAACTTGATGATTTTCGTCTAAAGTAAGAGAAAATTTATTAACTGCCGGTTCAACTGCAAAATGTAATTGTTTCTTATCTTTAAATGGTATCCCTAAATGTCTCTTAATTTCATTTGATATTGATTCAACTTCGTAAGAACCAGGAAGAAAAGTTAGTATTTTCCATGTTTTACCTTTATCAGTAGAATATCTAAATTGATCATTCACACCTTTGATAACGTTTTGAATAGTGTTAAATGTAGAGAAACTAGTCAATGCAATTTGATAATTTTTATTTTGTTCCAAATGTAGAATAGGTTCTAAATTACAAGTGTGTGATGAAGTAGTTGTTATAATTTTTAACGTCGTACTAAATTTTGATGAACCCAAAATCTCTATCAAATTTTCTAAATGATTATTAATTTTGTCTAAATCTGCTGAACACATTTTTAAACTAAAAATTAAATAAATATTTTTTTATGAAAAAAGTAAAACAACAACATATTTCAGCTACGGGCGAAGTCCTAGATCACTCGGTTCGTTATACTTTTATAATCCTCTTCATTTAGAATCTTCTTTTCTAACAATCTTTTCAATATAGCATGAATTTCATTGAAACTAGAATTATGTCCTTCTTTTATTGCCGATATTAAAATATTTAATCTATTTAGTAATTCTTGTGGATCATCTGGTAAAAATACAGTTGTTTCTGTTTTCTGTTTTTCAGATAAACCTTTCCCTACTTTAACTCCCGTTGATAATAAATTTTCTAATTGTTTATAACGTCTAAGAGTTTTTACTGTGCCAACTCTATCTAATATAGTTTTATATTTTATTAGATCTTCTACAGCATAATTTTTTAAATCTGCTCCTCTTAAAAGATCAACAAAATTTCTATCTAAACTAATAGGTTTTTTATCTGGAGTAAAAATTAATCCTCGTAAAGGTTGTGGAAATATTTCTTTACCACCAAGATAAAATCTTGCAAATAATTTTTTATCTAAACAGAAAGTAGAATGTTCGAATAACATAGATTTTGGTAATTTTTTATCTATGTTTGCCTCTAATAAACCATAGTCATCTAATAGTGTTTTAAGTACAGGATCCGCTATATCAACACGTTTTTCATTAAGTTCCTTTTCAAGAGTTTTAAATGGTTCGACAGTTTTTTCATAATCAGTTTTTACTTCTTCAGTTAATTTTAATTTATCAAACATATCAGATTGAATACCAGCTTTTGTCATTCTATGTTGAAGATGATTTTCTTTCATAATATTTCTTTGTTTTATTAATTCGTCTAATTGTTTTATTCTTTTAAAATTATCAGCTCTAACTTTATCCATTTTTATATGATAATTTTATATTATTATTTTTATTTTATTTTATAATATTTTATATTTTTATATTGTTATATTGTTATATTTAGAAAATAGAAATTAGAAAATTAAAAAGGTAAAGTAGTTATTCCATCAGGTAAAATTTTTCTTTTATCATCAAATGGATCTAATGCTAATTTATGTTCTTCTTTTAAATACATTTTATGTTTTTTTGAATTAAGTCTATAATTATATGCTGTTTTTATTTCATTATTAAATAATGCATTTTTATAATCTTGAAATGTTATTTGATTAGCTACTGATGCCTTTGAAATTCCTTTCAATGTTTTATGTGTTTTAACGGGCGAAGCCCTGGAAGACATCTCCGATGTCCTAATATTATTAGTTGTATCATAACAGTAACATTTAGATTTTAAAAATATAGCTTCTGTTATGAAATCTTCATTTCCTTCTAATTCATCTTTTACTTTACATAAATCAGAAGGATGAATGATATCTTTTATTTTATTAATTTCTTCATCAAGTGAAGAACCATATGGTACTGTTAATTCTAAGAAAATAGAATCGGTATCTGTAAAGTGTAATTTATAGTTTTTGCCATAAGCAGGTGCTAAATAATCATATATAAAACTATACATAAATAGTTTAGCTAATTCTAATATAGTGAAACCAATGAAATTAAACTTATCATGTTTTACAATGCTTCTTCTTAGATGAACAGCACAAAGTTCATCACTGAATCTAGTAGTTCTTTTATATGTAGGTTTCCTTGTTAAATTTTGAAATCTATCTCTATCATAAACTATTTCAATATTTTGTCTATTACGCACATTTTCTAAAGTCTTACCATAAAATGCATTATTCATTAATTTGAAGAAAACGTTTCCAAAATCATCTTTATTTCTTTTAGCTATTTTACGTTTTTCAATATTGAACTCTATATAATTTTTTAACCATTTAGATTTTCTATACTCTAGTTTTCGATGTATTTTGGTGAGAATCATACCATGATCTAAATACCAATCTAGCATTCTTCCTTCAACAACATACTTTCCTTTATTGCTTTGTGTTAACATAAGTTTTTTTGTTGGTCTGTATTTTTTCGGAATTATAGATTTTTGATAATCTGAAAAATCTTCTATATTGGGAATTTTGTTTTCTGGACAGAAAGGATAATATTTTGTTGCTTCTTTTATATAATCAGGGTATACTAAATCAACTTCATATACATAACCAAAATTATTTTCACCATCATATGTTCTTTGATAATCTAGATTATTACACCATGTCATTTCACCTGTTGGTAATTCCTGTATCATGCAAGAAGAATATAAGCTATTAAAATCATAATATAATAAATAGTTTTCTCTCATGAATTCATCAATTGCTTTTTCACGTTCTACTCCTTCTCGTTTCGTTCGAAAAATTTCTAATATTTTTTCTTTTTCTTCTGGAGATAAAGGTTTTATTATTCCATATTCTTGTGGATTTACTTTCTTATTATAACATTTAACATATCTATTACCTAAAACTGATGAAACTCCACCTCTAATTCCAGATTCAAAAAATAATAATTTATCATATGTATTTTCTTTATAATGTTTAAGTTTAACGGACTTTGTCCTAGAGCCATCGGCTTGAACATTTGTATGTTTTAATCCTGCTAACCATGTTAAACCTGGTGTAGAATAACAATAACATGGATCTATTCCGTAATATTCTAAACACATATCACGAAAGTTTTCAAAAAGATCAGCTAGTATTAATACATCTATCTGTAGATATTTCATTGTATAATCATACATTGTTTTACAATTTAACTCTCTCCAATTCTTTTCAGCTTCTGCATAGTCTTCGTCAGATAATTGTGATTGTTTTAATGTTGATTTAAATTTATTTATTGGAGGAAGTTGTTCTTCTTCCATAATTTTATTCACAGAATTAAAATCTCCAGTTATATCAGTCTTCGACTGTGAGCCGCAGGCTATGTACTCATACGGAAATATTCCTTTTAAAGGTTTTAAATTATATTTATTTAATATTTTACATTGTTCAGATTTCAAAGTTTTTCCCATAACATCTAATGAATAAGGAGTAAAAAATCTAAATGCATCTAAAATTCTAATACAACCTAATTGCATTGAAAAATATTCTTCTTCTTGTTTACATAGTACATTTATTTTTTGTTGTTGTAATTTTTCAGATGAAAATAAATCTTTCATTACTAGATGGAAATCATATTTAGAACCATTGTAGAAATATAAAGGAACAAAGTTATATTTAAATTTGTTAGCATTAAGATTACAAGAATTATGTGCTGCACCTCTATATAATCCATTTAGATGATCATGATCTTTTACTTTATCAATATATCTACCTCTGCCAGTTTTATATTTATTTGTAAAACCTTTTCCACAGTAATAACAATTTATTTCATCATAAAATTCTTTTCTTTCTTCATCCGTTAATGGTATCATTGGTTTATTTGTTTCAAGCAATTGTGAAAAACGTCCTTGTAATTCTTCTACTTTCTTTGTAAACATTTCTGAACTGTCTTCACCATAGTATTGTAAATATTCTGATTTAAATAATTCAGGATAATTTGAATGAATGTACATTCCCCAACATAATGGTTTTTGTTCAAATAAATATTTTTCTTTACTTTGTTCAGTTGAACTTTTTCCAGGTGCACTTCTTTCAGGCGCACTTTTTTCAGAATTATAATTTTCAGAATTATAATTTTCAGAATTATAATTTTCAGAATCGGGTGAAGCCCTGGAACTTTCCGTTTGATTTTGTGTCATATTAACATTATATGCTTCAAAATCACAATAAATAATAAAGGGTACTTTATTTTTAAAATACCATTTATTATATTCTAAATAATCATCTTTAGGAAAAGTATTTTGAACTGCTTCGTTTTGTTGACAATTCTCCAAATGTCTATTCATTTCTTCTAAAGTTCTAAAACTTGTCATACATTGAAGACAAGGAAAATTTTTATTATCTGAAGTTTTTGTAAATATAGAAACATCTTTACACAATATAAAATGACCCTGATAATATAATATATTCGCTTGTGCTGATTGTTTTGAATGTTCTAGTTTTTCAAATTCATCTTTATATATTTCATGTGTTTCATTAATTTCTTTTGTAATATTAAATGTATTTTGATAATAATTTTGATTTAATATTTGTAACTGATAACTATATTCTTTATCATATTGTTCTTTATATTGTTGTAGACATTTTTTTAAACATTCATTTATTTTTTGATTGGTTTCATTTTCTTCCTTATTTAATCGGAGCGAAGCTCCTCTGGCTTTAGCCGATTCTTTATTATTTTCTTCATTTAATTTTTGAATTGTTTCTATCTTATTTTGATATTTATGGTGATATTCTTGTAGTAACATTTTTGTTTGTTGTTGATAATCTATTTTACATTTTTGTAAACTTTTATTTAAATTTTCTAATTTTTGTTGGTATTCTGAAGATAAAGATGAATATTTGTAATTATAATCATCAGTACGTCCTTTATAATTATTATGATTAATCATTATTGGTGATAGTGTTTTAACAAGTTCAAATTTTTCAGTACATATTATATTTCCTTGGTAAAAAATATTATGATGCATGTAATTTCCTCTATCATTATATACTATTTCTGATTGACATAAATTTTTATTATTCAAATAAAATTTTTTTGAATCTGAGTAAAGTGGAGTAATTTTACCAATAGAAACATAATTCACATTTAATTCAAAAACATTTACTTCTATTAAATTTTTATTCTTTTTATGAAACTTTATTAACCTATTATAATCATATGGAAATTCATCTAAGCCATCAGAAAGATCAAATTCACTTATGTATTCTTCTTTATTGTAATGACTTAGTCTTTCTTTATGATATTTTGCAGGATGTAAATGTGCTATAATACTCCACAGAAAACAATAATCATCTTCATTTTTTATGTTGATTAATTGAGGTGAACTGAAAGGTAAAGGAACATAACTACCACCAGTATTATTTTTATATTTATCAATTACTATTTTCTTAGATATTATTTTAACAAATCTCCAACCAGATTCACGTAACTGGGCTTCAATTATACAATTTTCTAATTTAAGTATCATCGATTCAAATATGGGTTGTATATTATTTACATTATGAATTTCTTGTGACTTTGTAAAATGTCCTTGTATTATTTCTTCAGGAATTCCATCAGGTCCATTTTTTGTATAAAGTACTTCTACATTCATATAACATTTGAAAGATTTCTTAAATATATTAGAAAAGTTGGTTAGAATATCAGAAAAAGTTTTATCGGTTTCATTATATTCAACCGATTCATTAAATAAATATTTTATATCTGTTACGGCTTCATCAAATTCATCTATTTCGTTAAATTCATCAGTATCGCTAAATAACTATCTTCCATCTGATACATGTTCATCTTCACTATTAAAAACTTTTTTATATTCCGAATGTGAATAATCATCAAACATTTTTTTAACTTTTATATCAGTAGGCAATGTTTCTAGATAGTTTTTATAACTATTTATTTTTAATATATTTCCTTCATCAACTCGTTCTACATTTTGTAAATGCATTTTACTTTGTAGATGAGATTGATAACTTCTTTTTGTTTGTAACTTTTTTTTACATAAGTTGCAATAAAATTTTTCCATTTTTTATTTTTTAAAGAAAAAAATTGTGTTTTAGTTTTTTTTAAAAGAATTTTTGTTTTAATTTTTAGAGAAAAAAATACTAATATATCTGCAAAATCGTGCGAAGCCCTAGTACCTTCGGTTTGATTATGATAAATTTGTTTAATTATTAAGTATTTCACTTACACCATTTATTAATGGTTTTATATCATTATATGTTTTTTTGGCTTCATCAAATGTAGATTTAGCATCAGAAAATGTAGATTTAACATCAGATATTATTGGGGTTGCTTTTCTTAAACCGTTTCTAACATCATTTATTGCAATTTTTAAATAGTTTAATGTTTCATTATCTTGTAATCTGTTAGGTATTGGTATACCAAATTTTGCATTTAAATAATGATCAAAATAAAAATAAAATGTATCAGGAATAATTTTTAGTGGTACTTTTGCTTCAGACTCTAAAAAGATAATTATTTGTTCTATAACTTGATTTGATAAATGTTTTGCATTTGCATACATTCTAATATCAAAATCTTGAGTTATTATAGATTTCATGTTCGGTATCTACTAATATATTTAAATCTTTATCATATACTTGCATATGTCCTCTTATGGTGTCAACACGTATTATTCCATATTTATGTTGTGTATAATATGATAAAGGCATATTCATTTTATAATTTTTATTAATATCATTAAAGAATGCTGCATTATTTTGTGTAGTTGTAAAAAATGTTTGAATGTTTTCTCTAATCTTATTATCTACATCACAAGCTTTATGAGCTAATACAACTATTTCAATATTTTGATGTCTTCCTTTTGTAAATATTTCTGACATATTTTTTTGTTTTGATAAACTTGCAACATCGTCTAAAATTAATAAAGACTTATTTTCAGGTGTACCAGCAAAACTTTCCATATCTTGTAACTCATCTAATTGTTTATCATTATAGACGTTTGTAAAAGTTGGCCATTCAGAAGTATGCATACAAAAAATATGTACTTTTGTTTCATCCTTATAATATTGGTTTATATATTTTTTAATAAACGTAGTCTTACCACTTCCAGTTTTACCGTAAACAATGAAATGTAAATTTTCTTGATACATTTTACCTTGTTTAATATTTTTATTATTAGTTTTATCCTTAATCTTATCTTCCTCAGTCTTCCATCCTTCAAAAGTTTTTTTTTCTTGTTTATAAAAATTTATTCTCTTTTGTTCCTCTGTTAGAAAGTAACCCCATTGATTACCAATACATATAACAAGATGATAAATAAAAAATATTAAAATACATGCTAACAATATTTTTATACAATGAAATTTTAAAAAATTCCAAAGACGTGTAAGATCTGATTGTGGTATTTTTTTATTAAGAGATGAATTAGGGGGTAGTGGCTCTAAATATTTTTTATTTATATTATTATATATATTTTTATCTATATTATTATATATATTTTTATATATATTATTATTATATTTAGTATTATATATAGGATTTTCTACAATATTATTAATATCTTTGAGATTCGGATCTTGAGGGGTTAGTGTATCTTGAAACTCAGTGTTATTCATATAATTATTTATTATTTCGTTTATTGCATTAAGAGATTTATGACGACTTAGATTACTTTTATTACTTTTATTACTTTTATCACTTTTAATTATAACCGGTGAATATAAATCTTCCAAATTTTCGCTTTTATTCATTTATTATTTTTTAAATAAAAAATTTAGGAGTTATTATTTGTTGATTCCGGACTAGCATTCTTACACTCTTATGAGTGTTTTTAACCTCTGTAGAACCTCCGGAATGTGTCGGACTTTTTGTTCCTATACTCAAAAGAAGTATTTTTATACCTCTCCTCTCTTCCGGAATGCTTAAGAATATTTTAATAAAATAATATTTTATTCTTTATAAAAAAATAATATTTTAATATATATAAGATTATTTTAGTTGAAATACAACTATTTTAGTTGAAATACAACTATTTTAGTTGAAATACAACTATTTTAGTTGAAATACAACTATTTTAGTTGAAATACTAATATAAATTATTATTTTAACATAAATTATTATTTTGACATAAATTATTATTATGTTGATTATTATGTTGATTAAGTTTTGGACATAGTGTTACATGTCGCTGAAAATTTTTCTTTAATATAATTTTTTGACAACCTCTACATTTAACTTTTTCTTTTAAACAATCCTTACACTGATATTTACTATCATAAAACTCTGTCTTAGGTTTAGTATTTTGACAACTTGTACATTGTCTTGTAGAACTTATACAAGAATTATAATGATTAGTAATTCCTTGAATTGTAAAATATTTATTACAATTACGACATAACTGATCTTTTAATTTATCTTTTTTTTCTTTTTTAACCTCTTCTGTTTGTTCGCATAATTTTAAATGACGTGCAAAATTTTTTGATGTTATATTTTTATTACATCCGGAACATATTTTTTTTTGTTATTACTTTCAACAAATTGATTTTTATCAATATAATTATTTTGTGCTACATTAGTATTTTGAACAAAAGGATTATTTTGAACAAAAGGATTATTTTGTGCTACATTATTATTTTGTGCTAAATAATTATTATTATTTTGCCTAGGTGTATTTTGCCTAGGTGTATTTATTCTAGCAGTATTTTGCCTAGGTGTATTTATTCTAGCAGTATTTTGCCTAGGTGTATTTATTCTAGCAGTATAAAGATTTTGTTCTTTATCTGAAATAAATAAATGCTTTAATCTTTGTAATGGTTGCTCTGATTGAATATTATTATACTGAATACTATTATTAGGTTGAATATTATTCTGAATATTATTAGGTTGTATATTATTAGGTTGTATATTATTAGGTTGTAATTGATTCATATGCATACCACATGGTGTGTTTTTCATATGAGAATATAATAGTGTTTGATTTAAAAAACGCATATTGCAAATTTGACAAATTTGAGTCATTTCCATTTTTTTTATTTTTATTAGGAAAAATTTTATTTTTTATAATTTATGTATTTTTATAATTTATGTATTTTTATAATTTATGTATTTTTTATAATCAGAAAAAATTTTATTTTTATTGTTTAAAAATGATGTTACCAAATGTTGGTGGAGGTGCATATATCCCGAATAATCGTGAATTAGAAATAGAGATAGAAAATTATATTATGAAAACTGGAGACGTTTTATCTGGTCCATTGCATCTTTCTATTCTTCCGCAACAAAATACAGAGTTAACAAATAAACAATATGTTGATACACAAATCAATGACTTAAAGGAAAAATATATAAACGATGTTATGGTTCCACTGATGAATGAATTAAAGTTGCTTAAACTTAATGATAAATCATTAAACGAAAAATTATTAAAACTTGATAAAAAGGACAGAGAGCTAGAAGCAGATATAGCAAAACTTTTTAAAAAGATTTCAGAACAATCAAAAATTTTAATATTACTTTCTTTAAATTTAAAATCTGCAGTCATTAAAAATAAACATCAGATAAAAATGTTAAAAGAACAATTAGAAGATGAAATAGAAAAACTACCTGAAAGAATTAAAAAAAATTTAAAGCAGTTGCAAACTACATTCCAAAAAAGTGTTGATGAATTGAGTTCTAAAATTACTCAACAAATGAAAAAGATGAATAGAATAATAAATGAAGTAAACTCACTTAATGAAAAAGTTGATAAAATGAAAACTCTTAAAATCAATTTAGAAAATGAATTAAAGAAAAATTTACAAGAAAACTCTAAAGAAAATAAAGAACAGTTAGATGCTGTTAAAAGACAATTAGATGTTCTTAAAATTAAGTTAAATGCTCTTAAAACGGCGTTGAAGATTAATCAGCAGAAAATGCAAGTTAATAGAAAAGAAATTAAAGTACATCACACGCTACTTGACGCAATAGATAAAGTGCAACAGGCAATTAATAAAGTTATCTCGAAGTTGTTAGATATTCATAAACGTAAATCTTAAACGAGTATTGTAAATATTAACTTAAATATTTTTACCTACAAAAAATAAGAATCATAAAAAATATAAATATAATTTTAAAAATATAAAAGTATAAATATAATTTTTAAAAATATAAAAGTATAAATATATAAAAGTATATAAAAGTATATAATTTTAAAAATGGATAAAATTAGAGCTAATAATTTTAAAAGAATTAAACAATTAGAAGAGTTAATAAAAGAAAGAAATATTATGAAAGAAAATCATAGAATAAAAAGAATGATTGATGCAGGTTTGGTTCCTGATAAAGTTAAACCAAAAACGCAATCTGCAAAAGTTAAGAACAAAAAATAAACATTTTTTATAATGGACATCGGTTCATGGGTCAACGGAGATGTCTTCCAGGGCTTCGCGCTTCGCCCGTATTTATTTTTTTCCCAAAAGTCAAATTTATTACTAAAAAATGCCTATAATTTATAAACACAATCTTAAACAATTTGCTTCAAATCAAAGAATTGCTCATGAACCACGTATGAATCCTGTTTATCATTATGATAATAGAGAAACCGTTCAAAAAGAAGGGGATGGCATCTTTTCTGGTATTGGTAGTATCGTTAACTTAATTAAAAATAATAAAGATTTGATTACATCTGCTGCAAAAGGAGCAGCTGCTATAGGTAGTACAGCTAGTGCAATATCAAATGCTGTTAAATCACAAAACGAATTAAAACAACTAGAAGCTATTCGTAAACTCAAGAATGATTCTGAAGAACTAAAAAAATTAAAAAAACTTTCAGATGAAACAAAAAACAAAATTGCTAACATAGCTGTTGGGGAAACCTTGAGGAGCGGAGCTCCGTCTGATAGTAAACATAATGAAAAAACAATTGAAGAAATAAGAGGTAATGGCGTGAGCAGCAACCTTCGGTCTAACCAGCAAAGCTGTAGCGGAGCTGGTCTAGCAAAATTCTAAAATTATATTTTAGTAAATTTTTTAGTAATTTTTTTAGTAAAATTTTAAAATTATATTTAATAAAAATTTTTTTCTATCTGTGAGAAAAACAAAAAGTCAAATTATTTCTTATAAAAATGTCTTCGCTTATCGAAAATAAATTTAGATTAGACGATCCTCCGTTCGTCAGTTATAATCAAAAAAAGAATGACTATATAAGAATTGCTATGAATCCCGGATCTTCCAGTAGAGTAAATACTGGAGGAGATTTAATCTTTGAAGTTGATAATCAGCAGAGTTATTTATATTTACCTGATTCATTTTTGCACTGTGAATATTCTTTATATAGTGATGCTAATTTTACAACACCATTACCAGATACCGATAATATTACACTAGAGAATAATTTTTTCCCAAGTTTATTTACACAAATGCGTTTAGATGTTGCAACTCAAAATATAGAAACAATAAGTGATTCTCCAGGTGTAATTGATACAATGCTTAGATTTGTAATAATTGGTGAAAATAATAAAAAGAATGAAATCGAAGGTTGGTTTCCTGATACTAATGATGGTATAATTATTGAGGATTTAACTCACGCTGGAACAGATGCCGCAGGAATTGCGAAAGATGTAGAAAATATTGCAAAACATTTAAATAAAACAAATAATGAAGCATATAAAGAAAGACGTGAATTTAACAAAAAAAGTAAACAGACAGTAAATTGGTCATTGTCTCCATTATTCGGTTATTTAGATTATGATAAAATATCATATCAATTAAAATTTAAATTAATAATTCATCGTACAGCAAATAATGAATTAATCTTTTTTGGTAAAACTGGAAAAAAAGCATATTTAAAAATTGATAGACTTGAATGGTGGATTAAGCATATTACTCCTAGTTTAGAGGTTGAAACAGCTATTGCAAAAAGATTAAATACTAACAAACCAATTCCAGTTAATTTTCTAAAGAGAACTGCTAGTTCAGTAACTTTTTCCGAACAAAGATTTAACTGGCATTTTACTAGAACTGCGAATACACCAAGATATCTATTACTAACATTTCAAAGAAATAATTCTCCAAGTTTTGACAAGAACAACAATATTTTTCATATTAATACAATTCGAAGTTTACAAGTTTCATTAAATCAAACTCGATATCCAATTGATCCATTAAGATTCGATGATACCAATAATCAATTTATGGAAGGATATGATGCTTATAGAAATCTTTGTATAGAATTTGGAGTTGAACCACAATTAACTCCTGGAGATTGGAGACATTTATATCCAATTTTCTGTTTCGATTTAAGTGCACAATCTGAAGATATTATTAAAAATGGTTGTGATGTAACAATTGATATTGAAAAGAAAGATTCCACAACTTCATTGATGGCTTATGGTTTATTGCTAGAAGATGCAAAATATTCTATTGAAATTCTTAATGGAAAGATGGTTAGGATCGGCTAAAGCCTCTGAACAAAGTTCTATTGGTTAATAACCTGAGGACCCTTGGTCCGATCGGCTAAAGCCAGAGGAGCTTCTCTCCGATAGGTTAATTAAAATTTTTTTTCATAACTAGAATAGATTAAAATTTTTGTTAACTTAAAAATTCTTAACTAAAAATTTTTCATAACTAGAATAGATTTAAATTTTTGATAACTTAAAATTTTTTTATTAAAAATGTCGCAAGCGAAAAGTAATATTAATAATAAAACTGTTGAATTAAAATTACGTAATATTGTTGACAAAAATACCCCTAAAACTATTACGATTAACAAAAAAAAGTATTACATAAGTAAACCAATGATAGAGAATATTCAATTACAAGAAGAAAAGAATGGCGGGATTCTCCCATTAATTCCACTAATAATAGGTGGCATAGCAGCAGCAGGAAGTGTTGCAGGTGGGACAGCTGGTATTGTCCAAGCAGTAAATAAAAATAAATCAGAGAAGGCAGCATTAGAAGAACAAAAACGACATAATAGAGAGTTAGAGAAAGTTGCTAGGGGCGAAGGAGTAGTAGATAATTTTATTAGTAAATTAAAGTTAGTTGATGAAGGAAAACGAGTTCTTAAAAATATTCTCCACAATGTTGATGATTTAATTGAAATTAAAGAAACTAAGGATGGTTCTGGAATATATCTAAGTCCTAGTATGATAAGGTAATAACCTGAGGAGCTTCGCTCCGATCGGCTAAAGCCTCAGAACCTTTGGTTCTTTTCGGTAAAACTTTTATTTTTATCTTTTAAAATGGATACCGCAAATTCCACAAATTCAGAAAATTTAATTAAATTAAAAATTGCTAATTTAGATTTATTAAATTATCTATTAAACAAAAATAAAAACTCAAACTGTCAGCATATTGGAGGTGACAAGAACAAAGTTCCACACCACTTCGGTGGAGACATACAAAAAACATTAGAAAACTTTCCTGGATTTATTTGGAGTAAATATTCGAAAGAAAAACATCTTCCTGGTCATTCATATACTGGTCCAGGAACTCGATTAGATATCAGACTAGATGAGAATAATAATCCGAAACCAGGTGAAGAACCAATAAATAGAGTAGATGCCGCCGCTTATAGACATGATTTAGCTTATCGAAATCATGATCTAAGTTCTCGTCATGCAGCTGATAAGAAGATGATACAAGAATTAGATAGTATTCAAAATCCTACATTTAGAGAAAAAATTGAAAGAATGTTTGTTAAGAAAGCTTTACAAGCTAAAATATTATTCGGCCAGGGTTTAAATGAAAATCATAATTCAGACGTTTATGCATCTGAAATTCATAAAGAATATAGAAAGCCTAAATATTTATTAAAAGTAAAAGTATTTAATAAAGATGATATTTGGAGTGCTGATCTTATTCATATGCCGAATGAAAGGGACCGAACCGAAGGTTCTAAGACAAAGTCTGACTACAAATACGCATTGACCGTTATAGATTTATATACACGATACGCTTGGGTAAAACCTTTAAAAAATAAAAGTGGTCTATCAGTTAAATATGCGTTTGAAGAAATCTTTAAAGAAAGTAATAGAAAGCCAAGGAAATTGTTTGTTGATAAAGGGTCGGAATTTTATAACCGAAACGTTCAGCCACTATTTGAAACTGTTTATTCAACTGAAAACGCAGGAAAAGCTATAGTGATAGAAAGATTCAATCGAACGTTAAAAAATAAAATTTTCAAAAAATTTACTCAGCAAGGAAATCAGAAATGGTTGAAGATATTACCAGGAGTTGTAGAAGAGTACAATAATAAAGTTCATTCTGGTATTGAAGAAACTCCAAAGAATGCTTCTGACGACCCTGATTTGATACGAAAAAAAATATTCGAGAATAATAATTTGAATGAGAGTAATCCGAATTTGCAGAAACGTAAGCCGAAATTTAAGATTGGAGATAGAGTGCGAATATTTAAATATAAGAACAAATTTGAAAAGGGCTTCGTAGGCTATTGGACTAAAGAGATATTTGAAGTTTCTAAAATAAATCAAACTTATCCGTTTACTTATGAAATTATAGATTTAGATAATGAGGATATCAAAGGTAGATTCTATGAAAACGAATTACAGAAAACCGAGCTTTAATTATCATTGTTTAACTCTAACATTATATCTAAAAATGGTACTCCTTTTTGTAATTTGTACAAAACGTATAAACATAATTGACCACAATAGGTTGCGCCTGGTGTTTGAATTTGAAACGTATTGTATGTTCCCGTTCCAAGTAATTCTTTTACTTCATTTGTAGGTGGAAGTCCGTATGAGTCAAAATAATAATTATCTCCGTTTTTACTAAAGATACCTGCTGACCAATGTACGCCGTTTTGGTCTGAAGTGTGAAGATTCGTTATGAAATTTACAGTTGGCTTATTTTTGATCAATTGTAATTCGTCTCTCATTAGGACATAAAAATTCTTTATTCCCAATTGATGTGCGATTTTCTTTAGGTCGAAATTCGTTGTTGTGTCTGTTCCATATAATTTAAAAAACTCGATCAGGTCAGTCATTTTAAATGAAACAAAAATCCAATTTGAAAATGGCATTGTCATTTTTCAGTCTCCAGTCAAATAAGTTGCAATAAATGTTACTACTTGTTACTTATGAAGTAGAGTCCAACATTTAGATGAAAACAGAAATCCAATTTGAAAATGGCATTGTCATTTTTCAGTCTCCAGTCAAATAAGTTGCAATAAATGTTACTACTTGTTACTTATGAAGTAGAATTTCACGTTTGCAAGTCTTCTAATTCCTGCGTGAGTCCAGTATGTTGCGCATGTTGTTGTTCAGTTTGTTGCACATTGGGTGAATCAAATATGGATTCTGCTATTCTTTGCTGTTCCTCCTCTTTTTCACGATCAATATAATCTTCAAGATGAGCAAAATTCTTCATCACAAAGTAAATTGATAGAGAAGAATTGGCTAAGTTTGGATAGTTCTTTGATAATTTGAATAATTTGATCAGTAATGTCACATATGAGCGTGAAAACTTTATTTTGTGGGTCTCATTTAACTCTTTCACGAATTTTGTATAATTCATTTTAGACAATAACTTCAGTCGCTGAAGCACTTCTCCTTGTAAAACATAGCAGCGTAGAAGATTCCGATGTGTAATTTTCTCAAAACCAATGAGTTTATTCAATGAAGATATGCACGATGATGTACTTATAATATCCTTTTTCTCGAGAATTACAGGTAAATTGCTGCTGTCAACATCCTTGAATGAATCTCGGATTATTTCAAACACTTCTCTCTTTTTATCTTCTTCGTTTACACTCGTCTTCTGTTTTTTTCTTAGTGATTCATTGATAAAATTTGCTGTTATCGTTTTGAAGAAATCCATATGGTCTGGTGAAATAAGAGGCACAACTTGATCCACGAAGCAACAAAATTCTCTCTCTAGTTTGCTGACGGAAGACATTTCAAATGAGAACTTTGCTTTCTAGCGCACACGGAACAATGACAGGAGAGAGAGAGAATTGAAAACAGCTGCCAGATGCTTTGGCGTCATGTGATTGTGCTGACGTGCTTGAATTAAAACAACTTCCCTAACGTACAACTAAAATCTAATTGTATCACAAAGCTGTAGCAACTACTGGAATTACTAAAACACCTGAAGATATAACAATTGTTAAAGCACCTAAACTTATTGTTAAGAATATGCCAATTCCTTGTGTTACATTCTTAACTTTACTCCATCTCTTTCTTAATTTTTTATAATGCTCTAATCTTAATAATAATTGGGATTCCTTATCTTTCATATAACGTACTCTATCTTTGTGTTTTTCAATATTTAATTCACTTATTTTTAATTGAGATAACGAAGGATATATTCTTGAGGTTCCTTCCACTTTTGTTTCTTCCATTTTTAAAGAAATATTTTCAGTCACATGATATATTTTAAAAACCTGAAAGATGGATAAAATTCATGAATTTGAAATTCTCAACTATTATGATTTTCGGTGTCCTGGAACGGTCATGATTTTGGGAGCAAAATGTCATAATCACAAATTTTGAGATTCTCAACTTTTATGATTTTCGGTGTCCTGGAACGGTCATGATTTTAAGGGTGAAAATCGAACCGAAGGTTCTAGGGCTTCGCGCTTCGCCCGATTGTAATTCTCAAATTTGAGATTTTGAAAAATTTGAAAATTGGGTATTTTTAAAAACGCCCAAATCGGAGCGAAGCTCCTCTGGCTTTAGCCGATTTATGAATTTAGGTCTTCATAACCTGAAAAATGACCAAAATTCATGAATTTATGTCGTTTTTAAAAATGCCATTTTTTGAAAAAATGGTACTTTTTGAATGGACTAAATTCATGTATTTAGGTCTTAAAAACCTGAAAAAGGGTTCAAATTCATGAATTTATGTCGTTTTTAAAGATACTATTTTTTTTGAATTTTATGGTGTCCTGGAACGGTCTTTTGACCATTACTGTCCCTGGTGATTGTGAATTTCCTTGTAATTTCATTTACAGTATATACTTGCAAGAGTCAGTGATACAAGTATTCAAATTTATTATGATGCTTAGTGCATTTACCATTAGCATTTGTTTTATATCTATTTTGTTAATGCTTTGCAATTTGTAATTATACATTCAACATGTGATATCTATCTTTGATAAGTTAATTACAAATCATGCATCACCCAGCATTTGATAGGCAACTTTGATAATCACAGATGGCAAAGTAAAAATAAATCTTAAGCTTTCATTTAGTTGGCGTCAAAGTCGGAGGCGGCATGCAACATGTACTTTCACCTCCAGATGCACAGCGGTACTCTCAAGGCAAACGGCTACGTTGTAAATAACTAAAGGATGTTTTCAAGAAAATTTGCGGGAGATTTCTATGTGAGTCATAAATTTGTAGTTTCAATATATTTGCTGTCAAATTATTGAAAATTTTATTTATCTTATTTTAACAACCCCATTTCCCTGAAGAGGTAGGGGGAAATGTCATACACATAAAAATAACAATTCATAATCAAAAGCTCAGTCAGTAGGCTAGTCACTTCATGTTCTCCATCACACTTTTTGACGCGTCCTTGACAATTTGCTGCCATTTCAATGTCCTTCGCCTTCTCCTTCCAAGTCTTCCAGTCTTCTTCTGTGCGTTCCATGTCTCTTTTGATACAATCATTCCAGCGAATCCCATGCCGTCCCCTTCTTCTTGTCATGTTTCATCCATCTCTTCCACTTCTTTCACTACCATCTCGTCCCCCATCCTTACAACATGCCTTGCCCACCTCAGTCTCTTTTCCACCACTTTCTGTGTCACCGTTTTTTTCAATCATACTTCCTCCCTCAGCTCCACAATTCTTCGTTTCTCCAACCTTACACCACAGATGCGCCTTATCCAGTTATTTTCACACACTTGCAATATCCTTTACTGCCACTCGGTTAGTGCCATCGCTTCTAGTCCATATGTCATGAATAAAAATACATGCTCAATATATGCTATGAGAAACATGGTCATATTAATCTGAATAAAATTGCGGTCATGGCAATGATAAACATCGACAACCAGACATGGAAGATAAATTGCACAGAAACCCAAGTTCTTCCACTTTTCTGGAAACATAAGCTCTTTCGGAAGAAGCGCAACCTGCAAAGATCTGTTAAATATTTCGTGGTTATTTATTCTGATAATTCGAAAGAAATAAAGTCGTTGCATGTCATTTCTCCGCAGGCTAGATGGGAATGCAAACCTCTGATGCAAAAACCTGCATATATCGTAATCAGCGTGAACAGTTTGGATTGATTATTCATCCATTCAATTTAAGATGTCATCTGAAAAAATATTTAGTAAGATGTTTTGCGGAATGTATACATAAATATAGATCGATGATAATAGAAAAGATTATTTACGCAACTTCGTGCACTATATGCTTATCACAATCACCACCGCGTAGACATATGTGCTTCATGAAATTGTTGCAGCACTAAGATGCTCAGTATTTGTCTTGAATAATTCAATCAACGATAAATACATTCACCCAACAGCGAGATACCTACGAGGAAATATAAGAAATAACATCATTGGGGTGTATATCTTTTCGCAACCTTTCAACCTTTCCTTACGGCAATGCACGTATCAGAGTGTTGGATACTTAGAAAAATAGAGAATAATCTCCTCGCATGTGAAATGTTTTGCATGAGGAGAACTCTGGGTATAACCTGGAAGAAAAAAATCATAATGCGGAGAGTGAAAGAGAGCCGAAATTGATGAAAACATAATGGAGATGTGCATAACATACAACGATGATGGAAAGGACATTCTGAGAGAATGAACGATGAAGATTGCCCCGACAAATGTTCTATGGAAGTCCATGGCAAAAGGCCGAAGGAGACACGGACAACATGGTGGAAAGAACTGAGATGAGAACTTCTAAATCACACCTAACGGAATGATGCAGTTGGCGAGGTAACGGTCAGCCTGGAGTGATTATCAACCCACACAATGTGACACTATTGACTTCGTCGCACAGGATTAAAGTCAGTGGGTCAAGTAATTCATAAGGATCATCAATCTGATTCTATGTGGCTGCATCAATCTTGGAGAAATACATCGTGCACCTAAAAATTTGGCGTAATCAGAATACTGGTGAATAGTATTACCGCGTGTGCCAATATCATTATTGACTCTCAACTAGTGAATATCAAGTGAAATGTTCTTATACGCTGATTTAATATGATGAACTTTTTTAATGTTTCAATCAGTTTGAAAGTGACTGCACATATTTCAGTGTTAGAGATATGCGAAATTTTTCTATAAGTGATTGCTATGTGTATTCTTTAGAGTGCACAGAGATATAAATGTGACGTACAGTGTATGCACAGAAATTTAGGTGTTATAGAAATGTGCGATAGATTGTAAATAGCATTGATGGCATAGTTTTATGTAATTATTATTTGTAGTTCTAAGTACTTGCGCACTTGATGGGATATCATGCATTTTTATATTCATGTACTGTCCGATATTGTATGTGATATTTTGTTGAGGTTTGAAAGCAAATTTGATTGAGTTGCGCTAGCAACTTTAAGTTTTAAGTCGAATTGCGAATATGCTAGGACTAAGATTTTTCAGTCCATTACTGTGAGCGTGAAGAGAAGGTTGTAACTGGAGTCTCAATAAAAGGTTACATTGGTTTTCACAGAGTTTTTGCTAGAAGCTATCACGACAGCATACGACGAATGGCAACAATAAAGCTACAAGATATTCTGAAGCACTATGATGGCACAGAAGATGTGATAGAATGGTTGAAAAAGTTGAAATTGGTAGCACAACTGCAAAACCTCAGTAAGTTGCATGAATTGATTCCCTTATTTCTTCAAGGTCCTGCATTTTCGGTTTATGAGCACATGAATGATGACGATGAGAAAGATTCTAGTAAGATCGAAGGTGCGTTGATAGATGCCTTCTCTTTGAATGCTGTTTCTGCTTATGATTTGTTCAGACAGAGAAACTGGTTACCAGGTGAAAGTGTAGATGCATTTTTGTCAGACTTGATAAGACTATCAAAATTGGCAAGTATCGGAAATGATACTTTGTTAAGATGTGCTTTTATCAGTGGATTGCCCATTGATATTTCTAGTCAGTTAAGATCGTCAGTTGAAATTAAGGACGCTAGTTTATCTACTGTAGTATGCCAAGCGCGTATTCTTATGACAAATCGTGTTCATGTTCAGTCGAATGCTTTTGCCGCTGTTAATAGATTTGATAGACGCAGTAGTTATCACAAGAAGAATGGTATTACGTCTCGAGGTGGTAATTTAGAATCAAAGAATGAATTGCGATACTATAAGTGTTCAGGCAATCACACAATTAATTTTTGTCTGCAAATTACATGTTTCAAATGCGATAAGAAGGGTCATATGGCCAATCGATGTCCTTTGAACAAGTCGGGGGAACTGTCTGCGCCACCAGTTTCCCAGGATCAAATGTAAGGGCGCTTCCTTCTACGCCAATACTAATCAAAAACACAAAAACGATTGAAATAGTAGACTCGGTTGTAACCAGTCCATTATCAGTAGACAGTTTGTTGATGATAAATTGATAAGATTTGCAGTGTCGATTTTTACTGTTGATGGAAGGGAAATTGATATTATTGGATATCAACATGTCAAAGTAAAGATAGCTAATAAGGACATTTTCACTTGTTGCATCGTCTTGAAGGATTTATAGGAAGACGTTGATTTTATTATCGGAATGGACATTGTAGATAAGTTGGGAGGAGTTTTCATTAAGGGTAGTGAAGCTAGTTTTCCAAATGCACAAGGTATATGCCCTACCAGTATATTGGTGGAACAAAATCGTGCGAAAAATCCTATAAAGACTACTTGCAGTAAAAACGTAACAGAAAATGTTGTGAATTCACAAATTGATAATGATCATGGAGAGAAACATTTACATATAGATGATAAAGATTTTTTGGCTGACTTTAAGGATGGGAAGTGGTTGGTTAGATGGAAGTGGTCCACTGAGAATCCGAAGACTATAGAGAGGACTATTGACTCTTATGCTGTCAAAGAGGAATTTAAAGAGGCTCTTGACACTGAAATTGAAAATTGGATTAACCTTGGATGGTTACAGGAATTTGATGAGAAACCTAAGGCTATTATTCCCCTTATGGCAGTGTTTCAGGAACACAAAAATAAAGTACGGCCCGTTTTAGACTACAGAAATCTAAACAAATATCTCTCGAGTCATACTGCAGACAGTACTATTTGTCAAGAAACTCTACGATTGTGGCGAAGGATGGGTTCAAATGTGAAACTCTTAGATCTTGAAAAGGCATACCTTCAGATACATGTAGAAAAAGAGTTGTGGGGTTGGCAGTGCATAAGGTACAAGCAGAAGGTTTATGCTCTGACTCGACTTGGGTTTGGTCTTTGCTCCGCTCCTCGTATTATGTCATCTATATTGAACAAGGTATTGTCGTTAGATTCTGCCATTCGAAGTGCAACCGACTCATATATAGATGACATAATTGTGAACACAGATATTGTGGATAGCGATGCCGTGACCAAACATATGTCGAGTTATGGATTAAAAACCAAACCTTCAGAGGATTTGAACGGGGCAAGAGTTCTTGGGTTGCGAGTAAACGAAAATCACAGGGGAATCTTAGAGTGGTCGGGGGGGTAACAATATACCTACAATTTCCGAATCACTAACAAAACGACAGGTTTTCTCGATTTGTGGGCAGTTGGTAAGCCATTTTCCAGTAGCTAGTTGGCTACGTGTAACTTGCAGATATGTAAAACGCTAAAGTAGCACTGGGGGGATGGAATGATAGTGTCACTGAGGATATCCAAAAAGTAATCTTTCAAATTTTAGAGCAAGTTCGGATAGATGATCCAGTTAGAGGACTTTGGGGAGTTTCCAATTCAAAAGAGAGTCGGTTGTGGTGCGACGCAAGTAGTATTTCGCTGGGAGTAGCATGAACTTAGCGTTGAAATTGGGATGTAACATTCTGTGCGTGTTCACAGACTCAACCAGTTTTTAAATGGATCAGTTCGTTGCTTTCTAGCAGCAATAGGATAAGAACCCGTGGGTTGTCAGAAATTCTCATCCATCGCCGTTTAGGAATTATTAATGAGCAAATAGTCGAACACTTTATGACGATGAATATTGAGTGGGTTAAGTCATCGAAAAACAAAGCTGACAAGTTGACTCGTGTCAAAGGAGATTGGATGAATGCATTAAATGCATCGAAAAGTCGAAAGCTGCCAGATGAAATTATTCCAACAGCACTTGTTGCAAATAGTTTACCAATCCAGAGAATTAATGATATACATGACAAATTTCACTTAGGAGCAGATCGAACATTTTCTATTGTTAGTTATGTTGAACCTGAAGTAACACTTAATGACGTCTCAACAGTAGTGAAGAATTGTACACGATGCTTATCTATTGATCATAGTCCGGTCAAGTGGGAGCAGGGTTCATTGTATGTTGATAATGTATGGACACGTCTAGCGTGTGACATAAGTCATTATGGAGGTAGAAGATATTTGTCATTAGTTGATTGCGGACCAGGCCGGTATACTATTTGGCGTTGTATTAAGGATGAGTCTTCCAACACAGTATCGAATGAATTGAAGCGAATCTTCATTGAACATAGTCCTCCGTCCGAACTTCTGTGTGATAATGGGAGTTGCTTCATTTCTTCTTCTTTCAAAGGTTTTTGTAATGACTGGGGAGTAGGAATTATTTTTCGATGTTTTCGATGTGCTCATAGACCGAATTGCAACGGCATTGTTGAAAGGAATCATAGGACCATTCGGCGAATGGTCAGCCGAAGTAATGGCGATCCAGTCGAAATGACGTTTTGGTGGAATGTATTCAACAAAAATTAACTCAAAATCGACATTCGATTACAAATTTAATCATAAGATCAATCTTCCGCTCAGCCAGAAATCTGCTAATGGATACGTAATGGACTCACAGTTCAAAAGAGGAGACAAGGTCTTTGTAAAACCTCCAAACGCACGTTGCGATTCTGAATGGTCGATCGGGAAAGTAACAGACGTCCACTCAAAATGGAATATTAGTGTTGACAGCATTCCCTGACATTTTTCAGACATCCGCCATGTTCCTAAAGAAGAAGCATCGGCTACCAATCGAAAAGGTACTCGCAAGATGTCTGCATTGAAAATTGCCGATATTGACATTTCCACTGAGTGTAGCGTATCAGACAAACATGGTGAAGATGATCACGACGAAGGATGCGAAAGTTGAATGATGAAGATGAGAGTGAAAATTTGTCATGCATAGAGATGGAAAGGGTTGATGAAGCAAGAAAAGAAGACTCACAGAATTTGGTGAATGATGGTGTCGATGAAAGTGAACAATTTCCTATTGTGGTTCAGAAGAATAAAGTCAGGAAGTCGCAGAGACGCAGAAGTCAACCAAAATGGATGACCAATTTTGCAGTTTGATGAACTTAAGTTCATGAGGGGATGTTCCAATATCATTATTGACTCTCAACTAGTGAATATCAAGTGAAATGTTCTTATACGCTGATTTAATATGATGAACTTTTTTAATGTTTCAATCAGTTTGAAAGTGACTGCACATATTTCAGTGTTAGAGATATGCGAAATTTTTCTATAAGTGATTGCTATGTGTATTCTTTAGAGTGCACAGAGATATAAATGTGACGTACAGTGTATGCACAGAAATTTAGGTGTTATAGAAATGTGCGATAGATTGTAAATAGCATTGATGGCATAGTTTTATGTAATTATTATTTGTAGTTCTAAGTACTTGCGCACTTGATGGGATATCATGCATTTTTATATTCATGTACTGTCCGATATTGTATGTGATATTTTGTTGAGGTTTGAAAGCAAATTTGATTGAGTTGCGCTAGCAACTTTAAATTTTAAGTCGAATTGCGAATATGCTAGGACTAGGATTTTTCAGTCCATTACTGTGAGCGTGAAGAGAAGGTTGTAACTGGAGTCTCAATAAAAGGTTACATTGGTTTTCACAGAGTTTTTGCTACACCGCGCAGAAGCAGAATAGAAGGTGTTGCAAGTTATTTATTTTTTTTAAATCTTCGCAAACACATTGCTATATGCGATAAGATTGTTTGCCACAGCTAAACAAACATTTTGCAGAAGTGCTTGAAATGTCTAGACAGCATGAGTAATGCTGATTGAATCCGAAATGATGCTTTGTTTTAGTTCGTTAGGAAGTCGTGAGTAAAGCCAGTTACGTTCTTCAAATTTTGTCTATTTTCCAACTCATTAATGAGTTTGTATCGGAGGTAACGAATTGATAGCATTTACTTAACGTTTCCTCCATCAATAGTCTTCATGGGTACAGCAGCAGAAATGTGCTAATTTCAATCAGTAGGATCGACCACCTTCCTCTCTGCTGCTCAATATAATAACCTCATCATACTATTTGATGACAACTCTCATTTGTGTGGTCGACAACCTCAAAAATGGATGTTTAGGTCAATGTGCTCAACTCATTGTGTCTGTGGCTTGTACAAGTGCATAAATGCAAATATTGATAGAACTTAAGTAGATTTGATAGACCATCCATTGTTGCTTCGCATGTTTCCTTTTGAATAAACCATAGGATGAAAAACAACTCCTTGGATGCGGATATTATATACATAAATTCATTATATTTCATACATGTTTATATTATAGCAACGATGTTATCACTAGCCAATGAACATGCTAAATAACGAGCGTATCGAAATAACACTCTTGAAAATGATGCATCAACTTTGAAAAGCATTTTCAATAAATTAAATCAGTATACACTTCTTCATTTGCAGAGTTGTTTGGGGAAGTTGCTTATTTTGCTCATGCTCCAATGACTCCCTTGTGTTTCCTCTGCTGAAATTATTTGTTTAATCCCTCTAATTAAGGTTAACAGCTACTTACGTTTGCTTCAGAAATTTTACCCATTTTGGAAATACCTTACCTAGATTTTACGTATGCAACTTTCTCGACACATTCCTCGACACTTTTCTCGACACTAAGCTTCCACCAATCATAAACTTTTCGAAAAATTTAATATTTTATTTTTCTGTTTGCATATAATTTACGTACTTAAAAACACGTGATTTCCATGAGGTAGCTTCATGCTTTCTTAATAAAATTTACAGAAGGTGACTTGCCCCACCGGTTTCAATTATTGTCACATCGAGTACTATCGAATTCCTACTCTATCTGTGCTGATCATGATCGTACCTCTAGATGTATAATTATGATTTTATAGCCTTATTTACTCGATAGTCTTTAAAATCTCCTAGAGTGTACGTACTCTCTGGAAAATTCCTTTACTGATATTTATTGCTCTGTACATCTAATTTTTGCACATCTTATCATGATACCCTCTTTTATTTGTTAGTGATGTTCAAATAAGTGATGTACGGACCTCTCACCACGTATATAATGTTGATCATCATTAGACACAACTAAAGATGTCCGTCTTTACATTGAAATAACATTGTGGAAAATCTGTCTACTACAGTGATCGTTATTTCAGCACATTCTGGTGAATACTTTTTTTACCTATCTTCGACACATTCGACAAATCCCAAGATTCACTCACTCCTATGTCACAGATATCTAACATACCTCTATCAAAAAAGTGTCGATCGATGTTGAAACTACTGAATTACATGCTCAGCAGCCTTCCAATCATAAAACATACCCCCATCTATGCTGTTCTACCTCCCAGGCCACTCTCGACACTTTTTTACCTATCCTCGACACATTCGACAAATACAAAGATTCACTCACTCCTAAGTCTCAGATATCTAACATACCTCTATCAAAAAAGTGTCGAGAGGGGCCTGGGAGGTGGAACAGCATAGATTTGGGTACGTTTTATGATTTGGGGGCTGCTGGTCATGCAATTGAGTCGTTTCAACATCGATCGACACTTTTTTGATAGAGGTATGTTAGATATCTGAGACTTAGGAGTGAGTGAATCTTGGGATTTGTCGAATGTGTCGAGGATAGGTAAAAAAGTGTCGAGAGGGGCCTGGGAGGTGGAACGTAGAAGGAGGTATGTTTTATGATTGGGAGGGGGGGCTGCTGGTCATGTAATTGAGTCGTTTCATCATCGATCGACACTTTTTGATAGAGGTATGTTAGATATCTGAGACTTAGGAGTGAGTGAATCTTGGGATTTGTCGAATGTGTCGAGGATAGGTAAAAAAGTGTCGAGAGGGGCCTGGGAGGTGGAACAGCGTAGCAGAAGGTATGTTTTATGATTGGGGGGCTGCTGGGCATGTAATTGAGTCGTTTCAACATCGATCGACACTCTTTGATAGAGGTATGTTAGATATCTGAGACTTGGGAGTGAGTGAATCTTGGGATTTGTCAAATGTGTCGAGGATAGGTAAAAAAGTGTCGAGAGTGGCCTGGGAGGTAGAACAGCATAGATGGGGGTATGTTTTATGATTGGAAGGCTGCTGGTCATTTAATTGAGTCGTTTCAACATCGATCGACACTCTTTGATAGAGGTATGTTAGATATCTGAGACTTGGGAGTGAGTGAATCTTGGGATTTGTCAAATGTGTCGAGGATAGGTAAAAAAAGTGTCGAGAGTGGCCTGGGAGGTAGAACAGCATAGATGGGGGTATGTTTTATGATTGGAAGGCTGCTGGGCATGTAATTCAGTAGTTTCAACATCGATCGACACTTTTTTGATAGAGGTATGTTAGATATCTTAGACGTAGGAGTGAGTGAATCTTTGGATTTGTCGAATGTGTGGGGGATAGATAAGGAAGTGTCGAGAGGTGTCTGGGAGGTGGAACAGCAAAGAAGGAGGTATGTTTTATGATTGGTGAACTGCTGGGCATGTTGTTGAGTCGTTTCAACATCGAATGACAGATAGGACTGAGCTTTTATCTATACATTCTTTTTGAATTATTAAGCTTCGGGCTGTCTTTGTTTAGTCTGTTGATGTGAGAGGAAGTGCATGTAACTAACTTACTTAACAAAATACTGCATAAATACATAAAAGATAATGAATAGAACCCTGTCATTACCTGACAATCCTAAAATTTTCTACCGATATTATTGCTCATCATTTATTCATGGTAATGACCTATTATTGCTATACTTACTATCAAGTCACAAAGGTGGTTTATATGATAAACATATATACTGTGTTATCGCACTATATTTTCATTTATCAATTAATACTATTATTTGTATTTGCTGCGAAAAAATATTATTGTTTATTGGATATTGAACTTTAATTTGTAATTTATTTACATTTTGTCTAATACATTTATTTTACTTTTGTGAATGAAGTTATTTAAATTATAATTTTAGCATCCTAAAGAATGAAAAATTATAAATAAAAGCAGCAAAAAAACAAAGTCAAATTTGTACTAAAATTGGTTTTTACAGTAACTGCAAAACTGTCATGGTTTTTGTTAATCATTTGGCACAGTTTATACATGTACCAATGATGATTTTGTTTGCGAGAACAGGACCACAGCACCATTTTTTTGCCATGTACTGCAAACATTTTGCACCTTTGTTCTTCATGTTGCTTATTTGTCACTCTCTTTCGCTTTAGTGCTGTTACTATGCTGGAGATTCTGAAACGGATTGCAGGCAAATTGACTGTTTCTGTTTGAAAATTTGACACATTTCTCTCTCCCAAGAAAAGAAGATAATCTCGCCTTGAGAATTGATTTTTTATTTTTTTTTATTTTTTTATTTTTTTTGTTTTTTTTTTATTATTTTTTTTTTGCAAGGCAAAATTTGATATATAATCCATGAATTAGGGCAACGAAAATCCAACAAATTGTGCAATACGTCATTGGCCCATCGCGTGAGCCCCTTCGTGAATACATACGTGTCATGCTATCGAACATGGTCAACGCCATTTTCGTTTTTTTTAAAATTGACCGTTCGGGAGATTTTTCGGTCCGCCGCCAATAGTACAAGATTCATGCATCGACGAACGAACGCAGACTGATTTTTTCTGATTGATTTATATCACCGTCAAAGAACATTTCTTGTTAGAGTTCAAGAAAATCTTATTCGTAGACGCATCATATTATCCTTTTCCATTTGAGGTAACTTTTTCCGTAAGTCGCGGCGATTCTTCCCTGATGGTACAAGTAATCAATCTTTTGTCTTCCAATGCAGAGGGCAAGAATCAAGACTAAAGTATATTGTCACAATGTGATTGTAATATCCCAATTTCTTGTACGGTTTCACCAATTCACAACGACCGTATTCAGACAAAGTATCATTGCTTTGGACGACTTTCCTTCCTTCCCAAATACGGTAAGCTGTTACAGGACTATTGTTGTTTTCGGTATCACACAGAACCCAGAACTTTAGTGCCGAATTTATCCGGTTTTGTTCGGCATATATTGGGTAAATGGGCATACGCCATTTCGATGGCAAGAGCTGTTTCAATCATCGTGAGGATTCTTTAGGTGTGTCAATCCTGGGCTATTGTCAATCATACGTTTCAAAATATCACGTATCAAGCAGAACTTTGTCGATAAAACTCTACTTCGCCGAGAAGTTTTCACATCAAGATCTGAAAATCCTATAATCTCACGAAAGCGTTTTGCGAGACAGGATTTCTGTACGATTGGAAGACCCCATTTATCACTCCATAATGCTTCAAGACCAAACTTTGAGGCTGACGTCGCACCCACGAATATACATAATTCAAATTACAGCGACACTCCTTCTTGGAGGAAGGACCATTCCGAATCATGTTTTTGTCGATTGGCTTCAGTTTATTGTAACATGCATGAATATGATTTCAATATATAGTGAATCGTATAGAAGATGAAAGGCGGAATCGTTGAGGCTGAGAGATAGATCGTTTGCAGCGATAAGAAAGTCCGGTTTTACTGTGAAGATATTCTTCGAAGAGATCGGGTCCTCCGCTCACCACGATTTTGTTTCTTGCCAAGAAGTTTTTTTATCTTTACCCAGATAGGTGGTAATTCGGTTTTCTTGTTCGTTCTCCGTTATTGTGGCCCAGTCGGTCTGATGTTGATTCGTCGTCAATCTCAACAACATCTTCAGTGTCCACTAATGGATTTCACTCCACTCTCGATTATTCGTTCGACCATGGTCACCTCTCGGCATCCGAATACTTTCTCCATTCAATTGCGTTTATCATCTGTAAACAGCAGTTTGCGCAGATATTCGTCGACGTCGTGCTGCCATCGTAAGACTTCTACGTCCTTTTTCTGATAGTCAACTTTCCTTCTAAAGTGGAGCGTATGATGAGAAACTAAACACTCTCATTGATCGATATGGTAATCCATGGACTATGATGTTGATGTATGATGACTCCACTGTTTGTTTGGGTTAAAAAAAAATGAGATACTAAGCTTGAAAGTTGAAGACTAATACTTTACTGATTTGCATTCAAAATGACCTGCAATGGCGCTTAAAGATATATTGTCGTGTATTTTTCAACCATTAGATATATTACTCATGAATTCTAACTTAATTCTTTCCTTGATATGTGCAATAAAATGTAATAGTTTATTTCGTGATTATCACAACTAATTCAGTTAAGGCTCTGGCTGTATTCAAAAATTGATTGCAGTCAATTTGACTGCAATGGCGGTTCTAGTGTTAATGATCATCCCGTACAAGTTTGGGTAATCAGAAAATTTCCGATTTGATGGTGAGGAATTGTATGCAGAAACAGAGATTTTGCCTACCTGTGAATCTGTAGTTTTCGAAGTGATGATGTGAGGATCTCTATCTACTTGCTGCGCTTAATCGTCTGTTGATATCCACTTGGAGTTCAATTCTCCTCTCTCTTTACATTGAGGGAGCCTGGTGGATGCGATATCACTGACATCAATGGTAGCAGGCCACGTCGATTTGCACAAGTCGATAGTATCATGAGTCAGAAATGTGTATGGCCTATCATTAACTGCATTATTCCATTCGAATTAACCCACATATTGCCAAAATATATGCAAAATTGAAGGATTATTTCAAAACATTTTCAATCACAGTTTGCCATTGTTGTGCGAATCATGCTGACATTATCCCAATTCCCGTATTGTTTCATTACTAGGAGAATGAGCTGGTTTTCCTCTACATATTGCCATGTCAGTGGACGAAGTCACTGATTTTTGCATTTCATGATTGTGCCTATCAGACAGTATGTCATTTGTATGAGTCACGCCTTTTATTTGCATCTTTTTCAGTGTAATATACATTGATTTTCTACCGACTATAGACTTATTATTATGTTTAATAAGTTTTAATTATTATGCACGCTTGACTCCTATATGTGCCAATGTTTACGGTCATCGTGGAGCGCGGTCGATGCTCGATTCTCCGCGGCCCACATCAAGGAACTTGACCCCGCGGCAAACACAGCAACGGCTTCTGATCACGTCTAAATGCATACTGTAACTTATAAATTTTATTATGGTCTAGTTCCGAATGATTTTCCATTGAGTGGCCTTACGTCTGCTCGCTGTTATCATCCAATTGATGCATCATTATGTGATTTATTGTAATAAAAATTATTGCCATAGAGTATCCTTACTCTATGATTATTACTGTAATAAAAGAATTATGCACGATTGGGAGTGAAGCAATCAATATCACGTTGATCCACTGACAATATTTGGGTGCAATACATCATTTGAACGATAACTAACAACAATAAGGTGAAGCTTAATCTTTAGTATACAGCGTTGAAGAATGAGTTTCATGATTGCCTTTGAAATGGTTGAATTTTCTTCCCTTTTAAGCACTTTTCTCAAAGTGCCGAAGCCTTGTTATGTAAAATCTTGCATCTGTCCAACTAGTAGCGACGAGTAGCTGCAAAATAGTAAGCAAGATGATTTAGGTGATGCCGTTTGCAAATAACAATAGAGCGTTTTTGTGCTATAATACTGTGTCTGTCGTTTAAGAAATCACCCTCCAGCCCATTCCAAAACTTGGTAGAGAAAAAATGAATTCATGAATCAAAATGAATCAATTAAAGTAAAATAATGCTTTTTAGGAGCTGTTGTTAGAATTATTCTCATTTTTCACAAATGCGTTTTTTGTCTTATTTAAAATGACTATCCTACGTAGAATAAAAATATAATTGAAAAAATATAATTGAACAAAAATATTCTGCTCACAAAATTAAGTGTCGAGAAATCTGTCGAGGAATGTGTCGAGAAAGTTGTGTACGTCCTAGATTTTAGTGGACTTTTATTGCATTTCGATTACTCGTCATCGTGTATTTAACTGAAGGACATGCGTTGGTCACGGTCATCAAATAAATTACAACAATCTATATCCTGTAGAATGACATAAGTTTTGGTCACAGTTTTTGTGAATGACTTTCAACGGTGTAATAATTACGCTGACCACGTTTTATATTTTTGCATTATGTACGAAATGATGTTTTAAAAATCAGCAAGCTCTTAATTTCACAACCTCAGGAACCTCATCTGGGATTGGAAGTCGGAAGATACATTGCGTGTACACTATCACAGTCCATTTTCTAAATCTTTGAACCTAAAATATTCCAGCACATGTTTATTCTCATCAACGACTAATTAAATTAATTGTAATCGCCGCACGCTGGTGACAAATTTCCAAAATTAATCGCTTGGTGAGCCGATGCTTCTGTCGACTGGTTTGCTTAATTAAATGAATTAGTTGATGATTGTTAGTTCATTCCATAACTTCCACGGTGTCAGTTTAGAGAGTTTATGTTGACCGTCGTGTTGTTTACTGTCTTGTCATCTTTGATGAGTTGCTAAATCTTCTCTTTGTCGGATGGTGAACTCCAGGAACTACGGCACGAGGAGAATGCTGTTGATTGTCAAAAGTTACCGACAACTCTCGTCTGCAGACGTGGCATTCGAAAGATGATAATTTACTGAATGAAAAACCAGAATTATTTAAAATATGAAGGTTGCTGGCGTCTGAGTGAACGCATGGGCCGATTCTGATGCAACTTCCATGTTTTTTGGAGTTGATAACACTGGCAATGTTTTAAAACAAAACTTGGAAACTCCTGCGTAAATTACATTAAATGACGTAAGTGCTTAAAAATTCGAATAATCCTGGACGCGGAAAAAAATAACTTGAGCAATTAGCCTACCCTAGGGGAAAGTCGTGTATACATGATATAGCTCCAAAGGTTAATTGATCACAACTTTTAATTGGACTGGAAATGTCGAAATTAACAATAATCTATGTCTATAAGTTAAAAGATGAGAACTCGGCATGAGAAAAGCTTGCCAGAAATTATAATAAAAGAAAGTGAAGAAGCAGAAGAAAACATAAATAATATCCAAATATGCAGCACGGAGTTATCGGGGAGGAACAGTGTGACTGCTTAAAGAAATATTTTGGCTTGTAACCTGTAAGTTGAAAAAAAACTTGTGACCCAGCGATGACTATATTGAAGCAGCAGCTTACAACCTTACTCAGTAGCATAAAATGTAGGAGTGAAGAGTAAACAAAATTCAACTACTTAAAATTTGATAAGTTGCTACATTACAAAAACGGTTGACAAGGCATGAATTTCAAATGGACAAATATACCATATTTTAGATATCACTGACAACATTTATTAATCATCAATTTACAAATGTCCATATTTGGCTATATAAGAAATTACTACGGTAGACATGACAATTCCAAAAGCATAGAGAGTTAAGAAAAATATCTGAAAACACTTGACTGCAACTTATTGCCTTTCTATGATACAATCTGAGAAATCCTATCAGTCAAACATCTACAAAAAACAAATTACTATGAATTGACGACTATCACATGATTGCTATCAAACCAGATAACTATTGATTCATAAGTTCATGAAGTCATTTCACTTAATTAAAACAAATGTTAATCAATATACAAAAATACAAAATACGAGATAAACCACATGACTCTTACAAAATACTTTTACTATATACAATATACAATTACAATTACTGCTGCTTCAATATAGTCATCACTGGGTCACAAGTTTTTTTTCAACTTACAAGCTATCACGGCACAAGATCAAGTATGTCTATCAAATTTTCCGATATTGTCGAGAAGTATTCAGGAGTTAGAGATTTCGTAGAATGGATTAACAAACTTGAGTTGGTTGCATCTCTGCAAAACATAGAAGATTTGTCAAAATTCATACCTTTGTTCTTAACTGGAGGAGCCTTCTCGGTCTACATTGATTTGAGTGAGGACACAAGAAAGAACTACAGAGGTAAAATCTGCACTGATCAATATTTTTAGTAGCGATAAGTTTACCGTATATGAGTCTCTAATGTTTAGAAAGTTGAGATTGAATGAGTCTGTAGATGTATATTTAGCGGACATCAAACGAATGATCTATTTGATTGATGAATTTTCGTCTGATGAGTTATTGAAAACTGCTTTTGTTTTTGGGCTACCTGATAACGTGAAAACACAGTTAAGAGCTGCATGTTCTCTAACAGAAATGAGCCTAGACATGATAGTGCAACGAACCAGAGGTCTGATGAAATCAAATTCCAGTCGAGAGATATGTTTCGTAAGTCAAGCCAAAAACAATGTTTCACAAAAGAGCAAAAGTTTGATTTGTTACCAATGTGGGAAAGAGGGTCATGCAAGGAATCGCTGTCCGTCATTGAAAGAGCGACGTTGTTTCCGATGTGGTGAAGTAAATCACATAATTGCTAACTGCCCAAAAAATGCCGTTGAGAACAAGTCCACACCTGAACAAAAAAACGTGTAGTGGAAGCCGCTGAAATTTGCGCCAGTGGTTTCCTTAAGTCTGATAGCGCTAAAGTACCTTCGTTGTATGTAGAATTTAACAATTTGTCGGTAAAAGCTATGATTGACACAGGGTGCTCGAAATCAATAATTTCATCAAAATTAGTTAGCAAAGCTCAATTGTTTAATAAGCCTCATACTGTTCAGAACATGAATGGCTTTATTACAGTATGTCACGGAACTTCAGAACAATGAGAATGTTCATTTACAGTGTTTGGTAACCGAAATTATTCCTGGATTTGATTTTCTTTTGGGTAAGGACTGTGTTGACCTACTTGGGGGAGTCGCTGTGTATAAAGACATGATTCGCTTTCATGTATTTGAACCCATTACAAGTAGCCATTTTGATAGAATTACTCAAAACGTAGATCTAGCCACAGCCTGTGTCGAACACAATACAAATAGCCATTTTGATAGAACTACACAAAATCTAGCTTGTGCAGATTCTGACTTAACTTCTCGGCCCGCACAAAGTGTCGAAATCCACGATAAAGATTTCACCGCCATTTTTGATGACGGTAAATGGACTGTGAGTTGGAAGTTCGTAGATGATCCAAAATTATCGAATAGAAAAAGTCAGTATAACATTCCTGAAAGAGCCATAGTAGGCTTTCATGATGAAGTTCAGACTTGGATAAGTAAGGGTTGGCTCAAAGAATATAGTGGGGAGCATGAAGGCATTATACCTTTAATGGCCGTCATTCAAGAAAACAAAGAAAAAATTAGGCCAGTTATGGATTTCCGTGAGCTGAATGACTATATTTCCAGCCACACCGCAGAGAGCTCAATTTGTCATGAGAAACTTAGAAATTGGCGTAGGCTAGGAGAAAACCTTAGCATGATTGATTTGAAAAAAGCCTATTTACAAATCCATATTAGCGAAAATTTGTGGCGTTACCAAGTGGTAAGATATATGGGAAAAACCTACTGTTTAACAAGGCTGGGATTCGGATTAAGCGCTGCGCCTAGAATAATGACAAAAATTCTGCAATTTGTTCTGGCTTCCGACGCCATCGTTGCTAAACATACTGACTCATATATTGATGATATTGTAGTTGACAATAATTTTGTCTCCAACGAAAGAGTTTTGAAAGTACTGGCTGAGTATGGTTTGGAAGCTAAACCCCCGGAGAAGCTTAGTGGTGCACGGGTGTTAGGATTGAGAGTGAGTAGCTCAGAGAAAGGATCAAGTTGGGGTAGGGACAACGAAATTTCAGTAGGAAATGTCGAAACTAGACGAGAGTTGTTCGCATTCTGTGGGAAGTTAACCGGACATTATCCGGTTTGTGGTTGGCTGCGGCCAATGTGCTCTTACCTTAAGAGAATAAGTTCTGAGTGTCAGTGGGATGAAAAGTTGTCTGGTCGTACTTTAGAGATTCTCAATGATCTAAAGGAGCGTCTAAGAGTTGAAGATCCAGTCAGAGGTGTTTGGCATGTTCCGCATACAGAGTGTGGGAAAGTTTGGTGTGATGCAAGCACCTTGGCTGTGGGAGTTGCGATTGAGATTGAGAATGAAATTGTCGAGGATGCTTGTTGGTTGCGTAAGCCTGCTGATGTTGGACATATAAATTTGAGTGAGCTGGAGGCTGTGATCAAAGGACTGAATTTAGCTCTGAAGTGGAATTTAAAAAACATTCTGATTATTACTGACTCATATGCGGTAAACCAATGGGTTTCTTCAGTTTTAACTGGAGACAAGAGAGTAAGAACGAAAGGTCTTGGTGAAGCTCTTGTGCATAGACGCTTGTCTCTGATAAAAGACATTGAGACAGAATATAATTTGGACGTGAAAATTCAATGGGTCCCTTCTGAAGATAATAAATCCGACATTCTCACGAGAGTTCCCCGTAAGTGGCTACAGAAACAAAGCAAATTGTGTTGTACTTCCGTGAAACAAGATCAAGCCTCAGAGATTTCAGTAGCAGAAATTGAACTTGCTCACAATGAGCATCATTTCGGCTTAGAAAAGACAGTTTATTTTTTGAAGAAGCGCTACCCAGGTCAGGAGATTAGCAGATCAGTTGTGCAGAACGTAATCAATGACTGTATTCCTTGTTCCAGTGTAGATCCAGCATCTCAACGTTGGCCTCATGGAACTCGTGATTGCGTGGAGAACTGGTATAGACTCGCTCTGGACACGACGCATTATAATGGATGCAATTATTTGACTTTGGTGGATTGTGGTCCGAGTAGATTTGCCATTTGGAGACTCCTTAACTCAGAATCGACTTCATCGATAGCGCGAGAACTGAATCAAATGTTTTCTGAAAGAGGTGCACCAACCGAAATTCTTTTAGACAATGCAAGTTAATTTCGGTCAAGTGAATTCCAAATTTTTGTTGATCAATGGAAGATCTTGCTGGTTTTTCGATGCGCTTATCGACCATCGGGAAATGGCATTGTCGAGCGTAATCACCGCGCGATCAAGCGCATGGCTGCTCGAACCAATAAAAGCATTCGTGAAATGGTGATGTATTATAACCAAGCTCCTCGAGGCGAAAATGGTGTCTCTCCGATCAAGTAAATTTATTCTTATGAATGGAGATATCCTTTAACAAAGTCCGACAGAACTAGCGGTCCAAACAACTCCTACCATATTGATGATTTAGTTTTTGTGAAATCAGCAGATGGCAGATGCACAACGAAGTGGAAAACTGGATTGATCACGAATGTTCGCAGCAGCACTTCAGTTGAAGTTGACGGTATTCCTCGGCACGTTGCAGACTTTCGCAAGGCACAGAACAATGGCTCCAGAGAGGTACAAGATGTGGATTCCAGAATGGAGGTGCAGGATGTCCAGCAAGTTGAAGTTTTTCCGAATGAAGCAGAGAGTGATGCTGTTGCTGCGAATTGTGAGCCCATTGACTCAGGTGATTCTCAACAAAACTTTTCTAGTGGTTCACTCAGTCAGAGTTCATCAATCTCTCATGCTCATCCTTTGCCAACTCGAAGACCTCCCAGTCGTTTTGAAGATTATTACCTCTGAATTTTTTAATTGTTTTGATCTTGAGATCAGGGGGTAATGTAAGAGTCATGTGGTTTATCTCGTATTTTGTATTTTTGTATATTGATTAACATTTGTTTTAATTAAGTGAAATGACTTCATGAACTTATGAATCAATAGTTATCTGGTTTGATAGCAATCATGTGATAGTCGTCAATTCATAGAAATTTGTTTTTTGTAGATGTTTGACTGATAGGATTTCTCAGATTGTATCATAGAAAGGCAATAAGTTGCAGTCAAGTGTTTTCAGATATTTTTCTTAACTCTCTATGCTTTTGGAATTGTCATGTCTACCGTAGTAATTTCTTATATAGCCAAATATGGACATTTGTAAATTGATGATTAATAAATGTTGTCAGTGATATCTAAAATATGGTATATTTGTCCATTTGAAATTCATGCCTTGTCAACCGTTTTTGTAATGTAGCAACTTATCAAATTTTAAGTAGTTGAATTTTGTTTACTCTTCACTCCTACATTTTATGCTACTGAGTAAGGTTGTAAGCTGCTGCTTCAATATAGTCATCGCTGGGTCACAAGTTTTTTTTTCAACTTACACGTGGTGAACCACGTGTTGGGGCCAGGTCACCGTATCGAATTTTTTTGCGATTAGGAATGTCACTCTAAACCTAAGGAAATGTGGCTGAGACCAAATTGCAAATTTGTCTTCCTAATGATCGCTTATCTTCACGTTATCAATCTCTTAAGCTGTAAGATATTTTACAAATGCGCAGCTTTTGAGCAAGAATATTACAATTTGACTGTAGGTTACTCCTAAGCCTTCATCCACACAATATTTAGGAAGGATGTCCGTCACAAAAATCATGCCAACAAATTCTACCAGCGCTGCCGCTGACAAAAAGAGTGCATCAGAATTTTCGACGGGCAATTTGAATAAAAGTCAACGGCTAAGCTAAGTGATGAGTTCGAAAATTTCACAGTGAATCGTGACAAGAAGGCCACCCAAACCAATGGGACTTCTAAATACCAACGCTTTCAAATATCGGGGTCGAGACCGAAGATTGGGTTATTAGAATATGGAACCATCTGGAGCTTCTTTTAGCGTTAAAGATTTTGTTCTCTGCTCCAGTCACGACTGTACTAGGAACGCGAAAGATAAATCAATGAATACCGTTACCGTTCTAAGAAACTAAACAGATGAATTTTGTGAGCCTACACCATGTACCTAGAAAAAAAAGGAGTAGCTATTTATGACCTGGATGTATGTGTCTGACCGTTTAACCGCGATATGTAGGTATGTATTTCTTACCTTGCACCACATTACTAATCGACGGTTAAATAGGATATTTCAAGAGTGTGGAATTGCCTGATGTTTTGTTAAAAATTTGATGACATGTACTACTTTGAAAGTTATGTGGGCCTATGCTTTGAAGGTTATCTGAACCGCAAAAGTTTTTTCGAAGAATCTCAATTACAACCTACATATTTAGTCAAATTTTTTCAAACAATACTCTCTAATGACCACAAAATATTTCATTTTCATCAACTGATTGATTCACATGATTTCATAACTTTTTTCATACGATTTTTGCTTTTAATCATTTTTCAGACTTCAACTTTCAAGCATGCAAGATTGAGGTAGCAAATTGCCTTCTGAAACGTGATATTTTCAAAAGCCGTGTATCATCAATTCATTACATCAACTTTTTTTAAATTTTTTCGGCAAATTTTCAATTTTATTTCAATTAACGCTAATTACAAGAAACTGACGGAAGTAGTTTTACAATGCGAAGAAGGAAGTTGAATAATTTTATTAGGAGGGATGCTAAGTCATCGAGTCAAATTAAACCAGGTAAAGAAGTTTCTGCCATGGTTTGATGCGATGATAATCATCCCAATACAGAGGTAACTGCTGCTTTGTGCCGTATTCGCTGAATCAAGTGAGATCGAGACGCTGATTCTCCAGTTTAATACCTGATTTTGCTCGAAATACCAGACACAAATTTTATTACTGACGTTCACCATGCGCCCATTATTTCTACGCAAATTGATTACAGGGATGATAATTAGGAATTCATCTGGCGTTCACGGTCTTCGTCGATTGTGGCAGTTTTCCTTGCTTCTGTTGCCGATATTTCTTGATAAATTTGTGTCATCGTGTCTTTGTATTAGAATGTGCATTTTGATATCATGTATCATGGCATGAATTCGCTACAGTTCAAAATGTCGCGTTCCAAAATTCAATTTGTTTCTTCAAATTAACATGTTTGAAAATTGAAGTCTGAAAAATTGGCTAAATGCAACTTCATGCAATCTTACAGGCCTCCCACTCAACCTAAAAAACCTAAATTTTTCAAATTTCAGTGAAAAAACCTAAAAATGGCCTAAATTTTTATAAGAAACCTAAAAAACCTAAATAAATTAAATATATGTTTTCTCTGATGATGAAGTTTATTTCAGTGACTACACCTCAATTTGTCCTCCATCGCATGTATATGTTCTCTACAGAAAAATCACCTTTTACAGCTTATTTCAAGGAAATCCATTATCCATTAAAAGGTATGCAATTGTTCGTCCGGTTTGTTATATTTCATTCGACTTTTGCCCGTGTGAGAATTCGTTCTAAGGATACCCAAGTTATCAAACAATTGGACAATGGTCTGGATATGCTAAGTGAGAAATGTAAAAAATGTGCATCCTAAAGTGGAGAAAAACATCGAGTGACTTGTGAATATATTTGATTTGATTGATCAATATTCGAATTCTACAAGCGGACAAAAATTGAATAGAACTGTTTATTGATTCATGTGACTTTTTTGTTTGGTTTAACGCTCAATCTGTTACAGCTTTTTTTTCAAGGAATGTATTTGTGGGGGTCAACCTTCTTGACAGAAATGTAATTTTACTGATTTTTCTTATTTGCTTTTGTACTCGTGTATCTGTTACTTTAAGAATAAACGCTCGCGCAATAGACATATGTTGAATTCAGACCTTTTTTATTTATATCAATGTACATTATGATATACTTGTATCAATTGTCACTTATCATCAATATCACTTGTATATCAATTGTAACTATTCCTTCTCGAGTGCCATTGAGGATACAGAAATATTGAGAGAACAATTTCCAGATTCAAAAATTGTTAAAAGCTATCAGATGAGTGAAACGAAGATGAAGTATGTCATCCAGTTTGGGATATCATCTTATATACGAGAGGAAAATATTCGAGATTTGAGAAACAGTCCGTATAGTTTCAAATTTGACGAAACTACAACATCACAGGTCAAGAGACAGTACGATGGATATGCCCAATTCTGGTCCGAAAAAGAAAACAATATAGTTTCTGTGTATTGTGGTTCACTGTTTACCGGTCATTGTACCAGTGAACAACTCTTGGAGCATTTCTTCAAGTTGATAGATCAAATGCAGTTGAGTTCCCATTTGCTGATTCACATCGGTATGGATGGTCCAAATGTGAACAAAGCATTCCAGGACATGCTTAAGGGGCATTGCGGAAATAAGCAGACAACTATTGTAGACATTGGTACATGTACTTTACATAAAGTACATAATGCTTTTCGTCAAGGTTTGACTGTTTTGGGCTTTGACATAGACAAACTCGTAATAGACATTTCGTCTTACTTCAAATTGTCCGCTGCTCGTCGTGAAGACTATGAAATGATGGAGACATTCACTGATATAACCCCACGAGTTGCGTTGCGACACGTTACCACAAGATGGCTGTCTCTTCGGAAGGTGTGTTTGCGAATACTTGAACAGTATCCAAATTTAAAGCAATATTTTCTTGTTTATCTCCCAGAGCAAAAATCCTTCAAAAGAGAGATTGAAAACACGCCTCGATACCAAAGGATTGTTAAAGCTCTGACCGATCCGATCGCACAAGTCTACATCAGCTTCGTAGCATATGCTGCAACGGATTTTGAGAGGTATCTCACAGCGCATCAAACAAGTGAGCCAATGATGCACAATATGCACGATAACATGATCAAACTGATGAGCAACGTCACCCAGAAATTCATGAAGGCGTCTCATGTTAATAGCAAATCAGACTTCTCCTCCATGAATTTCTCGAAACATCTTAAACATCTCAACAAAGATTTAACATAGGAACACGAGCTTTGGTTTTGCTGTGCGAGAATAATGTATCTGAAAAGGAAAAACATGATGTCCATTCGAATTGTTTGAAGTTTTTTGTGAAAACTGCAGGTTACTTGCAAGCACAACTGCCCATAACAAACGATATTATCAAAGATGCCCGAGCTTTACACTCACACAATCGCTTAGAATCTTGGTCGCTAAAAGCAATTTCTAGGCTGGCACTCACAATTGCACCAAGTATGTCCAAAGAGATGCATAGGGTATTTTCCGTGAATGAAAACTTGACCAATGAAGACATATGCGATATTAGGCTACTCGATGTCAGTGGCGTGAGTATCAAACTGAGGATATCCCCAAAGAATGGCACAGAACTCCAATGACGGACAAGCATCAAAGTAGAAGAAACCAGCATTCCTATTGGAAAGAGGTAGAAACTCAATGGTACGAAATTGACAAAAAGAATGAAAATGAAACCCTTGTACCAATTGATGAGTACTGGGCTCGCGTCTTCCAGATTCAAAATGAAAATGGTCGGGCAAAATTTCCTCAATTGGCTGCTTTGGTTTAATGTGTTCTGTCATTGTCACATGGAAATTCCGGTCCAGAGAAAGGTTTTTCTCTAAACAACGCTATCTTGCAGGCTCATGGTTCGTCTATTAATGAGGATACGCTCGTTGCATTGAGAAATGTTCGTGTCAAACTGATCGTTTCAGGGAAGGTCACGAAATTTATCATAACAAACGAATTACTGCAATCTGTTAAAAATTCAAGACAGCGATATCACAATGATCTTGAATCCAAACGAAGATAAGCGGAAGCTGAATCACAACAGAGTACACTAAATAAAGATAAGAACAAAATTGAACGACAAAAGAAAAGTGGATTATCTGAGATAGATGAGAGAATTATGAGTAAGGAGGAAGGAATTCGAGTGGCAAATGAGGCCATGTCAGACGGGAACAAGAAGTTACAAGCTGCATTAAGCGCAAAGCCTCTGAGCTCCCAAAAATTGCAAGCTGCAAGCTCCCAGATTGAAATGGGAGCTGAGAGAAAAAGAAAGCTTCAACAGGAGATAGGTCTTCTAAAGAAACAAAGACTAGAATTAGACAAGTAATAGTGATGAATTATATAAGTGTACTCCCTTCCTGTAATTACTCATATGTTTTCGAACACTTTAAGTTTTTGGATTTACATTCCGTTTCTACCTATTTGTTTTCACAAGACTGAAGGTTAGATTTTTTCTAATAATCGTTTATATTAGAGTTAATTTGTATTATAAAAAGAATAATAGAACTCGTTATGGTTTTCTATTCTTGACTGACGTTCTGAATTGATTGCGCGAACATTTTAAACAATTATATGCCTAAGAATCATAATACGAGCGTACAATGCTTGTGTTCGAATACATAGAGTATTACATTTGTAACTCATGCATTATACTCGTTTGATTGATTGAGCATATTGTTAATAATCTATACTTTGTTAAGTTTATAAGTTTGTGTTTTTAATATGAAACTTAATCATTTTGATTCATATTTTTGAGAAGGAGAATATATTTTTATTGATGAACAATCAGATTTTTTGCTTTTTCAATGTACTATCCCTACAAATTCATATTTATAAAACCTAAAAAAACCTAAAAAAAATTTTTTCCAAGGCGTGGGAGGCCTGATCTTATGAATCAGATGATGAAGATGAATAAATTTTTGGATCGCTAGAAAGTTCAAGAAGTTAACTTTTCTATCAATATATAATCATTTAGATTCCGTATGCAGTTCATTATCTGCAGGCCATTAAGAAAAAGTATGTGCTTATGATCTTGAAAATTACCTCTCACAGAATTCAAAAATTTGGAAAACTGAGTGAAATGGTGCAACAGAGTCAAATATCGTTCATTATCTAACACGTCAATATTTGGTGGTGAAACATTAGGAAATGTCTCAAATTTTATGATGGAAATAGCTTGAAGAAGTGTCTGGATAATGTTTGAACTGTCTAATTGGAGTAGCATATCCGTTCAATATGAAAAAATAGCGTGGAAATTCGGTGAAGTAGCCCGGGAATCGCCCGGGAATTTGTGACTTGAAATCTGGCCGCCCCTGAAATTAAATTTTGATACATGAGAACAAATTGATAATAGCGTTTAACCAAGCATTCCTATGATGGAGGGTATTCTGCGAGGTGAAAAACACCCAAATTTGTAATCAAAATACCTCTCGAGAAGGATTTTATGCAGGAACTCACTAGTGATTGATCTTATGACCCCTATCCTTGAAGATATTGAAAATCCGTTAAGCTCTGGATATGAAGGCGGAAGTATCTGAAGAAATTCTAGCGAACCTGATGAATTTGGCATATTGCTTACGGAAAAGTGTATATTTTTAAATGAAAATCATCCTCTAGGAATCTCAGTTACAACTACATAAAATAAACTAAGATTAAGCCTACTGTACAAAATATAACTGTAATGAATAAATTTATAATGAACTTTGAAGAAAAGAAAAAAGAAAATAAAAAATAAAAGAAATAGTAGGGGAGACTGGGGTGACTTGGCATATGTTTTGTAAAATCACTGTCACTGCTTAATGAATGAAGGCGAAGTTCCGTTATTGTGGCCACTCTGTGTCACTACCAGTACTTAACCATTCCTCAAAGCCTCATTCATAAGTGGTCAATAGAATCCATGCACTTAACATTTTTACATTCGTGGTCTGGTGGGGTGAGTTGGCATAGGAAGGTGTTTGGTCATCTAAATTAGTATAGGTGATGCCTACCGTAAATATTGTCCTAAATGTCAATTGTAAAAGCATGGAACTCTGCTCTTCGCGACGTTTAACGACTTCCATGGCCATCGCTATGACGACGGCATATATATCTATCCAATCACAAGCCTAGTTGGTAAAAGCATGGAAAAGAAGATTGTTAATCCGAATGAAAACAAATCAATTGTTTCGATTGTTTCTAATCTTCATAACATTAGAGAGAAGATACCTTGTGTGATTTATGTAATCAACACATTATACGAAAGAGTACAAATGGTGCAGATAAGAATTTTTTGAATTGAAACCAGTGGTCGCGCCAACTTTAAAACTTTTTGCACTGCGAAAATCTGCGAAAATGTTTAAAAAAATTAACTCGCTGCGAAAAAAATTGACCAGGTCCTGCGAAAAATTGAAACCTTATAATTCTTACATTTATATGAACCTATGTTGTCTAATAGAATAAATGCTGGTCTACAGGATGGAAAAGGCAAACTAATGACAACTAATTAGCATGTCATTTATTAAAGCTTCATATTATTCACAGCGTCTTACATCTTGTAACAGGCTCATCAAAATAGAAGAATTGCAGCAGTAGTTCTTAACTTCTTAGCATCTACTGAGTTACTGTAGATGTTCTAACCGCATACAAAACTTTCAAAGCCATGTTTAAGAAGTTGCCGCTGGTTCTATAAAAGATTGATATTCAGCTAACAATGCAACGGCCCTGATGGATGCAGAAAGCACAATGTTTAGACTTGTGTTATCAGTTACATTGCCATTAAGTTGTCCAAAAGTATCCTTGAACTGCTGGTGGTTCTGAAGATCACCCGAAAAGATCAAATCAAGCGATGAGTGATGTTAAATGAATGCACTGTCATCTCACAACAGTTTCTTACCTTCCATTTAGATAATTTGAAATCGCATTCTAAAGATGTGGATGCTGCGAAAAATTCACGTAATTTTATACCAGATAGGCAGAAAATGTCATAGCTGGCTCTGGAAAATAGACTGCTATGGAATTTTCGCTTATATGATGCAAAGTCCATAAAAATAAAATGTCCGAATTTCGAGACATCTGTTTTGAATCAATATAGTGTGCGAGTGTTGACATAACTGCCGACAATCAGTTCTGCCACACGTTGCCAATCACAGACAGTCTTCGTAAAAAAGTGTCGTTGCCCAAGCGGCATTCCAAGGCTTGTTTGAAAGAACACAGAAGAGAAAGACGAAAGAAGCCGGCAGAAAAATCAGAAAAAGTTGAAAACAGCAAAAAAGAGAAAATTACTTTGTGACAATAAATTCGATGCTTCGGAATACTAAGAGATAAAAGATAGAGGCATCGGACAAAAAGAGACACACGAGGTAACGGAAAACATTAATATGATGTAGAACTATCGAGCCGGAGTTGATAATATTACAGGAAAGCACATTTTGTTCTGCTCGAATTAGATTAATCAGCACACAAGTTTTCGGCCTAAAACCTTCGTCTGTTGCAGAAATAATCTGATCACAAGATTAATTAGGCTACGAGTTATTCCTGCAATTTCCTGCAAACAGATGTCAAAATTTGATGCTTGTGCAGTCGCCACTGATCGACTTCAGTTCCTCCACGTGCCGGGAAATTTGAGGTGGACAGATACCCTCAAGCTCGATGCATTCCGAGACGGAGAGAATTGATTGGAAATATCAGTACAATATTAGTGGAAAACCAAGCAAGACAGCTGCGTGAGGAGCAGGAGGAGTCAATGTAAAGAGAATATCATGCTCATTGCTCAAGGTTTGCATGTACAGGATTGTTGCATCTTTACAAGTTAAGATTTCCTCACCGCTGAATTTCTACATCATCCGTTATTTCTCTTTCGATCCATAATTATCACTTGTTTTCTTTTGATGAGAACTTCTGCTTTCTGTCAATTGCTGATTGGTTTACTTCCTTTTGTTGTGATCTTCCTGTCAGCGCCTGTTATCAACTGGAACGGATCATGTCTTAATTGACGTTTAATAACAAGAATTTTTGTTATTGGTTTAATTGTAAGGTTAGTGACTTTTGGCTATATTTGCTACATGCACATGTATGTACTAGTTGATAAGATGGATTCGGTAACAAAATGCCAGTTTTATAATTTAGGTAGTTTAGTGTTAACAAAATGGCTCCTAAGAAACAATAGATGGCGGTAGTAGCGAGTTCATGTAATCAGATATTTGTGAAAAATCTTTTGTGAGTCATCAATGACGGAACGCAGTTGCTTTCGAAAAATCTGGCTTATTACAAGAAAGCACTTAGTTGCGGAGTTTGCACAAGACATTTTGAAAAATCAGTTTCTCCGGACAGATATTGGGCGTTGGTCAAGTTTTGATAAGAGCGGTATTTTACTCTTCATAATCATGAAATATGATGCTATAATTTACTGGTATTAGTAGGCCTGCGAAAATTTTGTAGAGCTGCGAAAAAAATGGAAAAATCTCTGGCCCGACTACTGATTGAAACATCATCTATCTCCACGTTCGGGAGCATTTCGACGTTTGTATCGTCACGGTGGTGCTGAGAGGCGAAAAAGGTCGAAAGAATTGGGGGTCAAATCTGTTTGTCTAATTATGTAAGGAAGAGGAATAGAAGTAGAACTAAAAAAATCAAAAAATATTTCATCGAGCCATTTTCGAGAAAATCGACTTTATTGATTTTTCAAAATCGATACTATAAAATAATGAATATCGATTATACTGCAGATTTAAAAAAAAATTGGGGGCGGATGCTTTTGAATCTAGGATGTTGAGGATATTCATACTAACATTTCAAGACCAATTACGCAAATTTTCATCGAGCCGTTTTCGAGATAATCAACTTCATTGATTTTTAAAATTCGATATATACATACTTCAATGATCGATATCGATTATATTGCAGATTTACAAAAATTGGTGGCGGATATTTTTTAATCTAGGGTGCCAGGAATATTCATGCTAATAATTTAAGACCAACAATACATATTTACATCGAGCCGTTTTTGGAAAAACGATTTTATTTATTTTTTGCTATTGGCCAGAAAGTATACTTAAAACACAAATGTATACTGTATTGCAGCTAACACAGCCAATACGTAAGCTGGACATCGATTGAGTTTCATTAGGGATAGCGGACAATAATCATATCTAACTACATCATATACATATATGATAAATAAGAACAAAATAGACCAAACATTAACAATATAGAAAATTGATCGATGTGATTCACATGTGCAATTACATCACAATAAGCTTAGTCTATCGCTAACTTCAGTGTCTACTGTATGATGCGAACGGTACAGCTTATTTTGTAACTTGAGTACTGATATGTAGGCAAGTCCACAGGGTCAATTATTTCAAGTAAGATGTTTACGTATATTATATACAAAAGTAGTGAATGAGCTTATGTGGTTCCAACTATTCATCATTGATATGTTCGTTATTTCTAACTTTTGACAGAAGAATTAGTGCCATTGAAGTCTCACTCTCACGTGAAAATTGTTCAGCGGTTCGGCTTGCAATAGCGGGTTTGCGCGAGTAAGCGGTGATCATTGTGTGACAAAAGAAACTTTTAATCAATAAGTTCACTTCACAAGCGCGTTTCATTTCATTCCAGGCGTTATGTCCAAAGCACGAAGCCATGATGAATGTCGCAAGACATTATGCATTGTATGTGGAGGAAAGTCCGACCGAACGGAAAGCAATCGTATTTCTGCGGAACTTGTGAGATTAATTCGACAATTTGTAATGGATGATTTCAGTCTCAGTGATGATCGACTACCATTGGGGATACGCAAGTCACATCTAAATCTGCTACACGAATACAAGCGTGGAATATATACACGGAAATTAAATACTCAATCATTCAAACCATACCTTGGATATACAACTAAACAATCTAGATGTGACGGTGTGACCTTCTTCTGAAAGCTTGGAAACCCACATTTGTTCAATATCTAACTGAAGAAGATCATCAGAATCGTGCTGATTGCTTTACGGCTATTCTTGAGAAGTATCAATCTCCACGGATGAGAAAGAAATTGTTTTTCTCGGATGAATGTGTAGTTTATGCTGCATCAAAAGACAAGAATGTGGTCATGTGGTCTAATGAAAATCCTCACTTTGGGAACATGCGCATCAACATCCCCAGCGTTATGGTGTGGGCAGCGATGTATCATTAGCATTTAATTGATCCATATTTTATTGAAGGTAGTATAAACTCTAATCAATATCTCCAAATCCTGGAGGGTGAGTTCATGCTAGATCTTGCGAGACGAGGCATTCGTGAAATCTCCCACTTCCCGCAAGATGTCGCCCCTTCTCACACTTCCCGAACAATTTCTGAATACGCACTTCGATGAGAGATGGTGTGTAAATTCGGTCCAATCCCATGGCCAGCAAGAAGCCCTGACCTGACTTCTTGTGACAATGCCCTTAGGGGTATGATGAAAGAAAATTTCACCATGAGAGGCCGCAAACAAGAAATGATATCGAAGTGACTGTCAGACAAGCTTTCGAAGAAATTGATACTGATAAAGAACTTCTCCGAAGAATCCACAATTGCACATTCCGAAGACTCTCTTTGTGCATTGACATTAAGGGCCTGCAGGTAGATCCATATGATACTTGAGCTTTTGAATGATATTTGAGTGATTTTTATATTATAAATACAGGGTGAGTAAAAAGTAACGCCCGATTTCAGCTACCTGATTTAATATGCAAATACTGATGTCTCTCTTATCTTTTATCGCATATCCCCGGTGAAATCATGAAATTTTTGAGTGCAAAGTAAGAAGGTCTACTTTAATAAAATTTATTTTCAGAAAGATGAAAAGATTGTCTACTAAATGTGTTCAAACTGTTCGCCGTTGTGCTCGATACACAGTTCCAGTCGAGTAACAACACTTCGGCACACTTTCTCGCACATTTCAATACTAATTGTTCTCATCTGGTTGGTAATGACATCTCGAAGTTCAGGTAGTGTACGAGGCCTCCTTGAATAAAAGAGATCTTTTAAAACTCCCCACATGAAAAATTCCATGGGAGTTAAATCAGGTGATCTGGCTGGGAATTCAATAGGGCCTCGTCGTCCTATCCATTTTCCTGTGAAGTTGTTGTCTAACCATTCACGAACACGTGTAGCATAGTGCGCTGGGGCGCCATCCTGTTGGAAGTAAAATAGTTCATCTTGCACTAAAGGATGGAATTGTTCTTTTAACATGTCAAGGTAGTTACTTCCATTCACAGCATGGTCAAAGAAGAATGGTCCGATAATTCCTCGGGAAGATATGGCTGCCCAAACAGTTACTCCTGGCAGATTTACCTCCTGCTCAATCGTCATATAAGGATTGTCTGTCGCCCAATACACACACTTGTGCTTGTTGATATGGCCATTTATTTTAAAAGTGGCCTCATCGGACCACCATATCCGGTCGAGAAGAGATTCGTCCTGTCGTAAAAGGGTGAGGAAACCTTCAGCATACTGAAGGCGTCTGTCTGCATCTCCGTCGTAGAGGGCGTGAACCAATCGGGGCTTGTATGGTCGGAATCCGTTCTTTCTTAGTAAGTTCACGACACTTTTTTGACATATTCCTAACTCTAAAGATAATCTCCTAGTGGACTTCTGAGGGCTGCGTTGAAGACTTGCAAGCAGTTGATCGTGTTTTTCGTCTGAGGTGGCAGAGATGGGCCTTCCTGAACGATGCGCGTCTGCCACAGAACCAGTAAGTTCAAATTTATTGACGATGGATCTGAGGTTGCGACCTTGCACAGGAGGAATGTTAAATTCTTGACTGAGTCGTCTGCTTGCTTCGGCAGCATTTTCATTAGACAAGTAGAAAAATTTCACAGCAGCTACTCGTTGCTCTGTAGTAAGTCGCACAGCCATTATAGCAAGGCAAGGAAAAGCGACAATAAAATTTCGTTCTTAACCATATCAATTTTATAGCTGAAGAGAAAGTCTGACCGAACGCTGTTCACATTGAAGAATCGATTGGAAGACACACACGCGTGCTTGCACCTAGAGAGCCTAAAACTTGCACGCGCAGGGTCGATTTCCAATTCAACATTGTCACTGACTCTCAAGTCAGGTTACTGTGCAAAGCCCTATTGAATTCCCAGCCAGATCACCTGATTTAACTCCCATGGATTTTTTCATGTGGGGAGTTTTAAAAGATCTCGTTTATTCAAGGAGGCCTCGTACACTACCTGAACTTCGAGATGTCATTACCAACCAGATGAGAACAATTAGTATTGAAATGTGCGAGAAAATGTGCCGAAGTGTTGTTACTCGACTGGAACTGTGTATCGAGCACAACGGCGAACAGTTTGAACACTTTTAGTAGACAATCTTTTCATCTTTCTGAAAATAAATTTTATTAAAGTAGACCTTCTTACTTTGCACTCAAAAATTTCATGATTTCACCGGGGATATGCGATAAAAGATAAGAGAGACATCAGTATTTGCATATTAAATCAGGTAGCTGAAATCGGGCGTCACTTCTGGCCCACCCTGTACATTATATGGCTATTAATATCAAAAAGATAAATAAAATCGTTTTTTCAAAAACGGCTCGATGTAAATTTGTATTGTTGGTCTTAAATTATTAGCATGAATATTCCTGGCACCCTAGATTAAAAAATATCCGCCACCAATTTTTGTAAATCTGCAATATAATCGATATCGATCATTGAAGTATGTATATATCGAATTTTAAAAATCAATGAAGTTGATTATCTCGAAAACGGCTCGATGAAAATTTGCGTAATTGGTCTTGAAATGTTAGTATGAATATCCTCAACATCCTAGATTCAAAAGCATCCGCCCCCAATTTTTTTTTAAATCTGCAGTATAATCGATATTCATTATTTTATAGTATCGATTTTGAAAAATCAATAAAGTCGATTTTCTCGAAAATGGCTCGATGAAATATTTTTTGATTTTTTTAGTTCTACTTCTATTCCTCTTCCTTACATAATTAGACAAACAGATTTGACCCCCAATTCTTTCGACCTTTTTCACCTCTCAGCACCACCGTGCCGTAATTATCATGACGACGAATATATGTATATATATATAGAATTTTGTTTAATCAGAGAAAAATAGCTTGTATTGGTACTCGGAGTTTCATGTATGTGGTTATACAATCATCAGCCAAATGAACATTGCAATCTACAGCTTTTGGTTAATATCACAGATAGCCTAAATAGTAGTCAGAAGTGTGCGGGGCGTAAAATTCACAGTCTGAAGTTAGCAAGCAAGTGCTTGTTTCTGTGCCGACACTTTGACACCAGTTCATTTCTCCTGTTTAATAATTTGCCAGTCTGATTCGTCAGAATGAAATATTTTTCATAAAGACACAAAACACATTTTGATACACCGGGCTTGAATGGCTTGCATTTCCTTCTTATTGACCATACTACTTTAGGATTTTTATTGCCTTCTTTTAATTTCCAATATTCTTTTGATAGTTCAGTTTCACTTTTGTATTTCTCATGATTGAAAGATTTTTTGTGATTCGCAAATCTTAATTTGAAAGTTCCTTCACATATCCCGATGTATTTTCTGTCTTCATATTTGGAGTCGTCGCAGGAGATTGTTGCTTCATACACCATATTCTTTGTGAGACATTCGTTTCCCAGGGGGCATTGCTCTTTTTTAAGACAGTTACACATTTTATCATCATTTGATTTCCCTTCTTTTTCCATTACTTTCTTGTTATGTCCATTAATAATCTGCTTCACGTTTGGCATGCAGCTGTAGCTCAATTTGATTGTATTGCGGTTGAATATCTTCCTGTACATGTGGTCTTTGTGAAAGTGCTTATCAATTAGAGCAAGAAATATCCGACCAATGTTTGTAGAAACACTCTTGCTATATGGAGGGTTAAACCATGTAATCACTCTTTTTCGATTTTTCTTCTTTTGTTGACTTTTATTTTCAGTACTCTGATAGGTGAGCTTGTGCGCGTAACCATTGTTGTGCAGCATTTTCTGATAAAAATCAGCTGAGTCGTTGAATGTGCTCTCGTTTGATGATAACTCAGATAACCGCTTTTCTACAATTGTGGGTATTTGCTTAATAATACACTGAGGATGATTGGACTTGGCGTTAATGTACAAAACATCTTGTTCTGGTTTCCGGAAAGGCTTGTACGTTCCATCATTAAGGTCTAAAGTGATGTCCAAGTAATTCACAATCTTGAGATTGCATGATATGTCCAAGTGGAGTCCATAATACTTGAAGATTTCGTGAAACCTCTTTCTAATTATGTCAGCTTGGCGTCCAGTGATGTTATTAAAGTAGGCCAAACCATCATCCCGATATAATCCAACCGAATTTGTATCGAATTCTTTGGATAATATATGCAACAAGAAAATTCCGACCAATTCACAAATTTCTGCGCCGTCATAAGATCCCATTGATACATCGAACTTTTCATTTTCTTTCTTTACCCATGGCTCACCATTATTAAATAAGAGCCATTTTCGAGCATGCTTGATAGTATTCAGCGATTGATGATCGATTTTGACAAAGTCAGCCGCAAACTTTAAGCACTGATCGAGTAAGTTTTCAGTTATAGATGGATAGAAATCTTTAATGTCAAATACCATGAATTTTCCCGATTGTTTATACTTCAAATCATTAAACCATGAAATAACGTCAGTCGTATTCATCCATTGTAAAACAGCAGTAGAAGCTCTCAACTTTGAATTGATATCAACCAAGATATGCTTGCTAATACGACCAACTTCGTTTTTCGACGGATTTATCAAGCGTGTCGAAGGATTATTTGGGAAATTGTCCTTGTGATCCTTTAAGGTAATGAAAAAGGTAAGGTAAGGTTTCTCCATAAACTTCCATTTTATTAGCAACATTGAAGGTGGTAGCAATGCGTTTTCCTTCCATTATGATATCATTTTGAATATTCAAACGAGCCTTCTTATATGATTTTGTTATAGAACCATGAAGAAGTTGCTTGTATTCCTCAGGAGGAACCTTGTAAATATTTGAAGTCTTGTCAGCAGAAACAAGCAGTTGATCACACTTTTTGATTACTTGCATTTTACTTCTCATATGACTTTGAAAGTCGCAGTTAACTTTTCGGAACTTTATCTTATTCACCAAATCAAATAAGTCGTTTTCAAAATTTTCCAATTCTCTAACAGGATGAGGGCAGTTGGGACTTCTGAGACCATAATTAATTGTATCATCATAGGGAACGGCATTTTCTCCCTCCACACTGAAATTGATTGCTCTCCATCTTAATCGCTTTATAAAAGTTTCAATTTTGGATAGTAATTGCATCTTGTACTGTTCCTCTGTAGGTAGTAGAATGTTCTTATTCGAAAAATCCAAGTTAAATTTCTCCATCATAATCGAATCATAATCGTATATATATATATATATATATATATATATATATATATATATATATATATACGAGGTGTTTTAGAAAAGTATCCGGACTGTGCCTGCTGTTCAAGCAAGAAATAGAAAATCGATAATCCGGTTACGTAATTAGAGACGGGTAACCACTCTGTCCAAATGAACGCCGAATCAGCCATCTCTGCAGCCATTGTGTGCGTCTCGCAGGCGGTTGATTACAACTCATCGAAGTCATCTCGTTTTGTCACCTCTTAAGCACGATGAATGTTTTCGACTGCACATTTCGTTATGGCATTAGAGCAGCGAACGAATTTGAAATTCTTGGTCCGCCTGGGAAAGTTTCCTACGGAAGCATTCAAAATGCTGCAATTAGTTTACGGGGACGAAACAATGGCCCGGTCTTCGGTTTTTGAGTGGCACAAACGATTCAGAGACGGACTCGAGGAAGTGGAGGACGCCGCCAGGAGTGGAAGACCATCGACCAGCAGAACGGAGGAGAACGTTGATCGCGTAAGACAGATGATTCGGAATGATCTTCGGCTGACTGTAAGGATGATAGCTGACAGTCTAAGCATCAATCGAGATTGCGTCTGGAAGATCATCATAGAAGACTTGGGCATGCGAAAGATCTGCGCGAAGATGGTCCCGAAGCTGCTGAAAGACGACGACCAGAAGGAGCGGCTTGTCCAAGTGTGTGAGGACATCATCGAGCGCCTCGAAACCGAACCGAACTTGCTAGCAAAGGTCATCACGGGCGATGAGTCATGGGTCTTTGAGTACGACCCAGAAACGAAGCGTCAAAGTTGCGAGTGGAGAAGTCCTGGGTCACCGAGGCCACAGAAAGCGAGACAATCAAGATCCAAAATCAAACTCTTGTTGATCGCCTTCTTCGATATCAGAGGAATTGTCCACGCTGAATTCTTACCGCAAGGTCAAACGGTCAACCAGCATGTATACAAAGAGATCTTACGTTTGTTCCGATCAGTGCGTGAGAAGAGGAGACTTGTGGCTGGACAGCTCGTGGATGCTTCATCATGACAACGCGCCGGCTCACAACGCTCTGAGCATTCGTCAGTTCTTGGCCGAGAAGAACGTCACCGTCCTTGATCAACCTCCGTACTCCCCCGACCTAGCTCCATGCGATTTTTTTCTATTCCCCAAGCTGAAAGAAGTGATCAAAGGAACACATTTTTCGGATGTGGAGACCATCAAGAAGGCCGTGACGACGGAACTCCGCAAGATCCCGCAAGATTCCTTCCAGGAGTGCATGAACGCATGGCAGAAGAGGATGAAGAAGTGTGTTATACTCGGAGGGTGTTACTTTGAAGGGGAGAGGGCTTAAATTTTTGCTGTATTTCAAAATAAAGTTTTTGTGAACACAGTCCGGATACTTTTCTGACACACCTCGTATATATATATATATATATAAATAGATACGAAATGTGCGCTCCTGCCCCACCGAATTGTACTCTCCTGCCCCACTTGTACTCTCCTGCCCCACGGACGATTATGAAATGTACGCCCCTGCCCCACAACTGTACGCTCCTGCCCCCATGTGCACTCCTGCCCCACTGACTCTCCTGCCCCACGTATGAGCTTTTGCGGAATATGATTGTGCATTGATATGTACTGTTGTGAAAGAAGTTCTATGGCTGTCAGCGCCTCCAAATGCCTGGTCCGACGATTGCTGTAGGCCCTGGTCCCTTCAATTTTCGTATTTAGAGTTAGCTTTTGCGGAATATGATCGTGCTGTGATATGTACTGATATGAATGAAGATATATGACAGTCAGAGCACCTCCAAATGCATGGTCCGTCCATTGCTGTAGGCCCTCAATTTTCGTATTTAGAGTTAGCTTTTGCGGAATATGATTGTGCATTGAGATGTACTGATGTGAAAGAAGTGCTATGGCTGTCAGAGAACCTCCAAATGCCTGGTCCGACGATTGCTGTAGGCCATCAATTTTCGTATTTAGAGTTAGCTTTTGCGGAATATGATTGTGCTGTGATATGTACTGATATGAATGAAGATATATGACAGTCAGAGCACCTCCAAATGCCTGGTCCGACGATTGCTGTAGGCCCTGGTCCCTTCATGTACAAGTGGGGCAGGAGAGTACAATTCTCGGTGGGGCAGGAGAGCACATTTCGTATTTATATATATATATATATATATATACATATATATATATATTAACGAATTTTAGACGTGATCAAGTGCCACACGAAAAATCGTCTAATGAAAATTTTATTAATTAATTGGTCTAGTCTTATTTTTCTTTTGTAAATTTAACTGACCAATGGCGATCAAAAGAACAAAAGAATGTATATATATATATATTCTTAAAACAAGCGCAAAAGTTGGAAAAAAGGACATATAAATAAAGGAAAAAGTATCATATATGAGTCAAGAAGATGGTCTGATTATAGTCTTAGTTCAGTTTCTTGCATCCGTGACGGCGAAAGCTAAAATAACAAGAGCTTGCGAAAGATGCGTCATTCAAGTGAATATTTCGTCCTCAGATGGAAGAAATGAATCTGCAATCATACGTAAATTTCTAATTTCTTTTTTGTTGACCTTGTGACCTCATTAGGCATGCCACTTATGAAAGCTATTGATTGCATTCAAAGAGCTCTAAACATGGTCTCCTCTAATTTAGGCCTATAGCTGGTCGGTCTGCCACTTAAATGGAAGACAGAAGCCCCATAAATATGACCTTGACATTTAGCGAAAGGTCTTTTTTAAATAGTAGGCCAACTGTAGCCATTAGATAATATGCCAACTCTCCCCATCCCACCATATGCCAACTTACCCCAGCTCCTATCCTGAACGAATGTTTGCGTCTCATGTGACATCTGTTTCATGTAGTCGTGTTATGCCACCACATAAATGAAGTTCTCGTTCTGATAGAACTTCAGACAGAATTCTGTTCTTCAACTCGTCCAAGTATATACACATTACCTTTAGAAAGTTGCTATTTCAAACTCCAAAAAGGCGATTTTTTCGGCAATTTTTCTTCATCCTCGCCTTAGACATAAAACGACTGAAGGAGACATCGCGATTTTTTCACTGCCTGATATGAAGATGGTCCTGGAAAAAGCACTGGCGGTTTCATACGGCCTTGTATAAAAGTTTCTTCAGGAGGATCCATATGCTAACTCACCCAATAATATGCCATGTCACCCCAGTCTCCCCTATAGCTGCTGGAAAGCTGAGCTCATCAACTTTGTGGCAGACCTCCGTGGTGCAAAGCTAAAGCTACTATCGTGGATCCTGACCTTATCATCCAAATAATTCATACACTTGTCATTGACATCGCTTGTACTTAGCCAAGAGGTCAATTGAATAGATTTTAGGAAGGAATTTACCGAAGTGCTTATAATAAAAGATAAAAATGTCGGCGACATACCCGGTGGTGACCCGTCACGTATTTGAATTCCCTATAAGCCAGGAATAGATCAGCCAAGAGTGAACAAAAGTTCACTCCCATACTCCGACTTTGTTCAAAGGTAATCCCTGCGAAGGTAACAAAAGTGTTTTCTAGGATGAAATCACAAGAAGTGTGGAATTGGCTTTTGTACCAATAGTGATGACCTTTACATTTTTTACAACTAAATACAGAAGTGATTAACTTCTTGTGCAGTTGATCGTTATTTGAGAAGTAGCGCAAAATCAGGAATAGATAAATGCGTATATTGAGGGAAATTGTGTCATATTGTCGAAATTTTTCGGTAAAGCTTTAGTACTGTATCCTTGTGTGCATTCAACGAATCCTAAAACATACATGAAAAACTAGATGGCTATTGGGTAGTTTGTAGTCTATTTTAGAGCATTTATTTAACCCATTGGTGGTCATAGAAATAATGTAGAAAGTAGAGTGATAGATGTGAAACCTCATCTGGTGTACGCTGGCGGGGAAACTTGTCATACTGTAAAATGTGCTATTTGTAACTGTAGAACACGCGTCTTCGAAGGAAAAGATCTCTTGTTTTAAGTATTCTTCTTCTCGAAGACGGTTTCTAAGTAACAAAGATGGAATTTCACTTGAAATATCTAAGTAGAAACTCAAAGCGTTGCATATAAAATGAGAAATTCTACAAGGAACTGAGTCTTCCATGAGACTTTGATTCATGATTTTCACATAATGTAACGTCTGAACTAAGGAGGGATTTTGACATACAGTGTCTCATCAAAACTAAAGAAGGTTTCCATAAAATTTACTGAGATTCACTGTCTTGCTGATATGATTCATTATGATTCCCCCTATTCGATCTTAGTCAAGTCAGGCCTTCAATGAAGTTACTCGAATACACCTCTGATCAATGCATTTCGTGGGATCTGCATATCCAACTTTTGTTTCAATGCATTTGCTAAATGGGGTGAAACACATTTTTGAAATCACGTTGTGCCCGTGCCATTTGCCGTCATTGGCAAGGTCCTACACCCAGGCCAAATTCACTCAACATTTTAAGTTTGCTTGACCATGATGTGGATTCCGAGAAGAATGCGAACAAGCCAAATGTGGTGAACAGACGGTAAACCATAAATTCACTCATGGACGATACTGTCTAGAATATTCCAATTTTAGACATGGATTGTCATGGCTGTAAAAGGAACTCATTGAGCATTTATGTTGAAGATTTTCATCAGGAAAAATACTATTTGAAGGATCACCAAAATCAATTAAGTTAGAAATTGTAGCAAAATTTCAGTCGATTATCAAAAGAGTTTTCACTGAATTCGTAAACTTATCTTACCATGATTTCTGCCGAAACAAATCACGTTTACGAATTCATTGTATAAATTACATGTTGATTTTTGACCTTTTTTTATGCATTCATACGTCAGTTTTCATTTTTTGAATTAGGTTAAAATGATGTCCATTCATGTAATTCTTTAGAGAAATTACTGCAGCCTGTAAAAAGATATCATGTAACACTAAAAGTTACTATTCCTATAAAGTTACTAAACTTACTATTCCATCCAAATTGACGAGATAACAATATTCAAAATTCATGTGGCCACAGTATCAAGTATCAGCATCTATACATTGAATAAAGTAAATAGTGCCTTATATTACAGGGAAATATATTTTATGGTTACTTCTGGACCACCCTGATGCATGGTGCCTTTCCTGCTTTTGATGGTGCGAGTACGATTGTGAAAATATTGATCGTAGAGGAGTGTTTGAAGGATTTTAGTCCAACTGTTTCGAAAACGTTGCATGTCAAACTTGAAGAAAATGAAATTCACTGATGCTGTATGAACTAAAGAGAAATGTATTGCCTGCCACTTATTCATAGATAGGCATGCACCGATGTTGACGATGCTATCCTGCATGCATTCGTTGGAATATCCTCGGAAATACCTCAAACTTTTCAAAATTGATGAGTAAAACTGCATTTGCTTCATCGAATGTGAGATTTTGCATAACAATCATTGCATTTTTCCCAAATCTGAAGCACTCACCGAGAAGAGTATTGACACTACATTATTAAATGAAAGTAACAATTTGTTGCATGAAATAATACATCTAGGTCAAAATGTGGGCAGGTATATTCTGCATCACACAATATTGAGTTTCACGTGCACAAAATCAAGCAAATGTACGATTTGGCAGGCCAACATCTATTTCGTAAGTTAGCAATGCATAGCAAATTCATCAGCAGTCTCAGTACCCTCGACCCAAGAAAGCGGATGGACACAGATACTCTCGCCGGGATACTCTCACAGATACTCTGAAGCTACTTGTCGATTCTGTTTTGATTGTTGCCTAAGATAGAGACGCGACAGGTTCTGAATTTCAAACTGTACTGCCAGCTTTGGGATTTTTAAATCGATACAGGCGAGGTACGTGCATGCTTTCAATTTACAATGTATAGTGTCACGGCCGGTATTAGTCACAGCATGTACAAATTGCTGTGCAGTAGGCCTATACTTAAATGAAAAAGATGTCTGCATCTATATCATGTTTCAATCATTTTAGCTTTGTATTTCTGAAGTTGAAATTCATCTAGGAATGCATCATCATTTCCAATGGAGCGTTAATTTTGCCGCTATGTAGCTAGAAAATTGGATCTGCATCATTTTTCGACCAGCGAATTCTCTAATTCATCGGAATTTTGCAACTGAAAAGTTTTCTTTATATCATCATTCCACTCACTATGGTGAGAGGAATGATATAGGACAGTTAAATTTAAAATTTGATATTGATCGCAATGACTTTTGCAAGTTGAATATAATTGCTGTCTATGGCAGCTCAGACTCAACCAGTGATTTGGCGCACGATATAACTTAACCAGAGGTATGGGAATGGGAATGATGCGCTGTTGTTGTACTTTCAAATGTGGAAAAGAAGGAAAGATCAGGAAGACAAAAAGTATCATCCAAACGAACAGATGCACGTTTAGTTTAATTGTGCGCTGGAAGGTTGATGTGAACGTTGACTGCAGCATTCGAACAGCATATCGGAGATTGAGAGGTGCTAGTATACAATATCGACGACTAGTTAAGAGAATTCCGCTGAGCATTGAACATCGACTTGCGTGGTGTGAAGATCATCGCTCGTGGAACGATCGATAATAGCAGAAGGTCTTGTGTACGGATGAATCAAGGTTCACTCTTGATTTCACTGTTGGCCACGTTCGTGTCCATCGTCTTTCAGGTGAGGGTTTTGCTTCATATTTCATTAAGGAATACGATGTATGCAGTGGTGGGAGCGTAAGGCGTTGGTGAGGCATTTAGCATGGCGGAGGAATGGCGGCAGTTGATATCAAAGGCACGATGACGGGTGACATCTTAAGTTGTGTTGCCGGTTGTTGCTCCATTGGAAGGGCGGAAAATCATGTCTCTTCCAAGATTTCTATGCTAGGAGGACACATTGCTCTTCAGCTGTTATTTCGACTGTAAGGAGCTCAATCATGCAAACTCTTGATTGGCCTGCACGCTCACCAGGGTTGCCAACTCGGTCACTATTTAGTGACCGGTCACTAAAGGTCACTATTTGGTCACTATTTTTTCCCAAGTCACTAAAAAATAGTGGCCCCTTATTTCAAAAATAAAAAGAATTGAACAATAAAAAATCGCTAATTTAAGTATGAATATATGCACATAAAGTATCTATACATTAAGCTCAGCTCTGTATGCGCTCGTATTAAATATATACAGTAAAAATATGCAGCAGCAGTGATCTGAAAAATATTGTCAGTCAACCACTCTTGCTGATTCATCTCGACCAATTTGTCATTCACCATAAACCTCTTTATGATCTCACATCTTCAACACAGGCCAATGGTTTGGGTGTACATGCAACTTTGGAACTCATTTTGGGTTTCCTGTCAAAGTTGCGATTTCGGATGGGAAATTCCATCTCTTTGCAACCGAACGATTACTGTGGCGAATTGTTTGATTGGAACGATGAACCGATCAGTGTAGAATCGAAAAACGATTCGCTTTTCTTCTCTGAAACGCATCGCCATGTCGAAACCAAATTGCTTGAATCCGATGATCAAGATTTGAAGAAAGTCCAAGATCTGTAGGACTCGTACAACGAGCTGTTGTACCTTCGGTGTTTGAAACGGTTCAAAACTTTTCTTCAATCTGATGTAACTCTTGGATAAGCTGAAGAATATCACAAATACTGACAAGAAAAAAATTGCTGAGCTCTCCAAAGCATTCCATGCTCCAGCTTTGGCTGTCATCGATGAGCTCTGCGACATGCAGTCCAAACATCCAGATGATACTTTGTTAACTGTTGTCGATGACTCAAACTCATTTCCAAAGCTGATGATCTTAGTTGAATCGTTTCTGCTCTGCTGGTCGTTGCTCGCAACATGGAAGTCGAACGTGGCTTTTCTGTGATGAAATCCGCTGAATATTTGAATCAAAGCTTTATCGATCCTTGCTTTATGATTCTGTTCGTTTCGTGAGGGACCGCTTCGACCGCTCCAATTTTGAATGCTTTGTTCCGCCCGAACGTTTGTTGGAACGGATACAGAAGGCTGGAACACAGTACAAGAACGAATCCAAACAATTGGCTTTGTGCAGAATTGAACGTGCTTCTCAAACGCGCTCCCTTCAGGAATCTGTTGGCGTCTTCAAAAGACACACACCAAATGAACTGAAAAGAAACATTCAAGCGATGGACAAAGAGTTGAATGAGACGAGACAGCGAGTGGAGCATTTGGAAGAAAACAAATGTCGCCTGCATTTGTAGCAATCAAGTGTGTCTACCCGTTACAACAGAATTTCTGAAACTATAATCGATTCAATGTTCTCGAATTGACTAAAAAACCCTTTTTCGGTCTTCTCTTGCCAATGTGACCAGTCAATGTTTTTAAGTAGCTTCGAAGCAAATTTTTAAGTTGAGTAAATTGCGCTTATTGTAATTGTAAAAATTGTGTGCATCGTTTAAATTGTAAAAATAAAAATTTCACATTTGGAAGTGTAATTAAATTATGTTGACGATCTGTGAAATGTGACTATGTCTTCCGTCGTATCTTTGGTTCACAACAAACTTTGGTTCAAAAGATTGTAAACAACAAACTTCATAGAAATTACTTAACATTTTGATAATGTATCCGAAATAAGATAAATTTATCATTTGAATCAACTTATAGTAAATTCGTTATACACGTATACACTGAATTTTGTGATAATATGACATGGAAATAAACAAAAAATGACTTATAGATTAAATATTTGATCAACTTGCGTAAAGCAGATTAAAATCATGTTTTTTGAAATTCTACATAAACCACGAAGTATGGTCACTATTTTTGTCGATGTGAGTTGGCAACCCTGACGCTCACATGTCTTATCTCTAATTGAACAAGTCTGGTATGAACTTGGGCTGCGAGTTAGAGAGCGATACCAACTTCCACCTGTATCCCTGAACTTTCTACCTGAGAAACTAATTGAACAGTGGCAGCTCCCTGAAGTTGTATTCATTGAAAAACTTTGTAATTCGATGCCATCTCCAATCACGGATGGTATCAAGCTCGAGGAGGGCACACGCGTTATTAAATTTAAATATTATAAAACGAGTTGGTTGAAATAGCAACTTAATAATGATGGTATGAGATCTCATATCTAGATTATTCATTTTGTAACAATGCTAAAAAATGACGGTTTCAATAATTTTGTCAGTGAGTATAATTATAACGCCTTTCCATTGAGTTGAATGCTGAATTTCGTTATGAAATTTTACAACTTTCCATGATTTTTAATATCCTACTCGTTTTAATTCAATGCAGATAATTTTATGAAGCTGAAGCAAAAGAAGATAAGTGCTGCTGCTAAATGTGAAGTTGATTATTCTGATTTTGATATCAACAGTGACAATGAAGAGGGAGTGGATATATTCGACAAATGTAAGTTCAGTTAGTGTCATAGTTACCGCTTTCAGAAATTAGACGAAGGCTAGCAGTATTTTATTTTTACTTTTTAATAATACTTTCCACACCCATTTTGCAAGATCAATGATTGATAACTAGGAAAAGTTTCGCAGTATCATTAGTACATGTAAGCAAGTCCGTCTAATTGAAATAATGCTTGTCAAAACCTTTACAACTTCAATTTTGAATGTAATGTTTTGTTTTTATTTTTGTTTAAAGAAAGTTCGTTTGATGTTTTACAGTTGCAACAGATGACACGAGGCCAACCCATTTGCCAAACCTTGATCTTCTTCAATTAGCTTGTGAATCATTGGCAGCTCGTACACGTCGACAACAATTTCAATTAAGATGTATGATTGATGGAAAATCAGTTCCAGGTTGGTGTTCACAAAGTACAGGAAACTTAAATGGACTTGAAGCATGCAGCAATTCGAACGATTCCTGTTTCATACCCCATTCATCCGCCTCAAGTTCGCTTTCATTCAATGCGTTATCAGAAAGGGTAGCAAAAACAGTTCCTGGAAAGCCTTTGACTTTGATAATCTCTCAGCGTGTTCGGAGGTAAGTGACAAAGCTTTCTCCACCGGTATATTGTGTTTATTATCGTGGGGTTTATGATAGCATCGACAACATAAAATACCATGTTTAAGCATTGAGCATTATGAAAACTGAACATTAGAATCACGATGTATTAAAGCAGGTCTATGTTAGCAATATGTTCTAATAAGCTATTCGATCAATTAATGTAAAAAAAACCGTGACTCACTTCGAATCTGGGTTCCTATACAATTCGAATACAAAGATTTCGAATTCATGGATTCAAGTTTCAGTTTTTGATGATTTCTCGAAATTTGTGTGAGACCTAGTTAGCATCTATGCCTATTTTCTATGTAGGCACAAAAGTCAAGATTTCGACCGTCAATGAGCATTTTCTCTAGAAAACATCTGCATTTGTATCACAGTCCTAACGTATTTTCTGTGGGACTCTCATCAACTAACAATGAAATAAAACAGATGAGCGATAGATCAAAGTGTCATGCAAAATATGTGCGGTTTGTAGGATTACCGGTGAGCCTAAATGAAGTTTTGGATTTAAAAAATATATCATCGGCGAAACCATTTTTTTTCAGTTTTATGAGCCTCCAGAAGTAAGAAATGATCAAAAATAAAATGTTTTAATGTACAGATTTTTTGTAAATGGCCGCCATTATCCAAAAAAATCATATTTGTCACAAATTGTTTAGTACTTACACATCGACTACAATGCAAGAATGAGAAGTTTCTGAGCATATAAGAGCAGTCTAGATGTTTTGACAACTCAAATTCGAATATGCATTCAAAAGTATTATTTCAAAAGTAGCATTGTATCGTTAAAATGCTATCCTAGGAATTTAGAATTTAATGTCAATGGAAATTGAATTTTGATAGAGATGCGTGATTGTGATTGAGACCATTTACAAAAAATCTGTGCATCTAAAAAAACTGAAAAAATTGGTTTCGCTGATGATAAATTTTTGAAATCCAAAAATTCATTCAGGCACACCAGGGACTCGAACCTACGACTCCAGGTTATTTAATTAGTATTATTCAATGATTTGCCATAATGTTAAAAGTAGTTCACAAGAATGAAACGACCGAAATACTTCGGAAGTAAAAGTCTCATTCTCGTCGTCGGTCGGTGTTCGGCCACCATCACGTTGCAGTGTTGTCTCTAAGTGCAATAATAAGTTATAGAAAAATCAATAATGTGTGTTTCTATAGAGTTCCATAAGACAAAAAAATGAGGACTGTCAGGGCGTCCATGCAGTGTGTCCAATAAGTTATTGACGAATTTTGCTTAACCATAGTTTCTTAAACTTGGTAAGAAGTTGAGGTCCTATGAGAAGTTATACACGTATAATATCTTGGAGATTTTTATCAAAACTGATGATAACTTTCATGAGACTTTGACCACTAATACTTTATAGTGGTTCAATTATAGCAAAGTCTTAATAATTTAGCCTGTCATTTAGCTATATATGTACATATCACGAAGCATGGTTTATGAATTAAAAAGGGTCTACCTCAACCCGAGATTATTGCTAGGCCTACTAAAAAATGCGAGTACATTTTAAATATTTTAAATTGAATCTTCTTGTCATAAAAGTTGACGTCCTTCCAGTGTCTCCAAATCAACAGCAAGGCATGTCTTATGTGCCAAAAAGGCAGTATTTCTTCTATCTTTTTCATAGAATGAATAATGAGATTTTTTAGTAGACCTGTCGCTCTGACGATCTGAGCTTTGACCGCTGACATGTGACCAGTGTCAAATAGCTGGATCAAGTCTTCACCACCTCACACCAGTTTCCGTAGCAATTATAATCAAGACCGGAGTTCCCCTAAAAGAGGTGTTAGAAAAAACTTCTATCACCAAAAATGTCATGACTTCATCTTCCAGGTGATTTTGATAGTGATTGGAAAGTCAAAAGATCAATTGGTAAACAAATGCTTCATAGACAAATCAGAAAGATCTGCAAAGAAATCCATTCTATTGAACAAAATGTACCCATGCGTTTTTTATTTATGCACTATTTATGATTGTTTCTAATTTACATCGATACCAAGTGACCAGAATCACCCTTCCCTTATCTGTTACCCTCACTTCCACCGAATTCTAGAAAGTTTCGCTTAGGGAATATTTATTCAGTATAATGATATAACCATATTCCATAATTATTATCCAATTCCATGAAAACACATTTGTAAACTATAATTCCTATCTAGCCTGACACGCCGAGATTTCTTTTACAGTATATATATATTCGTTTGAAATGTACAGTGATAAAGAGAAAGAAAGTTAAACACAAAGATCAGTTTCACGAAGCCACGTGCGTAAGTCACGATCGACGGTCTTCAGGTCACCACACATTCCAATTACAGGACACATCAGGACGTGTTCACTAGTTTGAACGTCTCCGCATCTGCAGGAATCACTTGAGGACAGACCGATCTTATGCATGAATGCAGCGAATCTGCCGTGTCCAGATCGGAGGCGATTCAGGAGGACCCACTGTCCTCTGGGGAGATCGGAGCCGGGAGGATGGTAAGCCGGTTCGGATATGAAGCGCCGAAGTCTGTGACTCGCCTGTGTCCATTTTCGTCTCCATTCATCTGCAGCCCATGAGTTGGAATAGGTTGTTGATAGTGGGATAAGGCCGTTGTGTCGTCTGGATAGAGGGTTGCGTGACTTAAGTCTTCTTGATGGTCGGTCGTTGGCGAAGAGCTTCTTATGCAGCAGGTGGTCACTGTCCGAAGCTCTTTGGTGAAGTCGTATCGCGAGTCTTTCGCGGCGGATGTCAGGAGGTTCAATGCCACTCAGAATGGGCAGGATGTCAATTGGTGTACTGCGTATACAACCAGAGATTAGTCGCATAGTGTCATTTAGAGCGCAGTCTATCTTCTTGGAGTGGGTACTCTGCATCCAGATTGGCGAGCAATACTCCGCGCTGGAGTAGCAGAGAGCAAGGGCGGAGGTTCGAAGCACAGAGAACTCGGCGCCCCAAGGGCAACTACCGAGGGTGCGTAGTATTGAATTACGGGCGTTGATCTTGGCTGCGACTTGTTTAAGGTGTTGCCCGTACGTAAGTGATCGGTCTAGCGTTATGCCGAGGTACTTCGGAGAGATAACAGGTGAGATGACTTTCCCTCGTAGATGGACGTTTAACTGTTTGTTGGCCTGACAGTTCTTGAGATGAAAAACACTGCAAACTGTTTTTTCGGCATTTAGTCTTAGTCTCCATCGATGAAAGTAACAAGTCAGTTTGTCAAGGTCATTGCTAAGTGTCCGCTCGATTTCGGTAGTAACGTTTCCTTTAATTAGTAGGGCTATGTCGTCAGCGTAGATATACTTATGGGTAGTCGTAACAGGTAGGTCGTGAGTGTAGATGTTGAACAGCAATGGTGCAAGTACAGAGCCTTGTGGTAAGCCATTGCGAAGAAAACGACGTCGAGATGACTGCCCACGGAGATTGACCACAAAGCTTCGTTGACTAACCAGTGTCATAATCATTTTGACCATGTGCTTAGAGGGAATGGTTTTCAATAACTTCAAGTTAAGACCTCGTAGCCATACTGTGTCGTATGCGGCTGAAAGGTCGATAAAAACAGCACCAGCAAAAACGTTTTCTTCATAGGCATCTTCGATGTCTTCAGTTAGCAAGGCAACTTGATCAGTGGTACAGCGGTTAGGGCGGAAGCCGGCCTGTTCATGAGGAAGAACAGATTCGACGATGGGAGTGATACGGTTGTAGATCAGACGCTCGAACAGCTTGAATGCGATGCAAAGTAAACTGATCGGCCTGTAGCTGGTGGGAGAATCCTGAGGTTTATTTGGCTTCAGGACGGCTATAACTTTTTCAGTTCTCCAGATTTTAGGAATTTTGTGAGATTTTAAGCAGGTTGTGAAAAATGACGTCAGCCATGCGATGTATAAATTTGTCAGGTTTCTGTAGAATTCAGGATGGAGGTTATCCGGTCCTGGGCTTTTTCCGCTTTTACTGAAGTGGATTGCGCTGCAAATTTCTTCCTCCGAAAAGTTGTAGCAGAGATCGATGTCAGCATATGGGGCATTCCAGGAAGACTTGAGATCGAAGTTTACTGTGCGTGTGAAAGCTTTATCTGGACTGGAATACTTTCCACTAGACAGGAGGCTGTGAGCGATTTGATTTGGTGTAACAGGAGTCACGGTGGTGGTTACAGTTTTTCGGGCCGTTAGTTTATTCAGAGTGTTCCACGCTTCTCTGCTTGAGTGCTTCATATCAATCTTATCAATGGATGATAGCCAGCGAGCTTGTCTGCGAATATTGATGTACTTGATGAGTTCGTTTGCAGACTGCTTCTTTTCTTCTAGTGAGACGGATTGCTCATGTTGCCTAGCGAGTTCAGAGCATTTTTTTCCCAGCAAGGTATATATGTCTTCCTGTAGCCACGTGGGATAGAGAATTTGGCTGCTCGGACTATGGCGCGTTGAAATTCCTGGAAGTTGTGATCGACGTTTGGCAGAGATGGGTCTGGGAGGTCTTTTACAGTAAACGAATATATGAAATTCAAAAACCGGTGTTCCGATGACGAAACATTTCAAAATATATTCATGAATTCGATCGAATACTTGAACTGAATGATCATCTCATTGAAATCATAATAGGCAAGATGAAATCAAGAAGAAGCACAAAATAAAAAATGGAAATCTGAATAAATCTGAACCATGCAATGTAAAATTTCCAAATGCGTCGGATGAAATTGATCTATCGTCATAATGCCAATTTTTAAAAATGAATACATCGATGTTCACTCAGTAAGTAAAGACAGAAAAGTAAGTAAGTAAGCGTTTATTCATAAGTAAATAGAAATCATCATACAAATGCATGACATAGATTCACAAATTCCGTTCAATGTTATCATGTACTTTTCAAAGAATTCTTCAAACGTACTATTACAGGTAAAAAAGTATTCGAAAATTTTTCGGTACGCGTGTAAGGCATTTCATACTTATTACAATACAATAATTTTCTTGGTAAAATATCACGAAGGATGTGAGTCGGTGTTGATTCCATTGTCTCATAAATCGTCAATGCTGCTTGAAAACATCTTTCTTTCAAAGATTCACTTGAACAACTGTACATTCTGTCGACACATTTGCCATCAGGTGTCCAATACATGATTCTATGTACACGATTTTCAATTCTCTGAATAAGGTGACTTTGTTTTTTGCAGGGTTGGTCGGCAAAAAAACCCACCCGGGGTTTTATCGGGTTATATCCGGGCGGGTTTTTTTATACCAGGTTTTTTCGGGTTTAATCGGGTTTTTCCGGTTTAATCTAGTTATTTCGATTTTCTTGAAATTAAGAGGTAATCTCTTATTTTATGATTATCATTTTATTGGAAAATCAAACTACATTGCACACATCAGTGTTATGTAAACCATGATTAAAATACAATATCATGAGAAAATATCGGTGATTACTTAGCATAGGTTACTTTTTTTTTTTTTTACTGAATTTTCACCCCTAGCACAGCTATGAGCCATGAACGAAGCTAGGGGTTACTCAATTAAAAGTAAAAATTGTATTATTTTAAATAAAAAAAAAACAAAAAAAAACATCTTCTAATCTGATTAAACTGTCCCCATCAGAAACATGTTCGCACGCCTCTTGAAAGTATCAAGATTGTATTGGTCAGGGAAAGTGGTCTGGGGAAGCTGATTCCAAAGCTGTGCCGTGCGAACAAAAAAGCTTTTCGAGCGACTCACAGTACGTGCGCGTTCTAAGCTCACATGATAGCATGTGAGTGCATTAGCTCTGCGTGTGCTTCCGGAGAAGGATCTTAGGTTTGGGTACGCACTCATTTACTGCAGAGCTGCTTCTACCGAAATAGTACCTGTAGAAGAGACTGAGTGAATACTGTATTTTAGCCGTACCAAATATTCAGATAATTACAGGCTATCTAAATAAGGAATCATATGAAGTTATTCTCTCACCTACATTTACGAATAGTATACTTTACACAAGATTGGCTGTTATCTAAAATTTATAAGTTTTTTATATTATTGTATTATCAGAGAGAAAACACATGTGTAGAGGTCTATAAATTGAACTTTATATAAAAAATATGGTCAAAACGGGGAAGATCTAAAGAGTCATCTAAACATCGATCACTAAATATCTGTTTGTTATACCGGTATTCAAAAAGTAAGAAAATATAGGTCCAACTGTTAGCAGTATTACTGATACTAAAGCTAAATAATACGCAGATCGTTTCGTCGAACTTTCATATCATAATTTCGATTCATTTTATTTTTTTGATTACCTGAGGATGGTCGTTTTGTGTGGTCGAAAGACCTCGTCCTAATATGTGAAATCGAGGACGCACGCTCTTTCTTATGGTCCGAAGTGTCTGTTGCAGACTTGCAGCCTGCTGCGGTATCAGTAATGACGCACGCGCCACCCCGAACTCCCCATCATTTCCGAGTGTCTTTTGTATGCGATAATAACATTAATGACCCGACTTGTGGGCAGTGGCTTTAAATCATTGTTTGCCAATATCGATCTTATCTTACGCACTTTCGACTGTACCAGCCACCCAAAGACATGCGACCAGCAGCGTCAACCAATATGCGTGCGCTCTCCCGAATTCCCCATCATCTCACGAATGCATCACTACAGTCCGCTGTTGACAAATCCAGGCTGGCTGATGTCCGGCGAGTCAGGGATGGACAATGGGCATCATATCAGCATAGGCGCTAAGTTTATTGCGCAATGAAAACATCGGACGTTGACATATTCGGTTTTCCTTTTCAATATTTGGTGTTGTAGTAAGAAACATGTAGATTACGGAATTGTATACATTCCATACGATGATTTTTGAGAAGAGGCAGAGTCAATAAATCAGAAAGATGAATTGGCATTACTGTATTTTAATTAGAAGCATCGAAAAAATGACATAATATGGAAAAATCTATTTCGACCGATTTCACCCGATTACACCCGCCCGATTTCGCCCGCCGGGCGGGTGAAATCGGGTTTTTTTCTGACCGGGTGGGTTTTGACCAACCCTGGTTTTTTGTTAATGCCAACGAATACAGGACTTGTATACTCAAAAAGAGAACGAATCAATGCTGTATACACTACATGGAGATCACATGGAGAGAAGAGGCTTGAGGCGTCTAATGATATGAATACGCTGGCAGGCTTTCGTTTTCAGATGTTTGAAATGTTCTTTCAAGCTAAGGTCCTCTGACAATGTAACACCAAGGAGCAAGTCAAACAGACACTGATCAGACTCAAAACGGCTGTACCTTATAGGAGACTGCTATGTGTCTGACTAAGATTTTGATATGGGCAATTGTGCGAAATGGGTCAAAAAATGGTATCTCGCATCTCGTCAATGGTACGAGACATGGGTCGGAAAAATAGAAATTTGTCGAAGCTGCCACTCGCTTCTATTTTCCAAAGATGATGTTCGAAGCCTTAGTAATTTAGTATGATAGTCTCATCTGATGACTATCAAAGCAATTCGTAAAATAGTTCTTCGTTAACATTAGTTTAGCTAAATTTCAATGATTCACCATAATTTCAAAAGTAATTCATATGAATGAAACAAACGTTACCAAGCACTTTGAGATCTGTTTACAATTTGAGAAAATAAAATGATTTAATTCACAACTTCTCTGTCGTCGTAGCGAGCTGGTCTTGTCTGCGATCTCCTCGTTTAGACAGCTGCACATCACGGCATTTCCTTCACAATTTCTTATCAAGCTATCGAAGCTGTCTCATTTTTACATCGCTGGACTCGTCAGGAGACAATCTATTAATTGGTAAAACTTTCATTCGTTATCTCATGGTCATAACCCGACTTTTTGTGTTTTTTTTGTGTCCTAGCTTCTAGTCACATTACTTCGCCTAATCGCCTCCATGTTTGCAACTGCGCGTGACGTTTTCCCCACTTCCTTTCTTGCATCGCATTATATCATCACCAGCTCGCTTGTGCTATTCACGTACTGAGATCCTAAGCTTTCGACGAGACTACAGACCGTCAACCACCTTTCAACCGTCTTCCAATCATCGGATCTTCATCTTTTTAAAGATCACCGCATACATGAAGCTGCTTGTCCTCCTCCCTCCATCACTGAAAAAGAAGTGTATCACCTTATGACATCTTCTAAATCTAATTCCAGAGGTCCTGATGGTCTCCCCGGATATTTTTATCGCATGTTTGCTGACGTCCTCGTCACCCCTCTTACTTTACTGTACAACTTATGCCTGCGCACTGGTTCCTTTCCTAGCCCTTGGAAATTGGCTAATGTCACCCCTTTACCAAAGAAGGATAGCTCTGAGTTTCGTCCCATCTCGATATTGCCCTTCCCCAGTAAAATCCTTGAAAAACTTATCAAAGAAGTACGTTATTTTACCGTCCCTTAATCACGATCTTGATGCCCGCCAATTTGGGTTTGTTTCCAATGGTTTCGGGGGTTGCACAAATGCAGTTTTAGCCATTCGCCTTTCTGTTCTTGAACATATTACCTCCAACCCACAAAACTTTGTAAATATCCTGGCCATTGACTATCAAAAGGCATTTGATAGTATTAGTCACCAAACTCTTTTAGAGACCCTGCTTGATCGGTTTGCTTGTGACCCCTTTACGCTTCGCTTTATTGGTAATTTTCTTCGTAACCGGAAACAACGCGTGTTTGTAGACGGTGTTGCTACTCCTTTGAAAGAAGTTAGTAGTGGTGTGCCTCAGGGCTCTATCTTAGGTCCCCTTCTTTTTATTCTGCTTGTTGATGATTTCCCTGCTTTACCTCAAACCAAGATTGCATATGCTGACGACATTACCCTCATCCATCCAAATACCGTAGATTCATATCATGATTTTCAACCTGTTGTGAATGCTTTTTCTGCCTGGTCCCTCCAAAAGAAGTTGTCCATTAATGTAAATAAAATCAAGTGCATGTGTATCTCTCGTTCCTCCACTGCTTCTGTTGAAACTGTATATATCAACGATCATGTTATTGAATGAGTTTCAGTTCTGAAAATTTTAGTAGTTTACTTTGAGGCGGATTTATCATGGAACCGCCAGTTTTTAGAATTGTACAAAAGGTGTTGTCGCGGTCTCTCGCTTGTAAAAAGGCTTCGCTGTAATTCGAACTGTGTTTCTTCTATCTGGCTCGCCTACATGTCTTTCGTTTTTTCCCATATAGCTTTTTGTTGGCCGGCCATGTGTGACTTGAACATTTGTAAATTCAGGAAACTAGAGAAACTTGATCGTGTGTCCAGGCGTTGGGCTGGCGTTGTAAATAAACCTTCCCTTACTAACATGTTGAATGAAACCTGTCAGCGTTTGATTGTAAAAATTTTCAAAAATAAGTCCACTCATCCCCTCTCCCAATTTTTTGTAATTCGTGAAGAACTGTCCTGCACCATCCGTCACCAAAGAACTCTGCTCCCTAAGAAAAGAACCAGCGCCATGTACAACAAATCTTTTGTAAAGTTTTCTTCCTCTTCCTGATTCCTATGATGTACTGTACCATACCATGTCATATACCGCTTTCGTATTGTCAATAAAGTTATATTATTATTATTATAATGACTTGTGCTACAAGTCACTGTTGCTTTGGAAAATGCTACAAGAGTACTGTTGAGATATCATAACGTAATGTGTAGTGGCTCCTCAGAAAATATCTTCGTATACAAGTAGCTGAGGCGTGTCTTTTTTTCAAACGACCGTTACTGGGTACATTAATTTACTTTTAGTTTATCCGTTTAACGTCTCTTTCTCCACCTCCATTGGGTTGGACGATAATTCTTCATGGAATGCCTCAAGTTGTTACGATCGAGGGCGTCGGCTTCTCTTAGGCCCAAGTCAGTGCTGTAAATGGCAGAAAGCTCGAAATTACATTGTTGAGCGACCATTTTTGGTGTATGAGATTATATTCCGAGCAGCTCGATTTCGGAAGGAATTGTTTCTTAAGTATGGAAGCTTCTTCTGAAAATTAGTTAACACTAGTTAGGAGGCACACCGATGAGTGGCCTTTATATCAATTTACTTGCAATGTTTGCAAATATCCATAATGGAAGCACAATCCTATTCTTACACAGGCCTACTAGAATAAAAAAGCATCTAACCAAGAGAACGAGCTCTGCTCAAAGCAACATTTCATTTCAGTCAAAGTACTTGCTACAGCTAAATACAGTCGTCAGATTAAAATGCCAGAGGCAATATTAATAAAATACTGAAATCAGAAATCAATGGCAACGAAGTATACGAAGCCGTTTGTTTGTGAATTGTGTCTTTACATATTTTACTTTCCATTCTTTCTTTCTTTATCTATTTTGGTCAATAGTTCGTGATTTATGCTCATTCAGGAATCGTAAAAAATAAAAATTTGTAACTTAAAAATGTAGGTCATTTGCTTCTGATGATGATCTAAGAGGAGGCCGAAATTCATATAGTAGAGTAAAAAACGCCAATCTTTTGATTAGGTTTCCCGACTCCTTAATTGTTATAAGACAACTCTACGAAAGACATTCAATTGTAGGCCTGGTGGAGATGAGGAGGAAAAGCCACCTGTTAAGCGATTGCGGTTATCTTCTAATGCTGAATCAACTAGCTCTTCCAATCATGAAGTCACCCTTGCTAATGGTTGGCCGACTGCTGCTAATGAAGGTCGACGCGCCTTATCAAATCAAGTCAATCCTTCTCGTCTTTTCCGAAGAGGAGCCCCAAGCTCTTCAGCTATGCAGGTAATTTATTTGATGGTAAAGTGTGGGTAACAGACCACACAAAAAGCTGGTCTGTGATAACACGTTTGATCGCCAATACAAAGCAATTTACATTAAATGAAAATAAGGTTGGTCTGCATGAGCAAAAAATCCAAATGTTAAGTATTCGAAAAGCTGTTTTTCACATTCGCGTCTGCATTGGCGATACTTCCATTGTCTCAAACAAAGCAACGAGATATTCCCACATTTATACTAATGGAACTATGACAAAATTCAGGAACGATTCCATCAAATTCAAGTTTACAGAGTTGTAGATCTACTGATAACTTTTCCTTCGTTACAATTGCGAATCGTACATCATTTTTTAAAAATATATGTCAGCCAGTAAATTCTCTGTTTATATGAGGCAACGAATTATCATTGTTGTCTAAGCTTTCAGAAATATAAGTCCTATGAAATGACCGATATTGTTAAATTTAGAAATTTAGACCTCCAGTCTTAATCAGCGATTGCGACTATCATGCTTCTAATATTTTCCATAAATAGTACCTTCTCACACCGATCAAATTTAGTTGTCTTTGATGCTTTTTCATCTAATCTTGCGAAAGTAAAGCACTTCCATTTTTCATAAATTCTGCTTTTTACAGACACGGAATTCGCGGTTGGAGAATCCACTCGAAGACGCTTCTGAACTGGAGCCTCACATGAACAAAAACCTGTAAGCTTTCATGGCATTGTTATATTGGTACTCGATGACAAATGAAACATTTCCTTTTCAGATATGACATTCCTAACAAATTTTGGGCTCTCATGGAGCCTTACTGCGCTGATGTCAATGATGATAACTTCCGCTCACTTGAAGAAATGATGAAACTTTATGAAGATGATTCCAAGCTGTATAAAGTGCCCACATTGGGGGATGACTGCTCTACAAGTTCTCGGAGGATCAAATCAGAGCCCTATGGAACCGAAATAAAAATTGGTAGGCCTTCACATAGCTTGAATTGCTGCCAATAGACTGTGAATTCATGCTGTTAGAGATTTAAGTTGCTACATTGAACAGCTTTACCTACATATGTGCAGAAATTGAGAATCTCTTGATTTGTTCAATTTTCAGCACTGCCTAAATAAAAGTCATCGAGCCAATGATAACAAAAAGAGATAGAACCTACAATGTGCCAGTTACCACCTAAATAATAATAGTAATAGTGTATATATTTCCAAGAAATGGTAATCGTAATTACATACAAGCAATCATGAAATGAATCAAAATTTGTTCATAATAAAATCGATGACATGTGGCTAAAAGATAAAGTCAGATGATATGGTTAAATCACAACATTCACAAGTTGCACAAGTAGTCTTATTATACAACGAAGGCACAAAAGCTTCAGAAAGTGCCTTTCGAAATGTCAGAATTCAAGAGGGTAGTAACATAATCGAAGAAGAATTGCTTTCGCTTTTTGTAGAGGCAGATTCGAACATCAAAATGTCAAGAATAACGGAGGCGCTTGGGAACATATTGTGTGGTTCGGTCAAATTGTTGACTTCGTCTCAATCTTAACTATGTCTTCTGAGTAAAACGGGAGCGTCGTTTGCGCACAGCAGCCGAATGCAGAATTGATGATGACGTCATCGAGACTGGGGACAGGCATAACGAAGATAGAATCGCTCGCTAATGGCTGCATTGAGAGCAGAGGCTACAGCGAGGCGTGCCTTAAGACTAAGCGTGGGAAGTAAAAGTCACATACTCATCGTCGGTCGGTAGGTTTACCGGCATCACAGTGCAGTGTTGTCTCAGAGACCAACAATAAGCAAAATCAATAAAAATGACTGTCAGGGCGTCCATGCAGAGTATCCAATAAATTATTGACGATTTTTGTTTAACCATAGTTTCTTGAACTTCATGAGAAGTTGAAGTCCAATGAGAAATTAAATAATATCTTGGAGATTTTTTATCAAAACTGTTGATAACTTTCAAGAGACTTTGATCTCTAATACTTTACAGTGGTTCAATTCAATACAAAGTCTTAATAATTTAAACTATCATTTAGCTATATAAGTGCCTATCACAAAGCATGGCTCTTGAATTAAAAAGTAAGGGCTAACTAATAGGAAAAATGTGGCTATGATAGGCCTATTAAAAAGGCCTATTTTTAAATGCGGGCACATATTAAATTAAATGCACTTGATATAAAAGATGACGTCGTTCAAGTGTCTCCAAATCAACAGCAAGGCACGTCTTGTCTCGAATCTTTCCATAACCCTGAAAAATGAAATGAAATGATGAAATGTGTCCCTAAAGGGCAGCATTTCCCCTATCTTTTTCATAAAATGAAAACTTATTTGACAATAATCTGAATGTTGGTATCGTCATGACTACGTTTATGAATATATGACTTGTAGGACCCCCCCCCAGAAGAGATGGGCAGTAAGCACTTTAGATGTCTTGTAAAAGTAAGTGTGTGGTGACTTTGCTGATGGGCTATGAATGTGAGAAGTTGGAATAATACAGTAATTCTGCTTGATATCTTCATTTGAACTCTACAAATTTCATGTGAAGTGGTCAAGCAAGTCCTCTTGCATGATGTGCGAGTTGCACTTGCACATTTGTGTGACGAATCTGACAACTCGGTCCTACATTTGTTGACATTCCAGCATCTTGACTTAATTTTCGACGCCTAATATATGCTTCATTACCTGCACATGAGGATGTGATAGAACTTCGCTTACTTCATCCGTTTAGCGTCCATTTCTCTACCTCCGTTGGGTTGGACGATTATTCTTCATAAATTACTACAGTCCCATTATTTGTAAATGCATTTATCCGAATTCTTATTTCATGAAAATTATTTGTTTGTTAACAAGTAAGGATAACAAGGTTGTAAGGTAGTAAGGTTAACAAGTAAGTTTGTTTCCAAGTTAGGATAAATACTTTTATCTGTCAAATCCAATTACTTTTTACAGTATATTGACGAGCATCATAGCTTGCATACCGGCATTAGCATCACTTTTAATGAATGAGATTCTTCTCTTTATTTCGACATTTCAATTGATAAATGATGCGTGCAATATGCCTCGGTCACTCATTTCTGCATTGTGTGAGGGTGAGAGAACGTTTCGTATTCGAGGAAGGTCAAAGTCACTAAAATTTCCCTATCAGATAGGGACAGGGTCAAACTCTGCATGCACGTTGCGCCTATCTTTGTCAATTGAGAGCGTGTCCATGATGACTTCATCCCGAAACTTCGCCACGATCCTGCGCTTCAACGACAGTGAATTAGATGAAAACATGCGGCTAACAAGGATCAGGGATGCAGCTAGAAATTATTGAGCGAATAGAAACAATGTACGTTAAATTTGGGCGAACAACACCTTTAACCTTAACAAATCATGCAAGGAGATCTAGATCTCCTTGTAAATCATGATTATGCGTTCAAGTATGCGTACTAGCTATCGTTAAATTAGTAGTATCGAAGAAATGGATATTGGATACTATCTCCTTGGGATACTATGATATGAATGTGGTTGATGATGTGTATCGGCCTGGACTTTATTACGAAGTCTGCCAGGATTGAGCATTTGAGCATGATACTGAGAACCTTGAGGACGTCAAGTTTGAATCCACATAGACACGCTGTAGTCACTAAAGTGAATTGTGTTCCAGAAAGGCATTATTGTGGGAGAAATTATGTGATTCAACAAAATTTCCCTTCTTTTTTATTTTAATGATTTCTAAACTAACAGTGCTTTCTAATAGTATTTCGTGGATATGAAATCTTTATTTTGCTATTCGTATGCGCCATGTCTTACATCTTTTCCCAGAAACGCCACTTTCAAATTATTGGAGGTTATGGTTTTGTTGCCTCTCTTCAAAATTTGTTGACACTGAGGATGAATTTCCCTTATTAATTAAATCCCGAATTAATGTTAACTAGGCTGACACTCATCTCTTGTCTGTCAATACTGACTTCACATTGATATCAATGATTGAGGTATTACTAACTAACTTAAAATGATTGGCATGAAATCAGCGCATGATTGGCATGAAATCAGCGCATGTATTTTCTTTTTTTTTTGATTTCAGAACCAAAATCGAAAAGTGCTCATGAAAACGATCTGACTGCTCTTTTAAAACGAGTGGATTCTGAAATAAGGTATGTTATTTCATGGTTGTAGTTTAATGAAGTTTTAAGTATTCTCGTTGCAATTCTCAAAGATATAGTTGTATCACTGTGGTTGACGCTACAGATTCTTTAGTAATCAAAATGTCTTCGTTGAATGATAAGACATGGTAAAATTCGATGTCATTATTACTTCATTTAACTCTGAACTTATTAAAGCTCACTCGTTGACATCAGCGATGCAGTGGCTATGTAGGAAACAGTTGTTTACTAAATGGCAGCGTCAGGAGATGCCTTCGCTATTCACGATTCATGTATACTGGCTAGTGGAAGTCTGCATGTCTCCGTCAGAAGATTAAAAAGATCTTGCTTTGTACACAGTACATAGAAAAACAAAAGCCAAACAAGAATGTCCGACAAATCAGAGGGCTCTCGGAACTGTCCTTAAATAAATGCGACCCTCCATTAAGCGCCGCAGCTGAGAAGTCAACTTTTTAATAGGCACCGCACCTCTGATATCAAGGAAATGAGATAGGAATAACTAGGTGTAGCACATGTATCATTTATTGAGCTAAAAAAGCCAAGAAATAGTTATCAAACGTGATAACAGTTAGTGATATTGCAGTGCTTGTAGTCTACATTATGATAGAAGTTACATAATGAAAGTGTCACATTCAACCATACACTCCTCATCTGATTTTATATCGTCATCGGCAAACCACCATGTTTGTCGGTAATGAATAGATTGGTGCTGCAGCAAGAAGTATGCTAGAGGAGCTTTGAGGTTACACCCTCAAACCTGGGGCCCAACTGACAATAAACGAGGAGTAAGAGTAAATAAGTAGGTAGGAGTTTTCAACTCTTGCTGATAATTTTCCGTAAAGCTCACATTCCTGCAATTAGAGTTGTTATTCAATTTGGACATAAGTGGAAAATCATGCACTTTATTAAACCCTGTCCTCTAATAAACGCTACGGCGAAGAAGAAATACAGCATATTCTTATTATTCTTTTTTAAGAATGTTAGATGCTACGGATCAGTCTTGAATTATATGAACAAGTACAAGAGAATTTTGACCTGATAAACCTGAGATTTTTGCGACTTATAATTGTGATTGTTTCTGCTATGTTCGATATCAAAACAATACCAACGTAGCCTTATCTAAGAATCTTATTTGTTTCTGAACAGTAGGACAGAGACCAGTCATCGCGATAATTACTCCACAACACCCTCAAAAGCATATCAAGACAACATAATCAGCAAAGATGATCTATAAATCCGAAAGTATCCTTATCACCACAGTAATTGCTCAAGACACGGTGCTTTTCTGATGTCATACGATTTCCTGTCCGATAGACTGATACCACAGCAGAGTACTGTGCGGCAGCATTCGCATCTCCACACACTCAAGCATCTTTTCGTTGCATAAAAACAACGGCCATTACTCGGTGTCAAAAAAGCATGGCTTTCCACATACATGGCGCTTGGTCCTCAAAGATGGTTCTTTGGACGCCAAGTTGGATTGCAGTTCATGGAATTTAGACCATCCACATCTTATTTTTGCAATTACTTCTGAGTGCTGACTGAACCCTTCCTCAGCCATTGAGAACGCCCCCAAGATAGGAAAAACTGTTCACACTCTCAAGGCCAGCTCCGAGCTTGTCAGCACATTCCCTAGTCAATTTGACGTCTGCTGATGTACTGGTTTCTCTTAACTTCGCTGCATCTCGCTTCTACCCACCTAATGCAAGACGTACACTGAATAGAGTTTGCTTCCGACTCCGGTGCCACATACACTTCATGGCCATTTCGCTACCTCGTGTTTACTTTCAATGCAACCTCTTGCTCCACTAACAGTACTTCGGTCTTTCTTATGTTCATCTTCGACACTAGTTGTATGAAATTGTTCATTCAGTCATTCAGCACAAAACAATTGGAGTAAAACTGATAATCCTTTAACTCATTACATTACTTTTGACGCTTCAAAACTCATAAATAATAATGAAATTTCATAACATAGAGATGGGAATATATACCATTACTATTTACGCTTCAGAAGTCATGAAAAATAACAAAATGTCTAATAATTACTGTTGTCCATTAAACTTTAGGTCTCCATCATAATACGTGACTAGCAAACTTAGCTATTCGATATTCGGTTTCGTGGTAAAAATGAAATGAAATCAGGTAGCGACTTTATAAACACCTTGTATAATGGTATAGTGTAGGTATTTCAAGGAGTAAACCGTACGTAAATTGTGAAGTAAACAATTCCATTTGTTCTACTGTGTAGACCCACGGGATATATTATTACTCGGTTGATTGTGAGACTCATTATGCATGCCAAGAAATTTTGATTCACTAAACTCTCCCTCATATCATGACATTTTGGAATAACATAAAGCTCAGAAAAGTTGTAATTCCTGCTTGATATAATTGCCGAGAAAATGTTTATACATTCGAAGAGGTTTCGCATGCGGCGCCTTAAACAACTCAAATTCTACCACTTATACTCCTAAAAGGTTGGAGGTTTCGCCTACGTTACTTTGTCTCAATATGGTTGAGCTCTAATTAATTATTATCCGTGACCCTAGAGCATTAATAATCAATGTATTTTTAGTCGCAGCATAGGGCCTGCAGTGTGTAGGCGCATAACATAAAAGGTTCATAACTATTTAAAATTGACTCTTGGATTGCTTGTAATCATCTCAAAACTGAAAATGGCACCGGGAAAAGTAACGTATGGTCCCTCCTAGAAGAGATCTTCTGGATTTTTTGTAAAACCGTGTTATCATCCTAGTTTGAATTTGAGTAAAATTTCCTTGCAGAAAGCCTGAAAATTTTCGTTCAAATATGACCCTGAATTTTCGTAAATTTCCCTTGAAAACACCTGGAAATTTTCATTGAAATTTGCGCGGACACCCTGCATCCATGGAGCGCGACCTGCAAATACCACCCAAGCAGTTAATCAAAAAGGCATTTGTCGCCTGGACCTTCAGGTTTTATGGGCTCTCATCCCTATGTCCCCCTCATGCGAAACCTTAAAATCACCACTCGATCGGGTACTTTTAGTTCGACCGACTTCCTACGACACTTTCGGGGCTCGATCTCTAGAACAGCGATAAGTAGACCAAGCACTGAACCAATGATCGCTGGACCAAGTATTTAATCACTGCACCACACATGACCATATGGAAATATCTGCATATACAAATTACATAATAGATCATAAAGGATTTATCGGGTGCGCTTCCAGCTATGAACTCATTGTTGAAATGAATTTTTGTATCGTGGGGAGCATGTCATTAACAATGTGCTAGCATTTAGCAAAATGACTTACTGATGAGGCTATCCAAGTTTCATCATTTTCTTGAAACATTGCATAAAATTGCTCGACTTAGTACTGGAGAAAGTCGGGGATTCCGATATACTTTGGACAATTCTTTCATTTACATATATTTTCATTTGTAGAAAACCTGTTAGTGAGCCATCGCAATTATCATCCGTCGCCCAACATATGGTATCCAATCTGATAGAGCAAAATATTATGCAACCAATGTGCGCTGTTCTTGAAGCAAATGAAACCGAAAACAATGTTGTTGATGAAGCGGGTGAGTAGCGAGGTTTTACATGTTCTTTTCATGTATTTCAATAATCTGACTATAATTACGACGATGCTCAAAGCAACAGCCTATAACATCCATTGAATTTATACCAAGCTACATGGATGCTCCTTGAATTTAAATGACTGAAGTAGGCGTTGTGAAAGTAGAAGAGGAATTCTTAGCATTCGATAAGTGCTACAAACTGGAAAATTTTCTCGGATTTCATCCGATTCGTGAAAATTTTTCTTATTGTTTTGGTATAACCGCCCGGTGTAGGACCATGTTTCGAACACAATTATGCTTATTAGAAACATCTTTTCTCTCCTAAAAAATCCACAAAATATCTTCCAAATATTGTACATTTTGTAGTTTGTATATCACGTTACGTCATTGTGATTACGTTGATGACATATCAATGATTCTATTCTTACAAACAGAAAAATCATAAACATGGTCAGCGTTCCCAGTCCGGAGCGACATGAATGGCCTGAATTTCAAATAACAAATTTTCGAAAATTTTAATTACGGAAAATGTGCCAATTTTACAACATTAAACCAGCGCCGCTGCTTATCTTAGTATTTTATTAGAATCTGCATGTGTAATGATTACTAGCATATTGAAATGCATCGTAAAATGATTAGTTTGAATATGCTTCAATATTACAAGGAACGATTTCGTTAATATTTTAATTTTCATAGAGTGCATTTGTATGCTCTATGTAGCGTTAGAGCAATTTCTTGAAAATTTAAAGTCACTAACATATTAACGACACGAAAATTTACAAGTTAACAGCAAATATTTTTCAAGCAGAAAAGAGAATAGCAAAAACTCCCAAAGTAATTTAAAGTCGTCGATGTGATAATAAAGTTAAACTCGCAATATACCTATTTTCTCCGTTCATCGCATTTGGTGTTCGATCACGATACATAGTGATGATCCACTTGTAATAGCGTTATTACCAGATCGGCCACCGAAGGCGCTGGACGCCAAAGATCTGTCTATTACGAGGTTGAATTCATTAATGTATCGACGACCTGAAATTACTTGAGATTTTGCTACGCATTTTTGTTTGAAAGTCATTATGATATCCCATCGTCTGGTCAAGTCAAATATGGTTCTGCGTCAGAGGAATCTACGAGCCTTAAAAAGGAAATTAGAAGACATATTGATAAACAATGTTTCTATTTAATACACCTTTTTTTCATTATATTCACTCATTTCATCATTTATGCATAGCGCAGGGATGGTCCGATGTGACGAAATGTGACAATTTAGGAATCTCGAAAAAACGTGACAAAATGATGATACATTGAATTCTTGGTGTACGAAGAGCAAGACTGATGAACATTCTGCATATTGTGTTCTATGTGAGGAAGAAATATCTGTCAAAGATAGAGGACGGGACGCATTGATTCGACATTTTAGGAAAAAGAGTCATATCACTTCAGCTAATGAGAGCCGCGATGACAATTCGCAATTGAAACCGCTACGTTCAAAGCAAGTTACAATTGAGAGTTGTTTTTCGGGAGGCATCACCTCCACAAGTTCCACAGCTAAGTCAGAACTTTCCTTTTTCGACTAAGTCACCGCTGCTGAGGCTATGTGGTGCACAACCGTTGCTGTTACTCACCTTCCTGTAAAGATTTCTGACACCGTGACCCCTGTTTTTGGTGCTATGTTCCCAGATTCCCAAATTGCAGCTTCTTTTTCATGTAATAGGAGTAAAACGAGCAGAATTCTCTCAGACGGTCTAGGGCCACATTTTCATGAGGTAACTGCTAATGAAATACGAAACAGTGGTCCAGCATATACATTGGAAATCGACGAAACAACGACAGCAAAGCACTGGCGACAATTAGAAATCTTCGTAAGGTACTACTCCGAAAATCGTGAACGCATTGTCGTTTGTCATCTGAGCTCCATTACTCTTGGAAGGGCTCAAGCTCATACGCTATGCTCGAAAATCTCCGAAGTGGCGACGCCATTGTATACGTCAAAGCTTCTGCAAATATCGAGTGACGGTCCAAATGTCATGAAGTCATTGACCAAGCAAGCGAAAGATGAGATAAACCCGAATCTTGTAGATATCGGTCATTGCAACATTCACAAAGTGCACAACTCATTTTCTCAAGCTTACGAAACATTTGGGGATGACGTTGAACATCTTGGGATTGAGCTGTTCTATTATTTCAAGGTTCTATCATACCTGTTAGACGAGAGGATTTTGAAAGTGTGCAGACAAAGCTTGGCATCAAGAAACACGTTTTTCTCCGCCATGTCGAGAGTCGATGGCTTACCTTGCAGGAAGTCACTGTTCGTCTGGAAGAGCAATATTATGCAATCAAGTATTATTTCCTGAAATCGAAGTGTCTTTCTCAAAATGACCGAGAAAATAGCGAAAGAATCAGAAGGCTGATTAGAATTGTGAACAACAACCTTCTCCTCATTGAAATGCAGTTTTTGAAATCGGTGATCGTGATTTTTACAAAAGTGACGCGGCTCTTCCAGTCGGAAGCACCATTGATTCATATACTTTATGAGGAATTATCAACCCTCGTCACCACCCTTCTTCTTCGCATTGTGAAACCCGAGATTGTTGATGGGAAATATGGTGCGGACCTTTACAGCATTGATTATCGTCAATCATCCAACCAAGTGCGTATTCCCGAAATCGGAAATGAAGCTTTGACAACATTGACGACGAAGCTGAACAGCCGCGAAATATCACAGCGTGATTACATCGAGTTTCTGAATCGAGCTAGGCTCTTCTACGAAAACGCCATTGCGTCTCTTTTGAAGACGCTGCCGCTAAAAAATAGCATTCTCCGTGACCTCCGAGTCTTACGTCCGAATTCGAGGACAGAGGCTGCATCTGTCGAGGCATTAAGAAGATTAGCTGTTTCGATCAAGCTTTTCCCTCAAAAAAATATTGACAGGCTGATCGATGAGTGGAAGCTTTTTCGACATGAGACATTGCCGCCAATGGATTTCTCGTCTGAGCAGCAGGAGGAAAGTGATCCTGAAATATCGGACGACGATGTGGATGAAGAACTCCATGAGCGCATCGATGACTTCTGGAGCAAAGTGTTCCATTTAAAAAATGCAGCCGGATTTCAGAAGTATCCAAATATCGCACTCTTTATAAAAATGACCCTCACTTTCAGTCATGGAAATGCGGACGTTGAAAGGTCCTTCAGTGAAAACAAGTTGATACTCACTTCTCAGAGGACCAGAATGAACGATGCAACGTTGAACGGTTGCAAAGCAACTTTATCGTATATGGCAACATACGATAGAAGGCCAGAAAAATTGCCTACGACCAACCGTGTTTTTAAGGCTGTCAATGGAGCTCGAGCTCGCTACATCACTAGGATTGCCGATGAGAAGCGTATAAGGACTGAAGCACAAATTCAACAACAAAAGGAAGACAATAGAGATGATAATGAAAATGAAGCCCTTAGGAAAAAATCAGAGGAAGCAAAGGCAGATATTGCCGAGGGGAAGCATCTGAAAAGAGAAAGCATGGAATTGTTGAAACAGGCAATGCAATCAAAAGACTTCAGCAAAGTCAGTGCTGCCAACGCTCTGTTGGAGCGTAGCCATGAACTTGCACAAAAGGAGAGAAAAGAAAGAAAGAAGTGGAGGAGGAATATCAAGCTAAGAAGAAAAAGAATCCTTAGTTTGCTCGTAATGATGACTGGTCTAGTGATAATGATATGCTGATAGTGATCATCATCGTACGGATGATAATGATGACCGTAACATTTTCTTCTTGTTTCTCCAATGTCGAGAGTAATTGATTTTAAAATTTTGATAGTATTGAAATTTTATTGTTTGCTTGTTTTCCAAAGGTGAACACGTTTCTAGAACGCTTTAAGATACACATTCGTACACAATCAATCTGTTATGAATCTACACATATGTTTAGAAAGAGCTAGGAAGTACTGTAATCGATCTGTTGACTATTGAACCGAATCACTGTAATTGATTTCTGCCATTATCCTTGACACTTAATTCATCAAAGGAATCTTTCTTTGTACATAAATTAGTAGTTTCAATCTTTCGGCATCTAAACATCGAAGTCGGTAGGTTGGGTTTCTGAGTGTTGAGGAATTTTAAGTTGGAGAATGTTTTTTGTGATTCGCTAGAATTTAGGAGGATATGTATTAAAACCCATACGAGTTACTATTATCCTCGCTCTTTCCAAATAATGCATGTATTTTGAGTAGCGGAGACATTTTCAAGATATGGATAATTAATTCATTCTTGATTACATTTTTTGATCATTTTTTTCTATATGTAATACTGTCTTCTCTTTGCATATTATGTCAGTGATGCAATTTGTTTATAAAGTTGTTATTTTTTTGCTTTTACATTGTGGCCAAAGAAGTACAATCAAATTAGAAAAGATGACATACGCTTGTAGATGCTCTCTTGGATTTTTTTGTTATTCCAATTTTTGTAAATATAGATACGTAGTGAATTACTCTACTGTTGATATCAGCCTTTTGATCATGTACACTAGTTGGGATGTGATTGTGTACTACCTTTGATGTACACAATGCGCAGGTACTAATCTTAATGATATGAAATTCAGTACAGAGGTTAAGTGAAAAGAGCTTTTCCGTCGCTGTAGCATTTAGACCGTAGAATGAGTCGATCGATGTCTGTGTTTTAAGCTCCAGGTACCAAATACCAGAGATAAAGAAATAAAGGAATAGGCTTGCGCTGTGGAACTGCATTGCGCGCCTAGGATGTATTTTCACATGTCAAAATTGAATTTTGGTATGTGACAAAATGTGACAATTTGTCATTTCCGAAATGTGACACAAGCCCTGAAGTTGCGGACCATAGCTGATAGCGGCTGCAAGAGGTTGCTGAATGTGCATCTTTCAAAGGAGATGTACCGTGTTTATTAAATGTGGTTTATACTCTTCAGGAACATCGAATGAAAAGCGATTTGCTTTACCTTCAAAGTCCTTGGCTCGTCAGTTGAAAGTCAGCAACAGCTTCAAGCTGGAAAAGAAAATCAAGAAATTCCTCGAAAAATTGGGTAAGAAATCATTATAATACTTTCTTTCATCATTATTTCTTCCAATTGATTTGCTTCATTGAAGAATTTAAAATTATTCCGAAACATTGAAGTGCATTGGAAGTTAATTTCGTTGCATGGGAAGAGTCAAGTATGGTTGCGTTATCAAAATTTGCCTACAATTGATTTCAATCACTACGCAGTAATGATCTTCAGGCAGAAGTATGTGTTGAAAGTGTCTGATATCGGACTCATCTATCATGTTTTTGTCAAATTCAGTAACTAATTTGTCATTATAGTGAGTAGATATTGTATTTGCTTTATTAGAAAAGGGGGAAATAAAAATCAGCCTTCCGGTCTTACAATTTGGTAAGTTGTAATTTGTTGATTGTTTCTTCGGTGTAAGTCTGTTTTACGTTGGATGTTTTCGTTAAAAATCGTAATTTGTAATTTTCCCTTAAGAACTTTTAGATGATTAATTTATTTTTGAGTTCTCTTGTGTTATCTTTCATTGGAAAAAAACTTTGAGTGATCATCTTCACGTTAGACCAGTGGTCAGTGAAGTAAGATGGGGGAACGTTGTTCCTGGGGATGCGATTCAAAGGATTTCCAAAATTGCAGAATTGCATGGCATTGTCAGTTCCCGAAATATTGAATGAATATATTCTTAAGTGTGTCTCTGACTGACTGTGATGTTCCACTGCTGTTTTCTACAAATAAAATTGTACTCTGCATTAGGTGCCTACGTCAGCCGATCAGGATCCAGTATTGCCTGAACACGACTGCGTAGTGTCTAAGAGATGCATAATTAGTGAAAATGGTTTGTAACACATCTAGTCATGATATCATAATACAGAATTCTCCATTCAATGACGAGTGATTTGCCCCATGGACATTAGTGTATTGAATAGGCATTGGTTAGTCATTTTCTCGCGAGTTTTAACTGGAATACCAAGTATTAAAGATGTTAATTACTTTTACTCGCTTTATTAATTTCGGCCTCCTCGTAGGCCATCATCAGAAGCCGATAAACTAAGCCTGCTTCTGATGATGGCCTAAGAGGCCTAAAAAGTGAGTAAAAACAATAACCATCTTTTATACTTTTTTCTCAATTAAAATTCATGTTTTTTTCATGATATTTTTCATTTTACATCTCCGCCGAATTTTGTGAGAATGATCAATGAAAAAGAATGGCAGCTGTGTAAACATTCCTGGCATGTGACGTGTATGTGATTTAAAAGCTTTGCTTACCTGCCCGAAGCCAGCAGTGGAGAATTGTTTGTACATTCTTCGAGGATAAGAATTCCATTGTGATGAAGCATAAAAAAATCAATTGTTAATGATTATCGGAATGATAGAGCCTTGTAACACATTCAATTCTCATACGAGAGTGAAAATCGTCGCAGTCCTCATTTGCAATAAAATTAAATCCTTAGTAATTAGAGAATTAATTGAGGTAGTCCTATTGAGTACTGATGACTGAGCAACCTTGTTGTTACCTTTGGATTAACCAACCCTGAAAAGAACTCAATTTAGCCTTCTCGTGAAAGCGACTTGAAGTTGGCAAGTCACTCTCAAGGAATTGTCTTCAATGAAATAAAGAAGTAATTTGATAAACGGTAGGTATTTGTAATGTTTAGTTTCATAATCTATATTATCCTATTTGCCTATTTATGTTTTACCCTCAATTACCAACGGATGGAAGAATAAACGCCATATTTGATTCATAATTTACAGCCAAGATGTTTGTTAGCTTATCTGACTTAAGCTTGAAGAGAAGGTTCATGATAGAAGTGACTGTGTACACCCGATTGTTATTTCGGTATAAAATTATTCACTTCAATTTTACGTAGCCAACAGATCACTTTGCTCTCCTATCTCCTGGATAGCACAGAGCTAGAGCTGCTGACGTTCAGTGGTCGCATTTGAGCACGAATTCGTGTTTTGGCCCAAAAATCAAAGCAGGTAGGGATGTGACAATCATGAACCTTGACCTGTGATTTTTTCACATGCCAAAAGGGCACTCCAGTCTATTATGCAAATTTGATTATTTATTAATGATAAGATCATTAATTACCAAAAACTCAAATATTCTCTGATAAGAATTTCACACATGATGCATGATAAAATATTTGTAAATTTTCGCAATCATGTCCACTTTGGTTTCGTATGAAGCACATGTCACTAGTCCTACCTATCAATTTGTTGCTTTCATAAAATTATATGTTTTTCATACTTAATGCATAATTTCCTGTTCGTGTTATTTTCTTGCATCATTTATGCAAGACTACTTGTAGTACATATACGACTCCTCTGGATGTACGTGTATATGGTGTTCTCGGTATTCTTACAGATTTTTGCCACTACTTTTGTTTTGCATAGCATTGCATATTGAACAGTTATTTGCTATTCCTGACGAACAAAATGCGCTTTCATTTTATACATCGGTTGACTTCAAATGAAATGCTAAAATCAACCATGCAATGGAAAGCATGTGTTGCTCTGCTGCTTTGCAGAACGTTTACCATGATGATTATGATTTTCCGGTGTATTGTAAGGAAAATCTGGTTGATGGAAAGCCCTTCTATTGCTTCAAGAAAATTAGCAGGTGATCACGGGTTGCGAAGACCTTCAAATAACAAGAGGACAAGAGGTCATTGCATTTTTCGAAGATGACCCTATTAATTTGCAAAAGAAGTTGGACTTGCTTTGTCCTTTGTGAGCAAAGTGGTCAAGGAAGATGAGAACAAGCATTGGAAGGATGCAATGGTACCAGAATTGAACTATGAAGATATTCCTTATCGGCTTCAATTGTCGTTCGATGACTGAAAGCTACATTCATGATTCTGATTGCGTTTTAGATATCAAGTGATAAGGAAAAAATTAATCTCATTCTCAATGTGCACGCAAACCGACACAAGCTATTCGTGTATGCCTGCACAAACCCTCACTTGATTGACGAGAATCCGATGTGGTCATCTTTGCTCTTTCTCGTTTATCATCGGTTGACCCAAAAGTTTCGCGTGCGAGATCACTTTTGATATGGTCTCTCCTCATGATGGAATTAGTTACCTAGTGACGGAAGAAAAAATCAATGCAAGGCTGTGCAAAAATATTTTGTTGAACGAAGTACTTCCAGTTACAGCACAATAACGAAGTCGAACATGGATGCATCAATAGAACGTGATGAGCATCACCACATCAGGCTCTGGAAGCACGAGAACCATTTAATCAAAATTGAATAATTGTTGGATTTGTCGAGGTTGTTCCATTCATAGTACTCCAAAAAGCCCCGAAAAATATAATTCATTAATTTTTTAGCTTGTTACGAGTACAAGCTAAGTATGATTGTTCGTTCTACACATATTTTTCTTAGTTGTTATTTTGTAGATCCTTTTTATGATTACATACGCTTGAAATGATTACGCCTGCGCGAGAAAACATACTATGTTTCGAAATTCATAATTTTTCAAGCTTTTACAAGTTGTACATCACTTCAAAAATCTATTTTGTAAGATTCAATTTTTGAAAAGGCAAGGAAATGAAATCCAGAAAATCACAAATCTGGTCTTAAAACTCCAAGGTAAAGGGGGTCGGGTTATACCTGCGCAGATTACTTGACCTGCATGGATTCTAGAGATTTCACTTCGGAAACACTGTTTAAGTTTACGAATCACAGATAGACGAGATGACGCTTTTTTGCTAACCATTTTGGTGTGCTCTTTCCAATTGAGATTTCTATCGAAAATCACTCAGAGAATTTTCAAATAAGGAGTGAGAGAGATATCGCTTAACTTAAAGTCATCATCTATGAAATTTCTATTCTTCGTCGTAATCATGCATTGCGGACATTTTTCTTACGCTGATTTCCAAACGGTTGCATTCTTTCCATTCGAGTACATCATTACAGGCCTCAGCAATAGGGCTAACCTGGTCTGTTTTCCGAATATTTGCAACCAAGGTAATATCATCGGCATATTTTACTGTCAGTATGTCCACTCTGTCATTTTGAAGATTCGAAATGAAATAATGAAAGAGGATCGGCCTCACGCACGATCACTGAGGAACACCTCTAGTTACTCTATCGCATGAGCTTAACAATTCACCGCACTTCACGCGAATCAATCTTGAAATCAAATAATTTTTGAAAAAATGAACAAAGAAGTCAAGTTATCTTCCTTCATATCTTTCTCAACAAGGTGTTGTGCGGAACTTTATCAAAACTTTTTCGCAATTCAGTGGTGAGGTTATGACTTGCAGTCACATTGTCATTACCCACGTTATTCACTGTAAAGTTTTCGATTTCTAAGAGTGCGCATATCGTCGAGCTTTTTGATCGAAAGCCATAATGCAGCTGTAGTGTTTGATACAGTGTATATCCTTATCCAATAATAAGTGTCATTGAACAGTTGCTGCTGGGTATGTGATGAATGATTAACACAGGTAGGACGCAAGTTGAACGTTCGAACAGTAGTCTCTTAGAAATATTAGCATTTGCTCCATCCACGAAAGCAGAGTTCTTTAGCGTTAGGAAGATGTTATTTTGTCATCAGTTTGGGCCTAATTTTATCTACTGTATGTAAGTTATCCAATAACATCAAGTAATGCGTCATCATGTACAAGGCTATTTGAAGGGAAGGTAGACATAAGGAAATGGCTTCCATTTGACATACTATGAATAGAGATATGCCTCGATTTTTGATCATTTTCGTCATCAATAACGAAACCAGACATTCAATAAAATCTCCTGTTCAATATCGCAATTTTTATATTGCTTTATTAGTGCCGAAGAGAATATTTCCGAAAATATGACGTGCTCACTTGTAATGAAATTGATGAAGCCTATTTCAATCTTTTTTATGCTTTAACGTCATTACTCTCCATGCTGGGGTCTAGGTTGGTGTTGACATAGTCAGACTTTAATCTAGAGCGCTGTGATCTTTTAGTCCGGATGCCCTTCCTGACGACTTCCATTGACACTTTCGGAACTCAGCCACTGGACCGGAAGATCGCTAGGCCAATCACTTAAGCAGTGTGCCACGGAGACAGTGTAGCAAGTGATTTTAAAATGCAGTTTCGCAACCTTGATTTTTGTGTTCATTAAACAGACCCATAAGTGATTATTGATGCGCTTATTTTAAATTTTGTATTCTGTTCCCGTAGGTCATTTTCCTTTAACCTCGCGATCTGAAGAGGAAGATGAAGGTTTGGATGATGATCCCTCTGATGAAATTCTTGGCCTTCTTCGACGGAAACAGCGAGAATTTCGACTGCTTAGTGAATATAATCGATCTGTGATTCGTCGTGTTTCTCAATGCGTCCGACGAGATCTTCAGCGCCAAGAAATTCTTCGCCGACTCGCTGTTGCAGATGCAGATGTAAGCAATCAATTAAATGTTACTCTTACTCATATCTGTCTATCAAAAGTTGCAAAAGAGTTTTGTCAATTAACCCAGGCATTAAATAAATGCAGCGCAAGCTCAATAAAATTCTCTTATGATTTTTACCCAAATCCGCAGTTAAGAAATATTAGGTCTGACATTGTTTTTTTAAAAAATAAAATATTGCATGTGTAAGCTTGTTTCTCGTGCTTCTTGCTGCCCACAGAATCAATATCAGTATTGAAAATAAAGAACTTCATCTTTCTACATGTACTTAGAATCAAAAATGATAGGACTCCGCATCCCTAATGTAAACTGTAAGGCCCTTGAGAGTATCATGACTGAGAGTGCAAAATTAGATTCATGAAAATTCATTAGTCATGGAAATGTCATTTTCCATTCATTTTCAGGTAATGGAGGCATATAACAAAATCATCAGTTACCGTCAAAAGAATCGAGCTCCAATCAAACGTGATCGTGACCTCGCTTGGAAGACTTTACGTGAAAGAAAAAAAATATTGAAAGAATTGGAAGAATTCAACCAGAATTCGTGATGTTGTTAATTTTGAATCCGACTTCATCGTTCGCATTTTAAGGACGTCATCAATCATCAACGCCATGAACAGTCTGAGTGGTCAGACTAGATCTGTAATTGTGTCATCGAAGTTTCGATAATGCATATGGCTCTTCACTTTGTGTATTCTCATCATACTTCGTGTAAATAATACGTTACTCCAACTGAAATGAAACTCATGTCGTCACCTGAGATTGAACATATTTCGAAATTATTGACTCAGTGTAATTTGAACTACACTACAGGTAATTCTGAACGCATTTGAAGAAACCTCACGCAACACGGTCATTCTGATTTGGGGGATTAAAAGAAAAGCCTTCGTTGTCTATCGCCGGATAAATAAACTCATTAAAGTTGAATTCTTAAAGGAGAAAGATCTTGACCGTGGGAGCGACACTGCTTAAAAGCATTGGTCGATTGAAGTAACTTAATCAATTAAAGGTATTGTTTTCATATTGGTAGACAACAAAAGCCTATCCTACGATCCCCCAATTGGCAATAAAATAATTCAACGTTTTGAGATAACGATTTGACTGTGATATGAATTTAGTTAATTTAAACTTGATGAGTCAATGACTTTGATTGTATCACACGCAGCTTTTGTAAAGTTGTTACTTTTCATAAGTAGTTGTCACTACTTGACAAGAACATTCAGTATTCTGAAGAGAAGGCAGTTGTAACCGAATGAGCATGAATTAAATCCTTAGATTTAACTTGGTCTGTTTATAATGTATGAAAAGTGTGCTCTTCCGTTAAAATGTATGGTAGAACATACGTTGTTATCAGTGTTCCGTGATAATCATATACGAGTACCTTATTCTGATAAACCTCGCATTTCCATTGAACAAGCTGTATTTTTAGAAATAGACGTCCAATTTGCATTAAGTTATGTCCGGACGTCCTACATATTCAATTCCTTCAGATCTCCACCTTTTGTGTCAAAATTCTATGTTCTCCACTTGGCTTTGTAAAAATACTGCGATGTTTGCAAATAAAATTGCATCAAGATTCAAATTACTTTTCATTTTATTTCTGCTATACTTACGTAACAATCAATGTACTGTTGGCAGTAGGCGGTTTCTGAACGAGGTATGCTGCATTGGTTTTAGTAATTCAGACCTGCCAACTGTCCCGGATTTTCCGGGACAGTCCCGGATTTTGGAGCTGTCCCGGAAAAGTTAAAATGCTGTCCCGGATTTTGAATTTATTCACCTAAGATGAATTCTAGATCGTTTAAGAACGCATATTTCAAAAATATGCGCTGCGCGCGCAATCCTAAGATAAGGAATCATGCATGACGATGAAGTTTGTGGATTTCTTAGTGGCATTGTCTTTTCACGCTGATGTCTTTTATTAATCATTTTGTAGCCCGGATGTATTTCCTTCTATTGAGTTTAAAAAAGTTAGTAAGTGTGTTCCAAATTTGCATTCCAGTTTTTGCGACGAATGCTGTTAATAAGGTGGGATGTATCTTGTGATCTTGCTTTTAGACTGATCTTTCTGTCGAGACATAGCAATACTGGCAGATATGTCAGTAAAGTCTCGTGTCAGAAAGGCTTTACATTTGAACAGGTTTTTGAATTCATTGCACGGCATCCTAGATGAAAGCGTCCGTACCTTGATCTTAGAGTTTGGTTTCTCGAACCTATGGGTAGGAATCTGAATTTAACCAACGACAGATTTAACTGCTAGGATTTCAAGAGTTTCTCATATCGAAATGTTTATTCATTCGATCATTTGCCATCATAATCGACAAAATTCGCCAAGTCTTGTAGACCTTTAGTTTAACATTTTTATGGTCCACAGTTGCCTTGCTGTTGTGAAATAGACGTATTTATCATTCATAAGTGATATTTTTCTACTTTTGATTCCAAATCATAAATGGAGTCGAAAAGCTGATGAAATGGGATTGCTACTCGACCATTTTGGTAATACCGTAAATACCCGCATATAGGACGCACTTTTTTCTTCAGAAGTTGACCTAAAAGCCCAGGTGCGTCTTATCCATGGACTTATTTATTATAAAAATAATGCATTTATCAAAAATTTCCTATTAACATTTCATACTTGCAATATTTATCAATATATCAATACTTTTGACTGACAGGATGAGTGAGTCATGAATCAGCACACACTGCGATCGTAGCAATTGAATGGAGATGACTTAACTTAATGACACCGTTTCTATAAAAAATAATGGAAATTAAGGATTAAAATTAGGATGCGTCCTATACGCAGGCACACAATCTTTCCATCGCTTTTGGGGTCAAATATCCACTGCGTTCTATACATGGTATCGTCCTATACGCGGGTAGTTACGGCAATAAAATTTGTCCCGGATTTTCATGTTTCAAGGTTGGTAGGTCTGGTAATTTTACAAACAGTTAGCTATTATAGGACGAACCGAGGTCTTGGCAGGTAAAGAGTTACAAATGCTTGAAGCATTTCAGAACAACTGGCTGTGATAAATAACACCATGTGTCAAACTGAAAAGCTTAACTAAGTCCATATTTTGACGTTAAACATGCCTTCCAATCGATCAAAACTGCCGTTCTACAAATTATGAATATTAAAGTATGGATGTGTTGAGGCAGATAGACATCAAGAATTCGGGTAAATAACAGAGATCAGCCTGCCAAAATCAAATCATGTATTCTTACATGTGTCTCAGGCATGCTGCACAATAATTAGTGACCAGACTCTGCACCACATTCGCAGCAACGCAGATGTAATTGTCAATATAATTGATAACTAACACAAATATTTATATTTGCTCTATGTTTGCCCGAGGAATCCGTCGTGCAGTCATTTCAACTCGGTAAAGACAAAATTGGCTATACAATAAACTACGGTATTGCTCCTTACCTCAAGGAATTATTGCTTGATGATGTTTCGAAGTCCCCATATTTTGTATGCTCATTTGACGAATCACTCAAAGTTTCCCACAAGGGGCAGATGGATGTCCATGTGCGTCTTTGGCTAGATGATCGAGTGATGACAAGATGTGTCACTTCTCAGTTTCTTGGGCATGCCTCGTCATCCCAGCTGTTCAATGCCCTGAATGAGTCATTGAAACGCCTTGACACCTCAAAACTGTTGCAGATTGCCATGGATGGACCAAATGTTAATCAAGCGACATTTCGCTTGATGAAAGAGGGTCGAGAGCACGAAACCGATTTCCTTGAGATAGGAACTTGCTCTCTGCACATTGTTGATGGAGCTTTACGCACTGGAGACAAAAGTATCAACATCATGAAGTTCTTCGTTGCTGCTGGGAAGTTTTCAAAAATCTTCCGTCACGACGGGTAGATTACCTGCACTATTCGGTGACAAAAAGTCCTAAAGTTCCGCCAAAATATTGTGCCACTCGTTGGATTGAAAATGTAGCTGTCGCTGAAAAAGTTATCGAGGAAATCCCAAATCTGGAGGCTTACGTCGAAAATGTCACGAAATTCAAGAAGGAACCTGATTCGAACTCGTACAAAACGATGAAGGAAATGTTGAAAAATCCTCTACTGAAGGCAAGATTGTGCATCTTTGTTACGTTCGCCAAAGACTTGGAAATTTTTCTTGTCAGATTTCAAGCAGACAAGCCGATGGTACTGTTCTTGTTTGAAGCTTTTGAAATCATCGTAGGTACTCTCTTGAAGCGTTTCGTGAAGCCTAGTGTCATTAACAATCGATCCACAGTTCAGAAATTGAGCATTCCGATGACTCAAGATAGCTTCAAGGACTTGAAGGACATTGACATTGGATTTGCTGCGAAATCCGCGATTTGAGCGTGTGGCTCGCGCATCTCTGACAAGCAAATAGTCTTGAAGGCTTCCAGAGAATTTCTCAAGGGAATCTTTCTGAAGTTGCAGAAAAGGTGCCCGTTGAAGTGTCCTCAAGTGCAAGGTTCTGCATGTCTGGATCCATTGATCATGGCCTCGGAAAGTGCGCGGAAATTCGTTCTTTTGGATCATGCACTGAATGAGTTGGTTGCTAGCAAATGGATTTCGGGACTTGATGCTGATCAAGTGAAACGTCAGTACGAAACAGTGACAACAAAAGGACAGAAAGTGACCCTTCTTTGATCGTTCAATGAAAGTGCTGATCGACTCGACACCTTCCTGTTGCAATGCCTGCATGATGATTCCAACGGTTCCTCGCAATTTCCGCATCTTTTGAATTTCATACGCATCTTCTTGTGTCTGTCTCATGGCCAGGCCTCTGTTGAGCGCGGTTTTTCTGTTAACAAAGATACTATAGTAGAAAATCAGAAAGAATTGTCCCTCGTTTCCCAAAGGATCATCCAAGATCATACGAGAGCAATTTACGGTGGAGATGCGCGAAAGTTTGAGGTCAGAAAGAGGATGATCCTGTCAGCTAGAAACGCGGCTGCTCTCTATCGAGAAGCGAGAAAGGAGGAAGCGAAAAATTCTGCATTGTGTTCGAAAGAAAACCATGAACGAAAACGGAAGATGATAGAAATCAAAGAAAAAGAAGAGATGAAAAAGAAACTTTTGCTTGAAATTGACCAAATCTATGAAGATATAAACGTATTGACAAAGTAATCACTCTGACATGTCTTAGTGCAATTATTTTTGCTTATTTTGTTTTAATCAGGTTGCTTTACACACAGGGTCGATTTTTTGCCAACTAAAACCAGTGGTTAAAATCACACACACAATGTGTCAATAATCACAGGATATCATTTTTCAAATCCTCTGGAACATTTGACGATAATTGATAAACTTAAATGTTGAATACCGTTACCTTAATCAATTTTTATCACAGAGGCTAATATGAGAGTAACAAATCGACCCTTGTGCATTGTAATATCCGTTCTTGCATTTTTATGCTTCGTTAACAAGGTAGTCTTTTTTGCGATCTTGTTTTCTGCTTCCCAGAGCTGCATATTAAAAGGTCTGTAATTTTTACTAGTCAGTACTACTTTGTTATTCAGTTTAAATCATTTTTACGGGTTGTTTTTAATGACCGGTTTTGTATCACACAATCATGATGATTGTTATCAATATACGACCTACTGTGTTAAACATTATTTTATTTTACGTTCTATCTTTTCATGTACCGTGCATAACTAGGAGAACTACATGGCTATTATCTGTTTCCATACTGATTTCTTTCCATCAATCGCACAGAAATGAATATATCTAGGCATCATAACATGGAAACTACCTTGAATTGAGACTCGATCAAACCTAAAAGGCGACCTGGAATTTTTTTTGAGTTACCTGGAAAAACCTGGAAAAGTCAGGGAAAATGAAAATCCGAAACCGTTATACACCCTGTAGGAGCAACTTGTGTTGTGATTGTAATCAGTGGTAGGAACAGTTAATCGATTAGTGCGAAGGAATCAATCACGCGATTCCTGAATGACCCTCAATGAAATTTACTTCATGGGGAAAAAGTATGGCTTTCTCTACACGTTTGAGCGGCTACATCGTACCTACTGTAGGATCATTCATGGCTAGGATAAGATAATATCGTCGAATCGAGTGTTCTCGCCTAGCGTCTACTCCTCTTGTCTATGACCGTCACTCATATAACCTAAGCTCTTCTACTCAATATTCCTTAACTATTTCACCCCGAAAAAAAAGAAAAAAATCTCGCGTTTATCAAGCAAGTGGGATCGAAATTGAACTGCATATCAAAATACCCCAAATATTCTAGGCTATTTGATGATATATTCACACAAATATAAAGTATGTAGCAATAATTACGCATACAATTTGCCTTGAATATATTTTCTGAAACCTTAGGATGCAAATGATGACGATCCACACAAATAAATCCCCACATATAAAGTTAGTACGCTTTCGGTTAGAAGGTGTGCTACAAATGACACAGTTTCGATCATCCTTCGTATGCTGCACCAGATGTTTTTATATTGTGTATACACAATTCCCAATACATTGCTCAATTGGGGCTGACGTACTTGATCGGCCAAGTGGTACCATCAGTTTTTAAAAAAAACATCTGGATGCTGATCTACATGCTGACGTGACCATAAGTGAAACATCCGCTAGCTTTCCATCTGATAAAAGACAGTGACAATATAAGAAGCAGCTTAAGGAACGCTATTCTGGCTAATTTGTGAAGATCGTAAACCGCTGGGAGCGCATTGAGGCAATAAATATCTGAAGCCGCTGGGAACGGTTTTCCGTCTATAAAATTTTGCGAGCCTCTGTGACCGATTTGTTCGGGTGAAAGAGTTAATAAGAGACACATGGGTGTGGATGTGCTAGACAATCCGCAACATCGACAATTAATACCTGACTTGTCGATTAGGTACCTGCGAAACTTCGGGATTCGACTGCCGAATCACGATTCGATTCGAGAAAAACGAATCAATTCACGCCGACTGGCCAGAAATTATTTCAACTGTTTTCTTTAGATTTATAGCCTCTTCCCATTCGTTAATGCTTGAAAGTGACATTGCAATATGTTTGAGATGTTGGATTCTCATTTCTCGCTGATAGTGGTTGAAAGCGTCGGTTGCTGAACTGCGGCATTTATTCTATGTGCTGCATGTCGCTCAGATCAGGGCTTCGGACTCGGTCAATCTTTCTGACCGAGTCTGATAAGCTTCTCAATTTGCTAACTGATTTATAGCAGAAGTGTAAATGGCCCATTAGGAAGTCCGTGAGATTTTATCTTACAGGCTATAAGACATACGCTTTTCGGACTGTCATTCGTCAGGAAGCTTGGGCACAACACGTACCTTAATGAAACCGTGAATTATACCACATATCCTAAAAGTAAGCCATGACGTAAGGAAGCAAAATCAAGCAGGATATCTGATAAATGAGAAGAGATTGCTTTACCCATCAGCATAGCATCCGATTTTTTGACAGTGCTTTGCTCATGCTTCTAATAATGAGGCCCCTCCTATGACTTTTCTTAATGAGACGTTTAGCTTATGAAAGAGGTTTTTGCGCTTAACTCCTATTACTTTTCAACCACCCGATATACATGCAATCTTTGAGATAGGCCTCCAGAAGCTTCAGGGCAAGGGTTATTTTATCTGGACAGTATAAGGCCAAATCTTGACCAGAAAAATCTAGCTCACCAAATTTCAAAAAATCGCTTAAAATCAGTGAAATTCGTTCATTTTTTGTGATGGACTAATTTGGTGCGCTGACTAGATTCTCTTTCGTATTGAGATTTGGTCTTTAGACTACTCGATCTAAGTTCTAAGATCTTTCTACTGGATTTCTTTACTTTTCTATTTTTTCATCTGCAAGCTGGCTGGTCCAAGACTACAATAACTAGTTATACATCGAAGTGCTCAGAGTCTTCTGTAATCCTTTGCTTCTATCAGCTTGATTGAAAATTTAAGTAGAAGTCTGCATAGCTTATTTAGTAATTTAGGAACGTGATCTCCGCTAAAAACTGAATCTTTTGATATGAAGATTTTCACTGTAGGCTATACAGATACTTGTTCGAGTCGACACTCTACCTACAGTATATACTTGCTATACGGATTGAACGTAGGTAGTTATTACGGGCAGCTTGTCATTGGAAGTTGTAGGCATCAATAGATTGTTGCCAAAATTCCATTATTGTTTTCTGATCTGAAAATTGCCATAAAATTATAGAATCTACTGATTCATAAAAATTGGTGTTTCCCCAGGCTCAGAACTTAAACAGGGTTCATATACAAGTCCTGGAATTCCTGGAAAAGTTTTGGAGTTTGAATTTGTTCCTTGAAAACTTATTCCTGTGAGTCCATCAATTATTCCTGTGAATTTCAGTCGTACAGTTTTTACCAGATCAGTCATCATATTGATTTTAAAAGCTTTTGCCAGTAATTGTCTTTTCAATTGATTCATTCTCCGCATTTTTATATCATTTTGTTGACAAACCTTCTATTTCGAACAATTGATAATATTTGAATGTGTGTAAATGAATGGATATATTGCGGTAACTACATGTACACTTTTTTGTTAATGATTAATGGATTTCCCTAAGTTTTGGATGCACGTATTGCTATATCCAACAGTCAAGGTCAGAATTCTCTTTTTCGCTCTTATTTTGGAGATATTTGAAATTTGGACGTTCACACAGTCATCTATGCGGATTTAATTCATTGCAAAAAGATAAGATCTAAGTCATCATCCAATTCTTTTGTCTTGAAGCTGTCAATGTTATCGTACTATATTTGATGTTAGGGTGAAAATGGCATTGAAATGACAGATGAAGACTGGCATGAAAAGGGATGTAAAGACTAGCACACTTTTGGACATAGGGAGTTGTGGTCTTCATGTTCTCCATGGTGCATGCGCAACATTCCAAAATGCATCAAATTGGTGCTTATGTACATTTCTGAAGGCCCTTCATAATCTTTTCTTTGTCACCTGCTGGACGTCACGATTATCTCTTGATCAACGACCATGTTGATATAATAAATTCCGAAAAAGATTCATCCTTCCTGGTTCCATTGAAATACTGTTCGCATCATTGGTTGGATAATTCTAAAGCCATAGAGATCTTTGAAAGAGGCTTTTAAGAGCTGCCATGTATCAAAAATGTCCAGAATCGTCCGGTTTCCATGAGGCCTTTAAACAGAATCTTTCGAGACAGTGAAATTGAAACTGGCAAGCGATGCTGATCCAAGTTTCCGTCTTGCAAAATTGGAATTTTCAAAATTCGTTATCGATGTCATTGAACCATTCCTTCGACGCTTCCAGTGCGAAGCTCCCATGGCTGTGTTACATTTCGAAGAGTTAACTTTGATTTACACACTGCTTCTTCAGATGATTGTCAAACCAAGTTTGCTTGAGAATTTTTCAAACATGCCTGCGAAACTGACAACAAATGACCTAGACGATAAAGATAACCTTTTGCCTAGTCATCAGCTGGACGTTGGCTTTGGAGCTAAGTTACGTGTGAAAAAATTGCCTCCAGTCAAACAGATTGATTTTACAGAAGCCTGTAGAATGATGACAGTGACTTTTCTGAAAAACTTTAGGAACGGTCTCCTTTGAGTTTTCCACTCACAAAAGCTATTTCAGCTTTTTCGCCATTTTTTATGGCGAAAAATGCCTCGATTTTAAATAGGCGAATGTCAGATCTTATATCAGTTCTCAATGAAAGTCAGATGCATCAGTCAATGACATCAGTTGCTGATGCAGTAAAGCGGCAGTATTCAGAATTACTCATGAAGATGATTTCCAAAATAGGTTAGCGGAATTCACTATGATATCTCTTGTAGATGTGTTTCGGTATAAAATCATATTGAAGCAGAATATGATGCAAGAGCCGTACTACTATATGGCTGTGGACTGTTGCTCAGATAATCATGACTCTTCCTCATGGAAATGCACGAGTCGATACTGGCTTCTCCATCAATCAATCGCTATTGTTGCCAAACCTGTAAGAAAGCACGATTGTTAATCAGCGAATAGTGAATATATAATGCCATTCAGCGTGCAGGTGGCTCTCAAAACATCACTGTCACAAACGAAATTATGCGGTCTGTTCGTTATGCTAGACGAAAATATTAGGAAGCGCTCGACGAGGAGAAGAAGATGGAGAAAAGAAGCGGAAAGTGAGGAAACGTTTGTCCCCCAAAATCAGCAAGTTGGAACAGTCAAAGAAGAAACTGCAAAAGACCGCAGCAAGCCTATTACTGGTCATCAACAAGCAAATTTTCTATTTGAAAGAACAGCTGAAATAGCTTGTTTCCATTTTTAGGTTTTAGATTTTTTGTAAGTATGCCTGAGTTTTAGTTGCAATCTGCGTAACCGATTCAAAAATTTGGCTATAAAACTAACACTCTATTTATCAACCTATAGTTAAGCATTTTAAAAGAATATTACTACATCTTAATTAGTAAATTAGTAGCTGTAACCGATTCGAATGTTCCTATGAGCGACTGTCACACAGCGAAAGCCAGTGTCGCCCGTTGATAACGCTTCGGCTCACATCAGCCATCTTTTCATCTATCCATATTGATTTTCAAATGGAAGATGTTTCATGTCAAAGTAAAATATCTAAGAATGTAATAGTTATGAATAATATTGAGTTGCGAATGCGATCACGATTGAACTTCAAACCGGAAAAGGAATCCACTAGTAGGACATATTGTATTTGATCGCTTTAGGAAGAAAAATTCTTTGCACAAGGACTTATTAAACTGTGTCAAAGTATATGACGAGTTGTCTAATCAATTCATGATCCCTGTATCAGGTGTATCGAGATTTCTTGATCATCATTAACAACTTATCGCATTTTGTCTTTTTTAATTATCGCATTTTTTCATCATTATCGCACGACATGTTCTACTGTCAGCAAAATTATTCGCAATGAAAAATACACGTATAGTTTATCTACTGACAAATTTGTCCTATTCTCGATGGGCGTAAATTTTGGGTTGGGGTGTAAATTTGATGAAAATCCCTGCCCGGGACGTTGGATTCGACTCAAAATTTGCCGATTCGCGGGTCCCTATTGTCGATTTCACCCCAGATTTCCGTCGGATGTGGTATGACCTTACAAAAATCACATTCTGGTTCTCTAACGACTGAAATTCCATAGAATGCAATGTTGAACGAAAAGGAAGTCTCAAGTCGCGCGCATCCTTTTCTTTGGTTGAGTCAAGCGGAGAACTTCCGAAGAGCTAAAGATGTGACTCGTTTAGTTCTTTCGGTAGAGCCATCAAGTGCTGCGTGCGAACAAGTATTCAGTACAACCGGAAATGTTTGCTTCAGAAATGATCGGCTTTATCAGCCAATAGTTCCGCCAAGAACCTGCGGCTGTAGGAGTTGCCACTGATTTTGATCTTTTGGTATTTTTGTAATACATGTACGAGTAGTTTTGTTTTCTTATCTTTACATAGCAAGCGTTTCGCACAGATTTGCAATATATCCTTTGTAGAAGATTTGCAGTAGATTCTTAATGATAAATTCTCATGACTTTTAATATCTTATCATTATAATACGAACACATCAAAAGTCGTGAGAATTTATTTATTTATTGTATACCCATAGATTCCGTCGTATAAATCAAGTGTTGACAACTTGAATGTCTCAATGGGTTGGTGCCTCATACTCTCAATGTTGAAGGATATTATCTAATTCATTATGAAACTGATAGTTCAAAAATCAAATATAATCCAAGAATTTAGTAGATTGGCATCTTTCAATTATGTTACTTGTTCCTTTAAGCTGCCCTAAAAAGCATCCCATCCACGACACGGAAGAAATATCCTGATGGTCAGACGAAAGCATCATCTGTATCATCACAACCTGATGAGATGCAATCAGCGGACGTAAGTGGAAGCATATCGTCAGGGATCAAGGTGTTTGGGGCATTTAACTGATGCCGAGTAACTAGACAGGGTCAATTCCCCATCCATTTTTATTTAAAGATAAGTCTTGCAGTTCTGTCATTATAGCGTGCGTGTAGGCTGTGTTTAAGGTGATGACAGATGAGTCATCTGTCTTCGCTCACAAGCCTTCATCAATGTTAGAAGTTTAACATACTGCTTCGCTTCACTGAAGAGCTATTTACATCGCTGAAGCTATTTCACATCATTAAGAGGAATCTTGCATGGAATTATGAAGAGTCATGTAAGGACAACGTGAAAATCAGGTCACTTGGAGGCAAAGGCTATATGTTATTAAGGAAGCATATTAATACTTTTCAAGAGTCTGAGTACAAGCTTTTCCAAATCAAATAAGTTTATTTTCTCTTGCTACCCGTTGTCCGATAACTGGCATGTAATTATGGGAAACACATTTTCAGATTGGCCGTCTATATCCATATTCTGTAAGTTAAGTATGCGACTAAGCTCAGCGGAACGTCATATGAAAAAACGGCTTATAAAGGTCCATATAAAAAGCATATTTTGGCGTAGCTCTTAGTCCCAATTTCTGTGAAAGTTCTTATGAAAGTCCCTATTTCTGTTCACAACAGCAGACCGTGCCCATTGATCAGCCGATTAGTGGCAATTCATATAGGCAATTACCAATTGGTCGCTTGTTTGGATTTATTTGGAAAATATCAATTTGGATCGTCTTCAATTATTGTTTGCATAAGCGTGATAATTGCTGCAACTGCCAATCAATTAGGCTACTTTACTAGACACAATCATCTTTAACAACTTCAGAAATGGTTGATTTCTACTCCATTCCTGCACTCGTCAATCGGCGCACGCTTTCCGAGAGTCAGCGTATATACATGTGTATACACACACCTTTACTTTCCATGCAATATACAATTTGTTTTTATTGAGCATGTGTGTGTATACTGTCATTAGTTATTAGCCAATAACTTGACTTATTAGATTACTGAAATTTGGCTCATTAGAATTATGTCTATGACCTAGGTTTGTAGTCAATAGTGGAAGGATGACGACTTGAGGATTTTCCGGAAATCCCAACTCACCATAATCGTATTGCACAAAATGCAAAAAGTTTGTGGTCGCGAAGAATGAAATCGTCGTTAATTGGAATTGGCTTATGATAAACTTTTCAAAATCAAGTAATTTCAGATCATATGTTTGTGGGTAATTCCAATTTAATCCAAAACATTTGACGAAAATGTGTCTTTGATTTGCAAAATCCATATTTCTGGACAGATTTCAATAGTTTTTTTAATCGAACCGTCAGGATCTCATCAATTATGTCATGGTTTTTCAAAAGTCACAAAGCCAAGACATTCTTCACAGGTTGCCGTTTTTGCTGAAAAAAGACCAAAAACGCATGTCCAAAGTTACAGTGCTCTCTTTTCAACACGGATTTTCGATTAGTTACATTCAAATACACCCGCTTACATTTATGTCATCTGAAAGAAGAAGATCAGCTTTTTAAGACAGTCTAATTTATAAATATTTTAGAGAGAGAGAGAGAGAGAGATTAATTTATTTCAAAATCAAAATAAAAATCACAAAGTAATAAAGTTTATAATCATTGAATTTTCACTGGGTTTCCATTGTCCAATGAAAAAAATGTCCTCTGACCAAGGTACCTTTTCTCGAAGAATATTGATTTTTCCATCAAACGTTCTGCACCAAACGAATCCCCTAGTGTGCTAATTTATAAATCCGTAAAGAAAATTCAGTTTGTTGCCGTTAAAAGTGAACAATATTTATTTGAAAATATTTTTATCCGTTTTTTCGACCAGAGAATTTGAATATCCCCAAAAATTTCATATAAATGCTGATACCAGAAATTTTGTCAGGACTCGACGAAATTTCACAGCATAGGAGGGATCCATGATCTCAACATCTATGCAAAAGAAATTTTTCATTTATATTAATCAACCTTCTCAAAATCTCCAAAAGCCACGAAAATATCCTCTGACCGAGATCCCAAAAAAATCTCGATCAGAGGACAATGTTGAAATTGAAGATCTCGGTCAGAGGACAAGGGTCTCGGTCAAAGGACATAATGTATGTAATACATTACATTTAGATCACTTCGTTTTACGCATGCAAGTATTCGCCCTAAGTGCCCAGGCTCATGAACCCAAGTGCTGAAGCCGGAGAGTTTCCTGTTCGACATCAATCTGACCGAGATCAATTTGTCCTCTGACCGAAACCCTAAAAAATCTCGGTCAGAGGACAACGTTGAAATTGAAGATCTCGGTCAAAGGACAAGGCGGGTCTCGGTCAAATGACATTACATGCGACACATTACATTTTGGTCACTTCGTTTTACGCATTCATTGCAAATACACCCTAAATTCCCAGTCTCATCAACCCAAATGCAGAAGCCGAAGAGTTTTCTGTTCGACATCTATCTGACCGGGATGAATTTATCCTCTGACCGAGATGTAGAAAAAAATGGCTTTTTAAAAATTGCTAGATTTCTATGGAAAGCTTTTATTTGGTGTGGTCGCCGCTAAGATTTTCGTGTTGAGCGTGAAAAATGAGTATTTAAGCAAATTTTCACGGAAATCTGAGACCCAAAGTTGAAAAGACAGAAATGTTGTGGAATAATTTGGATTTACCCTTGTATGCATTTATGTAATCGCATGCTAGAATTAAAGAGATATCTTAGAATGATTACTGAACTGCTATATTTATTGTTAGTCGCTATGTATTACGACACCCTTTCAATTCATATCAAACAAATCGAATGATGAATATACTCCCATGTCAAATGAACAACATATTATATTCAACATTATGAATGACTAAACATCAAGTTAATTCTTCCCAATGCAGCATGTCATGCTTCACATAGCTTCCTAAAATACTCCTCTGACGTATCTGATCGTCATTTCAGACAGATATGCAGACATCAAAGGAATTTCAACTATTCGCTGTCTATGGATTCTCGATTTCCTATCAAAAAATATATTCAATTCCTGTTAAGATTTTATGTGATCTTCCTGACTAATTTTAAAGCATATTGCTTCAACACATTACAAAAGTATTAATACAAAAGTAATTCACCTACTCAAGCTTTTGATTGTCTGAAGAAAATTAACTTGGTGAAGATGGAATTGAAAATTTGGCTATAAAACTAACACTCTTTTTATCAACCCATAGTTGAGCATTTTAAATTAATATTACTACATCTTAATTAGTAGCTTTTACACGCACCCAACCATGCAATTCCGTTTCCGTCACGTGATATATTTGCAGAGGAATAAAACTAAAAGCTTGAAATTTTTGTTGTTAATATGTAATATTGAAGCATAAGTTATATCAATGGTTTTATCATGATTTATAGCTACAGCTTCACTGCATTTACATCTCTTCAAGCCAATTGACGTTCAATTGTCAAATAAAGTAGAAATCCGTGCCAATAAAAAGTGAGAGAAAGCGTTTTATTCAGCAAAATGGAAATCAAAACTAATACACAAGAAATTACTGCACCGTTTGAAATCAGGTTTGTATACTTGTAAAGAAAAGAAAACACAATTATCATAAAATTTAGTTACTGCGATACGACGCCATGAAAATCTGGAATGGCTTGTGTCTTCTGTCAGTTTTAATCAATTCAATTTCAAACTTCTTTGATCTGGATAATCTACATGGCATGAGACACTGTAGCGGGTGGTGTTGATTCTTTCCTGCAGATGGGAGCAATATGAGCTACACGCAAGCGACATTCCTTAGGATTCTCAAGATCAGTGCATTGACAAGCATGGCCGTCAAAAAGATGGCATCGCTTAAAAAGAAGTAGTGACAAAAACTGTAGACGAACAGGCAAGGAGAAAAATGCAGGGAAGCATAATCCAATAACAAAACAATAAAGCCATGGAATGTAGAAATAAGTACTTTTTGAGAAACAAGTTCTTTAATGACACGCAGAACATAAAGTGTTGACTGTTGCACTTTTTAATAACATTCGAATTGTATTCATCCCATTTGAAGTCGGAATTGAAAATATCATTAAAGATGCTGATGTAAGGAACATCAGGTATGCAGATCGAATGAGGGAGTTCAGAAAGAGACCTTTTATATAGAACAGCATCTACTAAGACTTTTCAGCATTTATCCTTAAATGCAGTATCTCGTTTACGATAGAAGAAAATTTAGAATTCAAATCACTCACTGACTCAGCAATGCAGTAGGATATTGGTTGAATAATTAGAATATCACCCGCGAGAGGTGTTTCTATGAGGTCCGCCGATTATAAAATAAACAAAAAAGGATCGATGATTGAAGCCTGTGTTACTCCACTGGTGACAGCCACTAATTCACTTTAATAATCACCAATACACACTACCTGAAACTGATTGTCAAGGTAAGACGCAATGAACTGCACGAATTCCGATGGAAAACGAAATTTCATTGACTTTCCAACCAAGAGCCTGTAGGAAGCAGTGTCAAGGGTTTTAGAGTGTCTAAATTCAAGACAGCAACACTAAGTTTATCGATAATCACCGAAAGCTTTGTGAATCTATAATGCAAATGGATGAGAGCACACGTTGGTGAAGATGACGGAATATTGATTCCTGTCAACATGTTGCAGAATTGTTGGTTTGATACTTGACAGTTGCAGCTTCTCAAATACTTCAACCAAAAAATAGGAGGAAGAGTGATTGGTCAAAGTTGATTGATTCTGGATACAGATGTTTTTTTGAACAGGATATATAGTACCGAACTTTCATAATTTAGGCATTTGTATTTGTAGAATGCGAGTATTTAATACATATGTGACTGGCTCGGCAAGAAGCAAAGCACCTTGTTTCAGGAACCAAGGATGTACTTCATCAATGCCGGTTGACACTGAGTATCGCCTGAAGCGGAGGTATACCCGTCAAAAGACTTGCTTACGCGATTTCCTCCTGGATAAAGACTTCTTTTAACGCAGTGTTTATGCAGTTACAACAATCCTGGACGCTAGGATATTCAGAAGCCAAATTGACGACACATTATCTCTGTTTAGAGCCACGAATTTCATTCGCGACTTTCCATGCGTTCAGTACACTTGGATGCCCATCGGACTTTGGCTTTGCAAAATTCATCTTTAGTTTTGCATTTGTATTGATTGTACACAGCCAAGTCATTGGTTCTAAAAGATTCCCAACGAAGATTGATCAGATGTTTTATTGCAGCAGTTATCCACGACTTATCTTTAGTTTTCATCGTTACACTGGTTTGTGGAATGAGATTTATGCAAGACCATCGAGTAGAAGATAACAGGCTTTTGATCAATATCCGTTATTCTGCACATTTCACGAAAATCAAGATACGAATGAGCATGAGCATTCTCATCGATGTTTGACTGACGTACATCTCTGGCAGCACGACTAGCTAGGTCAATAACTTTGGATTTGCTCATAAGCTTAGACACAGTTATGATCTGTCGCCGACAATGTTGGAAGCATAGTACAGTCACTGAAAAAAGTAACGGCGTTGCTGACAGATACTTTATCCCAAGCTTGGGAGCATCAACTTTGTTAGATATGTCAAACAATGCCATGTTGACCATGTCGAAGTTATTGAGATCGTCAAACAGAGCTATTTCGGAGTCTGGACATGAAAGTAAGTGGGAGTCAATGATATCAGTGATAAAGGTGGATAAGGATAAACTCGAGGGAATATACAGAGCCAACAGTTAAACTCAAACCGAAGGCATGAATACTCCAACGTAATCAAAATCATCACTTTTATGATGGAAAATTAGTGGAGGACGTAAACTAAAATGAATCCAAACGCATACACCTTCACGAAACAAACAATATGAGTCAAGTTTCAAAATATCGTCATGGACATCTGGTTTTAACCATGACTCAGCAATCGCAATTATACGATGACTTCAATGCACATTACTCATCGATTTTTTTAAAGATACATCGCGCCTTCGGCAAGAAGAGAAATAAATGTCAAATTGGCCTATAGCTTTAGCGACTCTGGCGATGTCAGACATCTACGAAGTCGTACTCAGCTAAAATCGTTCTTTGAAAATTTTGATCCTTCCTGTCAATTCGATGACTCTTGATGTACAAACTGGTTTTTTGTACAGTAAAATATTCTTGTCGTTTTTCAGGTTCAGCCAGTTCCTTGTCTTGAAGCGAGCGAAACTGCGATTGTATTCCTGCTGTTCTTGATTGTAATCTGGATTAATAAACACATGCTTAAGTTTATTATTAGTGCGCAATTTCTTCGCTTTTGACAGAATTAGAGATTTCTTCTATCTGATAGAATGACTCTTACAGGGCGACATTTCGTATTCGATCATTTACCCAATAGCTGCACAAACTCAGCATCATCATCAATATCGATGTCCACACCTACATGGCATCCAAAACCTTTTCAACCGAATCTTTTAAGCTCTGATTTCCAACGATCTCAGATATTCCATGGAAAGTTTCATTTTTCCTTCTAAATAGTCTTTCATGAAATTCAATCACGTCACTTTGAATAGTTAGGACCTTCTCAAGTTCAGAGACTTTCTTATATAGCGAAGACTTTTCTTTTATCAGCTAATCAAGTTTTCGGTTCATGTTCAACAGTAATGCCCTTTGCTCAACGATTCAATGACTATATAATGTACCGGTATTGCTTCCATTACTCTGAGATGAAGTTCTCAAGCGAATGATAGCCTCCAATAACTGTGCTTTGGTCAGCTTACTGTCTTTCAGCTCATCAAAAGTCATTTCCAGGGGGTCAACCTTTTTAGAAGAACTATCCTTCCGTGAAATTGTGTTTCCTAACACTTTTAAAGCATTCCAGAGAAGATGCAAAAATGCTCTAACTGTTAAACTGGGATTCAAACACGCAACATTGCGATGACACCTAATCGACCTTGAGCGTGAACTTTACCAATAGGCTATGACCAATTTTACCACTATGCTGTTTCAATATCCACGGTCATCTTTATTAAAGAATTCATGCTTCGATCCTGAGTTCTCCGCCACACTGTCACAACCTCACCAAGGACTCAAAAAGCTGTCCAACTTGACAACGACGCCTCCAACAGTGAAATGAAGCACGTGCGAAGATGGAGGTGATGCCGATCACAGTGATATCATCTACGAATGGATGTAGGCTATATGACGGCGGAAATCGATGACGAAAGAAAAAAAGAACGGAGAACTATGAAAACACGACCTGGCGCAACCACAGATCAGTGAGTCGACATTTCTGACAAAATGGTTTCTTATTTTTTGATTCGTCACATTGCCAGAAAATCAAAATGTAGACGAATGTATAGGCCTAGATCGCAATAATGAGCATAGAGTGCTGATATTCGACGTCTTCTCATGCTACGCGTGAGGACAACATGAGGAGAGATGCTCATGCAAAGCTTCTACAGAGTTGATCATATAAATCGCTCCACCTTAACTATGTCAAAACTCAATCGTATCACACATCAGCGTGCCACACAATTGGAGAGCTTACATTCTCAGGTTTTAAATGAGCTGTGATAAACTTGCACCTGCTATTGTGTTTGTTGGACAGTGGTCAAAATATAGAAATCACTCAATTTACAATTCGAATAATGAAAATGTGTGACAATGAATCCGGTACTAGGTGAATGAGTGCTTTCTGAGCTTTATTTGTGAAACATTGCTCATTGAAATCGGCGGACTATGAAAGAAGTATCGTAAAATTGTGACAAGTTCCTGACTTCGCTGGCGAACATATTGTCATTCTTTTCATCAAAAATGCTGGTGGTTGGTACCTTTAGAATCCTTGCGATGTAAGGACTAAGAATATGAGCGTGCAAGCTGAATTCAAATAAGTTCAATAGTTTCTTTTCAAACTGCTTTCAACATTTTTCTCAGTTGCGCTCAAGTTCACAGACACCATGGAGGTCAACTAACATTCAAGACAAAACTCTAGTCGATTGAATATGCACCTGCAATATGACGAACAAGAAACTAGCTACGGCGTGTCTTTGCCTTCTCACACCGACTGCAGATTGTTGACCTTGCATGTTTGTGTACTTTAGCGGTGGCCTACTGATGTTGAAAGAAGTTTGAAAAGAACTATACAGCTTACTTGAATTAATCTTAAATATTCTTACTCCTTTCATCGGACGGATTCTGAAGATGCCTAACAGTTATAACATTTTTGATGAAAAGTGAGAGGATGATCATTTCACCTAGCAGAGTCACGATTTTGTGATAACTTTACGATATCACTATTCCCCTCCTACTCCACCGATTTCAATGAACAATATATCACAATTTAGCTCAGAATACACTCGCACGCCTCGTGTCTGCATGATTAATAATCACACTCATCAATTATCACATTTAATTGAGTGATTTTTGTATTTTGACCACTGTCCAGCAAAAACAATGACGGGTACAGCTCATTTGAAATCTGAGAATGTAAGTTATTTACTGATGTATGGATCGTTTATGTGCGAATATGTGGAAGGCATGCGAATCGATTGAATTTCAACATTCTATAGGTGATCCGTTTTTTATGACCAACTCTGTAATATTGAAGTTGAAGTAGTGGGTTTTTAATTGCGTCCTGATGGATTTCATGCGATCAGCCTACTAGACCTTGTATGTATTTTTACCTACGTGACAAACTTCTTTCGATGATTTGATAACAATTAACTCTATGTTTCATTGAAATTCATGTAAGAATGTATGCTTGAGGTTTTTAAAAGCTGATAAGCAAACCTGACTCTGTAGTGTTAGGTGTTTTACCAATGTTTGGGCAAAAATGCCGTTTCAGAAGTTCAAATGGTTCGGCTATAAAGCTATTTCTATTGTCCTCAAAGACCTCAGATCCACTTGATGAAGCGTTGCTAATTTATTCCTTTGCGATGTGCCAGTTGTGAAACCAATCGGTTGGGTTTTAGCCTGATATACCTTACAAACAGGAGATGCACAAGATGGCGCAGTGGTTATAGAAGATGGAGTAAATTCACAACCCGACCATTTGTAAACCGTCTGACGGCTTTTTGTTTTTTATGAAATTTATTGCTCGGTTTCTCTAGGTTTGCACTAGATATTGATAGAATTGGCTACTTTGTGGATGGGCTTACTTTTCAGCTATGAATAATTGAACTCATTGTCTCATCGACGCGCTGTTCTCAAAAGTGAATGGTGGACATGCTAGCAAGGCTTATGATAGGCTGGCTCTTCTTGCTTATTCCTTCTTTCCGTAGTGACCGGCAGAGTCTTAGATGGCCAAAAGTCTTCCACCAAGGTTGTCAATGCAGGAGTTCCTCAAGGGTCAATTTCGGGACCCACTCTTTTTCTGCTGTACATCAACGACCTCCCAGACTGCCTTGTGAGTAAATTGGTGATGTATGCAGATGACACGACACTCTTCAATTCCAATGAGCGACTCACTAAGAACACTCAGCGGCGTCAGCAGTCAGCAATTATGTGACGTTCTTAATGAAGACTTACGCAGGGTCTCAGAATGGGGCGCCAATTGGCTTGTTTCCTTCAATCCTTCAAAAACTCAGAGTATTCTGCACTCACGACTTAAAGGAGATGATGATGATCGTAGCATTAAGATGTCAGATAATAGGATCACAGAACAAGATTCCATCTCCTTCCTTGGATTGGCGGTTACGAAAGACTTGTCATGGAAACAGTACATCCAATCCATTAGGAAGTTGGCAGCTCAACGCATTGGTAGACTCTATCGTGCCAGCAGCTATCTTCCACCACAGACTGTCTGCTATCTTTACAAGTCCACTATTCGTCCTCTGATGGAGTATTGTCGTAATCTATGGCCGCCGCCCCACAAACACATCTTAGCCTCCTTGCACGGGTTGAGAAACGTGTCAAGAATTTTATGGGTGAAAAAGTTGTTAACAAGTTGCAGCCGCTCTCCGTCAGACGGGATGTTGCTTCACTCAATCTCTTCTACATACGAGTATACTATTTCTGTAAAAGCAGCTCTGCAGTAAATGAGTGCGTACCCAAACCTACGATCTTCTCCAGAAGCACACGCAGAGCTGATGCACTCACATGCTATCATGTGAGCTTAGAGCGCGCACGTACTGTGAGTCGCTCGAAAAGCTTTTTTGTTCGCACGGCACAGCTTTGGAATCAGCTTCCCTAGACCACTTTCCCTGACCAATACAATGTTAACACTTTCAAGAGGCGCGTGAACAGGTCTCTGATGGGAACAGCTTAATCAGATTAGAGGATCCGTTTTTTCCTTATATTTATTTAAAATAATACAATTTGTTACTTTTTCATTGAGTAACCCCTAGCTTCGTTCATGGCTCATAACTGTACTAAGGGTGAAAATTCTGTAAAAAAAAGCATGGTCTGTTGCTCACTCATTGAAGTGAAAAAACACAACAACCGCTATATTTATGTCTCAATGAAAGTGACCGGATGAATTTTCAAGATCCATATTTCAGTCGGAGATTCCAAATGCCTATCAATGTCTTAACTAAAATGAAATTAAACGATCATTGAGAAGACTTCACGTTATCATTATTATACAGCCTCGATTACTCCACTACTCAACTTGAAGTAGACTGCTACTTCAAAAATGGGCCGGCTGGGTGGTTTTCAGGCCTCCAAAAACTTATAAAATTTATAAAAACCAATTTTACCATCTGATCTCTAGGACTTCATTAGATTTCTGACTGAGATGGCCACATTTTCATGAATGTCAATAATGAAATTATGTTATGTAAATCTGGTTTTAGATTGTGTAGCTTTTGAAGGTGAGTGATTGATTTTTTTCTCGTGTGCCTGTTGTTTAGTCATTCCACTTGTTTCTGTACCCATGCAGTGCACAATGCATTCAGAGCAGCTACAAAAGCATGGACATAAATGTACATGTAGGAACTACATGTAGCTATTGACCTGCACTACTCCTTAAAAATATGGTTTAGCAGACGAGAAGATTTTGGTCAAGTTCAAATGGAAATAGATGTAGATGAAAATTATTTCATTAGATGCGTGCAATCAAGGTGGTTGATCTTGTTGGACACCCTTGTCAGAATTCTAAACAAATAGGATGCACTAGAATGGAATAGGTACTTTTTGGAAATAGTTCGTTCCCTAAAAGGCGCAGTGCAGAGTTTAAGCGCATTTGTCAGAAACTAAGAAATGAAAATTTGCTCGTTCAACTCCATTTCCTCGTTTGTGCGAAGCCGTTTTCCGATGTATAGGGGAAAATAAAAGTCAATCGATGTATCACAGAACCATTTGACCTTTACGAAGATATTGAAATCGGATCTGTGGCTAGATACGCTCTTGAGAAGGTCGAATGAGATCATCGAAAGATGAAGTAGTCATGAAGCAGATGTTGTCGTTTTACCAAGCTGCATCGTTGTACTTGATAAACTTCCACTTGATAGCAAAATACTTCGTACCCTACGCGCACTTCATCCCAAAGAACAATCTTAAAGAGGACGACAAGAGTCCGTTTTATTTTTACTTTTTAATGTAAATATCATTCGACCAAAACTTTGAGGAATTTTTTTCTGCTTCACATTTGATGACGAAACGGTTTGAATTGAGAAAATATATTATTTTCTCTTTATAAGCGGAGAACAAAATTGCAGCCACATTTAAGTTGCTACCATTTGTTATTGTTGACCTTTTCCCAAGTTCTTGTTAGTTATTTCGATTTTCATTTCAGTAAATGCTCATTCGAGTACGTGGAGTAATAAGGAGTGCGACACATTCAAGTATCTCGGCTCTGTTGTTCAGAAAAATGGATCTCTCGAAGAAGAATTATCGGCCCGTCTCATGAAAGCAAATCAAGTTATGGTATGTTAGGAAAAGTGTGGCGGTCATGCAGATTGATGATCCATACAAAAGTGTCTCTGTACAAGACGTTAGTGAGATCTGTACTAACATATTCCGACTTTACACAAGCCGCTGCCATCACAATTATCGCAATTATTTTTTCACTGGTCCAGCAGGAATTGCCCAATACTGGAATATGCTGTCAGATGCAGAAATAAATGTTGAATCCGTTTCAAAATTTCAAAGTAGTTATTGAGAGACTATCTCAAAGACTTGATATTTGGTAATTACTGGAAACAATGTACGCTCTCTTATTAACACATTTTCTTTCATTCCGTGACTCCGCACCAATAGCTTGACAACTTGTGTATAACTCTTCTATCATGATATGCCTGGTTAGCCCTTTAGTTGGGCTCTGTATTTGTTTTCCTTGAATCAAATACAATTATTATTATTATTATTATTATTATTATATGGCTGTGAAATTTGGTACGACAATGAGACTATTTCCCGACGTTTCACTGTGTTCGAGAATAAAGCCTAACGGAGGTACCTGGGAGTGAAATGGCAGGAAAAAGTAACCAATGTTAATATCCGTGAAACAGCGAAAGTGCCATTGTTAGGTGAAGTTCTAATGAACTGGAGATGGCGATGGCTCGGACATACCTCGAGGCGGGAGTCACACAGCATACTACGGACAGCATATAAGTGGAAACCAAACGGGTCAAGGAGAAGAGGTCGACCTAAGCCCACTTGGCTGCGGACGATGAAGAAGGAAGCTGCAGAATGTTGAGACAACATCGAGGGACGAGCTCATGACAGAAGCGCATGGAGAAATTTCACCAAGGCCCTTCGCGTCAGTCGGCGTAGGAGGCGGGCGGTATCAACAGTAACAGTAAATGCTCATTGATTAGAATCGCATATGAGCACACATTCAATGATGCCTTAATGTCCATTTACACCGGACGCCGCGCGGCACGTCCAACCAAAATGCCTTTTCTCACCGAGCCGTGTGGTGAGGGGCGGGAGAGGGGAATGTAGAGGGGGGCAACTAAAAATACCATATCATTATGGACACTTCCTATTAGTAGATAATTAATATATTCACATTCCTTGTGGTACATGCATTCGAATGAGCCCAAACAGGACACCATCATTTTCCCGAGATAGTTGAATGACGCACTTAGTTTTCAGAATTTACATGAAATCAGATGCCACATTTCAAGTATAATGACTCGAAAATGATATCTAAACGACACATTATCAACGAAATACAAAGACATTTTGTATTAGATCTACGAGCGTGAACAAAGTGTGATGTAATCAGGTTCTTAGATCTGCAGGTTTTATCAGACGAGAACAGTTCGTTATGAATTAAAGTGTTGCTAGGGACAGTCTATTTTAGAACCGACTTTTACTTTGACGTTCCATAGCTTCTGTATTTCCATCTTTAGATACTGGTATTTTGATAATACACTTATTATTATTATTATTCTCTCCATTCTCATGCAATTTCGCTGTAACCATTGCTAGTGAAATCGGACGAGTGACCTGCCACGACTTGTATCGACATACGGGTCATTTCTCAATTATGAATAATCAAGCAGATATCGTAAACGTGATGTGACAATCTCTTCTTAAATCTCGGAGATAAGGCATGTCCGAGAAAGACATCAAATACTCCCATGATCTTAGCAGCAGTGAATCACGCCCATAATTGTCGAAGCATGTCCATTTTGCCTAAAAATTGGAAATGCAGTGAAATTTGCCTAGCATCACCAGCGTTAATTTTGAACAGCTGTCGTTTCAGAGGACAATTTTACAAGAAATGTAGATATCAGCACAACTTCCTTAACCCATCACGATAAGCAGTTGTTGTCAACGATTGTATTCAAGTTTTATTGTCCATAGAAATAAGTGTCAATACACATGAATTGCATATTGAAATTGTGTAGTTCTCATACGATGATGAAAGTCATCCCAGTAGCCATTTATAATAGAATATAATGCTTACGAATTTAAATTATTAGTTAAAGTAGTCCTACTGAGGACTGATGGCGTTCTCCAATCCGCAAGTGTACAAAGGCAATGCTACTGTAACCATTGGATTAATCAGTTCTTAAAAGAACTCAATGTAGCTTTCTCGTGGCAACGAAGATATTGCATAGCCACAGCCAATGAAAAAAGAAAAGAAGTTAATAAAATGAAAAAGTAAAAGATAATAAGATGATAAATTAGTATTATAGTAGTAGTATTTGTATTTATTCGATAATGAAATGCGAAGTAGATAAATGATATGAACATAACATGAATGAAAATATGATGTGCAAATTAGTTATTATTATATTATTACTTTATTTGTTCCTTCTTTTAATTCTTTCGTTGTTTTTGGTTTTAAGCATATCATTTGTCTCTTTTGTCCCGTGTTTAATATTACGGGAATGATATATTTTATATTGCGGCATATTTCTCCAGCAAGATTAATGTCACAATTATTCGAAAGATATATACTTATTTTCCAATAAATATTTTTTTCGAATGACCATTGTATTCTTTATCAAGTAGTTAAATGACTAATTGAAGAAAATGTAAATTATTGCTAACAGTCAAAGCTGAACTGATAACCATCTTGCAATGATTTATTAATGGAGGGTAAGTATTGAAAATGACAATTTGAATGGAGCAGCAATGTTGGATCTGAAAATGCCATTCGAGTTGATTAATCATAACCGCGAACTACAGATGAAGAGATTGCTGATGTGCGCTATTTCAGAGTAATCGACAAATTGATTCACATATTGCATATAAATAGATAACAAGCTGTTTCTTTTTATTCTGGAATGTCTGATAAGCTCCTAGTGCCTGCCGATGTTCCTCAAGGGTCCGTTATTAGAGTGTTACTTTCATCATTTTGCCTATGACCTGTTTATGACAACGCTTGTGACACCGTGAAATCTATCTTGATAGTGATCTAGACCAAAGACCATGCAATATTGTCTTTGATAAAAAAAACATCAAAATGCTTATAGAACTTATTTTACAGTTGAATACAAAAGGGATGTAATATTATCTTAGATATTACAAAAAAGTATATAATGATATACCGGTAATTCATCTGTTGAGTTTCCAGATGCTGATATTCAGCGGCGTATCTGTGAAGTGATCAAAGGGGGCAATCGACCCTTCCCAAACTTTGATTGCTTGACTGAGCAAGCGTGCCCCACACATTGAAGAGAATGCCCTTTTCATGCCACCACTGAAAATAGAAGAACATAATAATTGACACTACCTTCGTATCATGCAGAACTAATGCTAAAAAATGATTACGAGTCTAACACCCTCTTCATATCAGATAGTGGTTTCCGTGGCATTGTGGTTAAGTGCTTGGCCTAGCGATCTTTCGGTCCAGAGAAAGTATCATTGGAAGTTGTCAGGAAGGTCATTCGGACTAAAAGATCACAACATTTCAGATTAAAGTCTGACTATGTCAGCACCGTTCAAGCCCCCAATAAGGGGTAGTCGTTGTGTTAAACCCTCTTCATATCAGAGCTAACGCTAGAGAATCATTATAAGATGGGTGCCCATTAGGCGAACTCATTCTCTGAAATGCTGAAGTTAATCCCATATGAATATTGCAGCCAATGAGTCACAATTAGTTTGATGTCAACCTCAACAATTTCACACAGGGGACTGTATAATGTCTAACACTTTGCGGAGCTCAGTAACCGTATTGCATTGCAGAGCATAAACAGTGTACCCCTATGATATCATAATTAATATTGCAATGGAAATTACCTGAAAAACTCGGCCTCGGTAGTCTCCATTTCTCAACTGAAGATATAATATGAGGTGATAGGTCTTAGAGGGCAACCATTATTATTGAATTTTGGGAATTGGCATGTGGAAGCAGTCCTTATTGTTGCGGATACTCGGGTGAAATTCTGCAAATTCATTCTCCTGCATCAAGGGCAAGGAATATGTTTTCACCCTCTTTAAGTAATCTCATTTCTCGTGTAAATCATCAGTTGGCTCTGTCTTCAATTCTAAACTTATATTTTCTGTTCCTCGAACTAGAAATTTAGTTTTCAAAAATAATAACTGTAATTCTCGTGCTGGTTGCAATTATTCAATTAAATGTAGCAACTTTTCAAAGTCTCACATTGATGAATCTGGGACACATTTTCAATTCTAAATTTGAGAGAACTTGACTCTACTATAGCGGAAGCAATCTTTGCTTACATTTGACACTAACAATGATATTTCTGTTCATGCCACTGATTTTAGGCATTCTGTGAATTTGACTGATTTCGGTGTATTGTCTATAGATGCGATAATGTGTCTCTGTTAGAAAGCGTCGTATTATAGAGTATTATTTTATGAAATTTTATGAAAGGTAGCATAACGAATTTGCATGCTGGCCAATGTAATCTAGATTTCGGTTGCTTCACACATTGAAAGATCAGTTCACTTTTGATAATTAGCTATAATCTCTATATTTTCTTCAAGTTTATCATTTAAGTAATTATAATTAAATTTTAAACTTAATTAAGTTCTCAAGTCTATAATTTAACCACTTGACAAAGAATTCAGCGTTCATTGGAAGCGGTGTGTTAGTTTTACTTTTTTGAAAAATGTCGATTGACGATAACTGTGGCTTTGGTCTAATCCATCGTATTGTAAATATTGAACTAAAAGCAGTTTTTTTAGCCGTGCATTCGTTTTCTGCCAGGTATTTAAATATAGCTTCGACTAGCCATGTTTTGTACATGATTGTAAAACTGTTTTCAAACATGGCTTTGAATATCACCGCGCTTTAAATAGTTTTCAATTAAACACACTCATAGCATTCAAAACACTGTAGGCCTATTTACTATGCGGTTTTCAACTATGATTTTAAGCAAGCTAATTGTTTTTAGATGATTCTTCTAAACTAGCAAGCTATTTTTAGACCCTTGATAAGATATGGTTGATGGGCATGATATTGGCTTTAGAATTTTGATTCATTAAATGTGTCGGTAATTCGAAAAGAAACGATGTTTTTAACCATTGCCACAACCATGTGACAGCATTAAGTGGCTTAGGGCCGCACCTCGGTACAATGGACCTGGGTTCGAGTCGGTGTCTAGAGGGGCTCCACCACTTTCATTATTTGAGGTGGTCTGTGACTAAACCGAACTTGGTGAGAGGTGTAGTTTATGACGGTTACCACATGCATAACTTGTTAGTCTGGCTTCGTACCTTGCAACTCGAGAACTATGTTATATTTAAATCCAGGTAAATTTACGTACTAAAGTCAATTCAATCATTACTTCCCTTTGCGACTAATAAGAAACTTAAATGTATACCGGTAACTTGTCAACATTGAAGTAATGTGCTTAAAATGATCGGATTTCCACCCCGAACATTCGAATGAAGCAAAAAATGTCATTATTCGAAAAGCATGATAGATGAATTCTCTGATATTTTACTTAAGTTTCAGTTTATAATACGATGAAATTTTGTCAACCAGTTCAAGACAATGTATCTATCAACTTTTCATCTCTATTTATTTAGTGTCACGTTTGGCGAAACTCTTGCGTGTCTTCTTTAGTTTCACATTTTCCTATTCAGCGGAAATAATTTGACGCTCTCCTTGCAGACAATAATCGCTACTAACAAGAACTTCGGATTGTCATCATTTTACTGATTAGTTAATTCATGAACTGTGTGGACTCGCAAATTCAGTCAGCAACTAAATCATACAGTAGCGAACTTGTTGAACTCATTGCATAGTTTATGAACTTGATAAGATGATAAGATCCACACACGGAATAGGTCAGGTGACGCATTAACGTAACACAGAATAGCCTTGTAATTTAAGATGCAACCTCCCTCAGACGAGCGATATTTGTACAACTTTGATTCATCATTGCAATTCAATGAAATTTCTGCATATCGACTATTACCGTTCAAATAATTGCTTTATCAAGATGAAGTTTCCTCGCTAGCCTAAATTTCACAGCTATAACCAATGTTAGCATTTTCAGGTGCCGTTTAATCATGCAGTTGGACAACATAATAAATGGAGATTAATACATAATTTCATCAAATTCCTGTTTGAAGCTCAATTTCAACCACACCAATAGAGTTGAGTTAACTTGAAACAAGATAAATACGTTTTCAGTTTCAATATCGGTTTTTAATGACCGAGCGGAATGGGTGATATTCACGGCGGTTTCAGTTGACCTGTTTATAAAACATTGGAAAATCAATAAGTATTTTTAATTTGCTATTTATGTTTTCTGCAGCGTCGTATGCTTGCATTTACGTTCAAGTGCACAATTTAAGCATGTCGAGATCGTCTGTCGTCGAAACTAAGCTTGTATTTTAGCTTGGGCAAAAAATATTTTCAATGACTTCGGATTTTCAATGACTGTGTAGGGTATATATTTCATCACATGACATCACATTGACCTTTGAGTATACCGGGTAGTCAAAAAAGTCCTTGGACTCTTGGCAATGCTACACAAATATTTTATTTGAATTGAAAAACAAATAACTATGTCTATACAAGAGGAGGTATACACGATAATAGTTAATAGATAATAGATAATATACACAAATTTATTCAAAATGAAGTCCATTGGCCTGTATACATCGGTCTATTCTGTTGGCCCAATCACGAAATGCAGTAGTGAAATGATGATGATCGATATTTTCAATTTCTTGGGTGATCTTATTTCTTAAATTGTTGAGATTAGCAAATCGTTCTCCAGGAGTAAACACTTTGTCTTTCAAATAGGACCAAAGAAATGAATCACACACAGTCAAATCCGGAGAACGTGCTGGCCATTCGACTGGCTGTCTTCGGCCGATCTATCGTCCTTGCAAATGCTGATCTAGCAAGTTTCTTACATCTGCTGCATTATGGCATGAAGCCCCATCTTGCTGAAAGATCATATCTCTTCCAGTGCGACGAGTAAAATATGGTATTACAAGTGAAGCAACAACATTGTCTATGTATCTTTCCGCGTTCATAGTCTCCTCTTGAATAATGTAAGAAACAAGACCTCTGCATGAAACCGAGAGAAACCTGAGAAATCGTACGGCGCGCGTCTGTAGCATTTGTGACTGCAACATTAGCTGCTGTGCGTGATGGGTGATTTACCGATTGAAGAAAAAGTATATTTGACGTCTTGGATGATTTCATTTAAAAGTCCTGCACAAGTAGCAGAAAAATATAGAGACATGTTTAATAAGGACTGCCCAGCAAAGAGTACGTTGTACTTTTTAGGAGATTTACTTTTGGAAACTGGATCAGTCATAAAACATCGTCCAAGATCAGGAAGACCAGTCAATGCAAGTAGAGACGACAAGGTTGAAGAAACCAGACAACCGATAACAAATGATCCTACATTGTCAATTGATGACATTGCAGGTGAACTGGTGGACGTATCACATGGAAATGCTTTTAACATTTTACATAAAAAACTACATGCCCATCCTTACAAGCCTACTTATTCGCAAGAATTGCACGATGGCGACGATGACAGAAGATTGCAGTTCTGTCAAATTATGAAAAACAATTTGCAAAATGACCCTGCTTACTTGAGAAAAATTACATTCAGTGATGAGTGTTCGTTTCATTTAAATGGGAATGTGAACAAACACAATTTACAATACTGGTCAATTGAAAATCCCCACGTTCGCATTGCAAATAAAAGTTGCACTACAAGATCTTTAACAGTTTGGGCTCTGGTTTCATGCAGAGGTCTTGTTTCTTACATTATTCAAGAGGAGACTATGAACGCGGAAAGATACATAGACAATGTTGTTGTTTCACTTGTAATACCATATTTTACTCGTCGCACTGGGAGAGATATGATCTTTCAGCAAGATGGGGCTTCATGCCATAATGCAGCAGATGTGAGAAACTTGCTAGATCAGCATTTGCAAGGACGATAGATCGGCCGAAGACAGCCAGTCGAATGGCCAGCACGTTCTCCGGATTTGACTGTGTGTGATTCATTTCTTTGGTCCTATTTGAAAGACAAAGTGTTTACTCCTGGAGAACGATTTGCTAATCTCAACAATTTAAGAAATAAGATCACCCAAGAAATTGAAAATATCGATCATCATCATTTCACTACTGCATTTCGTGATTGGGCCAACAGAATAGACCGATGTATACAGGCCAATGGACTTCATTTTGAATAAATTTGTGTATATTATCTATTATCTATTAACTATTATCGTGTATACCTCCTCTTGTATAGACATAGTTATTTGTTTTTCAATTCAAATAAAATATTTGTGTAGCATTGCCAAGAGTCCAAGGACTTTTTGACTACCCGGTATAAAGCATTGCGATCGCACTCATGAACCAACTCATTTAGCAAGACCTTATTCCTATATAGGACTATGTTTTCGTCCATACATATACAAACTTGTATATGGTAGTATGGTACTACCTTAATTAAATCAATGATTGACTGCACGAAGACTTTTCAGATGCCTTTCCTATCTTAATTACAATGCTATATCGTGTTCCCATTATCATGATGCGAGAGAATTGATATACGGTAGTTGCTGATATACCATCTTGCATAGGTAAGCTAGCATCACCGAGCAAAATCGTCAAATTCATTGAGCAGTCGCAAAATACCTTACCCAAAGCTGCGAGGCTCAGACAGCCAATGAGCTCATATCTATTATTATCATGCTTCGGATGTGAAATCTGTCAATCTAGAGGATAAGAAGTAGATTATTCACATTAAAGTTAGCATGAGTGGTTTTAGAAGTCAAAATCTTCAATTAAAATATTGATGTTTTTGATAAAGAATGCCATCATCACGCACTCGGTTCGCAAAAACTTGTGTCTAGTACAATACACTTAGTTGTTCAAGCTTAAGTTGCTCATAAGAATAGAAGATGCAAGCACTTTTTGCTGTGTGAAAGGCTGAAAGCATGTCCTCTCAGCCAGGTCCTTAACTTCTTTATAAAAGGCATGTGCTATGACCGTGTCACTCATCCAGCATTTATCGCCATGTGCGCTTTGTCTTCTTGCATCAATTGTCTACTTATAAAAAAATCATCGAAGTGCATGTATTTCTATTTTCATTTGTCCTGAAGGTCCTATCCCAAAATGATCGATGATCTTGTTGCACAGTGAACCTTTACCGTTCCACTTACATAAGGGACCGAATCAGCTGACATAAACGTGTCATCCGGATGTAGGAATTTCATTTAGATACATTTCGCAAAAATAGTTCTCAAATTTACCGCAGAAAGCAAGCAGCTGTGCCAGGTTTTTTAAGGTTGCTCTTTAGGCGGCGGTCTCAAATCTTTAAGCGGCACTTACATTGGTTCACCCTGGCTTCCCCTAAACTTATCGAGTCATATTAATAATTAACTGATTGCAATTAATAAAATTTGCATGTGGAATGTACACTTTGTACGTGTATTGCATACGAGTGCATGTATATGATCGTGGAGAATAGTCTACAAGGAGATTAAATCATATTTCATTTTCCATTACCGATGCATACGTATATAGGCCCTATGCTATATGTATACATGTATACTGGTACATGTTGAATAATTTTTTAATAGCAATTTCATATTCATCCAACAGCTTTGAATAATGAGAAGCATTGTAGATATGCGAACATAGGTTGCTGTATTTAGAAAAACAATCCAGTTGAGTTATATGGATACTGGCTCCAAGGTTACTTCCTGAAAACAGATTCGCACACTCCACCAAGGCACCAAGGTCAAAACCAAAATCAAAACCTTCATCATCACCCTCTTCTGCAGACTCCTCACACCGATGGCGATCTCTTCACCGTCATCAAGGTCGCAGTCAGAGCTCGCGTTCTCCTTCTCCTTGACGTTACGGCGTTTCTTCGCACTCAGTCACACTTGTGCCATCTTTTATCAGCCTGCTCATCACTTACCTCGTCAGGGCCGTTTAGTGATATAGACATCATGGCTCGCAAGCTCTCGGAAGCCAAACGACTGCGCAGTTTATTTTCGATTCTCAGCATTGAACTGAAACCGCGTTCATCCTGTCGTCATCGGGAGTGCTAGTGCAATGGCGGCTAAGTTCACGAGGCCGGGATATTTGATCTCGTAATAATTGTCTTTGACAAGACGTTTGAGTACACTTATCAGTGATTAGCATGTCGATAGCGCTTTTCCTGTGGCGATCTGCTCTTTCAATCTTCCATAGTCAGCTTTCAATTGGTTAAGAGACCACGACAGGGCTCTGCCGAACTTTTCGTAGAGAGAGAGAGAGAGAGATGTCTTTATTGAACTTTAAATGACAATCGAAATCAATATGCAGTGCTAAAATGCTAAAATACAAATCACGGTAAAAAGATTAATGCTACAAATGAGCAAATACGGAGTTAGTCACAGTAAACGTTATTCATATAAATACTCATGAAAGGAAGAAAGGAGTTGCGTCTCAATGACAAGCGGCAGAAGGGAACAGACAGTCGACCACTAGGCAAGCGATTCGGGATTCTATGTCTCAAAGACGTAGCAGTGCTCGACAGGCCATGAAAAGTCTTTGAGCTGCCAGGCTCCTTCTTGTAGCTAGGTCAGTCGAGCCAATACCTTTAATTTTTAGACACCGATCTTCGATCTTCTGCAATCTTCTGGCATCTGCACTTGTCAAACCGATGAAAGCGGGTGATGAGTACTCCATCAATGTTCGGACGAGGGTGGAATAGACCATGTTGAATTGCTCTTCACTAGTCACTGACCTCATCCTCCGTAGAATGTATAAGCGTTGAGCACACTTTCTCTCAATATATTGAATATGTGAATTCCATGCTAAATTCGAATCAAGAATAACACCGAAAAAGCGAACACTATCAGTAAATTGTACTTCTGTGATTGTGTTGCCAACATCGCTTACTTCACGAAAGGAGCCACGGTACCGTACGATCCCAGCGGTTTTTCCTGCATTTAGTCGCATGCCATTTGCGGACGACCATCTTTGGATTTCCTGAATCTCGGATTTGACCTTTCTTATATCTTCCGCAGGTGTCGCCTTTCGAATTCCAACGACTAAGGAAATGTCATCCACATACTTCACCATCGACGTCGATTTAAACAGAGGCTGAAGTGAGGCAATGTACATACCGAAAAGGTAGGGGCCTAATAGTGATCCTTGAGGGACCCCACTTGTAGTAAATCGCGTATTGCTTTTAAAACCATTATACCGAACTCGCTGCTGACGATCGGAGAGATAGCTTTCTAACAATGCCACAAATCCACTTGGACAGCCAGAGTCGACAGCCTTGTGGATCAGGGCATCGTGATGGCACTTGTCGAATGCCTTTGAGAAGTCAAATCCAATGTATAGAGCAGCACCAAATGAAGGATCATCCGCCAGACTTGTCAAGGCATCATGCACCGCAATAACAGCATGTGTCGTAGAGGACTGTTTCCGGATGTCAAACTGATTTTCTCCAAAGCAACTGTTCAAATGGGGCCTCATGTTCTTCAGAATTATGTGCTCAACGACTTTTGACGGAATGGGCAGGAGACTGATTGGGCGTGTTTCAATCATTGTTGAGCCATGGGATTTGGGGATGGGCACAACGTCCGCAATCTTCCAAGATAAAGGAAAAATTCATGTACGGCAGCATTCCTGAATGAGATGGAAGATAGGCTTCGCCAGAATAATTGCACACCTTTTGTAAAGCAATGTTGGTACGTCGTCACTCCCTGTAGAACCTGGACGCAGATGGGACAAATAATGCCAAACATCTCTTTCATCAAAAGATGCCATCCATTGATCATCAGTTAATGAAGATAAGTCGTACTTATTGAGCGAGGGATTCATTATGCTACAGTAGTGCTCATTTAGTCCATTCAATTCATCATGGATCACTGACCCATCCTCGAAGAGGTTAGTTCCGGATACTCCAAGACCTCTCTCCATCCGAACATACGACCAAAGACCTTTGACTGAACTGCTCTGTTTGCGAAAATACATCTGCTTAGCTTTGAATATTTCTTTCTTTAACTTATTCTTCAAGAAGTTGTATTTAGAGAGATATACAGATCGTACAGGAGATCGATCTCATCATTTCCAAAGGACTGACATTCTTCATATAGGCCTACTTCGGGAATTGCCGATGGATCAAATATCTTTAATGCACTCAGTATATGAGCCACCGGAAATCTTTTCTCGAGGTTTTCCGACATGGCCTTTGTGTAGGCAGCTGTGATATATTTGACTCTTTGAACGTCGTCTTCAGTGAAATCACTGATCTTTCCGCTCGATTTTCTTTGATATTCCGGCCATCTTTCCTGCAAAACCTGAAGGATCTCTTGGGGATCTTGCAATTCTACAATTCCACGCTTGCATTCACTCAATTCATTCCTCATATGAGTGAAGTTCAGGTTGTCCCTCCGAAGAATTCGGCTGAGGGATGCTTTATAGAATATAAGGACACAGGCTATAACACCACACGTATAGCAGCAAGCAATTTACAGACTCCATTCATAGCTTCTGGCTCTTGATACATTGCTGGACAGAATCGGAGTAGGAAGTTAAGAAATAATTCTGTAATTCCTGTAATTATTTTTCTTAAACTTTCTTATTCCCTGTAGCCTATGATAAGAAAATGAGTAGGGCGTTAACATACAAACAAACATACAAGTCAACTCGACACATGTAATGCACAATAATTTAGTAATTCAAAGAAGAAAAGAAGAGCATTCGAATATCTATTCAATGTCCATTGGCAAAATAGTCAAAATACTAACCTACTATTGAAGCGTCTAACAATTACTACCAAAATGACAATTAAATTGATCCCGGAATTTCGGGATTTACAAAAACCCACGGGACCCCGGGATTGCAATCACTACATCCATGCCCACAATAATGCTGTGCTTATCTAAGCAGCACTGGCATAGAGACACTGGCATGTAGCAACCCTTCGAAACATCGATGGCACCGAATACTAACACGATGAATTAAGACAGTCATGAAAACTTTAAGTTGAGTGAGTTGCGTTGCTTAGTATGCTATGTCATACTTAGTAGGCTAAAGTGTTTTTGTAACACAGAATTTTCGTGTTGAGATTTTGTAACATGAAATCTCTAGGTGGCGAAGCGCCGCCCAAGATGGCCTTAAAAAACCATGGCTGTACCCTACTGTGCTAGGCCTTTTCCAAATTTTTGCACGGTGCAACTATTGGCATATGATGATGCTTTGTTAGCCATTTGCTTCCACGACCAACTCGAGTGCATTCCCCAATTCGCCAAGCAGAATCTTCTTGTTAGAAGAATCATCTTCCTGCTAGCCTCGCATACATTTTCCCGCAATGTCCCTCCTTCACGTGTTGGTTTCAGAAAAATAAATGTGAGATGGAAAGAAGCTAGCCTTGATGTAAACAGGCAAAATCTGCATGATAGTGCACCAGCAAGTATATAAAACAATTTCAAATCGAGATGCTGCACATGCAGGGGTGGCCAGTACAGGATGAGGCCCCATCGAAATTGTAGGTCTGGGACGAGAACTTGGGTCCAAATAAATCAAATTTCATTTGCATAGGACTACCAGTTTGCTGATTATAGACGATAGTCTAGGCAATCTAGAGAGAATATCCATCATAAATTGCAATAGTTTCAAGAGCGGGTTTATCTTGTAGAGAAAAATCCATTATTAACATATCAAAAATCTAGGAAAATCTAGTTTGTGGAACACTCTGAATTTCTTATTGAAGTCACGAGTCTTTTCGAAATGTAGCTAATGATCGGCACTGTGCCTCAGTAAACACATTTACTCCAATGGAATACCAGATGCATATCGCAACAGCCAATCAGAATGATGCACTGCAACTTTGTCTCACTTCAATTTGCCTTCCGCATGGCTCTCACCAATGTCGTCTATATGTTTTCTGAATTATGTCCTTTATGGACGTTTAGACGTCTCGGTCACTAGTTCAAAAACACTTATGCCTATAGATACAAGTAGATGTAAACTGATGCATATTTGTACAGGTTAAGTCATAAGTCTGCGAGTTTTACCATCATCTAGCGATTATTTTCCACAATTACCGTCTTCTGAAGACGCTTAGGTGTTCAACCCGCTAGATCGAAAAAGCGTTTACGCACCTTTGTCATGCAGACAACTTTCTTACGTACCTGTAGGGTCTAAGTTGATAAAGATTTCCATAAGCTAGGACACGAACTATGATTCTTTCCATCCATAAGCGAAGTGTTTTTGCTAGTTTGCCGCTCTCTCTTGTCAATGTGCATAGAAATTCAAGCATCCATATGAAAAACACGTTTGCGCACTCTAGGCATATAATACACACTCCAAGGTACATGTAGATGCAAACAAATTGATGCAGATTTGCCTATGGTAAGAGATAAATCTGCGTGTATTTCTATCAGTAGATTATCTTCTTTAACAACTACTCTCTCATGAAAACGCATTAGATTTCAAGGCTCTAGATGAAAAGTAAGTTTAGAGATCTTATAAACTGTTTGTCTGCTTCATGCTTGCCTGGTTCTTGTTTGAGTAGGGATGAGTAATTATCACATCAGCACAGACTAAAGCCTAAGCACCTACATCTCTATAGTGTTTGATCCTATTGTCGTTCACACAATGTATTTCTTAAAATAAATAACAGTTCAAGAGACGGATCGTTCTACGATACTTCAATATGCTTTTATATGAAAATAAAGAACATCTTTTCAAATGCGGATAAATTTTTAAACTTCATCCAGGTTCGATTGGAGGACAGTGAGATGGGCTTCTGACCACAATCTTTGTCAGGTAGTTGAAAAGGGTATAATTATGCACATGATAACATTAGTTAGTAAATTTGAATTTTGGGTTATATGTCATTGAAGATAAAGTCACGGTTCATAAGAGATAAATCATCCACAAAATCACTCATAGAATTAGGACATGGTGATAGAAGATTTGGCATCACCCTGCATGTTTATCACAAGAGGTCAATCTGTGATCAGTTAACTAGCGAACCTGTATTCATCTGTTTTCCTTTGTTTCTCGTTTCTGTTTAGTTCTTTCAATCTGGATATTTTCATTTCAGATTCATTATGCTTGTGTTCAGTGCAGTGAAATGAAACAACTTTGTCTGTATTCTTATGGGCAATGTCATAACGATGTTCATTCATGCGCTCTCTTGAACTCCTACCAGATTTCCCGATATAAATATAATTACAATCATTAAAACGAATAGAATATACAATGTTTTTTATGCATGTTGTGTTACTTGCTGTTATTTTGTTGAAATTCACATTTGGTTAGGATCAAACATCAACATTTTCTTAATGAAATTCAGATATCAGTTGAACTGTGGTGGAAACCTCCAACAAGAGTTAAACAGCTTCTAGGTTCTTCTAAATTATACGGTGCTCCACCTCAAAGATCAACAGAATACTGAATTGTTTCAAGCTGTGACTCCACGCGTTGCAAAACATGTGATATTCTTTCATAGGATGAATTTATAACATCGTCAGCTACAAATTTATCATACAAAATAATGATCTTCTATCACTATGTCCCAATTCTATGAGTGATTTTGTGGATGACTTTTCTCTTGCTTATGCACCGTGACTTTATCTTCAATGATATATAACCCAAAATTCAAATTTACTAACTAACGTTATCATGTACATAATTATACCCTTTTCAACTACCTGACAAAGATTGTGGTCAGAAGCCCATCTCACTGTCCTCCAATCGAACCCGGATGAAGTTTAAAAATTTATCCGCATTTGAAAAGACGTTCCATATTTTCATAAAAAAAATAAATAGTTAAAAAACTATAGGCTATAAAACTATAGGAAGAAATTAATTTTTAAAAATCAAGTAGTCAAAAAATCAGACTTATAATGTACATGGTCTCTTCTTCAATTAATTGGTCAATGAAACTGTTTTCACTTTTTACATGCATTTTTGCTAATATTGTTGAGATCAACAATGTCATTGATACGATGGACTGCAACTAGAAACACTATGTAACCATTTCGCGTTATCTGCATATAATGCATGATATTGTAAGGTTTTCTATGTCCACAGGTTAATAAGTTCCACGAAGCAGGTGTTTATTTTCCTGGATGAAAATTATTAACCTGGTGCAGACTTCTATGGAAAAATCATGCAATATAACAGATAATGCATAAGTTTCTTCGGTCATTATTTGTTATAATAACCTTGAGCCTTCGGTTCACGGTAATTATAGCAAACAATGGTAAATAATGACCTCGAATCTATGTACAGTCCGTTTCATAAAAAGTGGATCATCCTAAAATTTGACTAAATAAAACATAAGTATGATGCAGAAAGCATTTTTCATGTTATTTCATGTCCCTAATATATTTAAATGTCCTTATATAATCTGATAAGCTATGATACAGTAACGGTTCTTAAGAAGCTAATATTTTGTGGCCCTACCCTTATTGTCAATGACATTACCAATTCGTCTAGGCATTGATTCGATGACATCGTTGATTTTTGACTGATCTAACTTTCTCCACTCTCTTTTTAACAGTGACGTAAGTTGTGATACGCCATCTGTAGGTAGCAGTGAACGACGAACGCTACGTTTTAGAATACTCCATACATTTTCTATGGGATTCAGATCAGGAGAACGAGCTGGCCAAGATAATGTCCTAAGCCCTAATTGAGACTTGCATAAGTTGACTCTACTACTCCTGTGACACGTAGCATTATCATCCATAAATAACCAAGTCGATGGATCAACAAGTTGATCTGTCATTTGGCCAATGTTCATTCGTAAAACATTCACATAGCGTTCAGAATTCATGTTTCCTTGCTGTATGTGAAGTTCAGAGCGGCCATTGGTCCAAATGCCAGCCCAAATCAGTAGAGTCACACCACCTTGTACCCGGGGACGATGTAAATGTCTCGGAATTTCCTGATCAGATTTTATCCATAATCTCAATCGACCATCACTATCCTTCAGACGGACTGATGCCTCATCAGACCAGACAACCCGATCCCATTGATTTCGCCTGTGACAATGACTCATTGCCCATCTGAGACGTCTTTTTGTATGCTGATCTGATAATTCGATCTGAGGGCCTCTTGCAGCTCTTGAAATTCGACTCAATAAGTCTTCTACGAATAGTGGACTTAGAAATAGACGAGTGTAGTGCAACCATCTCAGTTAACGAATGACTTGGATCAACTTTAACAAATCTCAAAATTAGGCGGTCTCTACGTTTGGATGTTTTGCGTGGACGGCCAGAGCCCTCTTTACGACAGAGTCGAAAATCATCATTATGCCATCGATGCACATTTGTGTAAGGGACATTTAGTCGCTTGCTTGTAGCTCGCAAAGAAAACCCTAGTTCTAGCAAGGCTGACACGTACTTTGCCTTTTGTGAATGCGATCTCTTTATTGTTCATTTGTGCTTTGTATTGTTTTCAACCGGTAAGAGATAGATTTCTAGCTGAAAGCAATCAGGAGTGCTGCCAACACCACCGCAACGAAGTCAGGAAGCTATGGAACATGAAGTCCAGTTAATCACATGTAGCAGTTACATTATTGTTGATGAATAATGGTGCTATACTGGCTCTGATTGACCGATTTTCTTTATTTTTGTTTTGTTTGATAGCTTTTGGCTTGTAGAACAACATATTACATAACAAAGGAAACAAATGTAATTTTATAAGAGTGAGGTATGATTTTGTGTAACATTGCTAAATGAAGATCAAATCATCTACTACTTTTTTTATCTATAACAGGAAAACAACTCAATATTCATGCTTGAAATTTCCAACAATGATATTAGTAAGCACAACTGACATATCTTCCAAATTTCAGAGAAATTCGTTCAAGTTTGGCGGAGTTAGACAAAGTTGAAGTTAAGGCGATGTTTAAGGGTGATCCATTTTTTATGAAACAATCTGTATTATCTATTACGTACAAGTATCATTAAATGTCGTCAGAAATGCATTAATACTGTGACATAGATTTCGTAACTACGCAGGCACTGTGTTCCTATTAAAACAATTAAAACGATTCCATTCCTCATGCACAACTTTCTCGTTGATAGATATCCATGTTCAAACATTGATATCAATTTTGTAAGTATTTGAATTTCTCCTCATATGATAGCATTCAGTCACGTTTAAGGGAATTCCTTCCTCAATGAGTTCCCCAAAACTGTACTACGTCATCGCTGGAGTTTTGAAGAAATCGTTCAATCACTGACATTTTGTAGCTTCTTTCGTCGCTATTGGAGATTGCAGGGTACGCCTCTATAAGTCTTGCAGCAGCGTGACTCTGTCAAGTAAGATCAGCTGGCGTCGTGTCGACCTTGCAAGTCGGCTTTACAATTGACGGAATTTCAGTCACCTATTTTTACAATATCAGCATTGAGGCTGGTGATCATTGCTCCGTAGATGAAGTGAGCGATTGGACAAGGCATGGATGTCGAGCTTGGTATCGCCGACATGCGAAGACGTAAGAAGATGCGAAGATGGTATTATCCTTTCGATTATATTCCACTTTAAGTAAGTTTTCTACTTTATTCATGGTTATATTTAATAACTACATATTCAAGCATATTCGAAGCATACTTCGATTGAAAGCCTCCACCTGCTTTTCAATTAACATTTTCTATTGATTTTGTTAAATAGTATTTCACAGTATTCCTAGAGCAAACGATTTCCAACAGACGGTCTAGTCGAAAATGCTGTTATAGCTGAAGGAGGAAAAATATTAGCAAAATATTTCTTTCTTTCAGTTTTCTCTCATTGTATGCCAACAATTCAAAATTATTTATGAAAGAAGTAATTTAAAAAAACTATTCGCCGCTTAATATAAAACACAGCTGTTTGTGATTATAATAAGTTTTAACGAAATTGACAGTAATATAAAAAGACAGTTACTTGTGTGCAAACATCATACCGTCATATATTTTTCTGATTCATCAAATAACTTTCTTTGGTTATAGATGTACATAAGAGCAATTAATCCGTATATTCATAGGACATAGCCAACCAAATACAGATGTGATACGCGGTTGAATAAGAATGTGAATGTAAGGAGTTCTAGGCCTGCGGTATCGGACATCTAAGGGATGAAATTTTGAATTAACTGATAGTACTTTTGAACATATCCTGCTGTCGCACTAGATCTAAAAAGGCTAAAACTGTATAGTGCACATGTTACTTTATCGGTTCGTGTACCTAATTGATTATTTATGAGTACAAAATTATGTGAATCTATCGCATCTGTTTTCATTATATGAATTTCTCGTATAGGTGTGTATTTTCCAATTAAATTAAAGGAAAATCTGTCACATTTTTCTAATCATCATTCTTCAGACAGATACCGCTAAACATAATGATCACGTTCGAAAGTTTCACTAATTTTTTTTCATGAAATCAAATCGTGGCTGTAATTAGGAGATTGACACTGCGCAGGTTTATATTTTAATTAATAAAACAAATCATTTTTTTGACAATGGATTTTTCCCTAAGTGATCAGAAAGGTAACTATTTTATCATATATCCGTCAGAATTTTGTAATCTCTAGTATTTCGTGCCTAAATGATGGTTGCCAATTTCACTGAAATTTCATCTGACCATACTGATCGTTTTCGATCAACTGATGAAGTATTGAGATATATTGGTTTTCATTCAATTTTCTCCCCTAGTCGAGCATCAACGCTGAGTGAAATTATTCTAATTTTGGAATATTTGGTGTAGTTCTTGCTAAGCAGTATATTTTGAGATTTATTGAAGCTTCATTGTGCAAAAACATGAATCTTAAAGGTGAACAAGACATATTCCAGCACCAAAGTTTACCTTCTGATGATGATTCCAATTCTTCAGCTAAGATTTGCAAATTTTCAGGATTTCTATTTTCTTGGTAAGATTATGTTAGGCTGAACGTTTACATTTCAGTGTGGTTCATACCAGTGAGCGTAATTTTCACAAATAAGCGAATATTCGCTAAATGGAGAAGAATGCTACTGGGTCATGCGATTCGTTTAAGCATGCAATAAAAATTAAGGGGAATCAATTACAGGATTTTCTGTTTTCAAAGTTGTGCTATGAATGTTTCTCAACTTGATTTGTGTCTGTCCGATTTGCATTGATTTTCTCCGTTTTGTTGACATTTTTACAGACATAAAGAGCTTATGTTTCAATAATTGTTAGAACTTTACGACCATATCTCATGTGCGATCATATGCCCGTTATCAGAACACGAGTAGAATGACATGCTTCTATTGTTATTCTAAAATGACAATTAATAGATAATTGAATTAATGACATGTTGCATATTTTGAGTTGCTGGTGTCAGTGATGTGTTTTGTATTTTACATCTTTAAAAATATGACAGGGAAAATAAATCACTTTGCATGAAAATGTCCGGAAAGAGTACAGTTTTCTTCACTTGGTATCTGATACTCTGTACATCCACTTTCATGCCATAGACTAACATGTTTTATCATCATGCCTTTTTAATCTGGAGATAAATAATAATATATTCAATACATACCGTTGCATGCCTAGCCTTTGATGAATGTGATTCCAAGTTCCGATTCTGTGAACTGCGCGCAAGTTAGCCATAATCATTTTTCATATTAATGATGCACAGTTGGAAAAATATAGTTAATAGGTGTAATGTTACATCCTTCTTTTCAGATATCCTAAAAGCCGATTATGCATTTTCCGTTAATTTCTTAATCGAGTGTCTCGGACACTGATTCGCACCCTTATTGGATAAAACAAGCTAGGTAGCTGCATTTGCCAATTAACATGTATACATGCCATTTTAAACAAAAATTATTTGGGTTCGATGCGTTTTGTTGTTCTGTTAGAAGCTGACCAGCTTATATCGACGATTTAGAGGGAGATTTAGTGTTAATTCTTGACCTATCCAAGCAGTTCAAACGCATTGTCAACCCCTGCTTTCAGGGGACATTCACATCAAAAATGTTCATGCCAACAGTATTACATCACAAAAATGCACATTAACACACTTCTCTTCAATGTCTTTCAGACAACGTTTATGTTGAAGCACGTGGAATTTTATCAAACTAGTTGCCATAACAAAAGCGGTATTTATAATTCACAAACAATTTTGCCAGCGTTACAGTTACGCAGAATTTTACAAATATCACAGTTTTGCGCCTATTCAAATATATGAATAAGTTACATTAATCGGCGGTGTTTACCAAGCGAGTGTTGAGTTCGCATTTGCGAATAAATTGGATTTTAGCTATCATTAATGAATGGTATCGATGTGTGAGTTTTCTTCTGGGCAGATAAGCCGATTTTATTTAATCGATGAAGAGCACACAGAATGCCTTTGAAGTCATTGTGATTTATTGAAGACCAACAGATATTTTCATTCAATCATAATGACTGAAAATATTTTGTGCAGCCTTCATTCTTAGGACATATCAGCCCATGAAGTGTCTGTAGCACAAAGCGTTGGCCCACTTTTATTTGTACATAGCTCAATTTTTTACTGTCCAAATATAATTGACAAGGAGCGACTAGGCACGGCGGAACCGGGGGAGGGGCACCGGGGGCGCGGGCACGTGCCCCCTAAAAAATTAACAACTTTTCATGCCCTTCTCCCATAATTCAGTTGATGTTCAAAATTTTCAGACATCTCATTGATTTGACAGAATCAAAAATTTCCGATGAGTTGCTAAGTTGTCAATTTCCTATTTTATCTGTTAAGCACAGTCCCATTCAAGTGAAAACGATGCCGGAATATATGGTAATTATGTCATACTTGACAGGCAATGGATAAAGCAAACAAGTATAAAAAGCAGAATTAGCTAATTTTTTATGACAACGGATATGTCTACGACATGTCAAGCGACTGTGAATTATCTACCTGTTGAGAGATAACTCAAAGATTGTTTCCTTGACAAATTATGTGTAATTTTATCAGCACTTTTTCAGTTTTAAGGAACCTTCAGTATAGGAAGTCCATTGGGATCATCAACATCATGTGACCCTCAAAGCTTTGAGCGGGTCTCTTTATCAGTATTACACTTATGTTGTGTCTTTAGTATGGCAGTATGGAGGGTCCCTTCTTAAGTATAAGGAACTCAGTGTTCGTCATTGCTATTTAATCCCCAGTAGGCCTACTTTGCCTCTGAATGACCGATTGACTTATTCATGATATAAATATGAAAGCGAATTTCACAGATATTATATCAATCAGTGCATGAGGCATGGTTTCCCTGAAAAGTAACCACGACAACTAAATTTTTTGGGATGCTTTAAAATTCAGTCCGCATCCCATTAGATAGTCACATGCTTTTCTTTGATATTGCGTGACAAGAGTAAGAACCGGTTAAAACTCGGAAGACGCGCAGATTCGTGGAAGTCAAAGGTTGTGCATCATTTTTGAGAGTCTCATTTTCTGCCTCTTGCCCTGGAGAAACTCGTTCTGGCTATCGGATTAGAACTATTTGTCCTTTGATAGCGGACATTACAGGTCTCTCTAATAATCATTGAAGGTTTTATCGGCCAAAAACTGCACTTACCTGAGCAATAGCGGCAAATCCAGATTAAAAACAGCGAATGCTATTCTAAATCGGCAACTTCAAGTTAATGGTAAAAATTTGCAGTTTAGCTATAGCGATATCGGCAACCATGACCGAATTAACTTTGTCGCTGTTGAACTGAAGATGTCTATTATTGTCCTGAAATTGCCGCTAAAGATTGAAGCTGTAGTCGTTGTTGAACCGGCTTTGCCACTCTTATGCGGGTTAGTGCAGTTGTTAGCCGATAAAACCTGCAAAAGAGTTACATGCACAATATATATTTTTGTTCTGTCCATATTTAGTTTCCAAGTTTTACATAAGTTTTTCAAAGAAGTAGATGTGCAATCTAGATCCCTGCGTTCGTGAGACGAACATGGTTGTGTTTCGTGTCATATTGAGCTCTGTCACTCGTGTCGTATTCGTGTTTTAGCAATTAGAGTTATGTTATATTTTCGTGTTGACAGGGATTCACTGTAAAGTTTTAAGTGAACATGGCTTGATAACTTAAACTGTTTTAGCTAAAGACAAGTTGTTGTATTTACAAAGCTTAATGCAAACTTATGTTCCATTGTGATGAAGGATAAATAAACAGCGTTCTTTCAATATACTTGCTCAGTTAGATCGGCTAAAAATCAATGCATGACCGAATCACGAGCATCAACCGTCTTGTAGGTCTTTGTTAACTTGTCGTGAAAATGGCGAGTGGACGCTAGCCGAAAACGTTCGACAGTATCATTTTGAAAAATATAAAAAACGAATGATCACTTGAACCTGGATCCTTCCGCTAATGAAAGGTAAGCACATATGACTCAGTCTTGGTTCGGAATCAACCGCCTGGTGGTGGGCCAAACGTGCGGAATTTGAACAGAGCAGTGCACGCTCTTTTTGCCAAACCGGCCACCTCCGCCGCGAGCGACGTGCATTTTCAATAAGGGGTGTACGCAATAAGAGGTATAAGCAATAGAGGGTGTACGGAGTCCAACAGCTTGATAAACAGCTTATTAGATCGGCCACAGATATACAGCAATTTGACTTTACGAAATCACTGAACTTATAATGTAATTCAAATTACTTTGCAATTTCTTGATGCTGGTGTAGTCTCTTCCATTCGACTATTGTTTTATATTGAATTATATAATTTAAATGAACTACTCGCAAGATAAGTTTTATGCTGCTTTCGTCATGTAGGCGGTTTGGATTTCGTGCTCTTGTCTTGTCATCTTTAGGCAGTGCAGTCGCTTTTTGTGTCGTGTTAGAGTTTTGGCTAAAAAATTTCGTGTCGTGTTGAGGGCAAATTTCCGACGACTGCTGACCTCCAGTGCGCACGCTGATAGTGAATGGACTGTTTATCATGGGTGAGAATTTTCCGCGGATCCCAAAAAGTCTGCCTAATGTATATTTTTGTATTTGGGGCCCTGAAATAAGAATTTCCGCCGGGTCACCGTTAATCCATTCTTATCCGTGGTCTATGCAATCAGGAATTTTCTAATTCGTCAGATATGAACTTGACATTCGTTAGAGAAATATAAAGCTTTTAATTAAATGAATGTCATTTTGTGGAAAATTTCTATTTTGAATAGTTTCATGTACCAATACGATATTTGTGAATATCTGCCGAAACTTAAAAATGAAACTTTCTCGCAATGCAGCAAATGGAATATTCTGCATCTCTCCCTGTTTGAGCATTGGATGGTCCTGATCTGACATTTGTGAAGTTAACTAATGCTAAATACTTGATGTCTCAGACTGTTCTCAACACCTACAATTTCACTTTCAAATACAGCAGTGTGATTTTGTGTGAAAAGGAAGTAATTGATAGCTTGCTTGAACGAATTAATCACGATTATATCATTCATTTGAACCCAGTATCATGCCACTGAGATTTACGAGGGTTGAAATGCTTTATGAAGACCAATAAATCATATGAAAGATCAAGTGTATAATGTCAGATTGTGTTGTCCACACACACACTGTCTTTTTGAAAATGTCCAGTTGAAATTCCTATTCATATACACTTAAGGCAGAAAAGATAAACTTCCGTCTATTTTGCGGTGTAGGATCGCATGCAGCATCCTAGACATTGAATACAGCGTCTAATGTATTGTCAGTTGCTTTCTTATCATACTTGCATGTAAATTCAATGATATCGATTGGATTTAGATCTGAAATTATTTTTATATTTGGGCATAGCCTTAAAACTGCCAAAACTGCAAATTTGCGATTTTGATGTTGAAAGCTTGAAAATCCAAAAAAACGGACCTTGTTTCAGGATCTCCTTCACCGTTTTGGCACCATCAGATAGAGTAAATTCTTATCTATCGCAGAATAGTTTCAAACTTTTGAGATGAGCATGATGTAGTCAGTAGCGAGGCTAGAATATGACAGCTCATTTTCATTAAATAGGAACCATTAAGGAGGAAATAAATTACTTTTGAAAATTCGAGTTGCTGAAAGAAGTTTTCCGTCATGTTCTACTATTGCACCTAAGAAAAACGCCAACAACAAAAGTTTGCATAAGAAAACGAGCAAAAAGTTTTGTTCGATAATTAATTTTCGATAAATAATGAACATTTTATACGTGCATCTATCACTATAATCATCTATCTATGAAAAAAGATATACAGAGTGGCCAGAAATAGCCGAACTCTGATGATCATGATAGAAACTTGCAGTGAAACGGGATAATTGTATCATAGAGTAAGTATCCCTACTCTATGAATTGTATTGCAGACAATTACAACAGGTGTTCAAATTGCAAACCGTTATTTGTAATGTAGATACGACATCGTTCCATGGTCGAATCAGTTACTTTTTTGCACATATCTGGAGTAATATCAATCCAGACGTTTATAACCTATTAATTAGGATTATGACTTATGGGATCCGCCACCTTTAGTAAAGGCTTGAAATACGCGCGGACGAAAGGGGATTAAGTCGATGTTCGACATGATACGCTGTAAGGGAGATCACGATATTCCAAGCTCTGCAGAGGCACGCTTCTGTGATTTACGAGAGCTGTTGACGAGAGATGCTGCCACTAAATCTTGGTTGGCAATAATTTCTTGTTGTTCTCGGCCCACCAGGTCTGTCGGCAATGTTGCCAGTTCTTTCAAGTATTTATGCCAATTCGTAGATGGTCGATTTTAATGGAGGTTGTCCATCGAATGATTCGCACCAAAGATTAACTTTTTAACTCATTCTGGATAAATAATTGCTTTTAACCGCATGAGCACGCTCTTCTAGTTTCAAAATGCGTCGAGTGCAAACCATGCGCTTAACATAAAATGACTTTTCAAAATTCTTTTGGAGATAATAGCTTAACGCATAACCTAGATAAAACAAGCTGCTAATGGCAATAAGTGATGCATACATCCAAACATTTGCATTGATAGCTGTAAGCGATTTCAAGATTGAAATTGAAGATACTGTTGCTGCATCTCTATGTATTCTTGATGCTATTGGCAGCGAGTCTTGGTAGCTCTCTGTATTACCATGTACATCTAGATATTGAAGTTCCATGGTATTACAGAAGCTTCAAACTTGATGACACTATCGGTTAATATGTCGCACAAGTGGGGTCTCTTCGCCATTTCTCTAAGTTAATTGGTTCTTAAAGCGGAGTTGAAGTGACAGACTTCGTCTGAACCATCGAATAGCTTTTAACAAGAATTCAAATCTACTTGCACCTAGTATACCTTGATAGTTTTAGCATCAATTGGGGGTCGGTTACTTCTGGGCCACTCGGTATAGTACCTATTTCATCGAGAAATCGTGTGTAATCCAGATTTCTATACACACTATTAATGGACGGAAATCTATAATGATTTACTTTTAAGCATTATGATATAATTATCACGGCTCAATTGGTGCGTGACCAATTCTCATGAAATACGCTACATATCAATTTTCTTAGTTATTAGCAAAATGAATTTTCAGATGATGGCCTAGAAATTCCGATTGTCACTCTCAAAAACCTCCCTTACAAATACACGATTCATGTACAAGTGAGAAGGTTTCCGGTTCTTGCGTTCTTTCTTCTGAGGGAATTTTGCCAGTGCAGGTCGCGGATCAAAAAAGTTGCAGTTCCTGAATCAGGTGATAGAAATTTTACTGTTCAATGTATCTCGCAGAAGCCATGATTGTTTACAGCTTTTGAGGATTGTATAGCATGATACAGCTCTCTCCGTTCCGCAGCTGTGTGGACATAGTGCAATGTATGACTGCACTTTTGGAAAAGAAAGTACTTTTTATCGATATTTGCAGGAGGTAGTACAGTTTTGCTGTGCTATCACTTGACGGTATCGGCAGTTTCTTTGATGCAAAGAGATCAATAAACTGTTCCGAGTACTGGCGAACTATGCCGCTTCTCCAAACAGGTCCTTCACCGCTTGCCTTGTTGCGGCAATCATCTCGTAGATCTATCAGTAATTGAATGTCTTCAATGACACAATCTTGTTCATCATCAAGTCGCTGAGATAGATATTCGGATGCACTCATGATAATTTCATTCATGACAGCCAAATTATCTCTTTTGAAGATGACCAGAGAATTAATTGTTCGCCTTGAACCCTCTCCTGCTTCGGATTCCACCTCATTGTTCTTAAGTTCCTCTTCCAGGCCATCAGGAAATTGACTGTCCTTCATTGGATCAAGAGATCGCACGGCCACATGTTTTTCCATTTGAATATCCAGAACAGACGTATTGGCCTTCTGACTTTCCTTCTGCAGCACTTGGATCACTTGCATAACATCCATCATGATTGCAGTTAGATGGATATGGTCCTTATCCCAAATTTTGAGGAAACGTCGCGCTGTTGCCTTTTCGATTTTATCTCCACTTTCCAGCAATGTATTCCAATGCATCTTCAAGAAAGGCAAGTTTTTCCACACTGCACAAAGGCATTTCGCCGGTGTTGAGCGAACCAAACTTCAAATTCTTCGGGAAACCTGTAGAACTTTCCACCATGTTCCTCACAAATTTTCTGCACTGTCTTTGTACGGACTGGCGATGTCCTGCAGTGCTTCGCCACCGATTTCATATTTAAACGCCAATGTATCACCTCTGCAACATTTGCTTTCAAATCTTCAAAAGCTAATAAGTCAGACCTGTGGGCAACGCACCATAGACAGAGAATGTCTCTCCCCAAGAACGTTCTCATTGTTGTCCACAACCGACTTTTTCAGCGACCTGTGTTTGCGGCCTCGCCGTCAGTTGTGAGTCCTGTTATCCTCTCCTGTGCTGTTGACTCCAAGTCCAGATTCTGGAGCGTCGTTTTGAAAGAGTCCAACAGTCTCTTTGCACCTCGTAAGTCGGATTGACTCGATTATAAAAATACGGTCTTTAATATATTTTCTTTCCTAAGAACCGAGCGAGTAAACTTACTGTCCACAGAATATTGATTGACATAAGAAAATAAGCACTAAGCAGATCGCTTCGCTAGTAATATGCCTAATGCCTCGCAACACAGATGCATTATTACCTCGCTATGTAATACGAAATATCAAATTGGACTGTCGCCCAGTACTTCGAATTTTCAATGACTTACGTGTATGATCATGACTGAGCGACATAAATGTCGCCAGTTACTATGTTAAAAAATTTACTGCCCGCGCATGCGGGCGGCTATGTGTAGGCCTATACCTGCGGGTCACTATTGAAGACAGAATTTAATTATTTTCTTAGAATTTTATTTCCATAATTTTGTCTCTACAAATCTAGGTGTGATCCTGAAATTGCTGGATTCCTGGATTAGAATGTTTGATAATATTGCGCATCTCCCATCACTGATAATTACTTGTGGTGACCCTCCGATGAGATCTCTGCCTATGCAGAATGATGAAGTTTTTCATGTCACCAACGATGTGAAAACATTTCCTGCCATGAAAGATGGGAATCTCTGAGATCGGAGCGCATGATTCCGTGGGTGGTTAATGATGCTTGAGATCCGACGGCGAAGGTCATCTATGTTTACCAGAAAGTGAATGAGTAAGCTTAGAGAAGCAAACTGGTTATGTATTAGTAATGGCAGTGAGTCAGGATTTAGGGAAACTGAGACGGACGAATTCGTTTACTGAGAAGGAACATTCATCCGTCATTCGATAAACTGGATTTGTAAATCGATAGAAACCGATGAACTTTCTACTTATTCGTTAATTATTTACGTAAGAAATTAACTTGAGTAGTGCTCAAATAAATGACTGTTTTGAACTTCAAAATGACTTGATGTGAAAGTTTACATTTGTTTCATTTACATGTACGAGTAGATTTAGGGCTTCGATGCCTTCGCTCAATTGTTACATCATTGATACAAAAACAATTTTTCTGTGACGATGGAATTGTTATAGCTTTATTTACGGCATCATTTCTGAGCGTCGCAATGATTCTGCTATAGTTTCATATGTGCATGACCTAGGTCATATATCATGATGTTTATATCGTGAACATATAATTATTGCTTTGGATTTTATCTGAATAGCAAAATGTAGCTCATCAGCAAATTAGATACATTAAGTAATGTTTTCTTAACCATATGTTATAAAGTTCGAATGACATACCCTTGCCAATTCTGTTGCGCATCTGTACTAAAAGATTGTTGCTCGATTGAGATAAAATTCATTTAGTGATGGAAGTTCACTGAAGGGTGACCACTATTTGGTTCCAGTGACGTCTGCTGCTCAATGAAGCAGAGCTACATGCTCGGTTGATGAGATATAATTGTGAGACATTCATATTTTGGCCATTCATGAATCCATTATAATTGAAAAATTACTCTGACTTTGCAGGAATTATTTCTTTGACTGAGAAAGAAAGATCTCTCAATTGTTATGGCCAGATCGGCGAAATATAATATTGTATCAATTTTTGTGCATGGAAAGACTGAAAAGTAAAATTATTTTATAATTTTAGCCTACAAGGATGACAACATCAAAGTTTTTCTTTTCCATATCAATTATTATCAAGGACATCTTATATCAATCATAGATGTCCCTGTTTTTATCAACCTCCTGGGGAAGTGTTCTATGTAAATCTCTATTCTGATATTTTGCAATATCAGTACGGAAATTGGTCAAATAGTGCTGATTGATTCCATAGATAATCGTCAGTACTACGGCATTCACTTTAGCATTATGCTTCTATCTAGGGCATTATCTACTTTCTCCATCGATTATCAAAATTGACTAACTCAAACTAACTCAAAACTAACTCAAACGGTTGATGTTGCTTGATATCAACTGATCGAGATTGTGATATCATATTCTAACCCGATGAAGATGAAATTGCTATGGATTTTTCTATCATTCAGCGGGCAATAAGGCAGTAGTTGGCATTATTGCCCGCTGAATTTCCATTGAAATTACATTGGATAAAAACTGCATTATTGCCCGGCACGTAAATTCTATGCCAATTATACATAGAAATGATGCAAATATCACTATTTTGGGAAGATTCATGCATACACATTAGCAGTAATATCTAGGCCCTACTTCTCTCGATTCATTAGAGATTTCAAGATATCCTTTATCTAACATAGATTTTCATTTATAAACATATCACAGAATCATTGATTATAGGCAGCGACATAGATTTCATCTTCATTGGGTTAGAATACCAATAATATCCACTTTTATCGGGCATAAATGCATAATTCCTCGTGCGCTAACGCGCCCTCGGAATCTATGCATTTATGCCCTCTAAAAGTGGATACTATTCCTTTATTATGCATTAAACCATGCCTGTTTAACTCTATTATGTCATTTTCCTATCTATGTGATAATGACATGGAGCGTAAACGCTTGAGAGGGACTGTTTACTCAGATTTCTATCATTCCCCGGGATCGGTTTGCTCGTATTTCTAACATTCCCCGGGATCTGTTTACTCGGATTTTTATAAATCAAGAATATCTTGGATAATCAATGTCAAACAGACATAGTCTATCTAGTTCATTACAGGCCTAACTCTCGGGCAATTGTTCATGGAAACATACCTCGGGCTTCGCCCTCGGGATGTTCACATGCAATTGCCTTTGTTGAGACCTGCTAAACTAGATTTAGCCATGATATAACCTTTACATATTAGCTACTTTGTTGTCTAGTGTCGGTTGATGGTACTGTTATAGCTAGCTTTTTAGGCATATACTGCTTTTATTGATTAGCTATGGTAGATGTAAACCTCGCCTACGGTTCGGTTTATATCACACCATAGCTGGTCAACAAAAGGCAGTATAAACCTGAAAAGCTAGCTATAACTGCATGCAATAACTAAAAACAGTTTTTTTGATTAAGTCCGATATATTGAACATGAATAAAGAATTCATTTTTGCAAAGCCAGAGGCAGTTTTCAATTATTTATGATTGTGAGATTGGAGCATTTGGAAAGATAATCATTTTCCATCTTTTCCTTTCAAATGCAGAAAGAATTATAAATGCTATAATCCTACGTGTTCCATAAGTATTGTTTTATATAGTTAGCTTTGAGGTTTATACTGTTTTTATTGACTAGCAGGCGAGTGTTCTTTGTAAATCTCTAATCTGATTGTTTTCAATATTAGCACGGAGATTATTCAGATAGTATTGGTTGATTCCATAGATAGCCGTCAATGGTAAGGTATTCAAAGTAACATGGTCCTTCTAATCTACGGTTTTATATAGAAATTATGGAATATATAGAAATTACATGTATATGGAAATTATATAGAAATATGGATCCATTTCTGTGACTTTTTTGTCGATTATCAAAATTGATATCACTAACTCAAGCGGTTGATGTTGCTTGATATCAGCTGTTCCAGACAGTGGTATCAAATGCTGCAATACCAGCTGCTTTGTTGTCTAGTGTCGGTTGATAATGTCGTTATAGTTAGCTTTTTAGATGTATACTGCTTTTATTGACTAGCTATGGTAGATATAAACCTCGCCTACAGCTCTGCTTATATCACGCCATAGCTAGTCAATGAAAAACAGTATAAACCTGAAAAGCTAGCTATAATCATATATAGTTAGTCACTAAAAACAGTATATAGTAGTCTATGGAATCAATCATTGTTACATCCTATGTTCAAGATATCTGCATGAATTTCCGGGCAGCAATGTCAAATTATCATTGCTGCCCGCTAAATTTCAATGGCTTTACATACGAAGGAAAAACTGCATTGCTGCCCGCAAATTTTATTTGACCATGGAACTCTCGAAACACCTGGATATGAAACTATGGTAGCCAACATGCATGTGTTTGTCAAATTCAGCAGTGCCATTCTTACACGTCCACTTCACAGGAGCAATTACTATGAAATGAATGAAGTGTTTTGATCAAACAATGTCTTCAACCATATGCATAGAAATACGGTATGATATTGATGCATCTTGAATATCGATCTTGAACATAGATCTTGAACACAGAGATGTAACAATACCGTTATTAGGCATAGAAGTAGATCATAGTACACTAGAATAGAAGTTTGATATCTTGCATATATGCGATGATGGCACATGGAAAAATCTATGGTTTGTAGATCAGATTCGATGTAAAACATTGCATCATAGTCAAACTATTTGCCAAGTTGGTTGTGGAAGTTGTTGACAGAAAACTACAGGATTTTCTTGAAGAGAATTGTAAGTGAGATAGTGTTATTGTATCATATGAAATAACCTACTATTCCATGGATTAATATACTGTGTCTATTTGTGCCAGTCATTCACAACTACAGATTGTTTCATAAAAAATGGATCACCCTTAAACATCGCCTTAACTTCAACTTTGTCTAGCTCCGCCAAACTTGAACGAATTTCTCTGAAATTTGGAAGATATTTCAGTTGTGCTTACTAATATCATTGTTGGAAATTTCAAGCATGAATATTGAGTTGTTTTCCTGTTATAGATAAAAAAAGTAGTAGATAATTTGATCTTCATTTAGCAATGTTACACAAAATCATACCTCACTCTTATAAAATTACATTTGTTTCCTTTGTTATGTAATATGTTGTTCTACAAGCCAAAAGCTATAAAGCAAAACAAAAATAAAGAAAATCGGTCAATCAAAGCCAGTATAGCACCATTATTCATCAACAATAATGTAGCTGCTACATGTGATTAACTGGACTTCATGTTCCATAGCTTCCTGACTTCGTTGCGGTGGTGTTGGCAGCACTCCTGATTGCTTTCAGCTAGAAATCTATCTCTTACCGGTTGAAAACAATACAAAGCACAAATGAACAATAACGAGATCGCATTCACAAAAGGCAAAGTGTCAGCCTTGCTAGAACTACTTCACATACAGCAAGGAAACATGAATTCTGAACGCTATGTGAATGCTTTACGAATGAACATTGGCCAAATGACAGATCAACTTGGTGATCCCATCAACTTGGTTATTTATGGATGATAATGCTACGTGTCACAGGAGTAATAGAGTCAATTTATGCAAGTCTCAATTAGGGCTTAGGACATTATCTTGGCCAGCTCGTTCTCCTGATCTGAATCCCATAGAAAATGTATGGAGTATTCTAAAACGTAACGTTCGTCGTTCACTGCTACCTACAGATGGCGTATCACAACTTACGTCACTGTTAAAAAGAGAGTGGAGAAAGATAGATCAGTCAAAAATCAACGATATCATCGAATCAATGCCTAGATGAATTGGTAATGTCATTGACAATAAGGGTAGGGCCACAAAATATTAGCTTATTAAGAACCGTTACTGTATCATAGCTTATCAGATTATATAAGGACATTTAAATATATTAGGAACATGAAATAACATGAAAAATGCTTTCTGTATCATACTTATGTTTTATTTAGTCAAATTTTAGGATGATCCACTTTTTATGAAGCGGACTGTATTATACAATTTTTCAACACTAGATTACGAATTAAAAATTGATTCCCACAGTTATATTGAAAGTGGTCGCTGTACTGGTTGGAAGAATATCTCAAGAATTCACAGATAAAATTTCTAATTATTGGATAATTTCTCGGTCAAGCGGTTAAAAGACCTAATGCTTTTCTGGAATAAACACACTGAAAGCTTCTTTACCTACAATAATTTCTCAGATAAATAGAATGTCGCTGGATCATTGAATGACTTATGTGAAATAGTTTGATGATATTTTGGAAGCTGATATTCGAAAGCATGCGAAAATTTTGAAAATTGTTCAAATGTAAACAACAAGGGAACCCTTTAAAGTAAAATGAATACCCGAAGGTTTATTGGCCTCTGATTTCAAGCTGGAGTAAATGCATGCTCTGTAAATCGACATTACAAGTTGCATAAGAGTCTGATTATACTCTTAATAATAAATATGAGCGATATTTCAAAATGATGAACGTACAGAACGTTTTAAAGGATTTCCTTCTTTGTCATCCTGTCGCCGCAGTATTTTGTAAATTCATTATTGCTTTTGTGTACATGATCTTTGGACAAGGGGCAACAATCCAAATTGCAAGTTGACTTGATAAATATAAATGCCAATCAGAAAACTTGGAAACCAGCTCGTACAATTTGCATTTTGCCCCAACTAAGTTCCCCCGGCGTGTGCCATAATTTTCATGCAATTTCCATTCTAGGACTTTCTATGGTATTGTTAATTTCTATGTTATTAGGTATGAATTTGCGGGCAGCAATGATAGAATTCCGCGTGCGCTACGCGCCCTTGGAATTCTATCATTGCTGCCCGCAAATTCATACCTAATAACTATACAATACTATCTGAACAATTTCCGTACTGATATTGCAAGTTATCAGATTAGAGATTTACATAGAACACTTCCCCAGGAGGTTGATACTAGAACTATGACAGATATATACCGACTATATCAAATACTACAGACTATTCAACTATTGATCACGACTGAATTTAAGACTAATGATATACACGGCATAGTAAGAAAAATCAAATTGAGCAGTTGAAGCCTTGCTAAGATAGATGAATGAATTTTAGAGAAAACGTAGAAATTACCAGCAATTGATTGTCTTTGTTGGATTATTAGCAATCCATTTTTATGACAAAATATATTCATGTATGTCAACCCAATTGGAATTCATTTTCAACACAGTTTCTGCATTCGATACAATGTGACTGGAAGTGTCCATAGCAGCTGTATATTACTCAAATTGTCGGGTTTATCTATATGAAAATCTATCTGTATTTCAGATTATGCTTCCTTCTTATTGATCGTCAATTCTTGATTGCTGACATCGTTACAAATAAATATGGGGTTATTTAGAAAATCTGATTCTGCACTGGAAAATATGAAGAAGCGGAAGAAGATTGATCCATTTGTAGAAGAAAAGATCAAAGCAGGAGTCCCCATTGATCACGGCTGGGCATGGATGTGTGTTCTTGGTAAGCTTCCAATGTTTTGTTATACTTCTTCCTTTCATCAAACTCATACAAATTATCAACTCACCCTTGCATTACTACTTTCCTACGGGAGCTTTGATCAGACGGTGCTGACATGGTCAGACTTTGCTAGAGATGTGTGATTCTTTCAGTTCAGATGCCTTTCCTGCCGCTCTCCAATGATGGTCTCGGGGCTCGACCACACGACCAAACGATTACAAGTCCAAGCTCCTAGCCACCGTGCTACAAAGATAATTTTCATGTCAACTGAATATGATGATGTTTCCGGTCAATCAGCACAGATGCCTTTTGACACTTTTCAATTACTCGTGCGACATTGAAAATCTACTGGCGGTTTAACTTCGCAATCCGTTTCACTTCGAAATCGTCGAAAAATATGTTCTGCATATTCCAGTTATCTAAAAAATCTCGATTCCTGTTGAAGCAATGATATCTCATGCATCTGTATATTTTTCAATATATATTCTCAATATATATTGTTCTTTTCAAATAACAAACTGTGATGACATCTCTAGAAATCTGTTTTGCAGACTTTCCAAGATATAAGCTTATTAAGAGTCTGTTTTTTGGGGCCATTTACATTCTGTTTTTATCAGTGGCTGTATATCGGACCTGGACTCAGACTCGTGCACTGTGGTTACAAGTACGACTCGGATTCGATCCAAAAAACTGACCGAGTACGCAGGACTGACACAAATCGATAATATTTATGAAATATTCGTCTACCAGGAGGACTGCATGTATATTGCATTTGACATGCAAGTTAAGATAAACAAATGTAGAAGATAACTGAATGATATGAAGTATTGCGGCCATTGACTAATAGAATTTATTTTGCAATTTAGTGTCAATCTGTTTGATTGATTAGTCCGTTCGTTTTGAACTCTTCTGTTCTCACTCAACATTTTGCAGTATCGACAGCCAAGTAAAAATTTAATAAATTTTTGAGTTACAGTAGAATAAAAGTTGGATAATTCAAAAATTTTGAATTATGATAATCATAGTAATCTGCATTATTGTATCTCTTGAGAAGGCCGGTTGTCGAAACATTCATAATAAGAAATTGTTTATATACAGGGTGATGAAAAAAAGCATTTTTTGAAGCGTGCAATATCTGATTATAGATTGCGTTTTGTGTGAAGCTCTATGTACCATAGTAATGATATGCAGTTACTAAATATGACAGTCAGTTTTTCGAATGAGCATGTTATAAGTATTATAGGATTAATAGTATCATGTGTATTTTTTTCTCAAAAATATCATGAAAAATTAACTGAAATTATTTGGTCTTAGAAAAAGTCTTAGATTAAATTAATTAGTCTGCAAATTGGGGTGGAATATACTCGTAGTTGTACGAACCCGACCATCATTATGTGTCAGTTAAATGACAACTTTTCAGCTACTCAGTGTGGCAACCATCGCTCTGCTAGCAGACAGGAAGATGACTACGAAAACTTAGCATCACTTTTGCGAGGAGATCATCAGTGTTGTTGATGATCTGAACAACCCGCCGAATTTCGTCCTTGAAATCATTGTCATTTTTTTGGCTTCGTAGTGTAAACAATCTGTTTAATAAGATAACCCTATATGAAGAAGACAAGAGGAGTTAAGCCGGGGGACTTGGGGAGGGGGCACTCGACTGCACCACGATGACCGATTAATCTCATGGGAAACTGTTCGTCCAGCGAACTCCGCACAGCGGGGGCAAAGTGTGGTGGTGCAAATTCTAAAAGATAGACTGATAAGGTGCTGTGCCAAAAAATCAACAAAGAAAACTCACTTGCATAAACCAGAAATCCTCCAGATTATCCCAACTTGAGACATCTGGTCAAAAGAAAGTCCTCGGCATCTCCAGGTAAGATTGACCAGTGACGCTGTCTGGAAAGAAGAATGGACCAATTAAGCAACTTCACCAGTAACCATATTGCCGATCAAACGACTTTCTCGGAATGCAGAGGTTCGTTCTCCATGATATTCACAAGGCTCTTCCGTTTCCTAGATGCAGCAGCTCTGCTTATTGGCTTTCCCATGAAGGTAAAAGATAGCTTCGTCACTGAACTGGGCTCGTCAGGAACTGGGGATCGTTTTGGATCGTTTCAAGATCCCATTCACAAAATTCTAATCTTTTATCCATGTCATCTGGTTGTAGCGCATGGAGAACCTTCATTTTGTATGCTTTAAAGCCAGACTTATCAAGAATACGACAAATAGCCGAGCAACTCAAATTCATCTCAGCAGTCGCTCGACGAATTGATTTCTTCGGAGATTTCCTGAACGCTGCTTCCTTGTTTTTTTGTCCGAGTATGCAGTTAGAACCAGCATTGCGATGTAGCACATTTCCACACGTGAAAAGGTTCTTGTGCCATAAGAAAACGGATGCTTTTTGTGGAGCTCTCGAATGTCGACCAAAACGGGTACAAAGCCGGCGACTAACATCCAGAAAACTGTAACACTCCTCGTGCCAGATGACAGTCCAAACGCGCTGTTCAATCGTTTGCAATATTCTCAATCATTCTTCTAACCATTTTTCATCATTCAATCCCGGCATGTGGAAATTCAGATTATAGAAATCGAGCAATAGGCACATGACGATTTTCCCCTCAATTGTATCAATCTCCGGTAACATGACAAGGCAAGAATTTGAATTTCAGAACCGAAAGATGTGAAAGTAATATGATTGTTATATATCATATCAAACCTCAAGATCTGATGTGTTAGAAAATGCATGCACCTTTTCTACTGATTGCTCACAATCAATGTACTAGAAGAATTAAAAAATACTTTTTTGAATCACCGTAGATTGTAGAGTGTCAGTTCGGCTGGCATGCAACTGAAGGATGTCCTTAGACTTAAACAATTTAAACACAGACTTCTTTGGCTTTAGATTATTTGCCTCACGGCAAAGTCAGGATAAATAAGCGCAGAGCAGTCTGTTGTGCAGTCTTTCAGCTTCTGCAGCCAATAGAGATACTTTCAGCTAGTTTGGGCCATTTTATGATTAGTAACGAGCCATTGTGGGACGAAACGGAGAGTCTGCGACTGCGAGGTAATTGTGTGCATAAATTGTTCAAGTCTAAGGACATCTTTCTATCAATAGAAATTTTTATGTTCTCAGTGTTGCTTTGACTACTTGTTTTTTCATCTAACATAAAATACTGCATTTTGAACTGAACACATAATTGCATTTTATATATTTTATCTTGAAGACCTGAAGACTGTTTTGAGTTTCTATGACATTTGCAATAATGCCTCTGACCCATCTAGATCTACTTGATTTCGATATGCAAAAGTTTTCAAAACGCACGAGTAGCTACTCCTTATTTCTTGATTCACACTCTGTTTTTATTTGTTCATTACTTTCAATTTTATAAATACACGAGTAGCCTACTTCAAAGAGTTTGACAATTTATGTCATTGCTATTGAGATTCGCTATTGATCTGAACAAGAGCAATTAGAAAAATCAAAGACTCATGTCAATGAATATAATTATGATTTTCCGAATCTTTAGAGTGTCTCTTCAACTGTTATTTCCTGTCCAGCTGAGGAACACTCTAAAATTGACAAATTATTATCACATTCATTGATCTGAGTCCTAGATATTTCTTATTTGATTAACGTTAATTGCACACACAGTCTCATAGTTTCAGTTATTATCCTGTAATGATTGCTCTGCAGGGATGATCGTGAGCAAATTGGCTTTGTAGGACATTAAATATGAATAGTTACTTATTCGGTATATTAACGAAATCAAATGAATAGATAACCACTTTACCAGTACATGCATCTTGAAAAATTACTGTCCGTCATGATATGTTATTTGTACACTGATGCATTGACCTGACTTTCTTGATTTTTTGTAACAAACGTAATAGATTCATAGACACACGCATGTCTTGCATAAAATTCACATAATACACGTCAATATTATCACTATAAAATTCAAGTCAACCCCCATCCCTCATGTCGCACATAAAAATCAAGCAGGATCGTCGCATCAAGTATTTATCTGGAAGGACAAGTATTATACTGAATGTATGCACTTCATTCTCATTTCTACTTTCCACTAATTGTAAATTGCTTTCTATTTTGAATTTGATGTCATCTGACTCGAAAGCAACTTGATTCGACTGCAAACTGGAATATATGACGCAAATTATTTACAAACATCATTTGAATGCATGATTAACCATGCACCGGGATAGTTTACCGTTTGCAATAAGACAATTCATAATAGGTCCAACTCCCAGGAAAGAAACTTTTTGGTCTCGAAGTGATAATAAAGTTTATTCCAGAAAAACCGTGACGGGCCATCGACGTCCTGTGCCTTCTGAGGTCTGTAGTATAGCGGCATAGACCGCTATAGTATTTAGCAGAAATTTATACCTGGCAAAAAAGCAGATTTTATAACTGATATATTTCATGAATGTTTTTCTAACAGAGTAAAGTGACAGTCAATAATCCATATGCGACTATATACACTCTTTTCCAAATCAATATTACATGCAGGAGATTACGACGGACCACAACGACAATACGGACAAGAACTGAGCGATATCGTAGATCTTTTTTACCTTCTGCAGTGAAATTTTTATGATTGTATATGTGCCTTTTTTATTGTAAAACTATCAGCCCTGCTGTAATTTTCGGAAATAAAGACATAAAGACATGCAGAGGGCTACGTGAGGGTTAACTGAATTGTACTCGCTTTATTGGGTTCAGCATTTATGGCTGTCATATGCATTCTCTAGAAAATATTTTGATAAACTATTTAAAAAAATCGTCGGTCATATCTTTCTTTATTATTTGGTAAGGAAAAATTCGCCTATCGCTTAAACAGTGGTGTCTTTATCTACATGTTTAAATGACGCTTGCAAGTACAACGTTTCGACAGCCGTATTTATTCCGTAAGTTAAAACTTCTTCAATATAATGAAAAATGTTCAGTGATGTGTTAAACAAAAATGATATACTCAATAACAAATGTTGATATAAAAAATATTGTGCATGTTAGCAGCAGTGCACATGGTTCTCAGCAATATAAGTGTGGCATTCATTCATTAGTTCAATGTTCAACAGCTTCACTCTCACTATTTTGATTGAAACATATTATCCGCCCTCTCGCTCAACTGCTCTTTAATAAGAGGAAGAAAGAGCACTAATTTGCTTGCCCAAATACCCTGGTATTTGTGCCTAAAATCTGGTATTTTTAAGGCTTCAAGCTTAAATTTTATTATGACACAGATGTAATCATGAATAGGAAATACATTGTTTTGCAGCTTGTCATTGTATGAACATACTTATGTCAGGTTTGACGAGAAGTCAGGGAATTTTTTACCTGGAATTGGTCAATTTATTTGAATCCTCATCCGCTGATACTATGTGGGTCTTCAGCATCACTGGTTTCTGTATCAATTGCGTTGGTAAGTTATCCGCTGTGAATTAGTCAATTTTAGAGTTGAAAACAGCTGGTGAAATGAATATGTGAATACTTCATCTGAAGCATGTGTACTAGGAAATTAGTGTTCGATAGGAATTACTCACACTCCCTAAAAACAATTCGTGTGTGTAAATATTATGCTATCAAATGTTCAGTCAGGAAATATCGATGCTCGGTATTTGATGGGATATTAGATTTATTCTAGTAAAAGTAAACTTCAAACTTGGGAATGCAAAATAATAGTCTATAATTCTCAGTAGCTATTTGAATAACAATGGTTGTTTTCATGACAATTATTTGTTTAAGATTTTGGAGAACTATTTTGATTTGATCCTGCAGCATCTTGACCCTGAACATCAATTATTGAAGCATAAGTTACTACCAATTCCCAAGTATCCCAATTTTCATAATTAGGGCCTATCTGTCTTTTTTTATATGATAGATTATTTCTCTAGACTTGGTATAGCTGAGGAAATATCAATCATAGATAGATAGGCTGCTGTCCACTGCTTTTCTTATATTTATATGGTTTTTTTATTTATATTTTGTGGGCTTCAGGAGCGATGGCTCCCTAAGATGAGTCCCAGGGATGTCCATGGGGCGAGTTTTTTTATACCCAGGCCCAATCCATCCTACGGGATTAATCAGTTGTCAACCCACGATAATCCCTAGTGCTTATGGACTTTTACTTCCACTTTCTGCAGCTTCGTGCGTCAGTCTGTAATTGCATGTAGGTCTTAACTCCAAAGTTTAAATTGAAGATTCAAGTACTCGTTCCATGCTCATCTGCATACCAACGAATGAGTGGCTATAACGACACTTGCGGTGACTGTATAAAGGATAACGCGTTCAGCTAGCTTCCGTCCAACTTATAATGTAATGTTCGCTCAACACATTTATGGTAGCAGGACACTGATTATGAAAAGAAACTCCGTAATTCATCAGTAGAAGATCATTTCAAAATTGAAGTAGATTTTTTGTGATATTTATTTTAGCGAATAAGATTTACTGCTGTATTTCAGTCCATCGCTTGAGTAGGACATGCTCAAACAGCCTAACCTGTCAGCTACTTTACTTTTGACAGGAATTGTTTCAGTCTGCTGTTTCCATTTACACAAGTCTCTCAGCTTCAACTCAACAAATTAATACTTGTATGTACAACAGTCAAAATGAACATTAATCACTTTACCGAAGAATGTGGATGCATCACCTATTCACCTCAATTTCTATGAAGCTCAGTGTCTATCTATTCGCTTATATAATTCGAACTCATGATTTGGGTATAATTGTATCAAAATTCAAAGATGAGGAATATTAGATATCAGTGTTCAACTCAAGTATAATAAGACTTAAGCTCACAAAATAAGACTTAAGCTGGTGACTGATAATTTCGAGTTCCAACTTTTTAGGTTGATTCAAGTGACAGCAATCCAGCAATTGATATCCATCATATCAAGGACCTTCAACTTTAGCAAATCGGTAGCAGTTGCCCTCTTATTTGACATCAATTGATACGGGCCTAGATACGCCAAAAGGTATTTTAGAATCATCAATTTAATATTTGAAAAACCCAAATATTATTTTAAAAAACCATGGGAATCAAATTGGATTTTTGCGAATCCTATTCTTATTTCAGTAAAAGTCTCAATGATGAAAACGTCGTGAGATGCTGAGATACTTGTACAGAACTGAGATCAAAATAAGAAAAATCCGGAAAAACTAAAATGTAGCTGACAAGAAATGAGCAGGGAATTAATAAGATTGAATTTGATATTGTCATGCCTAAATATCTGTGTATACATATATATTTCAATTTTTAGAATGATGTTTTGAAGAGAAAAGGCAAATATAATATTGTAACCTGCGCCCAACTGCATGCGAAACAAATATACATAATAGGAAAATGTATGCAAATATTTACAATATAGAGAATATCTTCTGCCAGCACTGAAGAGGGCTCATTGTAGCGTTCATAATACGCGACTATGAAACAATAAATTTATATTTGCATACTTGATAAAATAGATGTATATGAAGGGCACATCAGCAGGATGACCGACTGCCTGCGTCTCGTTTCGGGTCCTTCATCATCTTGGACGATCAGCAGGCGTCGGACCCACGCCCAAAGGCGTGCCCCACTAAACTTATAGAATACTTGAAAAAGTGCAAACCAACTTCACAATATGAACAGATGCTGATACACGTACATAAAGTTGATATCAAATTACACCGAGTTGATAATCGACTGCTGGAGAACAGCTCAACGTTTAACAAATGATGGGTGTGGATCCATACTTATTACTAATCCTAGCAATGTTATAGATATTGTTTCAAAATTCTTTAGCAGTCACAAGGATCACATTAATTTGAAAACAATGAACATTTGAGATTTGGTGATTTATTGAAATTAGCAGGTCTTTCTGACGTCATTTATTTTGAAAATCAATTTCATAGGCAGATCATTGTTTTAACCATGGTCAAGAATTTTTCTCCAATTTGATTATCTATATGTGTGATGTTGAAGTAGCCATTTCTCAAAATTGTCCTTTGAAATTTATGTTTTGGAAGCGCTATATTGATGACATTTTCATGGTTTCTTTATCTCCACTACATAACGCACTCTCGTTAATTCAGTTGATAGCCATATGTTTTTACTTTGGAAAATTCGATACATTATTCAATACGTTTTTCTGGACACTATTGTTGAATCATCATGATAAAACAAACGAAGTTCTTTTTGATTTTTAGTTGCCATCGGTCGGGATTCATTCAATTTGAAAGGAGCAACAAAAACAATTTTCTGCGACCGTGTGGTAATTTATTCACAGAAAATTGTTTTTGTTGCTCCTTTCAAACGAAGTTCTATTGAAATGCAGATGCTAACTTGCGTGTTGTACTATATGAATATATTTTAAGAATATAAGCTATTTATCAACTTGCCCAATTTTTCTTTCTGTTGCAGCTCCCTTCAGTAATTCATTTGCCGCGCGATTTTCAAGTCGCCAAGTTGTTTTTGTCGGTGCGATTTTGGTTGCGTTTGGTTTTACTATGTCCAATTTTGCTACTTCATTAAAAGTTATGTACGTCACATACGGTATTTTTATCGGTAAGTAATGAGATCTTGCTTGTTTAGCATCTATTAACAAATTTCCATAAAATATTTCAATATGTTTCAAGAATGAAATTTCATTTAAACGTGTGATTGCCTGCTTCAGGAGAATGTTGTTAAAATGCTTCCAACATTTTTGCCACTCCTATTAAGATCTCTTTGTAGTGTAGGTAATGAAATTCTTAATAAATCTTTTAGATGTCAAAAGCTAGAGCCGTTGCTATGTAATTTATTTCATATAGACCTTTTTTCCAATCGGAAATCGTGTTTAGATAAGGAAATTGAAATTTGCTTTCAGTTTCTCTCATGAGAAGCTGGTTATCGTATACATCTAGAGAATTCAGTTTCCATAGGTCTCTAATTGCAGTTTTATATTCCGGCAGCAATCTTGGACAAGGTGAAATGCATACATTTTGTACCGTTGTGAGAACCATGCAGAAATCCTGAATGGGCAAAGTAGAGGAAGTACAAGACTTGCATATCTGCATAAAATTCAAACGAAATTCAGAAGTTTCACTATTGAAATTATTCATTGAACTCGTAGTTGACAGTAATACAATACAACAGAGAGTAAGAGACAATCAGTATTACTACAAATTCATCAAGGTCATTCACAACGCTCGCCTGAGAGCTTCATAATAGTTTCATAATGTTGACATTGATGTGGGTATAAATGAAGTAGGCTGCCATCTCACCGTCACATCGTATGAAGAAACCGGAGCATTCTCGATTGACTTCCGGTAGTCAGAAATAGTAACAGAGTATGTCATTTGCTTCGTACGTGATGATACCGTAAACCGGCTACAGCCAGATAGAAACGCGTGATTTTTGTCCTTCGCAATCTTACATGACTTGTTGTTTCCACGTACAAATTAACTCAAATAGACTGTTTCTTTCTCAATAACGATAAATGGGGAAAGTTGCTGTCGTAATATATTTATCAGGTGATTAATCCTAGTTAGATGGCAATCCTAAGTGCATTTAGCTATAATTTTATCGTGTCCAAACTGGGACCTTGGACGGTGCTGACATAGTCAGACTTTTCAGGAGCGCTGTGGTACTTTTATCCCGGATGCCCTTCCTGCCGACTTTGTTATGACACGCTCGGGGCTCGACCACGCGTCGACTAAAAGATCGCTGGATCAGGCACTTGTCTGAATAATTTTCTATTCAAACTTTTTTGCTTCATTTTTCATGCAAATGTTTCGTAATAAATTGCTATTTTTGCTTTCAAAGGATTTTCGCTGAAAATTGAGCATGTGAGAATAAATAAGCGCTATCTTGCGAGAGTCAAGTTATTAGAAGCTTCATGGACGATAGCGACCTGTCTCAAGAGGCCACTTCATTCACGCATCAGTGCCGCATGTTTGAAGTGGCGTATGACTGCGGGTGGTATCTGTGGCACGAGGAAAAATGGCCGCCTAAATTCAAAAGTCCACCGCACCGCACCAGTCGCGAAACGTCGACTGGGAGTCATGGAGACGAAGATGCCGCGATGAACCTCCAGCAACATCCCGTTGGAGTACGTCCGTAACACGGAAATCCGGTGGCGATGTGGTGTTGTCCTGATTGCAGACAAGATGCGCGAGACCCGGCTATGATTCCTTGGCCATGTTCCGGGGTTGCCAATCAAGATGGCCAACCAAAAGTGGCCTACAACCTCGAAATACGAAGGCCAAAAGGTCGTCCTAAACAACGCTGACTCGACACCGTGCATGACGACATGAAAATAGCCGGTGCCCATCCCGACCAATCCCATGATCGAGCGAATGGGAGACAAAGAAACAACGCAGTGGGTCCTGTCAATCTGTGAGACAATCGCTAAAGAAGAGGAGGAGTATTCTATCAGGGTAGAGTGAGAGACTTGTGAGCCAAATCAAGAAATTAATTAGAAATGGTCGACGCTTTTAATCTCCTCATTTTGAGAAAATATTTGGTAGAGATGCGAGCTTGATTTAAAATGTTTCAGGAGCCTTAATGACGGCGAATTATTTGAACAACTCGTAGCATGTACCAATTGCTTCGACTAACTTTTGCTTGCACTCATATAAATGTTTATTTTCAAATAACCAACTTTGATGTTTTCTGGATAGATGTCTGAATGATCAGACGAAAGGTGCCTAGCGAAAATTGACTTTTGATTTATTGAATTGATATTTTGCTTTGTGGTGCTGCCCATAATGTAATATACTAATCTTACTTCTCTTAATTTCGCTTCTTGAATGCCATAATTAGGAGCGTTTACGAAGATTCAGCATGCTTTTCCTCCTCTTTTCTTACTTTACTCTGTTGTCCTGAGACAGATTTTATCCATTCTCAATATACAAACTCTTTACATACAAAGTTGCATAGCTATGCTTGTTATACGAAAGATTTGCATCATTTTGAAAGAGTTGTTTACGGCTATGGCAAATTTTACATTTTTGATTTTACCATTCTGGGCAAAACTTAAAGACTTTAATCGATCGAATGGATTTCCGTAGGAATTTTTCCTTAGCATTAATACCTTACTGCTTAGTAGCTCATTGCAAGTAATACGTCAAGTATTTTATAGATGCAAATGAGTAAGTCTACAACACATATTTCTTAAAGGTTTGGTAAAAGCATTTTCAAGCAGAATATTATCAACGTTTTGCAAGCAATTTGATAGCCGCAGTACTCTTATCAGGAAAATCATCATTAACACTCTATCAATGATGTTACTTTGTGATAATGAATATGATCATAAATTACATCATTATACATAGTCCACTACAGCGACATCAATACCTACTTAGCTATTGAGCTTGTGCAATCAATATCATCCAATATTAGGAATCATCAGCAGTCCTAGCTCACGTATCTCAACATCGACACAATTACCTATTTAAAGATGCAGCCATGCCCGGGTAAATTTGTGATAAGCAATTAGCAAGTTAGTGAAATTTCGACGGGTATTCATTAAATACTACTTTTGAACACACTGCTGACATGTCGCCTAAGTAAGTGTTTAGCAACATTTATTAAGTATAACAGGCGCGCTAACTTAGGTGACATGTTTAGTGTGTTTAAAAGTAGAATTTAATGAATACCCGTCGAAATTTTATAACTTTCTAAAAACATGTCTCAAATTATCACACAATTGCTACCAAATGTAATTGCATCAGTTAAATTTCTGTGTATTTTCAAAATCAACGAGAGATTTCTTGTGACTGACCTTTTAATTAATGCGTTTATACACGCTCTTATTTTATTATGTTCAGTGACCTTATAATAATATTTCATAATGCTACTTTATGATAAAAATCGTGATCAAATCAAATTACAATCGACCAAAATCTGGTGGAGATGCGAAAACGATAAAATGGAGTCAGACTATCAATTTACTTTTGCCTCATCATGTCCGGAGAAAAATATGATTGATTTGTTTCAAACTTGTTAATATGATTGTATCAATGTCACGCATAATCATTCTCTTTATTTCAGGCATTGGTTTCGGACTAGTGTACGCTCCCACCATTACAACAGTCGGTTACTATTTTCATGAGCGTCGAGCACTTGCTAATGGTTTATCCGTAGCCGGCTCATCTGTTGGAGCATTTTTCATGCCTCATCTAGTCAGTTTTCTCATCGATACTTACAGCATCAAAGGTGCATTTATTACTATTGGTGCGATAATGCTTCACTTGTGTGTAACGGCTTCACTTCTTCGACCGATGGAGTTTTACGTTGAACGTACAAAGCGCTTGAATGAACTAAAGCAAGCGTCAAAAAATATTACAATTTCTGTTGTCGATGGTCTTGATGGCCTATCGAGGAAGCCTGATCATCGATGCGGTGATGACGAAACATTGGACTCCAGTGGCTTTGTAGATGATGAGGACATTGTTGAACCTCAAAATCTTCCTGAACAAGTGTTCGGTCGTTTTCGTGTCTTACCTGCTCTTCAAGCCCCAACCCTTAATACAGTCCCTGAATCCAACCAAGAGGAAGAGGAGGCTCGCCTCCAGCGTCTTCTTCCCCCACCCCCACCAATTTTACTATCTACACCTCAATTAGACGAAAAGCGAATCCAGAATAAATTTCCCGCTCAAGTTTTTGATCAACGAAACAGTCAAGGCTCACAGCGCTGGCAATCAATGAATTCTATTCATTCCAGTTCCACTGCTTTGGTCCCCGATTCCCTTCAAAGTCAAAATCCTCTTCGCACACGCAGCTGTGGCTCTGTTGTGATGTCAGTACCAGGCACAGGAATAGAGAGTAATGAGTTGCCCACTTTGTTTGAGGCTGGTCTTGAAAGACGTGTTTCTGAAAGTGACATTGGTTCAGCACAGACGACTTTGACATGTGGTGGACGCACGTTACCCATATTTTCTGAATCAGCGCTTCAGGCTGTTCGTAAAGAACTAGTGCGATTGGAGCAGAATAAAGTCCTGAAGCGTTCTCGTCCCACCTCTCTTTCTTTTCGTCGCTTGCTTGTGCCACGATTACAGCATGCCAGAGCCATGTTTTCCATGCCCAGTACTAGCATTGTAGCAAGTGTACCGGATCTTACGTTCGCTTCAATGCAGAATCTTCCCCAACGATGGAGTGTAGCATATGAGCCATCGAAACCTCGAGGATTGCGTGAGAATATTCGAGAGTTTTGTAAGTTGCGTCAAAAGGTAACCATGGGTGGTAAAGTTCGCAGAGGTAAAGGTGTTCCTATAATTGATCCCTGGGTTCTGAAGCAACCAAGTTTTTATTTCTTAGCCATTGGCATGGCATTGTGTGTTATCGTGTTTGGTGCCAATTTTATGATGGTTCCCGGTTATGGAGAATCTTTGGGATTGTCAAAATCTGAGAATGCTGCTTTTATACAGTATATGGGCATAACTGATCTGATTGGTCGTTTACTCACTGGTTGGGTTGCCGACCTCAACTTAATTCCACGAAAATATTTACTTATCATCTTTTTTCTATGTGAAGGATTTATCTGTCTTCTTGTACCATTTGTTTTTGCTTCACACAAAGGTCTGGTAGTGTTTTCACTTCTTCTCGGTTTGTGCGCGGGCTCTATTGTTCCACTTACTACGGTCGTAATTTGTGACGCTTTAGGCATTCGTAAGTTGAGCAGTGCATTCGGAATGAGTATGTTCATATTCGGCATTGTATCAGCAATCATTCCAAGTGTGGTTGGATTCCTACGAGATATGTCAAATTCATGGGATCCTGCGTACTATTTTTGTGGCACTTTATGTATCGTCGCCGCAATTCTTGTAATTATCGATACTGTGGTTTCAAAAAAGTATCCAATAGTTGATGATACTAGTGATTCTCCCCAGAACAGTAAACATGATCATGAGGACTCACAACCTAAAAGTGGTTCTCATAAATCAGATGATGAGGAGGGAAATTTAATTTAATTCATGTTATTTTTTTATTTTTCGTTTTTTTGCTTTATGATGTGGAACTTCATGACTTCACTTAATTGTTAGCTGTCAATCATTCATATATTTGATTGCTATTTGCCATGTTATCATATTTATTTCATTTACTTACTGCATTTTTTGCCATTATCATCTTGTCAAAGACTACGGGATATCAAACCTTTAAGTTTAATTGGAGAAATCTACATTTCTAGTTGAAGAGCGGTCAGAGTTCACATTCGGCATTAAGTCACAATACAATTGCATACAAGTTTTTATCATGATAAACATGCATAGCATGACAGGATGTGTTGACTGCAATAATCTCAGCTTCATCATAATAACCGAATAAGCTGCTTCAGTCAGGAAAGATATATTGTACGTCTGATCATGCTATACATCTCTTGCATGATTTCATTGTAATTTTCGTATCTCATTGATAGAACATAAACCTTTGATTCATCAAATCTCTAATCAAAGTACTGCAGTTTCCGGAAATGGTATCTGACTCATGCATGTATGACAAGGCTAGCTTGGGAACCCCGCCCAATTCAACTGCTTAAAAGCCTTTTCATTCAACCATCCTCCCACATTTCTGTCCGATTTGGCGAGAGGTGCCGTGATATGCGGATGTTATCATTTGCCACAATTTGCTGCTCGAACATATGCCAGGGTTGTATTTGAAGCATGCCTTTGGATAGGTGAGTGCTCACACTTTCATAATAGAAAATTGACAATATTCATTTGAAGATTTAAACTCTTTGAAATGGAAGAAAATGATTTGTCATATTCGAGAGTAACATATCAAGAATAAAACTTCAGATTTGACATCCTGTACTTTCATATCATTTTACTTTTCGCCTTCAAATTTCAATTCATATCTTGTTATCTGCTATAAAAATCTCATTTACTCGTAATCAAGAATCATTGATTTCAATAGCAAAACTGACTATCTTCGCAAAATATCACTTCTTGGTAAACCTGTTCCTGTTGTAAAAGTTTGCGATTTTAATGCTGTAAAATACTATTAAACTTAGAAAACGGCATGCAGATATGAAGAACTAACATGCAACCGAGATTTCAAATTAATAGTTTTATTTCCTATGCTGTCGAATCGGAATAGAATTGCTATTTATTCCAAATACAAATAATATTCATCATGTCTACAATATTGCTGCTAAAATTATGTGGTCGACTATTACTCACCCAATTAATTGCCCTCGATATCACCCAAACATGTTCACTCAATTTCAAGAGCACATATTAATAGAACACATGTTAGAAGATGCTAGAAAAATTGATGCAGTCCTGGGTCTGTGGACGAGAAGAGTTGGGCTCCGAAATTCCCGAACATGGAAGAATTTGCAACATAATTTTCCTGATAACTTAAAGCTCTTATTAAGGCACTTAAACTCTTAAACTCAACTAAGACAGAGACACTATTAAGTACTTTAATCAATACATTTTCTGAGTTTTGGGACATAATTGATTCAGTAAGGTCGACCATTTGTTGATGAGAAATGCATTGTCAATAAAAAAATAAAGAATGCAAAATGCACTATTAACTTTTCTGGAAAAAGTTGAGATTTTTAGCCATTGCATCACTGAGTACACATTTCTCAGTCATAAATGAATAATTCATTTCGTGACTTGAATATTTTAAGCTTGCATTCCAAAATGATAACAGACTTCCCAGTGATTAAAATTTGAAATTGAAAAAGCAAGAAAATTCCCTTAAGATTTGGATAGTGGAATCTATAGGTTTAAAAATCTTGAATGACTCAATAATCCATGAACTTGGAATAAAGTTGCAACATTTTTTTACCGCAAAGCTTCAGGCATATTTATATCAAAAGTTTATGACAGTCTTTCATGTATACAAAAGATGGAGAAAAAATTATATATAGGAAACAGCTAATGGAGTCTACTATTAACTAAAACACTTGCATATTTATTCATTTTCAACAGGCTAGAACGATGCAGAACGCTGATGTAGAAGCACTTACATTCTTTTATTCTACAATAGCAATAATATCATTTTATGAGTGAAACAGCCGTAAAATACATGTACTCGTAAATCTAATACTGTCTCCTTTGTGCTCGTTTCAATAAAAATTGTATATAACTCATATGGTAATTTGAAAAGAAACTTCATATTTTGAAGTATGCTTAATTATGTGAGTTTGTATTTGAATTTGCTGATGCTTACTCGGTTATAAAAGTAAGCTGTCGTATCTTTTTTTAAAAAAAGAAAGCGTAGATTCGACTATATATCGCTGTCTTTTGACAAATGCTTAAACTCTGACAACCGGTAATTTTTATTGAATAGTTTTTTTGAAACTTTTATTATGTGGATTGTGATTCTTCGGGAAAAACTTGAAATATTGCTTATTAGTTTTCTGTCATGATATTCATGCAATATTTTGATAGGACAGGCTTGTTTCTTCTGTGCTCATTATTTGTAGAAATATACGTTTACAAAAGCATCTGGTTTTCACTTATCCCATTATCCATATATCTGAAAACATCTTTCAATTTGATAATAGTTTTAGTTATAGTTTCAGATAATTAAGTGAATTTTTGTATGTGGAGGTAGAAGTCATTTTAATAGCGATTTTAATAGTGGTTTTATTATGCATAGTTAGCCTATAGCTATGAACGAATGGTAGGGGAGACAGGGCATCATGAGACCATCGGCCTCATCTGAAAAAAAGCTTGAATATTTCGGTTGTCGACCTTGAGTCCCTAAAACTTAGAAAATAACAATGATAAATCTATTGCCTCATCATTTTCCTATGCTTTCAACGAAAAAATTGTTTTTCCTTATGCATGAATGGAAAAGACTACTTTTCCTATCCTGGAGACGTAGGAAAACTATGACTTTTCCATTCATGTGCAACTTTTCCGTTCATGGAGAGATATCTATTTGCATTGCTGTTGGAAAAGCTGACTCTTCTTCACCTGGATACTTTAATGCCCCAAAAAACTCAAACATCGCTGGCTTTCCTGTCTATATTTCAATATTAAGAATTCTAGCTTGTCAAGATAGTCGGTAAGACAAAAACTCAATATTTCAATAGTGTTGATATCTAATATAGTACATACATGTGTAATCTCGATTGTATCGTTGATATATCAGTCTCCTCAAATGTGGAGCATTAATTTGAAATTAATATTACATCCAGTCCATTGAGTGTACTTTCTTCTGCAAAGTACTTCATCATACTTTACATTCCTATTGTGAAAATACTACGACCTTTGAAGAGTGGGATTCTCATTCTGTGGAGCCATGAGGGTGATCAGATATTTGCACAAACATGTGTTGGAACATTGGCCGGTAGCGCTACATGTGTTTAAAACATCAAAGTTCCGAGAATTTGACGATGCTGGTATGCGGTCAATCTATTGTCCAACTTCTATATGCAGCTCTCTAAGTTACATTGTTATTACGAATTTCATAACAACACTGCCCGCTCAATTTTCACTCTCAAGAGAAGCAATATCAGCAATTTCACAATTATGTGGTAAAACTTTTATCACAGTATCGACCTCTTATTTGATTTCTGAGGGTTCGAGGCCTTAAGGCAATCGCGGCAAATTGTAATTGGCCGCGACAGACTAATATAATACTGTGCATGTACAATTATGGGGGAGGAGGAAGAAGAACGAACAGGAGAAGAAGAACGAACATCAGAGAGGAGAACGAACATCAAGAAGAGAGCGAACATCAAGGAGAACGAACACCGGGAATGGACGGACAACACCTCCTCCGCGACAAAAGGTGACACTTTGCTTTCGACTGACAATATTCTTCGGCTATGGACGCTGCCCCTCATAACACATAAGTTCAGACGGTGTCATTTTTACTCTTTATATTAGTCATTAAGATAATGTCAAATTTTATTGAAAGCTATGATTCTATGAGGTGTTGAATAAAGTGTAATTGTACATGTGTCTTGCTATTCCTTTAGTCAACTCTGGACGCGTTATCTTTTGTAATTTATAGAATTTTGAGTAAGCAATAAAAATTGAGTCATCGCAATATTGAACCTATATTTATTTATTAAGGACGAGTTATCTCTCCTTTAGATTTTTGATTAAAAAGTCAGTGATTTGAAACGAACCCTAAGTAATTAGCTAGTAAGCTATTTTAGCTACTGAAAAAAAGTTAATTACACATGTACGTTTATAAATTTTGTACATGTATACAAAAGTCTACTTGCATGACATGCAAAACCACAACCACATGAAATTGTATGTACATGTCTAACAAAGTGACAACTGCATGATTAAGAAATGGGTCCTAATTGAAGTTAACAACAACGTTTTGACAGTTCTCGAACTTTAGAATATTTTGTTTCTCCCCTTTCTCTGACGAATGGGTGGTAATTGTATCTCATCTGAAACGAACATCTTCGAAATTTGCAATTTCGCAGATTTGGTGCTGTCGACATATTTTGAGCAAGTGGCCGCATTCTTCCAGTTGAAGTGTTTTTTCATCACTTCTGACGACGCCCCGGCTTCAGCAACCAAATTGGCTGATGATCTTCTCATTTAGTGGCCAGTGTATGATTTGGGGTTTTCCAGCTTCAGAAGGGTAAACTGGGGCGGGTTGGACACATTTTCTGAGAAATCAGTGTGTAGCGCATTTTTTACATTTTTATCAAATAAAATGTAATTATTTTCAAAAAGTAACCTATTTTCTACATATTCTCGCGTTAATTTATCACTTCCCATTAAATCCATACGCAATAAGTCTCATAACTTTTGAAAAACGACCTGGGGTGGGTTGGACATTTTTATACTTCCGATAAATATCAAGATAACCTCATTATGAATTTTTATGATGAAATTTTGCACGAAGACAAGCATTCTACTTCCATAAACATCAGTTTTTGTAAGCGAAATACATAAACTCATACAGTAATGGCTGCTGAAAGAGACGATATGATATCGTAAATCAGGTGTCCAACCCACCCCAGTGTCCGACCCACCCCACTTTACCCAAATTCAGCCATTTTCGTACAGACTTTTGCTAATGTATGCTTGCCCATTGGCTGATTTGTGTAGTACCACGTACCGTTCTTATTTTTCTGAATGTTTTGAAAATCCTCCCATTTGAATCATTAGAACGATGTAGCGCATTGTCATGCCTCTCCGAAAATTCGCATAGCTCCAGTGGAACATTGAAAGTGTTTGATTTTCTCTCACCCTTTTGTTTTGACACTATAAGTAATCCACATTCCAGTGATTTCATCAAACTCACAGTCACTGATAACGATTTCCACAAGATCTGCGCATCTTAAGCCACCGCACCATGCAATAACAACTGCTGCCTTCATATAGACAAATTCGTCATCATTAGGGGTTTCTTTCAGAAATTCCAATATCTGTTCTTTTGAAAACGTATTTGCAGTTTTCCTTATCCAGCTTCAAAAGACTTCAAGAGTAAAGTAATGCGTGGGTATTGTTGAATCTTTTCACCAAAAGTAACTGGAGCTTGTAATTATAAGCATCGAGTAGGCCTATATGCTCCACAAAGTGCTGAATGCATACTGCCTCCCATTTTTCAAAAAGTCAAAGTATTGAAGGAAATCTTCTTAATTTGGTTTCCCCTCCGATAATTTGCAAAAATCACAAAATTGTTTCCAATGATAGTCATATCTTTTGGTACTGTTGATGGGATTTGCTTGTTCTAAAATTTCACGCACTGATCGTTTCATTTTTGCAGAATAATATTTTTGTTGATGTATTGATAGTTGAAATAGAAATGGCGACTAATTGAAATTCAAATGCCAAATGGTTACTTCGTGGCTGATTTGATTCATAGACATGCACAAGAAGAAATCATATTCATTCATTGTATGTTAAGGTTACAGGAGGATATCATGACTGTATTTCCCATACAGTCATAGAGATATCCTCCTGCAACATACTTAAAGGATGCTCATCTCAGCCAATCAGAGAGAGGGACAGCTGGTTAATGGAGGGACAATATGTAATGGATAGAGGATGGTTATGCGATTCTCTGGGATATAGAGAAGGAAATTATTTGATGAATCCCGAGGGCTCTAGCCCTAGGGATATATCAAATAATTTCACGAGCTATGTCAGAGAATCGTATAGCTATCCTCTATCCGTTAAAAAGTATGCCAGATTATTAGGACCATAGATTTCCGCGATAAAATCCCTCTCTACCAGGATTTTCCCTGGGAACAAATTTTATCAAATATAGAAGGGATTCTGAAATACGATTCTACAACTATGCAATAATCTGGTATACTTTATTGTTAAAATGCCAGGGACAATTTTTTAAAATGATTGTTTGTTATCTATGATCAAATGTCCTTTCTAAATTGAGAATGTAGATAGATGTCCATGGATTTCCGTTCATAGTGCTTCGTTCTTAAGAAATCTATTTCTAAGTCATAGACTTCTAATTGTCTAAATATAAACAGAAGAAGAAAGTATTGGGAAATCAAGAGACGTCTATGTTGGAAATCAAAATATCAAAGATAGCTAGAAATTTGACCCTTTTGATAGGTACATCTGTACTAATTCTATGGATATGGTTTCTTTCATTTAGGTCACTGATCTGCATTCAAAATTCAAAATCAAAGTTTTGGACGTCATTCTAGGGTCAGACGGATAGGCATTTCTTTTAAGATAGTTTACCATCGCAAAGCAACACGGTCAAAGAAATCATGACAAAAGACACGCCACACCTATTATAACTGAAGAGCTGAATAAGATACGGAAGACCACCATTCCTCAAAACACCATGAATCAGAACTACTGGGCAAGAAAAGTATTCGACGACTGGCTCAAGGAAAGAAATACAACAATTTTAGAAAACTGTTCAGAGGACCTTATGTTTCTATCGGACCGTTCAAGCGATGGTCATGAGAAATTGGAGTTCATCTCCAAAGTCACTTTGAACCTGGCATTGAAATTTTTCTTTCATGAAGTTAGAAAGAAGAACGGCGATGTGTACCCGGGTGAAACTCTACGACTATTACTATGCGGAATCCAAAGATACATCAGAAGCGAACGCAAGTTGGATTGGAAGGTAAGACGATTTTTATGACGCTAAAATTGGAAAAAATTAATCATAAATTTAAACTGCCATAAAGTTGGAAAAAATATAGCCTCTATTAAATCGATATTGTGAAGTAATGCAAGTTTCCACAATGGTTTTTCTATTATTTTTATTCTCGTAGTCATTTTAGAATTAAATTATGATCAACTGACTATGAAAAATAAGATATATAGGCAAAGGAATTTGGTAGCCTATACAAGTAGATATATAAATGTATGTTCCTGATTAGCTGATGTTGAACAAGTAGCATTCTAGTCTTCATATTAATAAAACTCCTACAATATTTGTGTTATGCACATGCATGCAGATATTATTCACAAAATGTTGGCCTATACAAGAGGAAGGAATGATTTTAATCTTTTATACTAAACTTCTTTTTTTGTAACTGAAGTTTATCGCAAAAGTTTCCTTTATTGGTTGAAGTGAAAGTCCTTCTTTTGAGTTTGAAAGTGGAATCAATTTTTCTTAATAGCATGCAAATTTAGTTTAATTGAAATATTTGATAATGCTTTTTGATTGAAAAGATGAATTTATTTTATAAAGATTTTGCTCTATTCATAAATTTATCATGTACCGGTACTTCTCAAGGTACTTTTGCCATTTCAATTACTTGTGTAACTTTATTGTTATTTAGTTCGTGATGCTACTCTGTTTTTATGAAATAAATATAGTTACTTTTCCTTCCGAAAACTAGGAATGAGGATAGTGGAAAAAATTACTTGTTTGCAATGTCGACTTTCATTTCAAACTACGAGTTAAAAAACATAGTGAACTAAAGTGCGGTAATATCATAATTAATCTATTCTAAATCAAATTAATTTGTCATTACAGGTGTTTGATGATCCTGCTTTCCTGGAAACAAGGAGTTCGTTGGACGCAGCCATGACAGTCAATACCGCTGCTGGAGTTTCCCTAACGAAGAAGCAGGCGAAGCCGGTGCCCCTGTCCACAGAAACACGGTTATGGGAGAGACAATATCTCGGTTGCGATAATCCTCGAAAACTCACGAGGACGTTGATTTACCTGATTGGAGTTAACTGTGGGCTTCGTGGGGGAAAGGAGCTACGCAATCTAAAATGGGAAGAAAATGCTCAATTGACCTTGACTCGAAGAGAGGGTGACGATGTGCTCGAATACAGGGAGGATATATCAAAAACGTATAAGGGAGGTCTTCATGAACATCACGTCGTGCCGAAAACAGTAACTGTATTCAAAAGTGATGATCCTTCAAAGTGCCTGGTAAATCTCTTTATCTTTTACAGTTCATTGCGTCCTGTTAACGATACGACCAATGCGTTCTTCCTCCAGCCTCATCCAAAGCCGACAGCTACCACTTGGTTTGTGAACCAACCTCTGGGACACAATTCTTTAACGGCAACCATACGAAACATGATGGAGGCTGCGGGAGAAGATGACCAATATAGTAATCAGTCATGCAGAAAAACTACGGTGACCAGAATCATGAATGCCACCGGAAATAAAGAAATGGCAAAAAAAGTGACTGGTCATCGCTCAGACTGTGTTTTGACTTACAATGATTACTCAACAAACATGCAAAAAGTAACATCAAACATACTAACCAATAGTAATGTGAATTTAGCTAACAAAAATGAACAAAATCAACCAACGGACGTGCCAGCTGCAAGTGACAAAATTGTCATCAAATGTCCAAGTGGGATCATTATTGAAGTCCCTTATAGGTGATACTAACCCCAAATCTTTGAATGCTTCAGCGTTGACAATTTGAAACATTATTGACTTTTACTTCCTTGTATGAAAAAAGATAGCGCTAGATGACTCCAACTGCGAAATTTCATTTGATATTTTAGCCAACATAAAGCATAATGTCATATCTTCATGGACTCATAGATAGTAGAGATTTAATATCTAGGAGTCCGTGATAGTCCATAATGCCACCTTCATGGTCAGTTTTACTATTTTCTATGTACATGTAGTCTGGAGTCATCTAGCGCTCTTTTGCAATAGATATTTATTTGTTAAGAAGTATAAATTTTATATGAAATACAAGATATTTTCCCTCCTATCTAAAACGTGACATAGTTAAAATGAGCATCCTTTAAGCAAAGGAATTAACTGTACCATAGATAACTACCTCTATATAGATAATTACAATATTGATTGTAAGTGATTTGACTCATAGACATGCACAAGAAAAAATTATATTCCTTCATTGTAAAAATACCTTTTCTGTACTTGGATATCTTGTCGATCCTCGATCGCTGCGCTCTCTCGGATCAAAAAGATATCCTGGGACAGAAAAGCTGTACTTTTCCAAGTAATGGATAGAGGATGGCTACGCGATTCTCTGGGATATAGAGAGGGAAATTATTTGATGAATTCCGAGGGCTTTAGCCCGAGGGATATATCAAATAATTTCACGAGCTATGTCAGAGAATCGTATAGCTATCCTCTATCCGTTATAAAGCATGCCAGATTATTAGTACCATAGATATCCGCGAATCCCTCTCTACCAAGATTTTCCCTGGAAACTAATTTTATCAGATATAGAAGGGATTCTGAAATACGATTCTACAACTATGTAATAATCTGATATACTTTATTTTCAGGAAAATAATCATTCCACGCATGAAAGAAGCTTTGCAGACTTGCACATAATCTTTTTCGCTCTGAACTCGCTGAAGATGAACCATCACAGATAGAATTGACCTTTCAGGTGGAAAGCCACCTGAAGAATAGGGAGGCAAAATAATTGTTTTTATATCTAATGTATGGGATAAAGTGACTTTTTCGTCATCAAAAAAAGCCGTGATCGAGCACCATGAGCAATGCAACGTGCGGACACCATGGACTATAGGCGCATCGTGCTCCAAGGTTGGCAAAATAATTTCCATTTAACAAGGATCAACAAAGCCTTAAACGATGCGAGTTCAAGCGTTAATCTCCAAAGTTAAAAGTGATGATCCAATCCTAACACTGACAAATCGGCCGTCTCAAGTTGCACATGCGGTTGAGCTTTGTTTTTTGATTGCTGTAAAGAGTTGGTCTATACGCATGTTCAGCCAGACTGTTCTTTAGACTGTAGGCCTTTATTTGTAGATGACCCCGAAATGCGTGAGAAATTGTTGCACACTGAGTACGAAAACGCGTGTTCATAGCTCTCGTAATATAGCTGCGTCAATCACTTACAACAAACGATTTAAAAAGAGGAGCGCACAGTAAACGCAACAACCAAGAAAGTTCGATGTCTGGGTCGAGCTGCATATATTGGCAGCAAGTTGTCAGTTCACGTGATGTAGTACAACTCCGCTTTTGTAGTACAACTTCTTAGCAGGGATGCGGAGTCACTCAGACTCCGAGTGTCAAGTATATAAAGCACTTTTTGAAAAATTAACTGGTAGCCTACATCATAGATCATTACAGGCTTACCTGAACCTATATATAGTGATCATTGCTGTATCAATTATCAATCATTTCGATGAAAGTTGATCAAATGTCGCTTTCAGTTGGATGCACACGACTCGGCTCCTCCCATCTTGTTGATGTGTGCTGCACACGGTTTTTTTCTCTACCAGGCAGGAAAATCCCCCAAAAAATATGATTACACCTTCGATTTTAATATGCGCTTTAGAGGAGCCATCGCACACGATTAACGTGAGGGTAAGAGGCAATGTTCTCAAACAAACTATTTCATTTTTCTCTATGATGTGACCTTTGGCGCGTAGGTGTGATCGAGGCTAGGAAGGCTTGTCTTCTCTACTAAATCACCGAGTGAAAAGACAATCCCTTTTTCACTATCACGGTTCATTCCGTCAACACAAGCTTTGCATGCAGCAGTGTCTATGTACTTTTGTTTGATGGAGAAAGTTGACATCAAGAGAGTGACAGCTATATGCACGAGAATAAATAATTTGTTTGTATTATGTTTCGGGTCTAGTTATAGGCTGGAGTCTGGATACTCCGACTCCAGCAAAAATGATAGGACTCCGGAACTCCGACTCCGCATCCCTGCTTCTTAGGGCTTGACATTCTCTTTCTTTGTCAAAGCTGAGTTTGATCTAGTACCGCATAGTAATATAGTTTCTTAGGGTTTCTATAATTTTGAGGAGCTTCATATTGCAATGTTTGTCAAAATTATTACGTGACATTGCTGCAATATCTGTCGGCAGTCATGTTACATAGACTTTGCGTCTCATGTGTCTCCATGTATCAGAGGCTAAACAATGTGATAGGACCTCAGTTTCATGCTCAGGGAAGACAGAATGCGTAGCGGTTCATCCGTGGTTCAAGCGGCAATGCAGACAACCGTAGACGACGCGAGTAGTGATCCCACTGCGAAAGCAAGCGCAAAATGAGCAACGATGAGTCATCATGCTGACTCAGCCCCCCCCCTCTGGAAGGAAGTTCAGCAAGGAGGTGAGGGAGAGGGCCAAGGATGTGCTGGAAGGGATGGGTCCGAGAGGAGGAAACCGTTCCCTCCCCCCCTCTGGAAAGAAGGATGAGCTCTCCTGTGAGGCAATGGTAGGAAAGTGTTTTACCTTTAGAAAAGGGCAGGTTTTGGACGTTTTGGGGAGATGAAAGGTCCTATATCGGCCAGAAGGAGGGATCGGATGGACAAACGGAGGTCAGATTCGGATTCTACGTAAAATTTCGGGTTAGGGAGATGATTTCCAGCGGAATCGGAGAGAAAAAGCTCTGACCCCAACCCCCTTCAGTCAGACTTCCAACTTGGGAGGGAAGGATCGTATGAAGTCGAGTGATAGCTCGTTTGAAAGCTAAGAGTGATAAAAATGCAGTGGAAAGCATCATATGTCCACGTTTTCCTGGGTTTAGAGTGGAAAATGGCTTGAAAAAGGTAAGAATCTCCGAAGAACGACAGGGTTAGAAAAGGTAGGTTTTGGACGTTTTGGGGTGAGAAAGGTCCTATTTCGGGCTGAAAAAGGGCTCGCATGGACAAACGTAGGTCAGATTCGGATTCAGCGTGCAATTCTGCATCTAGAGAGTGATTTTCAAGTGAATCGGTGACAAAAGTTTTCGCTACTTCCCCCCCCCCCCGGCAGGGTTTCTTCCAACTTTGGTTTTAGAGATGGTAGAAAGTCGTGTGATAGCGCGTTTGAAAGCTAAAGGTGAGACCAATGCAGTGGAAAGCGTTTGTGTAGGTTTTCCTTGGTTTAGAGAGGAGAGCGACTTTAAGATTCTAGGAATCTCCGAAAACGACAGCGTTAGAATGGGCAGGTGTTGGACGTTTTGGGATGAGAAAGGCCCTGTTTCGGCATGAAGGAGAGTTCGGATGGATAAACGGAGGGCAGATTCGGATTCTACGTGAAATTTTGGATTAGGTAGGTTGTTTTCAGCTCCATCGGAAGAAAAATTGCTGACCCCCCCCCTCCTGTCAAACTTCCAACTTGGGTGGAAGTGATCGTAGAGAGTCGTGCCATAGCTCGTTTGAAAGCTAAGAGTGAGACCAATGCAGTGGAAATCATCGTTTGTCCAAGTGTTCATTGGTCTAGAGTGGAAAATGACTTGAAAATGTCAGGAATCTCCAAAAAACAGTAGAGTTAGGAAGTGGATGTTTTGGAATGAGAAAGGTCGTATTTCAGGGTGAAAGAGTGTCTGGATGCACAAACGGAGGGCAGACTCGGACTCTACGTACAATGTTACATGAGTAGGGGAACTTCAAGTCAATCGGAGAGAAAAGTGCTAACCTTCGCTATGGGTCGTCACTTAGGATTTTTTCTTGAAAATATTAAATTGTGGCCTACTTTGATGACGACTATCTCAGGAATGGGAGTGAATGAAGAACTCCGGTTTCTTTTAGTGGAAACACCGCACTTTGTTCTCAAGCATCCTACCCTTGATCCTACCTTTTCAGATCTATGGAAGGTTTCGTTTCCAAATGAGAGCTTGTTCAAAATCGAATTTTTGCGCATTTTCCAAGATTTTGGAACCTTTGAAAAAACGACAGAGTTTTTTCAACTCGGCTTCTGGTAATCGTAGAGAGTCGAGGGATGGCTTAAATGAAAGGTTAGAGCGAGAAAACGTGACTGTCAAAATTTGAAGTCTATCGGAGCACTAGAACCGGAGATAGAAGTGTTTAAAGTTTTGGATGATTGAGATTACGTCATCAGCTGATCGCCACAAACTATATAAGCTGGGAACCGAATGAGAAATTCCATTAAGACGAGAGAGATTGTCAAAGGTAGGTCGTCTCTCCGGAGCTCCGATGAATGCATCGGAAATTCCAAATTTCAGGTTCCGACTTAGAAAATTTCATTGCTGATATCAGCGAAGGCGTCAGACTTATAGGTTAGCCAGGAGATAACCTTAGTCTCCAGGCCATAAAAGACTCCAAAACTTTAAAGACTTGTAACTTTGCTTCTACAAGTCCTTTTGACTTGATTAAAAAAAGGTTCGATAGCTATTGATCGGACCTATGCCTGCAGACTACTTATCAAATTTCATAAGTAGTGCTAAAAAGTTGAAAAATTTAATTTCGTTATTTTTGGAGGTTTTCTGGGGTTTTCGACCCTGCTGAAGTCAACTAAAGGATTTGTAATGATTTGTGAGCCAGTCTTCTCATGTCTTTATTGATGCAAGCGGCTTTTCACTGAAAGCGAGCATGGTACGGAGAGTTTCGCTGTAATATTCCAATGACAGGGTGTTCCTTCCGGACAGCGGATGATGCCGTAGTGATAAGTGAGGCAAGGGAGTGTGTCATATTTTAGACCGAAGCCTCTGGGGCAACTCATGTTGGGCATTTGACACAGTTCTCAACGTATCACTTTGAACGCCAATCGGTTGAGTCTTAGCTATCTTGTCATGGGTGGCTACTAAACATCTCCATTGCAAAACACTTGTGAATCACGGCTTGCTATCAAACTGGTCAAGGCAAGGACTTGCCAACCTCTTGTAAATAACTCCACCGGTTTTCATGTCTGGCTATCAAATCATTGACAGTATAAGTCACTGAGATTTTCGGTGTCATACCTCCTGTTGGTGGGCGTTCTTTCGAGACAGCGGTGAAGTCCGTAGCGATGAGTACTGCACGGGACGTTGGCAATGGTAATCCTTGTGAAACTTCTCTGCCTCATGTTTCCAAGTGGTTGCCTTTCGTCTCAACGTTGTACTCTGACCGCCAGGTAAACGTTGTGACATTTAACTATCTGCCACAGGTTGCTTCATAAAATCTCCATTGCACTTGTCTCCCGATAGTTGGCCATACATGCGAGAATGAACCATGAGTTCTGCTTGCCTCTATCACCGAGGCTAAATGAAATGGAATGAATTGGAAGGGACATTCATGCGCCACACGCAACCACAAACTCATTTCTCTCTTCGCTAGTGAACAAGCTCTTGTTAGTGTAGTCAGAAAGTTTAGTACAACACAAGTGTCATAAAATGCAAGCGTTAGTGTAGTGAAATAGTTTTACCGTGACGCACGTTTGTGAAAGTAAAGTTTGATCATCGAAGTTTTATTTGTGAGTGTATTCAGAAAGTGTACCATGTTGTACAAAAGTTTTACTGAGACACAGGTTGATGTATAGTTAGAAAGTTTGATCATGACGTTTTATGAAACACAAGTTTATGAAGTGATAAAGTAGTCTGAAAGGTTATGAAACACAAGTTTATAAAAATAAAGTTTGATCACGACAGAGGTTTTAGGAAATGTTAGTGTAGTTGGAAAGTATGACACAACACAAGTTTATAAAAGCAAAGTTTGATCATGTTGTTTTATGACTGACTGAACTCACAACAGCATTAGAAATTTCTTGTACTTAGTTGAGAAGGAGACTGCAGTGTGTAAAATGTTTTATGTGACAGTCTTTTCACAAACGGTGAAGTGTAAACTCAGAGTGAATACATCTGTTAGGTATACATCAACTTTGGATGTGAAGTAAAGCGAATCATGTTAGATGAACAGAGTGAATTAAATATTAGACTTGAATGACTTGCGTGTATCATGAAAAACCCATGTCTAAGTTTAACACAATGGATATGAAAAGTGAGGTGGATAAGAATAATTGTTGATGCATGTAGTTAGAACTTATTTCATGACAGCAGAGTTTCAAACGTTTACAAGTAGCAGGGGTCAATGTGCAACTAGAGTTAACCAAACCATTTTTATAAAGTGACACGTCATTTACGAATAACACTTAGTCTATCGCGTTTGTCACTTATGAATGACCAAGTGAGATTTACATGACATCGAAATAGAAAATGCAAACCAAGTGTGATATGAAAGTGCGGAGATGAATAAATAAATGTTTTGTAAACGGACGTTTTTGGATGTATGGATGTGTTACACACATTTGCTGCGAATGAAGTCAACAATACAATGTCAAGTACATTCTTTAAAACGTCAATGACATGGATACATTCCTATAAACCATAATCCAAGGGTAGGGTTCTCTAAGATTCGATTTAGGGATTTAGCGTCTTATATAACATGCATCAATGATAACTGTTGTTGTAGAGTGTATACATGCATTTACTAACTTAACCATTGGTGAATGACATAGCTACATTGCTAAAGTTCATAATCTATCGGGTAGGGTTACCTACCATTGGATTTAGGGATTTTGGGTTTTATATAACACAAGTTAATGTTAACGGTTAATGTATAGTACATATATTAACTTATCCATTTGTGAATGACATACTTCGATAGACAAATTGCGAAAGTCCATAATGTAAGGGGTAGGGTTACATTCCGTTGGATTTAGGGATTTAGGGTTTTATATAACACATTACAGTGGAACATGATTGTTATTTCTGTTTTATTCATAGTGGAAGTCATTGAAGCAATATGAAATCTATATTCACAACGTTTATGATGACGCATCGTACCTTAAGTAGCCACATGTGTGATTTGACTCTTGATCAACAAGGATTCGATGGGTTTTTACAAGCTTGGAAATTTACATTTAAAGTGAAGATGAATGATATGAAAGTGGCAGCCACTGAAAGTCTTCCTCTCTCCAAAAGATTAATAGAGAGTTTGCAATCTCAAGATGTGAAGGATAGACTCATTGCTTATACTGAGTTGAAAGATTTACAAAAGCCACTTCGTTTTGGATTCTATTGCTCAGAATGGACTACTCTTAGTGATGTATCTTATGCACGACATCGGAGAAAATTATGGAGAAAATGGAGGAGACGATGGAAGGAAATGCATACGTTGTTAAACATATCATGATTCAACTGAATGTTTACATCCACGACTTTGTTTGATCGTCAACATGTGTAAATGAAAGTAGAACTAGTTCAACGAATCATTCGTTTTACTAACCCTTGTCAGTGTGGGTGGGCACTGGAGAGAATGAGTCATTCTTCTTGATGTGGGAGATGAATAGGTCTTTGTGCGGTAAAACGGGTGTGTTGTAACATGAGTCATTCTGCTTTGTTACTCATAGGTCTTTGTTTGCTAAAAGGGGCGTGTCACTAAAGTCTTTGTGAGGAATAGAACGACTTTGTATGTAAATACGGAAGGCTTCCACCCACGCGCTGAAAAGTTCACGTGTGATAACTCTTTGTCACGTAACAAAGACAGGGAAAACATGAAAAGGGAAACGCATGTGATTGGAGGTAGGCGTGGTTATAAAACGAACGACTGAGCTCATGGCAATCATTTCCGTCCTTGCGCTAGCCATGCAGTTGCTCGAAGCCATCAACTCCTCTGCTCTCGTACTGGGTACACTAAACTCCCTTACTTTAGCATCGGGTAAAAATGCTTTCAATCAAAAGATAACTCATCATGGAGAAGTCGTGACCATAAAAACACCAAGGCATCGGATGGATTATCTAAAGGTTATGTCAACACAGTATGGACTCGCTGTGTGTGTGCCGTTGGACTATTGGACTCGGTTACAATTCAATACTCTTGAAACATTCCTGAAAGAAAATCTCACCATTCCCAAAGAAATTGTTCGACACAATGGGAAGCGGCCACAAGTTCCCATCATGGAAAGAAGATACATATATGTTCATATGGATAGACACTGTCTCATCATTCATGAAAAGGAGGGCAACGAATTCGACTTACTCAATTGCAAACCTCTCCCCATTTTGGGAAAATGATTCTACTCCTATGAAATTAAAATTCAAACCATCTACATGGGTCCGCGCAGGGACGGAAGGTTGTTTACGTTGAATCCCTATCTTGTCTCCATAACCTTTAAAAATGATGTCCATGTTGATGATGATCAACTACAGTAACACTCTCCACATACTGAGAACGCACCATCGGTCTTTATGAGACCAAGCCTAACAGCCACCTTATCAAGAAGGAAAAATGTACACTCACCATGCCACACATGAGCACCACTCTCTCCTTCTTTCTTAGGCATTACATTCTTCACTCAGGCTTGAATCATGATCATGTGGAAGTTATCAGCATGGCTCCATGTATCATGGAAAAGTCAGTGTGTTACATTTCATGATATGAAACGTCAACTTCAGATAACTCTAGAACGCTTTCAACTACGAAGGTTGCATCGCGCTATCCTATCCAACTCTTGCCGTGTCATTAACGTAGGAGAAGGCATTGTATTTATTCGCATTCAAGAGATGATTCTACATAATGATCACTGCTACATCGTGATTCCAAAGCCCTCATGGGAAAAGTATAAAAGGGAAGTTCACTCAACCCTCATGTCTTTTGTGAATGATGACCCCCATCATCATCATCAACGCCATGCGCGAAATGAATCTCGAAAGAGACATCGATTTAGAACAGTTGCACGTCCATTTTCCCGATTTAGTGCATCATCGCGGTCGTCCACAAATGTTGGTCATTCGCATGAGCAAGGGTCGAAATTTTCAAATATTTCGCTGCGGCAAAATCCAAGTTCTAGGAAACCTTTCTCATTTCGTGATGCAGTCCATGTGTCACGAAGTCGTCAAGAAAATGCGAACACTCATGCCTCATGTACGTCTCAGTCCTCTGACATTGAAGAATATAGTAGTGTCTGTTCAATTGAAGATGTTAGTGAATCTAGCAAACATCAAAACCAGTAATCATTGCATATTTTATGAAACTGGACTCTTTCCTGCTGCTCTGATTCGGAAGTGGCATCCTGTACATATTGCAGTGTTTCACAACGGACATTGTATCATGATAGGTTTACGTGATATCAGTGAAGTAGCTGACATTGTTAAATCTTTAATGCGTTATCTGTATGAGTCACAGTTAATAGAATCGTGTTAATCACATGATGTGTTTTGAATGAGTCATCGCAATGAACTATCGCCCACACAGTTGTCGGTGAAAAGGTCATCAACAAGATTTATCGCTTTATGATGAGTCAGCGCTATTTATAGACATGAAATGATGCCCACACACTTGTCGGTGAAAAAGTCACGCTGTCTGACGTGATGCACCATCGCTTTGTCTGATAAATAACGCCCACACACGTGTCGGTGAAAGGGTTGAACAAAAATGATTAGATTCTTATCTAACTGAATGGCACTTTACTACTTCATGAGTCAGAGCTATTTATAGACATGAGTCAGCAAAATGGTTGATGTTTCCTAAGCCGAAGAAATTTTCATGATGTCACATTCGTTGGAAACTTGAGGATGTTGACTTTTTAACTTACAAAATCTGACATGGTTATGACTTTATTTTATACTTTACCTATCTTGCAAACAGTGAAATGCTTGTCACTTTATTTTATACTTTACCTATAAATTGCTAAAGTCCATAATCTATGGGGATAGGGTTACCTACGGTTGGATTTAGGGTTTTATATAGCACAAGCGAATGTTGACCGTTAGTGTATAGTACATTTATTAACTTAACCATCTATGAATGACATTATTCCTAGCATTACAAACAACTACTTTATTTCTTACTTAACAAACAGTGAGATGATTCCAACTTTATTCTTCACCTATCTTACAAACATTGAAACTTTGTTTTATACTTTACCTATCTTACAAGCAGTGAAATGATTCTAACTTTATTTTATACTTTGCCTATCTTGCAAACTCTGAAACGATTCTAACATTAATTCAAACTTAACAATCATCAACTTTATTTCTAACCCTACCCATCTTACAAAATGATCAAAACTTTTACTTCTGTCTATTGAGTGAGAATCCCATCTTTATGTCAAAAGAAAAACGAGACAGTCTGTACATGATATGTTATTGAATGAAAGACATTTTATCACACTCACACATAGTTAATACTATACACGGAGAAAACAAAGTCACTGATGTGCAGGGAGAAAACAAAGTCACTGATGCGCCGGAAACTGTACAGGGACAAAACAGAGTCAGCAAAAGCACTGGATACCCCATCGATGATGTGTTGTGATCAGGAGTTGGACGCATGTTACAAGGCGCTCACTTGCAACATCCCATATAAAACGCTATGGAGTGAAAAACAAAACATCAACCACAACGGAGAGGAAGCATACATCATCATCATACATCGTCGGATGGAGGAAGAGAAAGTTTCTGTCTCTCGGGTGGAGGTAAATGTGTGTCTGGATGGCCATACGGTAATGAATGGTTAGGACTCATCCAGCATCGCTTGTCTTCCCAAGCAGAGAGTGCCCGTTTCCTAAACGTTGTTGTCGTGACTTCGTGTACCTTTGATTTTGAAATCGTCATATTGACAGAACTTATTTTAGTTGAATTTATAGCATCTCGATAGTCTCTATGTGTCATTTTCCAAACGATGGACTTCGAGATGCCTTTCGCTTGCTTTATGGAAGGCTCTGAGGATTTTAACTTCATAGAGTACATCTTGGGACGAAGCAAGATCACCTCTTCTATCCTATTGCCGGCACATTCATCTTTGAAGCAAACGAGCTTTGCTCTATTTAAGGTCGAGTAAAGTGGATGCTCTGTGGGATAGTTGGAGCTATCAAAGCGTGGCTTTAGCTGGTGCAGAATATCTTCCTTACTGACTCCTTTCCTAGTGGTGAGTTGAGGAAAAAGCTATCAGTATCCCCGCCTACCAATTCTGCATGATGGATGAGTGGGAATGATTTTATCGTGTGGTAGGAGAGGTTGTACATCTGAAGCTTGGAGTGATCTAAAACGGCTTGACCTACGTAGATGGGTTTGCACTACTCTACTTTAGGTTTTATCATCTTAATGCAGGCCAGATCTTCGGTAACGGCATCAGCATATACAAAGAGTGGCGAAAGATGCATTTTTTTAGCTACCTCAGGATCATGCAGTCACCAAATTATAATTGATGCGTTTTCTTACATCCTCCATGGCTTTGCCAAAGAGGGAATTGTTCTTAAATTTGAAGAAATCCTTTTCAAAAGGATTCTTGGAGGCAGCACGCTTCTGGCACTAAAATCTATGCAAGGCTTCAAAAAGGCCTTTTGATGAAATTGAGCACCCCTATGCACTTTTTGTAACTGCATGCCCATCCTTAAATAGAATTTGAGAATGTTGTAATGAACAATGTAATGTTCTTTATCATACTGGGTGAGCAGCAGCTTTCTAGCAGGATTATATTTCATTTTATTTTCTCCTTCATACTTAGATTTTAGTTGCTCCATGAAGGGAGAATACATATCTTCAGTCACAAAATCAGACTCCGGAGCAAGAGGAAAGTCAGATGTCTTATTCTTAATGCAGTCTGGATAGGTGAGGTCGACTTCAAACAAATAACTTATGTCAGCCTGATCTTCCAGTCCTAAAATGTGCTGGGGGTTGGAAAACTGTTCAACCTCATGGAGTTCCAGCCAAGTAAAGTGGGATAGTGGCAAAGGTTTCGACAGTGCACTTCCATGTAAATTATTTTGGACGATGTACATCAGGTGGGTGTCAAATTCACCATCGAGTTTTTCATTGACAACATGCTTGTTGACAAACGTCAGTCCACCTCGGATCCCGCGTTCAAACATGGTGTACATTTCGGGATCGTCTAATAAATGTATTTTTCCCCAGTCATTTTAAAAGCTGACTGGTAGGACAACCCCGGTAAACTAATGTAATGGACGGGGTCCAACACGTCCTGCTCCAGTGTAACTTTCCTAAAAGTCTCAAAGACATCGGCTAAGACCAAAACATCTAATTTTAAGTAGGCAAACATATAGTCACTAAACGAGTGACAACCTAATTCTTGCCATGCCTGCTGTGCATGCCTATAGTCATCAGGCGAACAGTCCTCACCCGTCAAATCGTTCTTAAATTTATCGATGGACGGAAGGGATGTTTCTTTCAATGTGTCCATTGAACTAAAATAACTATAAGGAAACACCCCTTTCCGTCGCATGAGACTGTCACTAATAGTAGGATAGTCTTTCTTTAAATTTTGAGTGAGGGGAAGTGAGTCTAAATTATTAGCCAAAGTAGCTAAGGAAGAAGACATAAACTGGAAACTGTCCATAAACTTAACGTCATAAAAGACAGGCTTTCCCTCCTTCGTCTTGTCAACATGGACTTTGGCCGACAGAGACATGAATTTTTCCTTACTTTGTGCTATGACGTTCATCGACCATGACTTCATATGTCCTAGACCATGGCGAAGAAGAATATGTGCATCATAATATTTAAAGTTATGAAAGATGACGGGGAGCGTTCGCCGTTTGAGCATAAGTGAGAAATTACACTTACTGCACAAGGCAGACCTAAATTTGCCACTGAGATGGCAATGGTCCCTTACTTTTTTATGCTGCTTCTCATCAAAGGATGAGCAGAAGCGGGGACATTCTGTGGTCCTGTCAAATTTTAACTTATCGACTTCCGTGAAACTCATGGGTTTCCTAGTCAGCTCCGTTTCATAGCGTTGATGAAAACGGGCATTTTTATCTAAAAATTTTAAAAATTCTAAGATGCAGTCTTCACCTTGCCACACATGCAGTTTTTTTGGTTCCTATAGTAAGAATGCCAAACTTCATAACAGGTAATGGCTGCAGGTTGGTGAGTCTGATCTTCACTATCAATATAGCATTCAATGTAAGCATAAATGACACAAATGGGACTCAGCTTATTGCCTTTTTCTTCATACCTATAAAATTTATCTTTGGGCATCACTTCCATTTGAAGCTTGCCCCGAGAGCACCACTCGTAATGCTGTTCAAAAAGTGGTTTGGATGTGAAACGCCGTGTGCATCGATCACAGTAATAATGTTTGTTATCATAACTTTGTTGGTGGCGATACAACTTTGAAATTTTAGGAATGCCACAATAATGCCATTCTGGGTGGTTGTCGCTATACACTAGGAGGAGATTGACAACCCGGTCGAGGTTACTTTGGCGGTTGTTATACCTAACGCCCTTCAGACCTTTTTCCCAGAGATGGACGACGTTCCTAATTTTATTAAGTTTTTCAAATTGGGCGATGCCTTTAAAATCTAGTGTGTTGACATCCATCCCGTCAAACATAGGATCATCCTTCCATTCACGATACTTGGCGACTCTTTGACGATCCCTATCTATGTCATCATAGTGAAGAATGGAGAGGACGGCATACTTGAAACACTGGGACTGACACTCTACATTGATGACAGCCTTTTGTCAGCCAGTGCTTTGGGGAGGGTGAAACAACCGCTACCTTCTAAATTTTTTAATAAATTATTTTTGAGATCTACTTTCTCGATCCCATCAAAGACCAGTCCGCTGTCTCTTTCCAGGAACTTTTCCAGGTTGTTGACGAGATAGGTGGCATGCCTCTATCCACTCGTTCACATCACCCATGAGATCAGCAGCACAGGAGGCTATCCTAATCGTCACAGTGAACTCTACTTCTCCCGTACTGCTGTCTATTTCATTGAAACGAGCAGTGAGATAGAACAAACCTTTGAGCAAGAACCTATCTAAACTCGCCAACATTTGATGAATTAAACCTACATTATTTGACAGGAATGGATGAATATCCTGTATAGGTTCAGAGCTTTCCATCTCATAGTCACGAACGAGCCTCTCAAGGGAGAACTTGCTCAGCCTTGGAGTGACGTTGTTGTCAGTGTAAAGCTCAGTGTAATGTGTGTGACAGAGTGTGTGCGAAGAGAGAACAAACTCTGTGGGAAAGGTTTTCCGACACGAAGAACAGGAAAAGCCGACGGGTGTTGAGGGATGCTTCCTACCTGTTGTTGTCGGTGGTTGCCTCACACTGCCACAGGATCCGCCTTCGATGTGGACTCGCAAGTTGGTGCTGTTGTAGAACGTGCGTCCACAACCTTCACACTTGGGTCGTTGAGGGATCGGTCGGCGCTTTCCTCCTCTGCAGGCATTGCCAGCGGTGTGACGTCTCAAACTGTAGGCTGAGGCGAAGACCTTGTCACACCGCTGCCATCGAAAGTCCTCCTTCTCCACTTCGACATCAATCTCCCTATCCTCTCCGACTATTTCCAACTCCTCCTGCTCCAACAGTCTCTCCACGGACTCGACGGAGAAGAGAGGGAGGTCGTTCGCTGCTGCAGGTGGTGGCGATGCTGGGGAGTTGGTTGGGTGGACCGGGACGTCACCGTCCAGGAGGTGGGCCGCCAGATCTGTTGAGAAAAAGAGAAAAGAGATAATTAACATGATCATAATTTCAAGTTTGAAGTCTTATCCCCCTATTTCCCAATCACGGTTACTTACCATATAAGGACTTGATCTCCGGCAACACCGATGGTCGAAGAGGAGGCTGGAGTCAGACGCGAGCCGAGAGTGAAAGGGTCCTGGGCTTGGGTGTCGGAGGGGCGTGGTGGCGGGGAGCAGGGACTGGTGCAGGGAGCGGAGCATGCGGTGGAGGTGGGGCGATAACAATGCCCGAGAAAGGAGTCGGCCTTTGAGCGGAGGTAGATGGGCGAGAAGGTAGGGCCGGAAATTCAACATCGAATCTCCGCCCCGCGGCTTCTTCCCACTTCTTCATCTTGGCTAAATCTGTAGAAAGTAAAAAGAGATGAGATTAGAGGTTGCGGAGACAAGAATGATAGAGAGTCAGCTACATGGATACAGAAGTGCTAAAACATGACATTCCAACTCTCAGTTCTCATAGGTGAGGGTACTTACACTTGCCAAGCTGCTCGCAAGCTTGCCCGATTGCTCCTTGGGGGACGGGTTCCCCATTTCGAATGCATTTATGCACTGAAAATGAATGAGAGCAAAGATAAGCAGAGCTAAAATTTGGATTCTGTTTAAACATGAATAAAATAGGGGAGGGGTTTTATTTTAATTGGGATGTTTACCCTAATGATGTTAGTAATAGAGTGAGTCAACCGTGATACAAATACTAACATTGCTCGATGGTGGCCTTCTCCATCTCGACAGCAATGCGGTAATTTTCAACTTTGTTGAATTCCATGACGGATAGTTAATAATAGATAATGAATTGTAAGACTTCAATCACTGAAAAGGAAAATGAGAATCGTTTCATTTGCCTAGTCAACGTTTATCATCATTGAACAATCATTGAAGTGACATCAAATGAATTACATTTCACTCTACTCCATCTCATAAAGACTACCCTTTATCGAATGGCTGAAGTACTCTGACCTGGCGAGAGAAAGCATCACGTTGAGTATGAAGTCGAACGCCCAACATGAGCAATGGCTCAGAGGTTTCGGTCTAACAAACGACGAACAACCCGTGCAACGCAATCCCTCTACGGCAGCACCCGCCGTCCCGAACGAACGCTCGAGCAAAGGAGATATTACAGCGATGATATGTTTTATGAGCAGAAGTATCTCTTATATATCTCTTTTATATCAGAAGAATCTCTTGATAGCAAGAGAGTACATGAAAACAACCTGATGGCAGGAGCTCACTGACACTCACCTTGTGAAAGATAAATGTGAACAACAGAGCTGGTGCACTAACTTTTATAAGATTATAAACTATCCAACTATCGGGAGACAAGTGCAATGGAGATTTTATGAAGCAACCTGTGGCAGATAGTTAAATGTCGCCCTGGCGGTCAGAGTACAACGTTGAGACGAAAGACAACCACTTGGAAACATGACGCAGAGAGGTTTCACAAGGATTACCATTGCCAACGTCCCGTGCAGTACTCATCGCTACGGACTTCACCGCTGTCTCGAAAGAACGCCCACCAACAGGAGGTATGACACCGAAAATCTCCGTGACTTGCACCGTCAATGACTTGATAGCAAGACATGAAACTTAACGTGCTTTTATAGCAAGCCGTTTTCAAATGTGGAGAGTGGCCTGATAACAAGCCAGCCACCCTTTAAGTGTCAAGGTCTTGAATCCGTCACAGGCATTACTCATAGGAGATCTTATCCCAGCTCCAAGGCCTCGACCCACAAATCCAACCTCGGGCGGACAGAGCGTGCGTCATGTCACTGTGTTGGTATCCGGCCCCCGATCTTGATATAAAAACCGGTGGAGTTGTTTACAAGAGGAAACATCCCAAGTCATTGCCTTGAACAGCTTGACAGCAAGCCGTCGAGAGTGACAGCAAGCCGTAATCCACAAGCGTTTTGCAATGGAGATGTTTAGTAGCCACCCATGACAAGATAGCTAAGACTCAACCGATTGGCGTTCAAAGTGATACGTTGAGAACTGTGTCAAATGCCCAACATGAGTTGCCCCAGAGGCTTCGGTCTAAAATATGACACACTCCCTTGCCTCACTTATCACTACGGCATCATCCGCTGTCCCGAAGGAACACCCTGTCATTGGAATATTACAGCGAAACTCTCCGTACCATGCTCGCTTTCAGTGAAAAGCCGCTTGCATCAATAAAGACATGAGAAGACTGGCTCACACATCATTACAAATCCTTTAGTTGACTTCAGCAGGGTCGAAAACCCCAGAAAACCTCCAAAAATAACGAAATTAAATTTTTCAACTTTTTAGCACTACTTATGAAATTTGATAAGTAGTCTGCAGGCATAGGTCTGATCAATAGCTATCGAACCTTTTTTAATCAAGTCAAAAGGACTTATAGAAGCAAAGTTACAAGTCTTTAAAGTTTTGGAGTCTTTTATGGCCTGGAGACTAAGGTTATCCCCTGGCTAACCTATAAGTCTGACGCCTTAGCTGATATCAGCAATGAAATTTTCTAAGTCGGAACCTGAAATTTGGAATTTCCGATGCATTCATCGGAGCTCCGGAGAGACGACCTACCTTTGACAATCTCTCTCGTCTTAATGGAATTTCTCATTCGGTTCCCAGCTTATATAGTTTGTGGCGATCAGCTGATGACGTAATCTCAATCATCCAAAACTTTAAACACTTCTATCTCCGGTTCTAGTGCTCCGATAGACTTCAAATTTTGACAGTCACGTTTTCTCGCTCTAACCTTTCATTTAAGCCATCCCTCGACTCTCTACGATTACCAGAAGCCGAGTTGAAAAAACTCTGTCGTTTTTTCAAAGGTTCCAAAATCTTGGAAAATGCGCAAAAATTCGATTTTGAACAAGCTCTCATTTGGAAACGAAACCTTCCATAGATCTGAAAAGGTAGGATCAAGGGTAGGATGCTTGAGAACAAAGTGCGGTGTTTCCACTAAAAGAAACCGGAGTTCTTCATTCACTTCCATTCCTGAGATAGTCGTCATCAAAGTAGGCCACAATTTAATATTTTCAAGAAAAAACCCTAAGTGACGACCCATAGTGAAGAAAATTTCGAAAATTTTTTGTGCGAATTTCAACACCAAACCTTGATAGAAGTTTGTTTCACATCAGTTTTGACAAAGTTCGACTCGAGGGGGGGAGGAAAAACTTCTTCTCTCCGATTGAGCTGGAAATCACCTCCTTAATCCAAAATTTCACGTGAAGTCCGAATCTGCCCTCAGTTTTCGTGTCCGATGCTTCTTTCGCCCGTCAGAGCCGTTTTCGTAAAAATTCTAACTCTGTCGTTTTTTCGGAAGTTTCCCAAATCGTCAATGGCGTCTCACACCTCAACGAAAGAACATAGAGACACGCCGTTTCATCCAATGAATTTGTCTCACCCTCAGCTTTCCAACGAGCTATCACACGACTTTCTACCATCTCTGAACCAAAGTTGGAAGAAACCCTGCCGAGGGGGGGGGGAAGTAGCGAAAACTTTTTCTTCCGATTCACTTGAAACTCACTCTCTAGATGCAGAATTGCACGCTGAATCAGAATCTGACCTACGTTTGTCCATGCGAGCCCTCCTTCAGCCCGAAATAGGATCTTTCTCACCCCAAAACGTCCAAAGCCTACCCTTTTCTAAAGGTAAAACACTTTCCTACCATTGCCTCACAGGAGAGCTCATCCTTCTTTCCAGAGGGGAGGGAGGGAACGGTTTCCTCCTCTCGGACCCATCCCTTCCAGCACATCCTTGGCCCTCTCCCTCACCTCCTTGCTGAACTTCCTTCCAGAGGGGGGGGGCTGAGTCAGCATGATGACTCATCGTTGCTCATTCTGCGCTTGCTTTCGCAGTGGGATCATTACTGACGCGCAAACTATAAACGTTCGCCCGCACGTATTCATAAACATTACCTATGTTTTAACAGGATCAGATCAAGTGACTGCTGACTCTCAGTGCAGCGCGCATGTGCGCGTAGAATTAGAAGTACAAACTACCCTTAACCACGGATGTTTGGGGTGCTCCGTAATTACGCGTGGCAATGTCACCTAGTGGTAATTCTCTACTCTGCCGGTTTTGTTAAGTTTTCAGTGGCTGACAGGCCCTACGTATCCAGCGCCTTCCATGGTTGATCGCAAAGTAAAGCCATTTATGATTAAATTACTTAGTTTTTCTATTTTGCCCGATTTTTCTAGAAATGACAATTTCCCCTTTTCAAGTAGGCTGTAGGCCCTATTCAATTTTCCGGAAAAAAGTGAATTCTAAATATATTTTTGATGTCAGAGAATGTCAATGAAATCATTGGTTTTTGTATGTGTTCGTGAAAGATATTTTCTTTCGCCACTGAGACGATGCGGTCTATTTCAACTCAGTCATATACTTCCCACAGACATTCTGAAGCATACAAATCTGCAAGTAGTAAGCAAAACTCCACTTCTGGACCGCGCAAGATGGCCGCCATCGCTGCGTCCCCCCCCCTCTGGCACGGCAGAGTGTCGTGGTCGGCCGCCGTGGTGCTTCGTGTCTGAGTCCCCCCCCCTCTGGAACGGCAGAGGTTGTGGTCTGTCGTGGTGTGCCGGCCAGGTGGGTCCACGTTCACAACATGTTCGCTGACGTCCCCCCCTCTGCAACGACAGAGTGTGAGACTCGGGTGAGTTGGTCCGACCGCCTGGTTGACGTGGGCGACCGTCTAGGTTGACGTGGGCGACCGCCAGGATTAGTCTTGAGGCTATAGTGTGTGATGTTTTTGGTGCAATCTGCTGAATGTTGGGTTGTAAAATGGGTTGTTTCGAGTGGAAGGAGTGGTCGGATGAGAAAACGGAGGTCAGATTCGGATTCAGCGTGAAATTCTGCATCGGTAGGGTGAGTTTCAAGGCAATCGGTGGGAAAAAATTTTCAACATTTTTCGAAAAACGACAGAGTTAGAATTTGGGACGTTTTGGTGTGTAGCGCCCAAACGAAGCATCGGATGAGAAAACGGAGGCCAGATTCGGAATCTACGTGAAATTTTGGGTTAGGAAGGATGTTTCCAGCGAAATCGGAGAGAAAAATTTTCGGCTGACGTCCCCCCCCCTGGACAGCTTGCTTCCAGTGGACGGATTTTGTCGTGCGATAGCTCGTTTGAAAGCTAAGAGTGAGACAAATTCAGTGAAAGAATCGGCTTGTTCGTATCTGCCTTCGTTTAGATGTGAGACGCCATTTAAGATTTTGGGACATTGGTGAAAAACGACAGAGTTAGAATTTGGGACGTTTTGGGCTGTAGCTTCAAAACGAACTATCGGATTGGTAAACGGATGCCAGATTTGGAATCAACTTGATGTTATTGTCCAATGAGGATCATCATCCAATGAGAATCAAGCATTTCTTTATAAATAGCGAGCCTTCCACAGCGAGAATCATTCCATCGTTGAATCACACGAGTGACGGACGCACATTTTCTCTCTCCCTAGTTCCCTGTTCTATTATCCAACTAAAATGGTAAGTCGCTACTTCCCTCCCTCTCCTCCCTTGAACGTAAACTTAATACAATCTTTTTTCATTTTCAGGCATCTACTCCATCTACTGCACTAGTAGGACAAAATGGCGGTCAAACGTTACAAGGTTCGCTACGGTCAGATCATCTACAACTGAGGCCAGTGGAAGAAACAACCAAGGTACATAATCCTACACCGCTACAGCGTAAATTTAAACAAGCCTTGCGTTATGATGATCATAGCGTAGTACTCCAAACGGGAATGCTCCCTTCCACGGATGTCAAGATAATGCACAATCAGTATGGGGACTACATACTGATCCCCGTGAGTCCGTACATT